>CM077826.1:27141791-27847299 GCA_039720395.1 Liquidambar formosana | reverse complement strand
GAGAGAAAGAGAAAGAAAGAAAAAGAAAACCTAGGATACTTAGTATCCTAGGGCGGACTTGAACATCAAATGAGCGCCTACGTACCTTACATACAAAGATGTAAGGATCAAAGTCCACGTAGTTCGATTGAGAAGGGGTTACTCCCTTTACAATGAACTATAAACCCTAAGTTTCCATAAAAGAAAAGAAGAGTTTGAAAAAGAAGAAGAGTTTCCAAAAAAGGAATTTGAGAAAAGATAGAATTTGAAAAGAGATAGAACTCTAATTCAAAAAGGATTTTAAGAAAAGTAGAATTCTAAAAGAGATAGAACTCTAATTAAAACAGAATTTTGAGAGAAGTAGAATTCTAAAAGAGATAGAACTCTAGATAAAACAGAATTTTAGTGAAAGTAGAGTTCTAAAAGGGATAGAACTCTAATTAAAACAGAATTTTGAGAGAGTTGGAAACTTAGGACTTCTAATTCAAAGTAAAGACAATAACCCGAGGGGGAGAAGAGAACAATTCATACACAACTTACCATAAACCACTTACCATATGCAAATTATCCCGAAACATCGAGAAATCACCAATTAATCACCCCATGTATTCTATAAGGCAATTATTAAGCTCAAACCATTCATATCCATGCTCAAATCATCATTAGAAGACCTAATTCAAATCTGGACAGAATACTAAATATGCATATAATGACCTAACACTCATGCAAATCATCCCGAAACATCGAGAAATCACCAATTAATCACCCTATGTATTCTATAAGGCAATTATTAAGCTCAAATCATTCATATTCATGCTCAAATCATCATTAGAAAACCTAAATCAAATCTGGACAGAATACTAAACATGCATACAATGACCTAAAACTCATGCAAATAACAAGAATCAAAAGAAAAAAAACTCAATCCTATATGCTCCTATATGCTCTAAACACCCTAACATGCACAAAACTATCAAAAACATGCTAAATAGGCATTACCATGATGAAAATATCATATAACAATCCTAAACATGAAAAGAAAATCTACCATGATGCCTTAAGTAAGTACTTTATGTAAGAATGTGAAATAATCATCCTTACGGCGAGCTTTCTTAAGTAAAACTATCCGGAGATAATTTTACGTAGAAATCACTCCATATGAATGGTTTCTTCACATATCCTACGTAAAATATATACCTAAGAATGCAATGAAACTCACAGCGCACTTAAACACACTCTAGAAAGCACCTATGCACAACCTCACCCTCTAAGGACGATAATTATCCTCGAAAAGGATAATCATCCATACACCTATGAAGACGAGGCTTACACAGCAAGTGTCCTATACAAAAGATGCTTAAAATCATGCATATAATTGAACCATGAAGAGAAAACGGCCTAAACACATCAATTGATTTTTCATGCAAAACGTACCTCTATCCTTAAGGGAGAAACTATCCTACCAGCAAACAATTCACAATCCTAATCCACTAACATGCATTCTCATCATCTTTGAATCATATACACTCTAAAATATAGAGTATGTATGATTCCTAAATCAATTCTAAGCCATAATTATGCAGAGAATGGAGTAGAAGAAGAAGGAATCATAAAGGAAAGCAAATGAGACTTACAACGAAGCAAGAGTCTTCGCTGCGTTCTTCCTTCTCTTTGGCTTGGTTCCCTTCTAGTTCTCCTTTGAAATTGCAATAGAAAGCCTCCTCCAAGTGATATGAGTGTGTTCAAACTCGTGGTCCCTCTCTCTCTTATGAATATGAAGTGTCAAATAAGCCAAAAGTCCCTAAAGCTGATGAATGAGCCTCTATTTATAACCAACCAACCATATGAACCAATGGTTGAGATTAATTCACCATAAAATCAATCTAGGGCTGTAATTAAATCCCATGAATGTTAAACAACTCAAAACCACCTCCCAATAGGCTTAGAAGTCCTTTAGAAGGCAGAAAATCGGAGTAGTAGAGTCCCATTTCGTCAAAAACTCAAAAAGAGAAAAATCAGGACGAAGGGCTCGGGTGACTGGTTGGGTGAACCGGTTGGACCGGTTGGCCCAACTGGTTGGACCGGTTGGCCCAACCGGTCACCCGAGAGTGAACTCAGGTTTCCTCGGTTTTGAGGATTCCTGACTCGGTTTGGACTCCTAACTTCAAACGGACTTAAATTCTTCATTTTAACTCCGATTTGAGTGATTCAAAAGCCAAAATTTCAAGGATTCAATGTAGAATAAGCCTAGAATATTCTTGAACCAAGAATCCCTAACCACGGTCAAGTGGCTGGGTTTTCATGAGGCGATTACCCGAAAAAAGGTCAATTAAGCATAGGGTAATGTGGTGAACCAATCCCAAACCTATCAATAAATTAAATTGGCACTTCAATTAGACTCATTTCATCATTCTAAGGTCAATGGAACTCTCCGGAGCAAATTTGGAAGTTAATTGGAAAATATACGAAGTAAAAGACGAAATTGCCCTTCAAGTCGCAAAAGTTCTAATTAGTTATCCAAACCTATCTGGAATTGAACCAAATTTGACACACATATCTAAAATGACCCTAGAAACTAAATGCAAGTGATGGGACTCAACAAAAAGACAAAAATATGCATGCAATGATGACCTATCCTCCTAAGGCTTAAAAGGGCAAAATTATCCTTTAAGGCTTAGGGACTCCTAGATGCTTCTAAACCTAACCAAATGCTATCATGATCTCATAGGGGTGAAAATGGGGTGTCTACACTCATATACAAATTTTGTTATAATATATTTATTTTAATTTTTACATTATATGTTAGTTGTAGAGGCATTCTCTTCTTCTATATCTGTGTGGGTAGAATTACATTGGCTTAAAAGCGCTGCCCACATGTCAACTTTTGGACCAGATCCTTGAGTTAAAATGCCTCTAGAAAGAAATGCTTTTGGGCCAAGTAACGTACTCTTGGGGTGGAACACCTTTAATATAAACGTGCCAAATTGTGACCTAAATAGGATGTTACTCGGATGGACCGAGACATGCAGGGCGTGATTGGTCTTCGGAAACAAACTCTTTGAGCCAATTGTCTTCGGGCCCATCTACATCAACTAAAAAGGCCCACAACAATCTGTATTACCGAATTGCAAGCATACTTTTGGTTTCGGTAAAATATGTATTCGGTCTCGATACCTTACATTGAGATAATCTTAAAAATAACCTATTACGTCTGACATTCTTGAATAGCCTATAGGCTACCGATACGTGGCCGCTTTCGGTGAAAAACCCTTCGGTTCTCAACTATCCTCGGCCCCCAACGACGTCATCGGACTACAGTTTTGTTCGATCCTCAGTTTTACTAGCTTGTTTGGCAAGTGCTTCATAGTTGCCCATTACTCAAATTCGACAAAGAAAGTTTGGCTGCAATAAAAGCATGCTCCTGATGACAAAGTCAGGGTTAAACAGTTGTTGACAACCAGACCTGAAACCCCAAGTTAACTATGGTCGAGTCAAAACCCTAAGTTAACCATGGTCGGGTTAGAATGATAGTCTAGCCTAAGACCTAGTTCTTTTTCTATAAAAGGAATACTATTCGCTCTAAACAAGGTAGGTGCGCTGTTAACACAAAACCCTAGAGATTCTCTCTCTTTCTCTTTCTCTCTCTCAAAATCTTGAGATTTGACTTGAGCATTGGAAGGTTTTAGGATAGACAAACCCCAGCTTCCTCTAACGTTTCTCTTTATTTTCAAGTTTCTTGTCACTATTTATCAGAGAACCAAGGGTCACTATTCATCAAAGAACCAAGCGTCACTATTTACTGGAGAACCAAGCATCACTATTCATCAGAGAACGGAGCATGACTATTCACCTCCCTTCTTGCCACTGTAGCTTTCTCAAATCACCACTATTCAACTCTCCGGTTCGTCGGACCATCGTAAGCAACGTGCTCCGCCGACTGTTGGGATTTTTGTCCGTACAATATTGCATACTTTAGTCGTATTGTGTCTTCTACAAATTTTAAAAAGATAAAAATTGTAAATAATGATATCATGAAAAGTTTTGGAGTCTTGAAAAAACTGTAAAAAAAAAGCCAAAAAGTTCTTGAGAAAAATCTAATAAAAACTAAATTATGAGGGATCCATTTGCTTTAAAAATAAAAAATAAAACACGAGAAGTCATGAACGAGTTTAACTAGCAAACCATGTCTTTGATGGTGGATGGCAATACCACCGAGTAAACAGAAAAATCTAAAAAATAAATAAATAAGAAAGAAAAATCAGTGACTTTGTTTGACTTGCCAAATTTTATTTATAAACAAAAAAAAGAAAAAAAAAACATATTGTTAATCACGTGAAAGGAGGGGGAAAAAACAACTATATTTAAAACTCTATGTGAGAAAAATATATATATGAAAAGGTTTCCAATCTTTTCAATTTCTATGTGAACTTTAAAATAAATATATATTAGAAAAAAAAGAAAAAAAAAAGGAAGATAATGACGCTATGAAAAACTTTCAATTCTTGAAAACAGTGAGAAAAAGGTTTCTCGCAAGTTGGACGGTAATACAAGTGATACCATCGAATAAATAGATGAATCCCAAAAGAAGAAAAAGAAAAAAAAAAAAAAAGAAAAAGAGATAAATCAGTGGATTTGTTAGCAAAAAATTAAAAATTAGAGGAATCCAAAGATCGTCACCGAATGTTTGTGGTGATTCACTGGGCATGGCTAGGAGGAAATGATTGGGGTCTATTCACTGGATAGGTGACTTTAACGGTGAGAAAGAGAAAAAACATGGTATAGTGTGGAAGGGACTATTCACTCTCTGGTTGTGAATGAGAAGAGGGATGGGAGTACGTGGTGGGAAGGAGGTGTTCACCAGAATATAATTTTTATGATTAATTATAACGTGAGCCCATGTCTTATGAGTTGAATGGGAAAATCCAATGATAAATTGATGTAAATGTTTCAAACTTTCTATTTTATTCTTGGTCATAGTTTTATATTTTTATTTTTTCCCTAGTTGTTAATTAGAATTAATGAGATAAATTCATTTTTTTTTTATAAGGATTAAAATATTACGAAAGAACTGAAGTCAAATAAAATGGAAACAAAAAATTCTCCCTCGAGATTTTTTTTTTTTTTTTTTCCAAGTATTGGACAAATGTATACAACATTCTGATGCAAATTACAAAATCATATTGTAGAATATTTAGATTGGATTTAAAAAATATTAAAAAAATCATTTTATTGTTAGACAAAAAATGTTGCACGTGTACAAAATCTACAAAGGATGTGGGCGTGACACAAGTAATGTAATTTATTGGGCCACAAAACAGAATGAAACGCCTGGAACCAAGCAAAGTTCTACATTTTTTTTTTTTTTTTTTTTTTTTTTGATAAGTAGCGAAGTGGTTGTACATAATTACTCTGAAGGGTGGTTGGAAGGTATAAGAAGGGAACCGCAACCCAACTCTTTTATCAAACCCCCCTTTTTCATTTTGGTTTTTAGGATTTTATAAAAAATATAAAAAGTTTTTACAAAAATTAGCCGCACTGTCTACCAAAAAACATCATTTTTAACAATTTTGCAGAAAAAAGTTTTTCTAAAATCTATTGTTTAAGTTTTTCTTTTGGCAAAAAATAAAATAAATACTATAAATGACTAAAAAGTCTATCTAAATGATAAATTTTGGAAAAACTTTATTTTACATAGTTATTCAAAATGATGTTTTTTAAGAGACAAGGTGATTGGTTTTCGTAAAAACTTTTTATATTTTGCATAAAACCTTAAAAATCTAAAAGATGGGGGGATTTGATAAAAAATTGGGATTGCAATAGCCGTTCCCCTATGAGAATCAAGAAAGTAAATGCAAGTTTGGGCCCACTCTGGAACAAAGTTGTTTAAGGCCATATCCAAGTTGACCCAAACTGGGCCGGTCCTTAATGATCCGGACCCCCAACCCAAACAATTAACTTCACCATGAAATGCCCAGCTCTAATAAAAGAATAAGGCACCGTTTGGTTGCACTTATTTTAGGATCTTTTTTGCTTTTGAAAGCAAAAAGTTGTAAAAGCAAAAAGCATTGTTTGGTTCGAGGAAATAAAAAGGACTTCTAGAAAGCAAAAAGCAAGATATTTGATTTTAAGCAAAAGTAATAAAGATTTGTTTCTAAAAGTCATTTTTATCTTTTGGATAAGTTTGACCTTAACTCGAAAAATTTGCGATTGAGAGAGGTTGTACCTGTCCTAGGCTTACATTTGGGCAACGATGATTTGGTAGAGTTTCTCATTACATCCAAAAGATCACCGGCAAAATTAATTTTACCAAACGCGCTTTTGCTTTTATTGCTTCTACTTAAAAGCCAAAAAGTAAGAAAGTACAAAACGACTTTTGCTACTTAAAAAAAGATCTTTTAAAAAGTGCAACCGAACAGTGCCTAAGAGAATCCAAGCTACCAGCTCTTATGGCCTAATTGTGGGACTAGGGTGGGTGGGTTTTCGACCAACCTATATTGACATTGAACGTAATTAGTCTGAACTCTGATTTCAATTCAAACAATCCAATATCAACTTAGTCTAGGCTTGAAAGGCCCAAATATTGGGAACTTACCCTAGTTGCATGACCCTAATCTCTACCATGATTTTCTCACTACACCCTTCACCCTATGTTTTAAGCATAATCTTTTGGACGTATGTCTGGTGCATGCTATCCCTTGAAATATCCTTTTTTCCCACAATTGCTAGCTTCTTTGGCTTAACAGGAACAAACTTGTCTTTAAAGGCCATAAAACCCCTACCTTTCTTCTTTTAAAAATGTGCCTAGGCTTGGTTGCTGAATTTTTAGCCCTCCATATCTTAGAAAAAAATGTAGATGTCTATACTTTGGTTGGAAACCCCCACCCCTATCTTGGGCTAAGCTAAACACGGATGGCTCTTCCTTTGGAAACCCAGGTCCGACTAATGCGGGAGGAGTAATCAAGGACCGTGAGGGTAAATGGATCTCCGGCTTCATCCATAATGTGGGGCATAGAACCAGCATAGCTGCTGAACTTTGGGCCCTTAGGGATGGTTTACAACTTTCTTAAAATTAAGGCATAAGGAAACTACATATTGAAGTTTATGCTCAAGACGTTATTACTCTTATTTCTTCTCATTGTGTTAACCTTCATCCACATGGTGCCCTTATAAATGATTGCAGGTTACTCCTCAACAGGGATTTGGAGACCACGTTGAAACACTGCTACCGTGAGGCAAATGTTTGTGTTGATGCACTCGCTAAGGAAGGCCATTTGTTTGATGTGCCATTTACTGTTTTTAGTACTCCTACTATCTCTATTTGTTATATTTTAAGTAATGATGCTAGAGGGATGCTAAATCCCATAACTATGTATGACTAATCTATTTTAATGCTATTTTCTTTTCACCAAAAAATAAAAAGAAAGAAAGGCCCAAATATGGTAAAGCCTGAACTCAATCTAGTGATCCAGGCTTAACCCGAATTTTAATGGTTTTGTTTTATATAAGTGCATAGATAATATCCTTATTCAAACCAAAAAAAAAAAACAAAAAAAAAAAGAAAAAAAAAAAGTGAGTAGATAACAATGAAAATAAAGTAGGCCCCCTAATAATTAAGAATAATAACAGTGGAAACTTATTTTATTAATTATTAGATTTTTTTTTTTGGAGGGAAATTATTAAATAATTTCATAAATAAGCAACTATTGTAGACCATATAACCAAGTTCAACTTTTTTTTTTTTTTTTTTTTCCTGTTGGCCAAACAAGGAGTATTCTATATCTTTGAGTCTAGACTAATCCCCCACGATGTATAGACCACCCGCAAGCTCATGTATTTGATAATGAGATAGTAGAGATTCGAACTTGAAACCTTTGATTCATAAGTCATGATCCTATACTATCTTCACAACCCCTGCGGATTAAGTAAAATATGTTTCCATCGTAAGAAAATGATTTAAACGGAAAGTCAAGAGAATTCATTTGTGTACCTCTAAAAATAATAGTAAACTGCATACTCCCTAAATTATTAGCCTCTTTTCTTTTTTGGGATGTTTCAAAATTATTTTCACATTCCAAAAGTCAGTAATTCTTGTTATTTCATTTCCTAAAATACCCTTAATAGGGTATTATCTATTATTCAATGTTTTGTACACTTGAGGAAAAAATTAGAATGTCAAAATTTATATATTGATGTGAAAGCATTTTATAAGGTTTCCTAAAAAAACGTGTTTTTTCAATGGGGATAGTCAATTAGAAATAGAAGGAGTATCATAAGACACTAGTTGGGTTTATATTAAGAGTTAACTAACACAACATGAGTGATGGCCGTACTCGCATGTCAATAGATTAGTTGGGCTCAAGGCTTAAGAAACACGTAAGTACCTGAACTTTGGGGTATTTTCAATATAGTGCTCGAGTAATTTTTTTTTCTTTAATTTGATACCCATAGTTCATTTTGTGAAACAATGTGGTCCCCAACACTACTCTGATATGAATAGTTGGTAGAAAGACCACATGGCATCCCAAGTAAAGCCTACGTATCAAGACAGTTAAATGTCAATTAAACTTTTACTATCCTATACTTTAGATTAAGTTTCAATTTATGGAGTAGTACCTAAACTAAAAAATTTCTATTTTGATACTCATAGTACACTGAAGTGTACCTATTTAATTCAAGGGAGAATGACCAAATGGTGGGTTAAAATAAAAGTAATTCCAAATAAAAGGTCAAATCTCTCTTATTCCATTCAAATTGGAATAATCGACTTTAATATCTAAGAGAGGGGATTTACCATTTGCCATTTAATAATAACCATTCTACATTTTTGTTTCCCTTTATCCTACTTAAATACCCTTCTCACATTAAAGTATTAAACTCATCCCTTCTCTCCTAATACTAATTGTTTGACATAATGAATGGTCAAGAGAATGATAACAAGGGAAATATCAATCTTTTGAATAAAAAAATAATTATAAATAGGTCTAGAGATAATGAAAATCAAGGAGTGGTGGATTTCTCCCCCCCCCCCCCCCCCCAAACAACAATCTTCATCCAACTATGGTGCAGAAAGTGTGAATGGGCAATTTTGTAATCTTCTTCTTCTTCTTTTTTCCCAACAATCTTCATCCAACTATGGTGCAAAAAGTGTAAATGAGTAATTTTTGTGAATATTTCTCCTTTGTGTTGAGAAAAAAAAAATGATTCTCATTTTTAATTTAATTTTTTTTTTGCTAATTATAGAAAAGCATAATTTAAATAATGGAATACACTTACATCCATATATAGTTGTCTTTCTCCAAAAATAAAGTATGTAATAATGGCCACCAAAATTGTATGAAGAGGGTTGTTAATGCTATACGAAGGAGACCAAATATTTTATTTAATAAGAAGAAGGGAGAACAGTCAATAGGATTTGGGTGGGGTCAAAAAAGAAAATATTTTATTGGAATGCTATAATGGACATTTAACTCTCAATCCCTTCTTTTTTGGAATTAAAATTTATTATTGCCACTTTGAAAGAAATAGGAGAGTTTTAACCCTTTTTTAAGGATTACTTTTATTTTGGCCCACTATTTTGGCATTTTCCCTTAATTGAAAACGTAAGTTGCAAAATTCATTTTTTAGAATCTTCTTTAATAGAACCTGTTGTATGAACATGGGATACAAAAGGGAGCATGACTACGACTAATTAAATTGTGAATCTCCTAGGTTTGCCTAAAGGATTTCTTTGTTATCATAAGAATGATAATAATAATAATAATAATAATCATATGTATTATGCAAAAACTTATAAAATTTTTTATAATTGGTTCTTGTGAAACTATCTATACTACCTATAAAAAGCTGAATGTCAAAAAATCTTTTGATTGACCAATATACCCTTATTTTATATTTTAAATACATCACTACCCTTATACACAGTACATTGATTGGAAGAGGAAATAGGACTATAAAATATAAAACACATAAAAAGAAAATAAGAATATAAAACACATAAATATAAATAGGAATTTATAAATAGGAATTCAAAGTATACTATAGTTTGTATACTTTAATTCGTAAAACCACATAAATAGGAAATCAAATTCGTATAAAACCCTAAACCTTGACATATATCATTTACATAATTCTGAATTCTACTTTCTTCATTAATAGTGGGATTCTGAATTTTTCTTTCTCCATTAACAACATCTTTTACCTTATTTGGTAAGTGTTTCTCTGTAAAATGCGATAACTTTTTCTCAGAATAAAAAAAGAAAAAAGAAAAAAAAAAGGGCAAACTACATATTAATGTCACTAACTTTACCCCAAATTTCAATGTGGTGTATAAACTTTTAATTTGTCCAATTTAGTGCACTAACTATACATTAGTGTTTCAATGTGGGTAAACATGGGACGGCCGTTTAGTTTACTAACGGAGACCTCACATGCGCTGACGTGGCGATCCATGTGGCGCTGACGTGGCATCCCTGGTGGAGTCTCCTGAAGAGAAATTACATATTAGTGTTACTAACATTACCCCAAATTTCAATGTGATGCATAAACTTTTAATTTGTCCAATTTAATGCACTAACTATACATTAGTGTTTCAATGTGGGTAAACATGGGACGACCATTTACTTCACTAATGGGGACCTCATGTGCCCTTACGTGGTGGCCCATCTTGCACTGATGTGGCATCCCTGGTGGAGTCTCCCCATTTTTTCCCACCATTTGCATCTCACGTGCGCAACATCTGAGAGATTACTTACATTAATAACCCCTTATGATCTAGGGCTTCTAACCCAAGAGCGAGAATGGTGGTGGGAGTGGGGGACGCAAGGAGTTGCTTTGCTTCCACATCGACTGCGAACTAATCTGAAGAATAGTAAAGATTATCTTCAGGAATGGTGGTAGGGGTGGGGGACGATGTGCCAGTTTGGGGAGGGGAGAGAATAGAGAAAGGATAGAAGGTGGAATTAGGGTTAGGGAGAAGAGGAGAGGGAAAACTCCATTTCTTTGAGGAAGTCGTTAATGTGGCAATAAAGGTGGAGAAGAATGAGGGAAAAGGGAGACTCTCATTTCACATAAGTGGCACCAGTGTGTCTATCTTTCCATGGTGGCAATAGTGGTGGTGGTGGTAGTAGTGGAAGACATGGTGGATATCTTCCTACTTTCAATAGTAGCCTTTCTTCTCTTCAAATAGAAGGGATTGTAATTACGTATGTTAGGAAAGGGAAAAGGGAAATGGAAAATGGAAAATGGTAATGGGAGGGAAGGTGGGGTTTCCTATGCTTTATCGTTTCTGACTATGAATGGGTCCGTCAAAACAGTTTTGATGGAGACTCCACCAGGGATGCCACGTCGGTGGCAGATGGGCTACCACGTAAGCGCACATAAGGTCCTAGTTAGTGAATTAAACAGTCGTCCCATGTTTATCCACATTGAAACATTAATGTATAGTTAGTGCATTAAATTGGACAAATTAAAAGTTTATGTACCACATTGAAATTTGGGGTAAAGTTAGTGACACTAATATGTAATTTCTCCTAGGGAGACTCCACCAGGGATGCCATGTCAGCGCCACGTGGATCGCCATGTGAGCGCATGTGAGGTCTCCGTTAGTAAACTAAACGGCCATCCCTTGTTTACCCATATTAAAATACTAATGTATAGTTAGTGCACTAAATTGGGCAAATTAAAAGTTTATACACTACATTGAAATTTGGGGTAAAGTTAGTGACACTAATATGTAGTTTGCCCAAAAAAAAAAGTCACTTACAACACGTGTGCACCAACTAGTATATATAAATGTGGTTAGATCTATTCCAATTATATATAAAATGATGTAGCCCCATTACTTCTGATGGGGTGGTGCCAATCATGGATTGTCTCTTTCTTTTTTTTTTTTGTAATCTCTACATATCCTCAAACATTTTGGGTGGTCAGTTTCAATTTATCCTGTTATCCTGTATTTAATTTAATTTGAGATTATCAACTTTTTCCATTTCAAAAAACCAACTATGTTTCTAGCAAATGAATAGATAAATAACCAACTATATATATACCCTTGTACTATATTGCTGTCTTAAAAAATGATTTATGATTTAGGTGTAATTGTAATAATTAGTTACTTCTTATTAAGACAGGCACAGATCCTTTACATTTTATTATCCTCCAGTTTCCTCCAGCCAACAGTTGATAAAGCGCCATCACACTTTAAGTTGATCAAAAGGATAGAAGCTAGCCACGTCATATAGACTGACTCAAGTACTCTTTTGCCTAAGAGCAGAAACAGATTTTGTTTAATGGAGTCGTTGGCAAAATCCCTCTCCTGCCCTATGTTTCTCCTTCCAAAAACCGACAGTGAGAAAGAAGTAGCCGGCCATGATGGAGAAAATTTAGTGTAAATCAGTATTGCTTAATTTATAGTATTCGAAGACTTGAATTTTGTTTTGAATAAACCCATCTAAATTCAAGGTTTCAAGATAACATGCTGGTTTCCGATATTGTAAAAAGAGTAAAAGAATCTTATTCAACCCCATAATCTTTATGGCCTGGAAGAAAATCATTTAAAATCTGTCAGGAAAAATAAATTGTGACCCACAGCTGGTGAATCCACCATAGTTGCTTCTAGGGCTGCAAATGAACTGAGCCGTTCGTGAACAACTCGTGAACAAGCTTGATAAAGGCTCGTTCGAGTTTGTTCGATTAATAAATGAGCCAAGCCTGAGCTTGAATACGAGGCTCGTTTATTAAACGAGCCAAGCTTGAACAGACCATAGCTCGGCTCGTTTATGTTTGTGAACAAGCTTGTTAAGGGCTCGTGAATGGGCTCGTAAATAGGCTCATTAAAAGGCTCGTAAAATAGCTTATTAGTAGACTCATTAAGGGGCTTGTATAAATACCCTAATTTATTTTTGGTTTCTCTTAGCTAAGTGGACCAATAAACATGAAAGAGATAATACTTCCTTAGTAGTTATATCTTGTACTTATCCAAGGAAGATTTTTAAGGTTTGTAAACTTGTATCTTAATGTTTAAAACTCACATTCGTGAGATCAAACCAATCTTGAACATGAGTTTGAGCTCGAGCTCGAGCTCGAGCTCAAGCTCGGCTTGTTTAGTTAAATGAGCCGAGCTGAGTTGAGCCTGAGCTTTTCTAAATCTTAATGAGCCGAGCTTGAACACAATAAATTAAGCTCGTTTAAAGCTCGGCTCGTTTATAAATAAACAAGCTTTTAACTGAGTCGAACTTGAACACTCCAAAGCTCGGCTCGGCTCGGCTCATTTGCAGCCCTAGTTGCTTCTACAAGCACAGTAGGAACCAGAGAAATCTTCCACATATGTTACAAAACTAGTCCTCACAATTGACTAAATTTAGATCTTTAATAAATGGGGAAGCAAAAGAAGTAATTAAGAAGCCTAATTCAGGAATGGAATTGAAACCCCCCTTCCCCCTCAAATATTAAAAAAAATATATATACAAAAATAAAAAGTTTAATTTCATTTTTCTGAAATCTGTAAGAGAGGTAATTAATTAGTAATGCTTAAAATCCCTTACCATATGTCTTTTGTGTGTTCTACAGCAACAAATACGTCCTCTCTTTTTTCTTTTTTCTTTTTTCTTTTTTTTAAATAACAAAGTTCTCAAAATTCTTGTTGATCAATGGCGGACTGGTTCTCATGTTTGCATCCATAACATTGTCCAGTTCATGGTTGATGCCAAATCGTGCAAGATAGCTGATTTGCCTCTCTACTCATCGCATGCGAATTCTCCGATTGTGGATTGTTCTAAGATTTGTCGGCCAGTTTGGTTATGGAGAAGAGAAGGCCAACAAAAGTTCTCTCCGTTAACTCCGTTAAGAAAAAGTTATTAACCTTCTGATACAGGTTGAGTGTGCAACTGACGTGGGTCACTATTAGCCTTCCGATCACTAAAACAAACGTGGCACCTTGTGAACGGTTGACTAGAGGAAACGGGATGCGAACCGATACCAGAGACCATCCTTATATTCCGTCTCCTCTACATTTTTTGTGTCAATGGATAGGATCTACCTTGGTCCTAATTCTCAATATCAACAAATGAGTATCAATACTTGTCTATAAATGAGGAGATTGCCATTAGACCATTATGCCATTGGTCTTTCTCTCTTATTTACTTATGAAAAAAAGGAACAACATCAGACATGGACAAATCAGTAATAATTTCCTTTTAAAAATTCCAATACAGCATCTCCAATGGCTCGTTTGGGCTCTCCTCAAGGATCAAAAAAGATTGTAACGAATTACTTTAATTGACAAGTGTATAACTTACTTTAGTTAACAATATACTATCAAAGCATCTTTTAAACGGACTTGGATTCAGTGCTGAGCTTAGAAAGCTCAGAACGGTGCCGACCTAATCTCAGCCGTCCATCTCGGTTTTGGACGGTTGAGATTGAAAGATGAGAAAGTTACTCTTATAAGGGCATTTTAGTAACTTTCTCATCTTTCAATCTCAACCGTCCAAAACCTAGATGGACGGCTGAGATGAGCTTGGCACCATGCCGAGCTTTTTAAGCTCAGCACTGAATCCTCACACCTTTTAAACTCTACCCAGAATATTTACTTTCTATTTTTTTTAAATATTTTTTTATAGAGAATGTTCACTTTCCAGTTTACTATAGTAAAGTTGGTGATTCTGATCCAGATATAGAGCATGTTCAACTGCAATTAAGCATCAAATCAGATTGAGAAAATTTGCAGCAAATATTCAATTTAAAAAGGGAAATTGTTGGAAAAAAAAAAAGTCAAAATATAGGAAGATTTAGAACAATCCCGATCAGGTGAGCACGTAATCACCTAACTAATATTAGTACCATGCATTTGAACTTGTATCTCGTGCATTAACCTAATTTATTCATAATCCACTAATGCACCATCTACAACCTCCAATGCAGGGTTAATATAAGTTATATTAGTATGTGCTCACCTGATCGTCATTCAGATTTAGTAATATATTATAGAAAATCAAATCTGATATTTTTCAAAAAATAAAAATGTAAATACACAAAATCAGGCTGCCTAAATTTGGTAGTAACCAAGGCAAATGGAAATTCTGTCCTATGGGCCAATAAGAAACACTGACACTCATGACAAGAGGTTATTAAAAGCCAATAGGAGACACTAATTCAAATATTTATTCTTTTACAATCCAATAAACCGTGTTTTGACTCTTTTGAGTTTTGACAGCTGTGACTCATGCTCTATTTCTACACATGAGGGGCCTTCTTTAAAAGTTCCATACATTCAACCAATTGCTTGTCTTCTACATAGCCTGTGTGCGTAAGTTTGAAGATGACGATTGAAGGCAGGAAGAGATATGCACTTCTCTTAGCAGCTAAGGAGTCTGATTATGTGAAGAAGGTGTATGGTGGTTACTTCAATGTGTATGTTGGGGCATATGGGGAAGAAGGAGATAAATGGGATTTGTTTAGAGTGGTGGAAGGAGAATTTCCTGACATGAATGAGCTTCACAAATACACTGGTTTTGTTGTCAGTGGCAGCCCTTTTGATGCTTTTGGGAATGATTCGTGGATTGTGAGACTTTGCTTTCTCTTGGAAACCTTGGTTTCCATGGGGAAGAGAGTTCTTGGGATTTGCTTTGGACACCAGGTATTTATTTGGACGGTGAATTTCTTGCTTATTTGATCAGCATTTTTGCAGCATTGGATTTTATTTTAAATAAATATGTGGCTGAGAGCAGTTGGCATAATTTTCAAGAATGACTGCTAAATCAGGGTCATGCATTGTGAATTCAAGAACATATATAATCAAGTTTTAACATTTATGAGAGTTTACATCAATAATGTGCTTAATTTCCTATGCATTGCAAGTTTACATGATAGTGTTTTCATTGTTGATCTGTGTTTTTGATTGTTTTGCCGCAGGTTTTGTGCAGAGCGTTGGGTGGTAAAATTCGTAGATCTAGGAGTGGTTGGGATATTGGGTTGGGGAAAGTGAGATTTATGGAGGAATTGCCTCCACATAGTTTTCTCAATGTCTTGAAAGGAAACCCACCTTTCCTTTCCGTCATTCAGTGCCATCAAGATGAGGTACATTTCTTTAACTTCTTGAAACATACCAACATCCCCCCTACCCAAACTCTACCCGCTCACACGCACGTGTGTTCATCTACGTACCACTTTTATTTTTTACTGGCTTGAAGTGTTGAGAAACATGACTTCATTTTCTAGCTAGGTTGTTGTCCAAATGTCTATCTGCTTCTTATCATTTTTTTCATTCTTTATTTTTATGATCAAACAAATAACAATATTAGAGGAGAAACACTTTTACAGTATCACTACAAGAAATAACACTAATAAGAACTAGTGTTCTTGTATGAATCTGAATGATTGGCAATAGGGTTAATTACACTTGGCTATTAGAGCCAACAACAATTAATAATCATAGAGATGTGAGATTTTGAATCTTGTGAGGAATATTACTCAATTAATTAGTGAAAAAGTAGAGTTTATGTTCTCATTCCAAATTTATAGTCACCTCTTAAGACTAAATCTTTTCTTCTTCCCTCCCGGGGTGGGGGCCAAGTTAGGAGGAACCCTATTGGGCTAGATTTTAAAACATGTATTGAAATCCCATCAAATCCCTTTTAATTTCTTCTATTCCACACACTAAAATTCAAAATAAAAATGAACTCCTTTCTATTTCCCCCAAATCCCTCAATTCAAATTAAACACACTGTAAGTGGCAGATGACAAAAGCAAAGGGGAAAAAAGCAAAACAACAAAACCGTTTTGGATACTTAAAACCCATGTGGAGAATAGGCCTCTCCCAAGTCATCCACTTGATGGTGACCCCATGCAATTAACTGATCACATAAGTCAAAATATCAACTCAAATACTCCAATAAGATTTTTTGGATTTTTCGCCTGGCTGTTGAGCCAACATCCTAGAGAAATTCTAGTGTGCATTGAGAATGGATGGCTTACAAATAAAATGAAAATTTCCGTATCCTACTGTCCACAGATTTTATAATGCATCTGACAATAGAAGGGAAAAAAAAAAAAAATTCATTAAAACAGGTATGGGAGGTCCCCCTTGGAGCAAAGGTGATAGCCTTCTCAGAAAAAACTGGTGTGGAGATGTTTTCCATTGGAGACCATGTATTAGGCATTCAAGGCCATCCTGAATACACCAAAGACATTCTATTTAATCTCATCGATCGTCTTGTCAACAATAATTCCATAGAGGTAACCATATGGCCATATAGAGATTTTTGTTAGTTTACATTCTTTTAGTAGTACCCTTTTCATGGTAATCTAACCTCGATCCAATAATCACCAGAGGGACTTTGCGGAAGATGTAAGATCGAGAATGGAGACAGCCGAACCAGATACGGTGTCTTGGGAAATCATTTGTAAGAGCTTTCTCAAGGGGAGATAGTATTAATCAACCTTGAACATTTTCTAGCTTATCTGTTTTTCTCGGAGTGCTGCATTTCTATGGAGTATGGACCCATCAACAATGGCATGGACATAAATAAGTTCTTGTGTTTTCAAACTGAATACCTTGTCAATTACTCCGTTTTTTTTATTCCTTTGGGGCGTGGGGAATTACGGATTGGTCTGACTATGGGTAGATAATTACAAATAGTAGTCATTCGTAGTTAAGTTAGTAGTCATTTACTATGAAGTTAGTAGTTTTTTTTATTGAATTGTAATTGTTTGCCAGTAGCTGGACCAATTTGTAATTTCCCATTTTGTTATTGTTGGTTAAAGACTTAAAGTCAATTATTATTTGGTTATTTAAAAAATTAGAAATGAGAATCTTTTTTTATTGGTCAATGATGAGAGTTGAGCCCCCTATTCTCACCTTATCCTTTGACATGCAATACCGAGGACCATTGTGCTATGATGGTTTTGATCTATTCAATTGTGTTTTCTCCCTGTTTTTAGTGGACCTTGTAATACAATCAGTTGGGTGAGATGGTGCGGTAAAGTATATGAGATATAGACCACACAATTTTCAAGAATGTAATTTCAAAGAAAAATATATTGCAGAAAACTACCTAATACCACCCCTGTTTGCAACAAACGCATTTTAACTCCCACCCTACTAAAACTAATCCGGAGTATGTTATGTCTTTTCTTTTCTTTTTTCTTTTATTTTTTTTGGAGGTTTTGTTTTGTTTTAATTTTTTTTTTCTCTTTTTGTGGGTATTTAATTAAGAAATAAGACTGCACCACAGAAAATTATAGAAATGTCTAATCGACTGGCAAGAGGTTATAGGCTCTAATAGGGCAGAGCTAGGACTTTATTCTTGGGGTTGAAGTTTATATACTTCTTCCATCTTTAAGATGGGTCATTATTGTAACATTTTTTGTTTCAAAATGTTTTTCTATTTTGAATAGTCAAATCATAAATTTTTTGAATTTCTTATACTACCCCTTATTGTTTCAATAATTATTTTCAACACAAAACCTAATAAAAAGTAGGTGAGGGTATTTTTGAAAAAATAGAATTTAATAAATAATAAGTCAATGAAATGATGGTTTCCTTAAACTGCGCGTTTTGTCAAACATAGCTTGTCTTTGTAGGACAGATGTAATATATTATATACTCCCTTCGTTTCTATTTGACTGTCCCCTTTGAAAAAAACAACTTTTTTTAGGCAACTCTATTAAATGCTTTTAAATCAACACTTATATTTTAAAATTCCAATTTTTCTCTCAAGTATACAAAACATTCGAAAGAGAGAAAAGATGTTTTTAAGGGTAGTTTAGGAAATCAAACAAAAAGAATCATTAACTTTTTGAATGTGACAATAATTTTATAACATTCCAAAATGGAAAAGAAGCCAATTAAATAGGAACGGAGGGAGTACTAAATATGGTTGCACGTGAATAGTATTTAAATAAAAAAAGATATATGAAAATTCATAAATTCTCATATATATATATATATATATATATGGGGAGGGATCCGTTTACACCCGATGTAAAACTTTTTACCCTTACACCCCTCAATAACTTTTTTGTTGGATTAATATTTTTCTAAACCAACTATTGGATTAAATACTCTTTTTATAGAGATCATGCACATCAAACTTCACACTAATCGGATACTCATAAGCATCTCATCTATAAATTCAATTTTCTTTTTGCAAATTGTTGGTATTTGGATTGGGTTTTGACCCGACCCACAACCCATGGAGCATCCATATGGGTTAATTGGAATTATGTCTTGGAAGAGACATAAGACATACCCATATATACGTGTCTTTTTTGGAAATTAACGTTAAGTAAATAATTCTTAGTCTCTTTCTTCTCTCTGTTTCATCTCTCTGACAACCATCACTATAGCCATAGAACTTGGAGTGTGGATATTATTGGAGAGACTCTGGTAGCCTTCTCCATTGACAAATGGATGCGTGTTCAAAGTTCGTGATTGCGTGGGGCTTATAATCCAAGTATAAAAATCCAATTTGTTTTTGCTGAGGTATTTCGTATACCCATATTCTTATAGTAATTTAATATTGGTATCAGAGCATGTGATTACTAGTTTTCGCCTTATGATTATTGAGAATATGATTTGCATTAGATATGAGTTTTTCTTTAAAACACAATTTTTGGGTCAATTAATTTCGTTTTTAAATATGGTGTTTTTACCTATAATTTTTTATAGGGTTTTGTTCCTCTATATGTTAGGAATTTTCCCTTAAAATTTCGTGAAAAACCATTGGGTGTTTTGGAAGAAAAATCAAAATTTTGTTTTTTGAAATTGTGGTTTTTCAGAAACTTTGAATCAATTTTTGATAAACTTAAAGAAGTTTATAATGTATGATATTTATATATTGCGAATCTATGTTACATGGGCTTTCCAATGGCGTATCGTATGTGTAATTTGGACTTATATTGTATGAGATATGGCCATTCAAAGTTTGGGGATTGGTAAAGCAAAATCTGAGTTTTTTTGCGTAACGGTTGAAGATGAAGTTCACGGCTTGGCTTGACATGCGGCTCAGTTCGGCTCGGCTCAGCTCGGCTTGGCTTGGTTGATTATAAAAATAAAAAAATAAAAAAATGAATATATGCTACGTGAGATGTGGACTTCCCACACCAGAGCGCACCACGGGCTGATGTGTGAGTTTACATTATGCCTATAGATTGGTTATTGTGATGACAAAACCAATGATGGTTTAAAGTGTGAATGGTTCCACAAGAACCAATGAACATGGTCCACTGTAAACTCCACCCAAACTTGTTAACCCAACGTGATGGCACATGTGGGCTTCCATAGACCCCAATTTTGTTAGGATGGCCAATTTTTTAATGTTCATTTTATGCAATGTTCTGGCCTAAAATAAAAGAAAAATTCATTTCTTTTTGATTCATGCATATTAATTGGCCTAATCAATTTACATAATCTTGTATTATGTTTTATTATTGTGATTGGGTTATTTTTTTGTATAATGTGTCCTATGTTTTATTAACCTTAAACTCTTTCCATAGATGGAAGTGTGGTTATTCCTCCATTCAATTGAACACAATATATATTGTTAATTTATTATTGTATAGATGGTTTATGTATGGATGGAGGCTTGGCATTGGTATTTTGTTATGCTCATGGTTGGTGTTATTTATTTATTTATTTTGTGGATGGATTAAGGCATAAGTCAAATATGTTGGTGAATTGGCATCCTCATTTATTTTTTATTAGATTCTTTGTAATAGGGAATTTTAGATTTGTAATATTTGAGATGTATTATTTATTCATGCCTTTGTCAAGGAATGTGTTTCATTTTCACCAATATGTTTTAAAGGTTGCCTTGATATGATGTACCAAAATACCAAGGGCTTCAAGTGGAGCCCGTGCCCAAATATTGTGGACACATGAATATATATGCATGATTTGACTTGTAGAATTAGAGAGGTTAAGTCCTCTATTATTTTATTTGAAATCAATTGTGGCAATCATGGAACTCAAGAGGATATTTTTGGTGTTAGTACTTATCAGCTCAAGATGCGTCTGGGGCGTATATTACTTCTCCATGATGTGCTTTATGCATCTAGTGTCCAATGTAATCTATTTTCAGTAGTTGTTTTGTTATAACTTGGATTTGTTTTTCCTTTTGATGTTACACAGTTGAACTTCTATTTAGATGGTAATTTGTATGGACATGGATATTTATCTAATATTTTTATGTTAGATTTGGAATTTTTCTTCATATTCTTATGTGGCTTACAATGATAACGCTTTTGATTTTATGAAATGCCATGTTAGACTTGAATACATAGGAAAAGATAGAATGGTTAAACTAGCTAGAGAAGGCTTATTGGGTCTCCCACTAAAATAAGCCTACCTATGTGTGAGTGTTGTTTAGCAGAAAAAGCCTATAGGAAGTCTTTTAGAAAAACACCTATGAGATCGTATCCTTTAGAATTAGTCTATTCTAACATATGTGGACTTATGAATATGAAGGCATGCCATGGCGCTGTAAATCCATGAAAACGGCCCACAAGGATTTGACAAAAATATGGGAAAGATAACAAAGAAAAAGGAGTCGCCACCTCATTTTTTAAGAAAAAGAGGAAAATCATAAAAAATGTTTTATTTCCAAAACCTCATGACTCCATTTCAAAGGGAAAGGCAAAGTCTTTAAAACCAGTAAATTGGATTTAGGGGCTAAGTTACGACGTTGGAAGGTTCTGGGCAAAGCCCATAGGCACCCACATTACCCGAGTTGGTCTCTTAATTTGATTGGGCTAACTTAATAATTTAATCACATGCAAATCAATAACAATCAATAAAATACAGTATGCAAATCAATCTCAAATCCATTTTACTCCTCTAGCAATCATATGTGATGGACAAATGAATAAAAGAAAAAGAAAACCTAGGGTACTTAGTATCCTAGGGCGGAGTTGAACATCAATTGAGCGCCTACGTACCATGCATGGAAATACATAGATCAAAGTCCACGTAGTTCGAAAAGAATAGGGTTAAATCCTAATAGTGACTTATGATAAACTTTAGGTTTCCTTCCATAGAGATTTTCAAAGACAAATGATTCTCAACAAAAATTCAATGAAAGATATAAAATTTTTGAAAAAGGGGTGGAAAGAAATCCTAGAATTCATCATATCCCTCTATTAGAAAATAACCCTAGGAGGGAGAAGAGAAAAGAGGAAAGTGAAGAGTGCATGTGTTTGACGCGCCACAACTTAACCCATATGTTGCAGGAAATACATGTGTGTACGCACGTACGCATGCGCGTACATTTTTTCTCAACGAGCATACGCTTAGAAAATAGATTTGACATTTGTTTTGTAGGAAATAAATGGGATATGCATACGCACATTATTACACGTGCGCGCTTTGGCTTTTGGTGCATACGCACGTTTGTTGTAAGGACAAAAAGTGGTATGCGTACGTGTAGCTCGTACCACGCGCACGCATAGGGTCCCATGCGCACGCACGGCTTGGTATGCATATGCATAGTTCCCTGATTGCTTTTTCACTTTCCCTTCATTGTTACTTTACTGTTACTTCTTTATTATATCTTTTTGTACTTCTTTTGCAGGATAGATGTAGTTGTTTATTATTTATTTTTTTCTTTTCTTTTATTTGTTTACTATTTCTTTTATCATTTGTTTATTACTTCTTTTTCATTTACTTTATTTAATTTAATATTTTTTGCATAATGTACATAACTGACATAGTGTGTGTATTTTAATTCTTTGCATGAATAGGGGTAATTTTAATTAAATTAAATAATTAAATATGATTAATCGATAAAAAGTGGGGGCCTATCTACGAATCGGGCACCATTGGGTGCCTAACACCTTCCCAATGGTGTATCCTATCTCTGAACCTATTTTGATAATGACGAGTTACACCCTTGCAAGGAGTCAGTTTGGTTCCCAGGTTTTCCTAGGTGGCGACTCCTCTCCGTGCTAATCCTTTGAGGCTAGTGCGTATTCTCAAGCCGTGCGTGTTTGCGGGGCGCAACACTCACAGTAGCGATTCCACTGGGGATAAAGAGCTAGATTTCATAATGTCTATTAATCATAATTAATAATTTGATTTAATTAAGATGACCAAAAATTACACACACACACATTTGGCCTTTGTTTACTCCGACGACAGCTTGTTGAGGATTCCCAGGTTCCATTAGTTCCTATGGGTAATCCACAACCTATATCGTCAACCCACAGCCTGTGCCACTAGCCTGTCGTAAGCTAGTATGTACGTTAACGGATGGCTCGTTTAGTGTCCTAGCTTGGGTAACCCTTTGGAGTAATAAGAAGACCTTTTGGACTAACTACACGTAGTAAGCCCATGGACAGCCTTTTTCAAGCCTTGTGTGAATGTGTGACATGCATCACTTGCATCTTAGGCCCAATAGATCGTAGGAATGGGACGAGGCCCATCATAATTCAAAGTCTTTAAACCTAAGCCCAATTGTGAGGTTAGAGTGATGTTGTGAGTGGGCTAGGCCAAATATAAATAAATAAATAAATAAAAAAGAAGAGGAAGAAGAAGAAGAATGGGCCTAAACTTGCACTGAGAGTGGAAGATGTTGGGCTTTCGCGTAAGGACTTTGAACCATGACAAGGCCATTTGATTAGGGTAGACCGCACCCACTCGGCATGTGGGAAATGACAAAAGGGTAATTGGACCTCGCGTACTCATCATTCAAGCCCAAAGACTAATGGATTGAGTGTAAAAAAAAAAAAAAAAATTTAAAAAAAAGCTTGAAACCATAGTGTGGCCTATTTTAGAGTAAGACCGACCCACTTGGCATGTAAATTCAAAGGGACTTAATCCTAGGAGGTAATTTTGGGTAATAGATAAAAAAAAAAATCTAATATCTTTTAAACTTAAGCCCTATAAGTGTGAGAATAATAAAGAAATTTGTGTGATAGACCCAAGCAAAAAAAAAAAAAGGGACGATAACCAAAAAATATATGGGCTTGGATTTAATTAAGATGGTGAGGCATGTGAATTGTAAAGGGCTTGAGTTTAAAAGATAATAGATTTTGTTGGCCTATCACATGCGGACTCTCTGAAGAATTAGTAAACATGAGGAGGCCCATATGATGATAGTAAAATGACTTTAATTGGACATGGAAAATTATGAAATTGGGATATGGACTTATTTGGGTTCCCTCGTCTACAACCAACAGGTTGAAAAGAAAAGAAGTGATGGAAGACTTAGCCAAGATCATGGAGATGTTGACTAGGTTGGATGCAACAGTGGTTGGGTTGGACATGCTTATACAGAAGTTGGAAAAAGACAAAGAGAAGAAAAGGGCCGAAGGGGAAGAATCTTTCAAGGAAAGACTCCAATTGGAAAAGAAAGACAAAGGGAAAGGAAAGGAAGACATTGAAAGAGAAGAAAAACCCCAAGAGGGAGACAATGATCTATGGCAGAATAAAGATCCCACAGACTACCTACGCAAAAAGAATTGGGAAAAGATGTATGCTATCGACCAAGAAGAAATGAAAGAAGAGGTAAATAAGATACACGCTGCAACGCGTAAGTCCCAGGGGTAGGATGACTTCATGTTCACAGGAAAGTTATTTTCTGATCTTTTATCAAAGTTGCCACCCAAATTCAAGATAGTTGGCTCAAAAAAATTAAACAGAACTGGGGATCCCAGGTAACATATCCGACGGTATATGAGGATTGTTCAGATGAAAGGGTTGAACAAAACACAAGCGGTAGCTGCTTTCCTGCTATCCTTGGTAAGAGATGCATCGGATTGGTATTATGCCTTGGATGACACATTGGTTTCCTTTTGGGAGCCTTTAATGAAGTCGTTTAAAGATCAATATAAGTACAACACTATGTTGGCAATGACTCTCCATGATCTTGAGATGATGAAGTAGAAACCAAATAAGACATTTTCTAAATTCTTGACTAGATGGAGCCATGTAGGGGTAAGGCTGCTAAGATGACAACCCGACCGAATGAAAAGGATCAGATTAACATAATTTTAAAAAATTTAGCTCCAATATATTCCAATCTCATGTTTACTTCTCCCATTATGAATTTTGAGCAATTTTATGATTGTGGCATGAGGATCGAGGATGCGGTAAATAAAGATTTCATTTACCGTATATATATAGCCGAGGAAGATAAGGGGTATGGAGTAAAGGGCTTGGTGTTGAAGAAGAATTTGAAGAAAATGGAATGTGGATTGAAGATTGAATGGAGGATATGGCATTGCAGTGTTTGCTATGACTAGAGAAGCTGTCATAGTTGACTTTACCAAGTCCATTACCTTTGCTGATGGAAGGACTGCTATATAGACTTTGAATGAGATGCAAAAATCGTAATAGGTGGTAAAGCTAATGATGAGCCCACTCCAATTGAGTTTTCATCTGAAGTAACTTTAGAGTCTGGGGTTATGGTTGGGTTTAATAATCTGTTGATGTATCCTTTGTTTCCTTATTATAATGAATTCGATATCACTCAGTTTGGTGTGTCTCTTGTTAATGGAATTTTATAAATGCAAAACTCCTTTAATCTGAAAAAGATAATTGATGAGGACCAAGAAAGGAAAGTGAAACCCATCAAAATTGAAATTGTCCTAGTTAACTCAGGCATTGATAAGGATCTTAAAGAAATACATATTATTTTCACTCTATCCACATAGGAGTAAGTCTACCCCACAACTTGGTTGCACAAGTTCTATGACTTGTCAAAGGGATGGTGTTTTTGTTCTTCTAATGCCCAGATTGTGGACAATGGAAATCAAGATGAAAAGAGGCTATCGTTTTTGCTACCCTTCAAAAATAAAAATAAAATCCCTTGCTACCCGTTTGAGCCTGAATATTTATTTCTAATACCTTTGTCAAAGATTACCCCTTATAGTAGGGGCAAAAGTTGAAGTTAAAAGTTGTTTGGAATGAACATAAAAAAGGGGGGAGAGAAAAAAAAAGAAAAGGAAAGGAAAAAGGAAAGGGAAAGTGGTAGAAGAAAAATGCCAAAGTTTGAAGAGTTGAAAAATGTAGGAGTAGAAAGGAAAAGAAAGGAGACATCGTTCGGACAATGAGTAATGAGGTAATCCTTGACTGATAGCAACTTGTGGAAATAAATTTTTGAGCCTTTATTATCTTTTCTTTCATAAACCTAGAACCTTGAGCCTACATTATAGTCCTAATAAAAGCCCTCTTGGATTGATTGAAATTGTTCAAATCTAAATGAACTATGTTAGGCTTGATCCCTTTTGGGTATATAGGTAACCCGTGGAGGTGCAGCCACATCGTTTAAAGTCCAGGTGAAGGTACAACTGCATTTATGCGTGGGGGCACGAGTAAAAGGATTCAGGTGTGACAGTTTAAGAAGACAAGCCGTGAAACTTCTTTGCATTGTCATATCTTTTGTAAGGTTAGGAAAGGAAAGCCTGCTAGGTTGCAAACCCAAAAATGCAATCTAGCCAAAAGTTAGGGCATTAAAAAAAAAAGAGAAAAACAGAAGAGAAAAAGGAAATATAATAGAATGGAAGGAAAGAAGGGGTGAAAAAAGGATCAGAAAGAAGAGTGAGTTCTACAGATATCAGAATCGGACGGCGAGGAAGGTGACTCTAATCTTCGATCAAGGGGCAATGCCATTAGAACCGTCGTACAATGAAGTTGCTATATGTGGACAGGGTAGGACTAATTTTGTAAATGATTGAATGTCTTTGTTAGCATAGGAGTTGACAAAGATTATGAAGTTTTGAGAAAAGTAACTAGTACATCATTGATCATTTTTAATTAACTCAGAAAGAAAGTAGAGCAATTGCATGACTGGAATGAAATTAAAGAGAGACACATTTGGAATGAGTGAGGTTAGTACTTGTTTTGTTGTTTTTGGTCTTATCCAAATTTGTTGTCCATTCATCATTCGTAACCTTGTTTGAATCTCTTATCCACTTTGTCATTTGCGTACATATGTCATCCATATATGTATGATTGTAGGTTTGGTATTTTGTTGGTAGGCTTTGGAGTGGGCTTCAAGTATTTACATTCTTATAGCCTTTCAGAAGCAAGTTCTATCTTTGTTGAACTCTTATATGGGGCTATGTTTTCTGAACTCATTTGTCCCTGGGGTTTGTATTGGTGCTTGGGTATGACATGCGAATTTCTAGTTATAGGAAAGGAGTTACAACTTTACTCAATGTTGTGAAAATGTTTTAATGAAGGTGTTGAAGCTAAAGATAACAAAGACAAAGTGAATGAGTACATGTCCCAATAAGATTGATGATTATGTCCAAAATAAAGATTAAAAGAATGAATGAGAGAAAAGTGAGTGACCTAACCGTCAAAGCCTCAATTAGACTGTATATAGGATGGGAATGGGTTCCACACGGTAAATGCTTGAGTGTTGGATGTTACTTGAGTGTTGGATGTTGTTTTTTGAATTTGACACCATGAATGGACTTCTTGTTGGGTATGTTCCTTGAAGAGTTTCTTCTTTGAGAGTAGAATGCTTTCTATGTGGGGTTTAAATTCCCTTGGTGGGTCCAAGTACCCTGATTCAATTTTGGTAGGGATGAATTCCATTTGGGTAAGAATACCCAGATTTGGTTCTGAATAGGGATAAATTTCCTTGATAAGTTCGAGTACCCGTATTCAATTTTTGAACATTTGCCTTGATTAGACAAAAACATGAGTTTTTGACTAGGACGCTTCGGGACCAGTCATGTCTTGATAGGATATTTGAGGATAGAATTGCTGCAGGATTCTAATCTTTCTTAAGATTTGCTGCGGGGATCTAAAAAATATAAATTTTTGACTAGGATACTACGGGACCAATCATGTCTTGACAAGACTTTGGAAACTGGAATTACTGTGGGGTTTCAAATTTTAAAGATTTACTACGGGGATCTCATATTGCACCTTGATTAGGCAAGTCAAGGACATTTGGTTGGGATGCTGTGAGACCAGCTATGTTCGAATTTGGACCATGTTCGAATTTAGAATGTTTTGTGGAATTACTGTGGGGTTCCAAATTTCTGGGATTTGTTGCAGGGATCCTATGTCACCTTAATCGAGTGGTTACATATGCTTTGACTGGGATGCTGGGGCTTTGTCATCTAGAATTGCTGCGGGACTAGTCATGTCCTGACAGGACATTAGAAACTGGAATTACTGCAGGGTTCCAAATTTCAGAGATTTATTGCGGGGATCTCGTATTGCACCTTGATTAGGCAAGTCAAGGACATTTGGTTGGGATGCTGTGGGACCAGCCATGTTCGAATTTGGACCATGTTCGAATTTGGAATGTTTTGTGGAATTACTACGGGGTTCCAAATTTCTGGGATTTGCTACAGGGATCCCATGTCACCTTAATCTAGTGGTCACATATACTTTGACTGGGATGTTGTGGGACCAATCATAGGCACTTTGTCATCTAGACTTGCTGCAGGGTTTTAGAACATTTTGAGGGGCTTGTTGCAAGGGTCCCACCTAATTTCTTTGGATATATTTTATTGCACTTTCAAACTACGTGTGGGTCTGATCTTTGCGAAGTATGTAGGTAGTTGGATGCGTCTAACCCGACCCCATGCATTTGCATGAATGATTTGCATAGGGACAAAATGTCAAGTCTATGGATTTTCTTCCAAAATTCAACCCATGATTTGGGAGGAATTCGGAAGAGGGGCAACTGTAGACACCCCATTTTGTCCCCATATTTTTATGAGTTCCCAATGATGAGATCCATAAAGTTTGCTGCCAATCCTGGGTCCTTTTCTGATGAGTTGAGTGAGTGTATTGATTAGTACATACAAATGGTTAAGTTGCATGCGTATACACTGGATCATAGCCTTGAGAGGTAACTTTAATTCTTGGAAACAAAGGATGGGAGTACGCATGACATGGACATGCGTACACATGTATAGCCCTACTATGCATATGCATGGTGTGGCTATGCGTACACATGGCCATGTAGATACATGCCGATCTTGATTCAGAGTGATGCGTATGCACTATGCAGTCATGCGTCCGCACCATTTGATCACGCGTACGCATGGAAATCTTTATTTTCCCTTTTTTTCGAACTGATATCCCCCGAATCCTGGGAAGGGAAGATCACGGCCTACCTTTTGGGAATAAGAAGAGTGGCTAGAAAGCCTCCTAGGGTTCCAAAGGAAGGTTAACCTAATCCTTCCCTATATATAGTTAAGTATAGGATTTGGAAAAAAGGGTGGGGGATTTTGGTGTGTGTTTGGAGGCTAGGCAAATGAGAGAAAAGGAGAGAAAATTGAGAGAGAAAGAGAGAGAACTAAGAAAGATTGGTAGTGGACCTAAGGGAACGGCGACCTAACCACAATCTCATTGTTGGTAAAATCTCATTCATTATTATTTAATTAATCTATCATTTGCATGCATAGGAATGATTTAGCTCTTATTTACATATATGCTATAGCCCATGTTTGTGTTTAGTGTTTGGCTGATGCATGCTGTTGCAGGGAAGAATCATAGTTTGAATTGATGATTTTGGTGTGTACGCACATGAATATATGTGTACGATTTGTCGTGTGTGTATGTGTTTGACACGCCACAGCTTAACCCATATGTTGCAGGAAATACATGTGCGTGCACACGTACGCATGCATGTGCGTTTTTTCTCAACACGCGTACTCCTAGAAAATAGATCTGACATTTGTTTTGAGGGGAAATAAATGGGATATGCGTACGGACATTATTACACACGTGTGTTATGGCTTTTGGTGCGTACACACGTTTGTTGCAGGGATGAAATGTGGTACACTTACGTGTAGCTCGTACCACGCGCACGCATAGGGTCCCATACACACGCACATCTTGGTGTGCGTACGCATGGTTCCTGATTGCTTTTTCACTTTCCCTTCATTGTTATTTCATTATTATATCTTTTTGTACTTCTTTTGCAAGATAGATGTAGTTGTTTATTATTTATTATTTTATTTTATTTTATTTGTTTATTATTTCTTTTATCATTTGTTTATTATTTGTTTATTACTTCTTTTTCATTTACTTTATTTAATTTAATATTTTCTGCATAATGTACATAACTGCCATAGTGTGTGTATTTTAATTCTTTGTATGAATAGGGATAATTTTAATTAAATCAAATAATTAAATATGATTAATAAACATAAAGTGGGGGCCGATTTATGGATCGGGCGCTATTGGGTGCCTAACACCTTTCTAATGGCGTACCCTAGCTCCGAACCTATTTTGGTAATGACGAGTTAGACCCTTGCAAGGGGTCAATTTGGTTCCTGGGTTTTTTTGGGTGGCGACTCCTCTCCGTGCTAGTCCTTTGAGGCTAGTGTGTATTCTTAAGCCGTGCATATTCGCGGGACGCGATGCTCACAAAGGGGATTGCAAAGGGGTCATTAAAGCTATAAATTTAAAGGATGATAATCTAATTCATCTATAGGTTTGATTATTGAAGACATTTAATGGGGGCTAGTGTTTGGTTTACCTCAGCAACTTTTAGTTATGTGCAAAGAACAAGCAATATGGTAGCTTATGGTTTGGCCAAATTTGCTAAGGTCTAGATGATATACAACTCTAGATGGAGGAGGTCCCAAGTTGTGTTAGGGATCAAATCCATGTAGGCTTAGACCATTATTTGCTTCTATAAAATCTATTGCTTTTATAAATAAATAAATAAATATAAATATAAATAAAAAAGAATTAATTTTAAAATTTAACATAATTAAAAAATGGTGAAGATAAAATAGTAATAATAACATATTTGAAAAGGATAAAGATATGTGAGCCAAATGGCGTTGGCCAACTCGTACGCCGAGGGTAAAGGTTTTTTTTTAAAAAAAATTCTCGAGCAGTGTGTAAAGTAGGCTCCTTTCAAAGAACACAAAAGTCTCTCATTTCTCTCTCATCTCTCTCCATGACAAAGCTGACAACATCTCCCCTCTCTCTCCTTTTTCTCTCCTCAATCTCTCTTCTTGTCTATCCAGCCTTTTTTCTCTTCTTAAAGAAACAAAAAACAAAAAATAGAAGGGGCAGTGTACAGTGCAAAGCGTCTTGAAGACGCTACTTTTCTCTCTCATTTGTCTCCCATATTATAATCTCAGTCATAATTATTCTATCCTCTCATTCTTCGCCATCTCTCTTGATCTACCAAATGTTCTCCCCTCTCTCACCTTTCTCTATTTCTTTTCTATTATTTACTCTAATCTCAACTACAACGCCGACAAGCATAACTTCACTGGCCACTACTCAATCCAAGCCCTTGTGGTAATGTCACCTTTACAGTCCTAATTTCGCCTCCATCACTGATCTACAGCTTTGTGATGGTACCGAAGTTAAAATCTATAGATATGGAAGGTTTTTGTAAAGTTAACTAGGTTTTTTGTAAAATTAACTAGTTTTTTTTTTTCTTTTGTAAAGTTTTACTAGGTTTTCCATAATAAAACTAGATTTTTCAAATTAAATCCAATCTTATTATTCTTCTTTTTCATCCTATTTTTTTTTCTTGTGTTGTGGTTGGATCTAAGTAGTTTTTATTAGAGATATTGGCCATTTATTAATGTGGGTCCCATGTGTAATTTGAGGTGGGCCCATATTGGAATTTGATAATCTCCATGTAGAGATTTAATTCGAATATTTAATTGGCCAAAATCATTAAAGGTTGAATGAGATATTGTTCTCTAAAGTCACCTTTGAATAGTTGGTTGAAGAATGGTAATAAGGCTTATCCCACATTGGAAAACTATGAATTCATTAGTGAATTTATATACACATACATTGTGCCTATGGTTTGGGCCCAAAGGACACCCAAGTTTTGTGAGGGGGGAGGACCTAACTAACATTAGGTTTGGACCTAAAAACATATGCGCGCGCATGCCCGCACCGAGCCAGGTCGGGTGGGGTGGGGTCAAGAAGACCGACCCATATGTGTTATTTTTTTAAGCAAAATTTAATTTTGCTAATTTAGATTGATTTAAAAGTCATGTCTGTTAACCACCAGAATAGTCATGTTCATTAGACACACCTGATCAATGTGTCTCTTAACTGTTCTGGAGAGTCGCTTTCAAAGTCTAAATAAACCTCATTTCGTATACCATTAGAGGTGGATAATTAAGTGTTAAATTTTCGCACATTTTGAGTTGTCATTAAAAAGAGAGAGAATAAGGACACAGTGGGTTTGCCAGACTTAGAGATTATTGTTAGTTGTATGCCCTATAGCCAATCATAGAAATGATGCTTTAGGGATAAAGAACAATGCTAGGATTTCATTTATTGTATGTCACATTTATTATTAATTTAATAAAAGGGCTTTTCTATCATGTTTATTCTATTTTTTATATTTACATGATATGTCCATAGAGTTAGAGTTGAGAATATGAAATTACAAGGTGTTGTGATTATGAGACTGTATATATATCTCTATACTAAACTCTTAAATCATTCCTAGTTGAAGGTTCACTATGATAGGCAATAATGAATCATAGGATTAGCACATGTTAGGTTAGTTCTTTAGGAGGATAGCTAGTCTCTAAGCTATTTGTGTGGAGACACTATAACCAACATGTGGGTGCTTGTTATATTAATAAACAAGTACACTGAATGTGACCAAAGTCATGAGATCAACTGAATGGAGTTTTACTTGCCTGTCAATCAATTTCTCATAGTTGCAGTAGTACAAATAATCTTTAGACCTGAGGCACCACAGTTGTCTTATGCATGGAGCTTTAGAAGTTTGATAGCACTAACTGTTTATCCCTATGGGGTTTGCAAGGGTGTTCATTGGTTCTACTGTTACATGTGTGAAGGCATGTGTGTGATCAATAAAGGATCCATCACTTCTAGTAAAAAGGAGAGAATGTTCTCATAAAAACACTCATAAATATAACTCATGTGAATCTGTGGCCACAGTATGATAATGATCATGGAAAAGGGTTTTCATGGTGCATCTTATGAATTGATATTTTAGGTAGGTTCATAAATGTATTGAACTAGGGACTTGACAGACTTCCATGTCCTATTAGTTCAAACAGAGACATTGTGTAGGATGGAAGGATGTAAATGTAACCTTAAGCTGTAACTGAAGGGTTCTTTGTTCGATAATTATTCACCTCATTTAGGATCACACCATGAACCATTGCTAGATGTTACTCATGGTTAGTAGAAGCTCTAATTGATATAAGTGAGTTATAATTAATTAGGGAATTGGAAGGTGTTCCAATTAAACCCTTAATGGAAAGTATTCCATTGGGCACTCCATGTGACATTGAGTGCCACTACCAACTACTAAATATTGTGAACCCAATGGGTCACACACCAAAGATGCAAAGAGGGACTTTAAAGTTTTGAGAGAAAGGTCAAGAGTGTATAAGAATAGTTCTTTAGGGCCTCACTTGCATTAGATGTAAATTATAGGGGTTAATATGCAATTTTGGGAAATTGCAAATCCCACACTTAGTGGGATTCCCCATGGCCGGCCCTAGCATGGTGTGCTATATAAGGCACACTAGCATGTGCCTTGCACACATAACACAATTCACTCTCTCCTTCACCCTTGGCCGAATTCTGAGGATGCTCTCTCTCTCTCCTTCTTCTCTTCTTCTAGCATTCAACAAAGGGAATTAGAAGGAAGCTTGAAGGCCTTTGCTAGATGTGGATACCATGGAGGCAGTGCACTTGTGCTGCTCGTAACTGCTCATTTGAGGATTATTCATTGCTGTCCAAAAATTCAAGAGCTTGGAATTTGAAGACTTGAATCAACTGTAAGTGCTGTAACCCTTCTTCTAGTTAGGGTTTTATATTTTGTATGAACCACAATCAAATTTGTAAGCTTTAAGGAATTGTATTATGATTTTTGTTTATCATTATGTTCCGTTTTGTAGTTTTTCTCTACATTAATTCCTTACATGTAGTGCTTCTTTTGTGCGTACAAATCATTGTATCTTAGGAGGCAGACGTTTGAGAGACTCAAAGTACCAAGTGAGGGGCAAAATCTGTCTTAAGGATATAGTGTTAAACGCTAGCTTTAATCAATCCGTTTCTGTTTTAATTATTTTCTGCATACTGTAAAAGTAACACAAATATTTTCTAACAATCTTAAGGCAAATTTGCGTTTCTGTTTACTTTGTAATTTATGTTAATTTGTTTGTATATATCAAATTATATTCTGTATATATATATATTATATTCATATTGTAGACACCCCATTTTGCACCCGATGGTGCGAATTTCAAATTCCTTTTGTTCCCTATGATAAGGTTAGTCAATGCACTTTAATAAGCTTCGGAATGAATCCAAGTGGACTAATGAAATTACAGCTGGCAAACGATCTAAGTATGAAGAGTGGATACTACGTACACAGCACTTGGGGTGCGTACGCATGTCATGCAACTGCGTGCGCAGTGAATGTTTTAAGGAAACTTTGACTCGGGATTTTTTGCCCTCTAAATAAACCTTTTTAAGGAAAATATATTATGGTTTGCAAAGAGAACTGAATTTCGGGGGAAAACTAGGAAAAACCCTAATTGAATTTCCTAGTTCCTATATGTACCATGCTATAAACCTAGAAAAGGGGACTCTTTGGCTGAAAGAGAAAAACCCTAGAGAAAAGAGAAAGAAGAAGCGAAAGAGACGGCTGCAATTCTGAAGGTTCATAAGGAAGTATTCTAAAGGGAATCAAGTGCATAACCCTCAAGGTAACATCAATAACTTGGCTTTATGTTTTATTTGTTTAGCATGATGATTTATATTCGATAGAATAATGTTATTAATGAATGCTATGTTTACCGTGAATAGTTAGCTAATATTTCATGCGATAGCAAGGTATGATAATGATAGCATGAATATCATCACGTAATGGACTCTCCTCATTAGAGAACTTAGGGTTTCATGCATTTTTTCGCATAAGCATCATGTAGTGGATTCTCTATATGAGAGAAATTAGGGTTTCAATATGTAGTAATTTACTTTCTTGCAAAATAGCATGTGGGATGTTACCTTTAGTCTTATGTTAGCATGAAAATGATTTTGGGCACAAATCTGTGGAAGGTCACGTGTATACCTTTTCATGGTATATAGGTGAGGCTTTAAAAAGATGATATAAATTGCCAAATAGTGCGTACGCAATATAATATCGCCAAATGGTGCGTACGCAATGATTATATTGCGTACACATTGTATATGGTGCGTACATAGTAATTTAGTTATGTATACACCCAAATTATTGGCAGACAATTTTCCTTCTTACTATATTTGTGTTGATAGTTGATTATTTCGTATTTTCATTCCGTTGTGACTATTTTGTATTTGTATCTCTGCCGCATCATCATGATTTGTGTATTGCTGTGGTCGGATGAGTAGGGTTAATTCTAATTGGGCATGTAGATTAATTAAAGCCATCAATCATGTGTTGTGGGGCCAGTTCCGACTGGGTGCAGTTGGGTGCCTAAGACCTTCCCAGTGGCGTACCCTAGCTCCGAACCCGAATCTCTGGTTTGATGAGTTAGACCTTGCTAAGGTTCACTCGTTCCTAATATTGGGTGGTGACTTTTCTCCGTGTTAGCCCTTTGGGGCTAATGCGTATTCTCGAGCCTTGTGGTTTATGATGTGGTACTCACACATATTGTTTTCGTTTCTGTTTAACAGAAATGGCAAGTGAGGTTACCAATGTAATACCGCCTATTGTGGCAATGGCCACTGCTCCTGCACACAGAGAGAAACCAGAGAAATTCAATGGTGCAGATTTTAAGAGATGGTAAATTAAAATGTTGTTTTATTTCACTACATTGAATTTGACTAAACTTCTATATCAAGATGCTTCAGTTCTTAGAAAAGGTAAGACCGATAAGAACACTATCGTGGCGATCGAGGCATGGAAGCATTCTGATTTCTTATGCAGGAACTACATCCTCAGTACATTGGACAATATATTGTAGAATGTGTATAGTCCAATCAAGACTGCGAAGGAACTATGGAACTCCTTGGACAAAAAGTATACAACTAAAGATGCTAGAATGAAGAAATTCGTTGTGGGCAAATTCTTTAACTATAAGATGCGAGACTCCAAAATTGTTATAAGTCAAGTTCAAGAACTTCAATTGATTTTATATGAGATTCATACCAAAGGTATGTCGATAAGTGAATCCGTTCAAGTGGCTGCAATAATTGAAAAATTACCACCATCTTAGAAGAATTTCAAAAATCATTTAAAGAACAAGAACAAAAAGATGAGCCTTGAAGACTTAATCGTGAGATTAAGGATTGAAGAAGATTACCAAAATTCTGAAAAGAATAATAGAAATAATTCTATGGAGTCTAAGGGCTATTATAGTGGAGCAAGTGCAGAAAAATAACAAGGGAAAGAGCTTACTCTCAATGTTATGCTACATATGCCGAATATTCGCAAGATTCTTGTTTCAAGGTCATTGATGAGTAAAAATGATTCCAAATTAGTCTTTGAGTTAGATAAGTTTGTACTTACTAACAGTGGGATGTATGTGGGAAAAGGGTACATGAATGGGAGACTCGTTTAGATGAATGTAATAATAATTATTTTAAGATTAATAAAAACACAGATTCTATTTATATTATTGAATTATTTAATGTATGGCATGGTAGGCTAGGACATGTAAATTATAGTTCTTTGCGTAGATTAATGAACTTGAAATATTTACCTAAATTTAATATCGATCCTAATCATAAATGTGAAGTATGTGCAGAATCAAAATCAAATAGAACATCCTTTCATTCTATTGAAAGAAATACTGAACCTCTAGAATTAATTCATACGGATCTTTGTGATTTGAAATTTGTTCAAACTAAAGGAGGCAAAAAGTATTTTATTACTTTTATTACTTGCTAAGGAGCAAGGATGAGGCCTTGGAAATGTTTATACATTAAAAAATTGAGGTTAAGAATCAACTTAGCAAAAAGATTAAGGTTCTAAGAAATTATAGAGGTGGTGGATATGAATCCAATCCATTTAGTGAATTTTGTTCAAACTATGGCATTATACACTAAACCACAGCACCTTATTCACCACAACAAAATAGAATTGTTGAACGCATAAATAGAACCTTAAAAGAAATGATGAATGTTATGTTGATAAGTTCGGGTTTACCTTAGAACTTGTGGGGGGAAACAGTGCTTTCTACGAATTATATACTTTAATAAAATACCTCGCAAAATTATAAATAAAACACCTTATGAATTAAGGAAAGGTCGAGAACCTTCCTATAAATTCATGAAAGTGTGGGAGTGTTTGGCCAAGGTAGTGGTTTCTATTCCAAAAAGAGTTAAGATAGGAACAAAAACAATTGATTACAAATTTATTGGTTATGCTAATAATAGTAGTGCATATTGATTCCTTATTCATAATTTGAAAATTTTGATATGCATGTGAATACCATAATTAAATCTAGGAATGCATCATTTTTAAAAAAAATATATTTCCATGCAATCCTAAACATAAGATAAGTTCTCTCAAAAGAACTTATGAGACTATAACTAGTCACGATCAAGACCAAAAGTCTATAGAAGAAGATCGTGAAGATGAGCCTAGGCGTAGTAAAAGAGCTAGGACGTCAAAATCTTATGGCCTAAATTTTCTAACTTATTTGTTAGAAAATGAACCTCAAAGCTTCAAGAAAGCAATGTCCACTCTAGAAGCACCCCTTTGGAAAAAGGCTGTAAATAGCGAAATTGAATCCATTATGCAAAATCATACATGGGAATTGGTAGACCTTCCACCAGGAAATAAACCTCTTGGGTATAAATGGATATGCAAGAGAAAGATGAAGGCAAATGGATCAATTGATAAATACAAGTTGAGATTTGTAACCAAAGGATTTAGACAAAGAAAAGGATTAGTATTCACCAGTTTCAAAAATAACGTCTATTAGGATGTTATTAGCTATTGCAGCGATGCATAAGCTTGAGATACATCAAATGGCTATTAAAACGACATTCTTAAATGGTGAATTAAATGAGGAAATTTATATGGAACAACCAGAAGGGTTCAATGTTTCAGGACAAGAAAAGAAAGTTTGCAGGCTTGTTAAATCATTATATGGTTTAAAGTAAGCACCTAACCAATGGCACAAAAAATTTGACAAAGTGATAATGTCAAATAGGTTTAGAATCAATGAATGTGACAAGTGTGTATTGTCAAAGAGACTACAAATGGTTATATCATTGTTTGTCTATACGTGGATAATATGCTAATTATGGGTAGCAATAATGATATCATTAAAGCTACTATGAAAATGTTGACAAGTAAGTTTGACATGAAAGATATGGGTGTTGCAGATGTTATTCTAGGAATAAAGATTTCTAGAACATCCGATGGATTAGTGTTATCTCAATCACATTATATTGAGAAAATTTTGAGGAAATTTAATCAATTTGATTGTAATCCAGCGAGAACACCCGTTAACATAAATCTTCTTTTAACTAAAAATGGAGGTCAAGGCATATCTCAATTATAGTGTTATTAAACTATTGGGAGTCTAATGTATGTCATGAATTGTATACGACCTGACATAGCGTACTCAGTTAGTAAATTGAGTAGATATACTTGTAACCCAGGGCCAGACCACTAGAAGGCAATAGTTAGAGTACTCAAATATTTGAAATATACTATAAACTATGGATTACATTACAATGGATATCTAGCTGTACTAGAAGAGTATAGTGATGCAAACTGGATATCTGATTCAAAGGATTCTAAATCAACAAGTGGATATGCCTTCACACTTGGAGGTAGAGCGGTGTCTTGGAAATCTTCCAAGCAAACATGAATTGAGAGATCCACGATGGAATCGGAATTTATAACTTTAGATAAAGCTGGTGAAGAAGCAGAGTGGCTTTGTCATTTCCTAGAAGATATTCTAATGTGATCAAAACCTGTACTAGCAATTTGTATACATTGTAATAGCCAATCAGCTATTGGAAGGGCATATAATAATATGTATAACAATAAGTCTCGACACAATACCGTTAGACAATTGTTCTCAAGTGGAGTTATAACTATTGACTATATAAAGTCAAATGATAACATTGCGAATCCGTTAATGAAAGGTTTGACTGGAGAGAAAGTATATAGTTCATTGAGGGGAATAGGCTTAAAGCCTATATGTTAAAAGTTACCATAATGGTAACCCAACCTAGTTGACTGGAAATCCCAAGATCTAGGTTCAAAGGGACAACTGAATTATGTGTGACTTAGTGGTATCATTTAGGAGATACCTCTTCTACCTATTCCTATGATGAAAAAGTGATGCCTGCAGTGTGTACCAAGATAAGCTAAGCTTTTAATGGTTCTTATATCTTGGAAATCCAAGTGGGGTATAGCAGGATACTTGTAATAAGAATCACTTATATAAGTGTAGAAGGGGCCGCTTCTATGAGAATTATAAGACTATATTCTCTAGAGCGCTCATAGAAATCAAGATTGTTCAGGGCCAAAATGAACACAATCATGAGAACCAAATTGGGTTTGGGGAGGAACTGTGTGAATTCTATTGTCTTGGTTTGCACAAACAGCTGAATAGTTCAAGACATTACGTTCACTAATCAGCCAGCAAATCCGATAGTCTTTGACAAAGGAAGGTTCAAAGCCACAAGCTACCTATCCTATGCAGAGACTTTCCATACTTACTCTCTTTCGAGTCAGTATTTTCATTTGCATAGATATACAACCAATTTCCATTCATGTGAGGAATTGTTAGAGATAGTGGCCATTTATTAATGTGGGTCCCATGTGTAATTTGAGATGGGCCCATATTGGAATTTTATAATCTCCATGTAGAGATTTAATTTAAATATTTACTTGGCCAAAATCACTAGAGGTTGAATGAGAAATTGTTCTCTAAGTCACCCTTGAATAGTTGGTTGAAGAATAGTAATAAGACTTGTCCCACATTGGAAAACTTTGAATTCCTTAGTAAATTCATATACACATACATTGGGCTTATGGTTTGGACCCAAAGAGCACTTAAGTTTTGTGAGGGGGGAGGACCTAGCTAACATTGGGTTTGGACCCAAAAAACACACGCGTACCCAACCGCACCACATCGTACCGAGCCGAGTGGGGTAAAGAAAACCAAACCATGTGTGTTATTTTTTAAGCAAAATTTAATTTTGCTAATTCAGATTAATTACCGTTAAGAGTCATGTATATTAACCAGAACAATCATGTTCATTAGACACACCTGATCAATGTGTCTCTTGATTGTTCTGGAGAGTCACTTTTAGAATCTATATAAATCTCATTTTGTACACAATTAGAGGTGGATAATTAAGTGTTAAATTTTCACACATTCTGAGTCGTCATTAGAGAGAGAGAGTAAGGGCACAGTGCGTTTGCCAGACGCAGAGATTGTAGTGCTTTTTTTGTGCGTACAAATCATTATATCCTAGGAGGCAAGCATCTGAGAGACTCAAAGCACTAAGTGAGGGGTGAAATATGTCTTAAGGACACAGCGTCAAACGCTAGCCTTGATTAATCCGTTTATGTTTTAATCATCTTCTGCATACTGTAAGGTTGTGATTTTTCAGAATTTATTTCGTTCTGTTTGTGTTTTATATGTTTACTATTTTGATAGAATTATAAAAGTAACACAAATATTTCCCAATAGTTTTCCTCACAAAAATGAAGCTATTTTATTAGGGCATGGCTGTGCTTCCCTTTTGTTTGTGGGTATAGAGAAAGAAAGGGTGGAGTTGTAGAAAGAAGAGAGAGTGTGTTTGTTAACTGATTTTTAAGTAAAAAGCAATTTTTTATTCAAATAGATTTAACAAAAAAAAAAAAAAAAAAGAACTCATAATCATTGTCATTCTATCTTTGCCTGAGAAGGCTAGTCCGAATGGGGTTCAGAAACTATGGGACTTAGGCGAACGAAGAGGGAAGAGGCATGGGTAATTTCGTTAAATCAATATTTAAGTTCCGTTAGTTTTAACTAAAGGTGTTTACAAAAATACACTCTACATCAGTCAACTGACTTCGTTAGATGAAATTGTCCTGTATAGCGATACTCATTTGAAAATTAGTAATAATAACATATTTATGAATACTTACACACACACACACATGTACTCTACATCAGTCAACTGACTTCGTTAGATGAAGTTGTCCTGTATAGCAATACTCATTTGAAAATTAGTAATAATAACATATTTGTGAATACTCACACACACACACACACACACACAAAAACATATTTATTAACGTAGCTACCCCCAAAAACTCCATGGGACATTTTGGGAGGAAGCTCAAGGATGCAAAGTAAAAATTTACTCTCAATTTTATGTAAAATGATTAGGGACTTGAGCTATATTACATTTTGAACCTTTAAAGCCTTTAATGTTTGGCCCCTAATTAATTTTCACCTCTCATCTGTTTTACCGCCTGGGCAAAGTCTCTCCTAAACTTTTCGATTTTGGCACCAATACCCACTTCATCAACATATGATACAATAAAAATAACAATTATTCTCATCATCCATCTTATAGTTTAGGTGGTATAAATCTTCCATTAAAAATAGGAGGAAAGGGGTCAGTTTGAGGCCCTGACCTTGCAATTTCCAGCAATTGGGATGTGGTGGGATTTAGCCCACGGGTTAGGATGTATGATTGGTACCAAAAATACAAGCCGAAAGCAAGATACCTCAATTGGTCAGTTTTAATTCCTCAAACTCCCATATTTAAGCCTGGACACTACATGCCTCCACCTCAAGGTAAAGGAGTTCCTCCCTACCTCCATTCATTTTCTGTCACGTGTTATAAATATTTTAGAAAAATATGAATTTAAAAACACAAACAAATAAATAAGCTAATATGAATACATGGACACATATTTATGTTAACATAAACATGTAACACTCAAATATGGATTTATAAAAATATGTGCACAATTATAGAAACATGGGAATGCATGCATACAATCAATCCTTATTCTTTATTTGAACAAATGACAAAATATGAGTGGAAGGAGGGAAAGAACTCCTCCACCTAGGGGTGGAGGGAAGTATTTTCCTTAAGGCCTCAAATGCGTGATAGCCTGAGTAATAGTTCGACAATAGGTCCGGACAGTTGGAGGCGATAGGCAAAAAATAAATAAGAATTACAATGCAAATCAAGAGGGGGGAATCCTAATAATAGTACAGAAAATGTCCCCTATATGTAGAAATTGGACCAATTGTACACAAAACAAGCATATCTTTACCTCATTTGAGTGCTCTCTGCCTCTCTCCTCTATCAGCAATCTCATACAGCGAATCAAAACGATCCAACTGTTTTAAAAGACTCATGAATATGCCTCAAAGTATCTTGGTCTCGATTCCACTCCGGCGTCGGCGCATTCACAAAATGCGCATACAGCTTATTCTTCGCACAAGTCACCGAGATCAAACTATGAGCACCCGCACCATCAACCTCATATACATAATAGACCTGCCCCTTCTCGTCCTTCTTCTCTTCCGAGACGACGCCGTCCGCACTCGCAATCAGATCCTGCAAGTCCACGTCCGATAAAGCCAAGTTGTTCAAAACCACGTCTTTCGGCGCCAGTTGCGGGAATCCGGAAAGGAACGTCAGGTACTCTTTCTCCGATTTCTTCTTCGGGTTATAGAATTCGCTGTCCGTCCCATTCGTCCCCTTCTCCACTTTCGATACTAGACGTTCTTTCCATCCGTTGGGCACCTCGTAGATATACTCGGCGGACTCTTTCTTGCTCGAATTGCCGCCGTAGCCGCCGTAGTTAGCGGCGCTGGCGGCAGTGCCGTAGTATATGTTGTAAGTTGTTGGTGAGTCTGCTAGGGAAGGAGGGGTGGTGGATAGGATTGCCGCCACCGCTGCGGTGGTTAGAGTGAGAGTTAAGGTGGTTGGAGGCGGTTTGGAGGGTGGGATAGTGAGTTGGGGTTTTGTTAAAGTGACGGGTGAGTTACTTGGGGGTTTGGTTAATGGTGGTGGTTTTGGAGAGGTTGTGGAGGTGGTGGAGGAGGAGGAGGAGGGAGAGAGGAGGGCTGAGGGTGAGAATATGGTTGCCATGCGATGGTGCTGGGCTTGGTGGATGTGGTTTTTTTCTTTCTTTCTTTGCCTCTGTTTATCCCCTACCTTTGAGAGGAGATTTTCCTTATCCAAGGACTAGAGGACAGAGCTCAGAAGTTAAAAGCGAGTGGTTGATACCTACCAATCATGGAGGGGCATAGTGCCTCGTCAGATAAGGGTCGTGCCTCGTCGGATAAGGGTCAAGAGGTGCGTGTGAAGAGACAATGTAATTTCTTCATTCTCCTTATCAATGATTGTCCGCCACATCATGCTGCACATGGGAAATTTAGGTGACAAATGCCCGTCAGTCTTACATCTTCTTTGAATTTTATCTTCTTTTTTTTTTTTTATAAATAATTTACACTTCCTCTTGAATTTCACAATTACAAACACATTTATTTTTTTTAAAAAATAAACATATTCATTTTTTTAAAAAAAAATCATACTAATACTCTCTATTAGCGTTAACTCTTAAACCATGTTAACATTACGATTTACGACCCAAGTCATCAAACATTTTATTTTTTTTTTGGGATAAATATCAAGCTGTTTTTTATGAATAGCAAAATGGGGCAGGTCAAGGTTGCTTTGTTTGGTTTTTACCATTTTGATGTTTGGTGAGTGCATGATCAAATACACTAATAAAAAAAATTTAAAAAAAAAAGGTATTCCATAATCCATATCTATCTATCTATATCTATATCTATACTACCTATAAAAAGATGAATGTGAGAAAAACTTTTGATTGACTAATATACCCTTATTTTAATTTTTAAATATACAACTACTCTTCTGCATATGTAGGAAATATAGTAATATAAAACACATACCTTAATAAGAATTATAAAGAAATTATAGTTCGTATAATAATTAAATAAAACCAAACCCAAATAGGAATTCTAAGAAAACGGAAACTATAATTCGTAAAACCCTAACAATGTTAACATATAAATACAAATAGAAATATATTATAAAAACTATAAAACCCTAATACAGGAAATAACAACTACTGCTTCCTTCTTCTGTGTCTTCTATAGTTCTATGTGCCTTTATTGCGTCTCCTTTCTTCTGGTGCTTTGTTTGGTATGTAGTTTTCAATAAACTTGACTCATATATACAAATTATGTTTAAACATTTAAATCTCTACCTATATTGTATGATTGGACTTTTAAATCTCTATTTGAATTACAAAATTAGCGAGAAAAAGAAGAGAATCAAAGACGAATCAGTTGAATGAAAATAAAAAAACGCATGTTTAAACAAAAACAAATGAAAACCCATATTAAGAGGCCAAAAAAAAAAAAAAAAAAAAAAACTAGAATTGCATAAGTAAAGTTTTGAATAACATATATAATCTTTGATTATTTTTTAAGGATTCGCATATCAGAAAAAACTTGAATTGCATTATTGAACTTTTAAATTACTGCTGTTACATAATTTTCATATTTTGTTGAGAATTCATATATAATCTCTGATTTTTGAAAGTAATCAAGTCAAATTATCAAGAAAACGAAGAGAATTAAAGACGATTCAATTGAAGGAAAATTAAAAAAGAAGCAGGTTTCAACAAAAACAAAAACAAAAACAAAAAAAAAAAAAAAAAAAAAACCATTAATGAATGCACAAGAAAAAAAGAAAATAAAAAGGGAAGGTCTAATGAACCACCAAAAAAAGTCTCCATCAAATCGTGAGGTTCATGAAACTTTGCAATATCTACCTACAAACCCAAAATACCAAACTAAACAAAACAAAACCAAAAAGAACAAAAAGAAAAGAAAATAACTTAGATCACACCCCCCCCCCCCCCCCCAAAAAAAAAAAAAAAAAAAACACTTAGATCACAACCCAAAAAAGAAAAAAATGTACAGGCCCAAAAAAACCACGCATCGACGAAGAAAATATATATATATATATATCGTAATCAAACACCAATAGAAGTTCTGGATTTGCGTAAGTCTTGGTTTCGATCCCGAATGAAGTATCTGTTTTCTCCTATGTTTTTCCAATACATATATATCAAAAACTACTTTACTCATAAATAAAATGATAACCTCCCAATCCCATAAATATTAGATTTTTTAAAGTTGATAGTGTAGGCCTTATTAGGAACTTGAGTTAGCTTCTATGACATGAATCTACAGGAGGGGTGTAGATTGTAGTACATCATAAAAAAAAGGGATGGCATGTCCGTAGGGTTTGCAAAGCCGTGCAAGTCTTGGTTTTGATTTTTGTAAGACTAATGTACTAATAATTTGCTATTAAATCTTTCGACTATAGCGTAAATATGTTTTGATTGGAGAAAGAGACAAAGGGTGAAAGAGAGAGCCTTTTGTTTCAGCATTGAAAGTTTCACAAAACCTTCAAAGAACCTATGTATAATAAAGTTTCAAAAATAATTTTAAGCACTACGATTTGGGAAAGATAATGAAAAAAAAAATAGTAATCATATCAAAAGAAGTAAAGGATTGAGTGATCAAAGTGCTTTCATCTTATGCAAAGGCACGATAAAATTATTAAATTTAAAAAATTATTATCACTATTGAAAAAAATAATTTAACTCAAAAAAATTCACATGCAGACGTGTGCACCAACTAGTATAATGAAATAATCGTTCGAGGATGATTGAAGGATGTTGTGCCCCGTTCTCCCTCACCCCCTCCTCTGTTTTATGTCTACTCTCTTTACTATGCATTCATCTTGTGAATGGGATGCTGAGCATGTTTTCCATTTTTATTAAGTTTTGAGGCTTTCTTTGATGATACATTTAAGTTTTCAACAACTACAAGGTTGATTATGTTTAGTCTCTCTACTGAAGTTCTCAACAGAGACGTGATTTATTGGGCTCTTAGTCGTCAAACACCACCCATACCTTGCTTATTTTGGTCTCCAGTGAGCAAGAAAATGTATTGGTGACAAACCACAATCACTTTGTTCATCCTTTTTGCCTTGCTTGCTTGTGAGTGTCCCTTGCGACCCATGCCAGTTGACTTTGTATGACAATAAAAAATTGGCTGAGTCGATGGAACATATTGGGTTGTAAACCAACGATGGGTTTTGCAAAATATAATTCACAGATAAGGGTTTTGAAGTTTGTCCCTTGAACTTAGGTTCAGGATTGTTTCTCTAATGAACATAACTGTATATAAATACATACATATATATATTTATAAGAACGTGTTGATGTGTAAGTTGCATCAGCACAAGCATTGGGGGGTTTGTACCCCATGCACCCTTGTTGATGTAACTTACATCAACACGTTCTTATAAGACCATCAATATATCTATCTCTCTCTCTCTCTATATATATATATGTTATCATCTATATTTCTATGTTATCAAGTTATCTATATTTCTATACTAACAATTGCATGATTTGGAAGATGAAGCTTAAGAAATGAGATATACATAAATTTTTTACATACTATTATAACTAAAACCCGTCCTTTCTTTACTATAAAAAATAAAAAATTAAAAAAAAATGGGGGAAGAAAAATCCTTCCTCTAGGTTGGTTCTCAGAGAGGAAATAAAATGGGTTCATCTTTGTGATTGAGATGTTATGCTTAAATTGTGTCTTGTCTATGTGAATTCTAGAATATGACTTGGAAGAGGATCTAGTGACATGCTTATGGGCTGTGGCTGTATTTTTGCTCTAGACTTTAAGTCAGTTCCTCCATGTTGCTTTTGGTGCCATTACTGTGCAATTGTGCATTTATTTTGTATTGAAATTTTCAACATTATCCTGATATTCATGGCCTTGCACTGAAAGTCAGATACATGTTACTAGTTTACTACCTGGGGATGACATCAGCCTATCCTAAGCTTTCAAATGTTGTTCAAATTGTAGCTGGTGTAGGAGTTATATCTTAGACCATTTTGCATGAGACCCAAAATTTATTAATGCCAGTTTTGGACACTTTCCGATCCTTCTCCATTTTTAGAGAAAAACAAATTACACAATTTGGATGGGATAGCTGAACTGAATGGCTATTGCATGATGCCTGATCTGTAAGGTCTTGGGATTCGTAATTAGTGCACTCTCTCTCTCTCTTCATGCATAAGTAAAAATGGTCGTACTGGGCTTTATGTGCTTTGGTATGGTTTTCTGCTCTTTCATAATTTTAATTTTGAGATCTAAGTGGTATTTGCTTTTAAACCTGGGAAAATTCTCAAAAGAACCCATGAAAAATACTTCTTGCTATCTAAAAACACCTGAGACATCATTTTTTCAACACAAAATACAAGAATACTTCAGCCGGCCATGCTTTGGGACTGAGTTTTTATCTTTTTTTTATCTTTTCTTAAGGAATATTTTGGAGACTTCTATTGATTCGGTCCTGCGCTTTATTCCTTAGGTTTCACCTGGTTGATGTAGAGATGATTGAATCTCACCATTACTGCCAGCGACTCCATTGCAGCTCCGATGAGTCTCTGGCGAAACGAGTCTTCGGTGAGTCTCTGGCGAGTTTTCAGTGATAAATCTAGTGAGTTTTCGGCCAAATATAGCTGTTGTAATTTCTGACTGATTTACCCCTCATATTTCAGTATGGTTTTGATATCTTCCTTGATTTGGGGAAGAATTTGAATATCCCCAGATTTGATATAGATTTGAGTATAAGGTTGGAAAAGGATTTTGACTTTTTTTACTTAAATTTGAATTTGATATAAGTTTTAAATAAGGACGGAGTAGAAGCAAATTAGCAATAGAAAGTTAGGAGACACACATAACTGCTTTAAAATTTTGGGATGATCAATTCACCCTCAAATTATTATGTTAATATTGAAATGACTCTTTCTTTCTTATATATTCCTTTTATTTATATTTTCATGACAGTGTTACAACCTGATAAACCTCCATAAACACCGCATGCAATTTCCAACCTTTACCATTAAAGCCCCATAAACTTCTACTTCCTTTTTTCTCCATGCATTAGCTCCATTTATCACCTCCATTAACTCAATAACAGCAAACGTGTCCAACCTGACCAACCCCCACCCCTTTATCTCGATAAAAAGCTTTGAGTCATTTCACGATTTTGATTATTATGCAACTTTCACCTCAGATGGGATGCATATATATTATTTGGACCTCAACATTGGTTCAGCACAACACTGAGGCCTCCATAACGCAAAAAGCCAAATATTGTCCTTGTAAGTAAAGGGTGATCTGGGCAAAACCTCAAGGAATCCAAGTGTTATTTATCCAAATTAGTAAAGTAAAAATATAAAATCATATTATTGTTAATGACATTTAATGTAGAGATTCACAAAATTGTAAAAGGGCTATTTTCCCCGGGTGGCCATCCCCACTGAGTCTTTTCTTTTATTTTCGTTCTTCGCTCAAATGCCAAATTAATTTAGGTCACGTGCACCGCCGCCCGTGCGGGCGACTATTTATACCGAACTCGAAACCCTTCGTCGCTCTCGTGCCCTCATTACCTGGCAGCACAGGCTTCTTGGTAATCTCGATTCGTGAAAGCTTTCTTCTAGGGTTTTGTTTCTGACCCACTGAATTGAAAAGCGCACACACGCTCTCTCTCTCTCGTCTGGATCGAGTGTATAAATTTTTCTGCTAATTCGACGAAATGAAGCTTACGGTAAAGACTTTGAAAGGCAGCCATTTTGAAATTAGGGTTCAGCCTACCGACACCGTGAGTTCCCTCCACCTCTCTCTCTCTCTCTCTCTCTCTCTCTCTCTCTCTCTCTCTATATATATATATATATATATATATATATATATGTACCGTTATAAGTACTCTACTACTGGTTTAGATTCAATGTAGGAAAATTAGGAAAGATTATTTGTAATACGACCCTCCGTTTGGTTGCTGAGAAAATGTAGGATAAGAGAAGGAAAGAGAACTTTAGAGCATTTTGCTTTCTGCTGTGTTCGTTTCTGGGGGATGAATCAAGACACATAGAATTCTGGTTTTGTGAGGTCCAAAGTAAAGAAAAATATGAGACTCGAAAGTTGAGGACTTTTCTTTTTCTGAATTTTTCTCAGTGACCATTGGGCATATAAGATTTTATTTTATAATCCTTTGTGTTGAGATGAACGAATTTATTAACATTATGGGCGTTGTGCTTACTCAGAAAAATTGTTGCGCAAAACCTACTGTCTCATGTCTCATGTTGTTATTAAAAAAACTTTGGAAATGTAAAAAACATAGAGTTCCGAATCTTGAAGTGTGGTTAGTTCCCTCAGTTGGAAAAAAAGTAACTTTGAGAATTTTGAAACATTTCAACAACGAGGAGTGAATTAGTAGTTTTATTATTGTTATGAGAAAGCACCATTTTTTAGTATTTTTATTTCTCTTAATGCTACGTTTGGATAAGGAATTTGTAGGTGGAATTTGATTTTGAGATGGAATTTGTAAAATTTTTATAAGGATGAGATGGACCAAAATCCTTATAAAAATTTTACAAATTCCATCTCAAAAGCAAATTCCACCTAAAAATTCCTTATCCAAACATAGCGTAAACAAATTTGGTCAGTGAAAATTCAGAAAATTGCTTGATGAATTTTTCCAAAGAAGGGGTTTTTAAAGATTTTTCCCCCTTTTTATTTTTATTTTTTTATTTTATTACCGGAAAGCGAATTGGCATATGCCTTTACTGCATTTTTTCCATCTTCTTGTTTCTAGGAATGAAAAATGATGTTTAGGAGTGGAATTAGGCTCAGTTGTGCTGAGTTTTTTTTTTTTAATTTTTTTTTTGTTTTTTTAATATTATTATAATAAATAAATTTAAACTAATTTTTAATAAATATTAGATTCTAAAAAAATTAAAAATCACATCAATGAAGCCAAATAGTTGTATTGGTTTCAGTTGTGTAGAGGATTTTTTGATAAGAAGTTGTGTAGAGGATTTTATTCTGTCGCCCTGGCCATGGTTCATGCCCTTTATCTCTATCCCTCATAATTTATATAATGTTTCATGTTTACACAATCACCAGGGAGAGGGAAAAAAAGAGAAACAAATTGGATGAGGCCAACCTGCTTTTCTCGGGTGTAACTTGATTTTGGCTTCCACTTAAGATTTACATAAGAAATTTGCTCATTTTGATTGAATATTATATATATGTATATATAGATGTATGTATATATGGAGATCCGGTCTCATCAACACGTGTTGATTTTTCTTATATCAGCTCCGTGCATAGGGGGGTTATGCCCTGTGCATCGGTGGGTTGTACCCTATAATCCACACATGCATTGGGTACAACCCGCAATGCATGGTGCTGATGTTAATAATGTCAACACTTTATGAAGAGACAGGACCTCTGTTTATATGTATCTATGTGTGTAAGTTTCATGTATATCTAGGCATCTAGCACTGATGAGGTGATAAGCTTGTTGAAGACTTTTAGGGAAGCCCAATAAGAGTAGGCACATAAGCATGAATGTTAGCACAAGGGATTTTAATTTGGTGGTTTACTGGCTTATAATTATCTAGATGAAGGGGAAAAGAAAATATGATGTGTATAGGTATATGTATTAGTATATCATATATATTTGTAATATTGTTAGGTTTTCTCATTTATTTGTTGCAAGAAAATATAAATTTCTTGAAATGCATGTGGTAAAGTTGGAGTTATGGGTTATTCCTTTATAGAGGGGGTGGATTTGGATCTGACTTCCCAAATTTGAATTCATTGTTTGGAATTCATTTTCATGCTGTGGATTTGGATTTTGGCAATTCTAAATAATACCTCCCAGTAATTTTTTTTAATTATAATTCATCAAGAAAAAGAAAAAGGAAAAAACTACGGGGAGGTGCTATTAGAAATCTATGCCACTTGGTATCTAGAAATTTAGATTTCAGATCACATGTTGATATTTAGTTGCACTTTTAGGATGAGTTATTAAAGTTTGTTAATGATTTATTAAAATTTTGTTTTCATTTTATTAGGTTATGGCCGTTAAGAAAAATATTGAAGATGTACAAGGAAAAGACAATTATCCATGTGGGCAGCAATTGTTGATCCACAATGGGAAGGTTTTGAAAGATGAGACTACACTGGCAGAGAACAAGGTCTCTGAAGATGGTTTTCTTGTTGTCATGCTTAGTAAGGTATGACTAATATTATCTTTTTTTCCCCCTTAAAATATTCAGAACAAAAGATTCTAAACAATGTGTTTTTGTAATTTTGTTATAACCTTAAATTGTTTGGGTGTCATATGCCAACTTTGGTGGTGGATACTGTATGGCTGTGATTATTAATTTTATAATTGTGTGCATGTTGTTCTTGTGGTTTTTACTAACTTAAATGGTTCCAACTCCATAAACTTCCAAGATGGCTGGAGTCTGAACTAAAGTTGATGTTCGAAGCCTTGCATAGTCTCCAATTGTAATTTGAAATTGTTTCTTTGGTGACAATCAATGACTTTATAAAATATGATTCATTTTGAAACATTTTTCATATGAGTATTGTGAGTGTTAAAGTTCTTGTGCTACTAGTAGGTTTATTGTTTCTTTTATTTTCTTAATTGTTTTCCTCCATGCTTATACAAAGCTACCTTTCGAAATGTCTTTAAAGCATGCTTACTTGGTGAGTTGATTGTTGAAAAGCTTCATTAGTTTGTAAAGTTTTGCTATTTATGGATATACTAAAACAAGTATGAATATTACACAGAAGTGGCAAAATTATTTCACATTTCATGTTTATGTTATGATCCTAATGTCCCACATTGGTTAAGTATGGCCTTGACTATGCGTATATTAGCTCTTGGTCACCCTTTCTTTTGCAAGCCAGTTTTCGAGGGTGAGTTCTACCCAAGAGTTCGTATCATATGGCATCAGAGCTAGCCACCATGTCGAGTATGGGATTGGGCGCAGTATGGGATGCAGCTCTCTTCAGTTGTCATTCACGAAAGGGGCGACCTATAGGCTGAATTAAGATGACTTAGTATTGTGTATGGGCATGGTACTATCTCATTGAACATTGATAGGTGAGTGAAGCTGCCAAAAGTAAAGGGCTACCTCGGGTTAGTGTCGATAGAGTGGGCCACCGTGGACGTCGGCTGCAGAAGCCTAGTGGTATATTATGATCCTAATGTTTCCACATCGGTTAAGTATGGGCTTCACTATGTGTATATTAGCTCTTAAGTACCCTCCTCTTGCAAGCAGGTTTTTAAGGGTGAGTTCTATCCAAGAGTTTGTATCATTGTTCTTTTATTTGTGTAGTGTGTATGGTCGATTGATCATATGGTGGTTGGTTGTTAACTGGTATAGTATTGTAATGTGAAGTAGTCCATATATGATCCATTGATCACATGATAAATGCATTTTGTGTCCATTTATGATTAATTGACCATATGTTAAATGCAATTTGCAATTTGCAATTTGAAACTGGTGGAAACATAGTATTAAATTTTTTGAAATGTATCTTTTAAAATGATCGGAAATGTTTATGTTTTCTACAAATTCACAGGAAACTTAAATTTAATTTTAAAGCATTTTAATTTTTTTTAAATCCAAACTCACCAAATGTCATTGGATCACGGCACCTTTACTTTCTTATATAAAATTATATATTTTTGTTTAAATTTTTATCAATGTTGTATTTTCTCAGAACATTATATCTAAAATTCTTGTTATGATGTGGAGCATCTGATACAATTTGATAAAACAACAGAGTGACTTATAACGTTAATTTATCATCCCAAATGATTCATATATATGTGTGTGTGTGTGCGAAGGTCCATTTTCATAATGTTGAGCCTATAAGAAAAGAATGTTGGCCTATGATTTAACAGAATCTATGGCCCTAGATAAAAAGGAAAAGAATCAATAAATCCTTTCTTTCAGAATCTATGGCCCGAGATAACAAAGAAAAGAAAAGAAAAGAATTAATTAATCCTTTCTTTCTTCTTTGGTTCATTGGGAGGGGTTCGAACCCCTAACCTATCCTACTCCTACCCTTTTCCCCACCCTCCCTCACCACTAGGCTTGTCCTAGTGGCTTAATTAATCTTTTCTTTTTTGTATCATTCTTAAATATAAAAAATGTTATCATCGAACTATTGTTTACATAAGAATTGGGTTTTCATGTTTATATGTGGGCACGCGTGTGTATATATATAATTTTAGGTGTGGTGCCATGTGCATAGTTTGGAAAGCTAATTTGGGGTTATTTGGATTCGCTATCTGTATGATAAATAATTTTATTACATAATTTCAAGTAGTGTGAAGGAGTTATGAGGCAACCAAGTCAGGTGATTGCCTTTTATTGCCAGGTGATTGCCTTTTATTGCATTGTAAAGTGGATTCGACTTGTGGGCGTTTTTCAGTTTTGCCATCTTTGTTTTCCAGTGGGTCTTACCTGAAAATATTCAATTTTGGAATGAAGGATGGTGCCTCATGCTACTTTTTGGACTCTTTGGAAGGAATGAAATTTAAGAATTTCTGAGGGGTCAAGCTTTCTATCATAAGGTTAAAATATGGATTAGCTAGAGAACTTTTTGTTTGGGAAATTTTGGATTGTTTAGGAAACTGAGTGTCTTTCTTAGTTTGTAGATGTGCTTTCATTGTAGTTTCTTTTTGGTTCTCTCTTGTGTAAACCTCATGTGTGCATTATTACCCTTATATCTCTAAATATAATTTCACTTTATGAGAAGAAAAGTGTCAATGAGTTGTGATCAGATATTCAGATTAAGAATAGCTTGAGAAAGCCTAGCAATGAAGGCCATGTGTCTGAAAACCGACATCCTAATGAAGAAATTATTAGTGTTACTGCATTGGAATCCACAAAAATAATAAATTGACATGGAATTAAGGTAAATTTGAGGGAGTGGACAGAAATATGTGATTGTTAGATTCTATTGTGTTTTGGGTTTCTTTCTCCTGTTTGTTTTCATGTTTTCTTGAGCTTTGGTAGGACATCTTGTCCTCCTTGTACATTTTTATTTTTCTATTAATAATATTAGTTATTACGTGTTCAAAAAAAAAAAAAAAAAGGGTAAAAAATGTTTGCGTAGTAGTGAAGCAGATAATGTGATCTATTATCCAAAATTTGTTGGAGGGATGGATCATTGACTTATGAGGGGAATTTGAAAATTATTTTCTTTTCGTTTAGGCATGAGAAAAGTTGAAGAAAAGACTTAAAATATTTCTATGCTCAAATCTTAAAGTAGTAAATGTTATACCTTGAGGTATGTTTTATGTCTTAGTTGCATGCCTTAGTTGTAAAGAATCTCAAAATGTGTTGGTGCAGCTTTGCAAATTTGTTAGGTAGTCGCCCAATGCTCATGCCGTTTATATTTTTTTGATGTGATTTGATTAGATAACTCTGTCAAAAGTTGTCTCACATATGTGTCCTAGTATTAGAGGCCTTCGACTGTATGGTAACTGTGCTTCCCATTTGCATATCCAAGATTCCTTTAATGTGGTTCTTCCATAAACCTATTAGGAGTTTTTATAATTTTTCTTTTTCTTTTTTTTTTTTTTTTTTTTTTTTTGACACGAGGAGCCCCTTACGGGTAAACCCCGGGTCTCTACAAGACACTGCAGTCCACATGGACCAGTTAACCCGAGGTCCATGAGAACCATGGAACCTTGTGTGAGTGGCCTCAGGCATCGTTTTAAAAAGCTCTTTTGAGTTTTGAGGCTTGCCTTCGCGCAAGGCTGTTCAAAAACGCGTTAAGGCTTAAAAAATTAAGCAAGGCTCTCATTAGGCATACACCTCACCAGCCAAGGCATAGTCTAAGGTGCACTTTTTATGGCTTAGCACATCAAGCGTATGCCTCATGCGACTTCTGTTAAAACTTTTGTTTTAATTCTTATTTTTGTTTGTTATTTGAATGCATTAAATAAGTTTCAACCATGTTAAATTTATTTTTATACATTTTATATCAAACCATGTATATTAGTAGAATTATGTTCAAACTTTTTTTTACAAGTTTATGTACAATTTTTGTATAACTTAATCCATGATGCAATATGAACTTTTATCTTTAAATAACTATACTATGATTTTAAATGTCCCAAAAATGTTTAGATACTTTGTATTTTCAAAAAGCTACTACTTTCTCTCTCTGTCTCTCTCTCTCTTAAAATGAAAATTACTAATTGAAAGGCTTATGCCTTATGCCTTGAGGCTTATGCCTCGCTTTGCAAGGAGTAAAACGCCTTGCCTAACGCTTTCGCCTTTAAAAATAGTCCTCAAGGGGTTGGCAAGCGTTGAGTTCAGGACTTCCGCTTCCTGGCGCTTTATCCCTTGCCAATTGAGTTTTTATAATTAATATTATATTGTCTTTTGTCATTGGAAGTTTAACAGTTTTATGAATAAAATATGATTACTACTGTGTTACTATAGTGGGTTACATTAGTTTTAGGAGGCTTCTTTGTGTTTTTAGGGTTCTACAGAGCCTTTAAATTACTTCAATAGATTTCGCTTCATTTAGTTCAGTCCGAGGTGTGAAGTGGGAGAGAAGGGATGTCATAATTGGGGTTTTGAATAAGACGAGATAAGTTTTGGTCCGTTTCCCTATAATATAAAAAGTGCTCGTTGGTTTAATACGGGATTAATCCCTTATGATGAAGAAGAATTGTAAAGAAAATTGAAAGAGTTTCTATCTTTTCTCCTTTCTTTAGCTTATCCTTTTCATCCTCCCTATTTCCTTCTTTCTAAAGTCTCCATTATTTGAGCTTGAACCTTAAAATTCATTTGAGGAATTTACTATAGCTTCTTTCTGTCCTTTTCCCTCCCATTTTTTAAAGGTCCTCTTAATTTGTGCCCTCAGGCCACATGTTAAGAATATAAGATACATTTAATGAAGCAATACATGCATGGGAAAAATGTGAAAATGCACAATTTTCTATGCATTTTCTAATGCTATTTGCACCATTGCACATTTTCACATTTTCCCATGCACTTATTACTTCGTTAAATGTATCTTAACATGTGCCTGAATGTTAAGAAATCTCTCTCTCTCTCTCTCTCTTTTCCTTGTAAATTTAATATTTTAGATAACCTTGGCCGCTACTAGTTACATTTCTTGCAAACATGATAAGAGAAGAAGGGAAAGCATTAATTGTTCATTTGGGTATGATTGATGGTAGTAGTAATATATATTATAATAAAAGTAGAAGCATTATAGAGAATCCTAGTATCCCAACTAGCTTGCAATGGTAGTAGTAATATCTTAGCTAATGTAAGTTGGAAATCTTACCTAAACAAGCAAGCCACTTAAAATGCACTATGCTGGCCCTAAAATAGTTTCTAATAATCTCAATAGATTGACTTTGGTCTAAATTGATTGATTTTAATATTCTATTGCCTTTATACCTGAGAGTGATTGTGAGAAGTCTTTAGTGAAGTAACTTTGAAATTATTTTTTCCTGAATAAGTATAGTTTAATATGTTTTTGAAAATTCAACAAGAAAATATTATTAATAAAATCAAAAGCAATACAAGGAGGACAAGACATCCTGGCAAAAAGTAGCTGATCAAAAGGGTAAATGTAGACAAAAAAAGAGTTGCAACCAAATGTCTAACACTCAACTATCACATACTTCCTTCCCATCTGCCTTAATCACAAAAAGTGGAACACCCACAAAGGCTTTGGAAACCGAAGCCCAAAAAGAAGCCAAAAAATACATGTGATCCCACATCTCATTAACATCCTCAAACTTATCTTCAAAGATTTTCGAATTTCTTTCCTTCCAAATCACCTAAAAGCATGCTACCACAACACAACTCGAAAGTGTGGAGGCTCTCTTACTCCTACCTGGACCCCAACTCAATAATAAGCAAATGGAGGCAAGATAATGGAGGAAGCGAACTCAACCCTGCCAAGCTAAACAGTCTGTGCCAAAATGAAAGGGCAACAACATGGCAGTGTAGAAACAAATTGTTGTAGCACATGCACACAAAACTCACAACTCATGGAGAAAAGCAAGAGAAGAAGAGAAAAGGAGGAATTCTAGGAGCCGACACCTAGGGTTTGTTTGGATTCATCACCAAATTGTAAGTAACATCAAAATTCTTAATTTATTCAATAATTCCAAAACCCTAGATTAACAGTCTTATATAGACCCCCAGTACATCAATATGGAAAGCAACTAAAAATAAAAATGTCATAATGCCATAAAATAAAATAAAAAACTAAATTTGGATTGAATCATCAGGCCATTGGTAAGTATTTCAGATATGAGAAGAGTCTCAAGGTGTAAGGTGAATGCCTAATGCGAGCCTCTCACCTTGAGGTGTGATTTAGGTATGAGCCTCTTGTTACTAAGCCTCAATGTTGTGTTTTGAAGTGAGCTTCAAGGCGTGAGTCCACTTGCGTGTGTACATACACGCAGCGACCCAAATATACACATGTTTGGCACCAAATCTTCTACAATGAAGCTTATCCTTTAGCAGTATTTGTGTTTTTTCTTGTTAAATTTCCAATCAAATATGTGGTACCCTTTTTTTGATGATTTTCAAAAAAAAACTTGTACTCCCTCTGTTCCACAAAGATAGGAATTTTTGTTACTTTTGTTGTCCCAAAATGCTTGTCCACTTTGAAAAGTCAAATCGTTAATTTTTTGAACTTTCCTATACTACCCTTTGTTATTTCAGGAATTACTTTCAACACAACCAAATTCCAAGTAGGAGAAGGATACTTTTGGATCAATGCATTGATTGCTTTTCTTAATTTGTGTGTTTTGTAAGGGATGGCCTATCTTTATGGGACGGAGGGAATGTTACTTTGAAAATTACGCAGGGGGTTCTGACAAAATTAAGGCCACTTAAGTTTATCTTTTGAGAGGTGGAAAAGAGGGAAATCTTCGCTGTAATTCCTTGCTATGCATCAGATTTCGAAATTCTCGTTGGACATTGATGACTTAAGAATTCTGTCATTAGGAAGGCCTTTTGATTTGAAACGCTTCTTCACAACCTACTTGGGGTATTTTTTATAGTTTCAAAGCTAAAGAACTTTGGTAACCTGATGAGGTTTTGATGCTTGTTTATGATCATATACTCTGATATAATATCTTTACTAGACTTGACACTACCAAAGATTTGAAGGGTTCTAATATATATATATATATATATATTATAGTTTTCTTAATATAAATTTTAGGCAGCAGATTTTGAATTATTATGAATACCATTGCTGTCACTAGAAATGCTTTTGATGTGAAACCCTTTTTTTCTGCCTACTTGGGGTAGTTTGCAAAACTGTCAAAGCTAGACGACCTTGGTTTTCTTATAGCATTTTTGTCATGTTCTTAATTTTTTTTTCCTTTAATCTAATAATTTTACTGGACTGGACTCTAGCCAAGACTGGTAAGGGCTTTTATCAAAATTCGTTGCTTTATATTTTCAGGTTGTCAGCAACTCAGCATGAAGTTTTGATATTTAATGTTTCTTATTATATTTTCTATTCTTTTGCTATCTCTGCAGAGCAAAACTTTAGGCTCAACTGGGGCCTCATCCACTATGGTATTCTTCTTTTATCATGTTTACTGTTACAGGGAATTTGTGATTATTATCATAATGATTATTTTTTTGGGGGGGTGTTATCTAATGAAAGCACTTTGTGTTCCTATGTTTAAACAGTCTGCACCTATGACTGCACCAACTCCTAATCCTACTTCTGTACCTGAAACTTCTGTACAAGCAACGTGAGTTTATTTTACTAGTGTCTTTAAAGTGTTGCTCTGTATTAATTGGATGGAAATCATATTTTCTGGGCACTTTGTTGTAGGGCCTCGAAGGGGACTACATCTGCTTCTGATGTTGCAACAACAAAGTACGTGCTCTTCTTTATTACCAACAATTATATTTTTCTCTTTCCATGTGAGAACATATGTTTGTGGCATTAATAAACTGAGGTGTTATGGCATTATGATGTATCTAGTCTTCAAAAGGGACCAGCTCTGATTAAATACTAGGAAGTGAGTTGTGACAAGAAAATGTTCTCCCATCCTGAAAAATATTACCAGCCTAAAAAATTGGCTTCTATTTTTGTTGGTGAAACTTTCCTAGGAAGACAACACCATTGTAATATTATCTTCATTGGGGCTAGTAAATTGATACTCTACTCCAAATAGCTTGAGGATTAAATTGCTAATATTTATAAAATATTGGAAATTTTTCTTGGACGTCGTGAGGGTTAGTTTCTTAGTTGAGGATTAAATTGCCAAGGTCTTATATGGGCCCGGGTTTGCCGGAAGGGTTTACTCATTTTTTCTAAAATGACTTTGCTATAATTTGGGATTAAACCACAAACAATTTGAGTCTGAAAATTTCTACACAATAATGGTATTTCTCGTAAAATTTCATAAAATTATAACATGGATAACCCCTTGAATAAATTCGTTCTAAACAACCTTTTTCTACTATAAATTGAAAAATACAGCATAACAGATCTGTTTTGTAAATTCATTTTAAAATAACAATTCAACTTCAAAAAGCATGAAAATCTCCAGATTTACAGTTCTATATTTTAAGAATTCATAGAAAAAAATGGAATTCATGAAATATTTTTTCAGCCTCAGATATGATTTAAACAACACAATATGTACAGAAAATTTCTGTATTTTCAGCATAGAAATTTCTGTATTTTCAACACAGAAACCATCTTCTTTAAAGATTTCCCTTTTTTTTTTGTTTTTTTTTTTCAAGTCTCTACAAAATTGAGCAATTCAAATGCCCAATGGAAGCTTGAGAAGTCTACTTTCAATATGTGCAATTGGTTTTGAACTTTTGATCAAATAATAAAACACAGAAATTTAGATTTAAGGTTAAAGTTTTAGGCTCCAAAATCCTATTTGAAACATCCTACCTCAATTACTCATTTTATATTCAATCATACCCCACAAAATTTACAGGTAGTAAACCTTGAGGGGTGGACCGAGTGGTTTTAGCACCTCTTGCTTGGGTTCAACTCTCACCACTCCCCCTCAAGGCCACCCCATGAACTTTGTTTTGTAATTGCCTGGTGCATGTGGGACCCCGGGGGGGGGGGGGGGGGATTGCATGTGCCCAGGGGGATTAGTCGGGTGCAAAGCATCTAGAACCTCTTGATATATATATATATATATGTAGTAATTTCATATCAAGAGGAAACTAAGCCCTCAACAATGGCATTAAATGATTTAGTGTATAAAGAGAACCAAACAACTAGAATTTGGACCCTATTAAAGCATAGTTTCAAGCTTTTAAACTTAATTTTTCTTAACCAAATCTTAAATTGAAACTATGAATTGATGCATAATAAAAATTGTAGTTAATCCTCACCTATCAAATTCGAATTGAAGTATCAATTTGTTGTAAATTAGATCTCCCCAAAATTCCCTTCTTTCCTTCACTCTCTCTATATTGCACAATAAACTTAGCGGTTGTGATGAACCCTATTTATACTAACTCCCCATGTAGAGACAAAATTTTCTCATGCAACATATGGCTGCCACCTAAATACCCCATGCAAAAACATTGTCTCCAAGCCATGCCAAACATAGCCTAAATCTTGCCACCTATTTCCTTGGTTTCTTAGTCATGCCAAACATGGCTCAAAATGTGCCACCTCACCTATTCATGCTAAAACATTTCATTTTCTTATTTTTCCTCTAAGTGGATTTAATCTTCTCTAATTAATCCTAATTATTCATAATAAACCTTATCTTTATTTCCAAAAATACCCATCATGAAAAACTAAGTACCACCCATATCCATTCTAGATTTTGCCATTACTTCCTATGATAAAATTTTATTTATTAAGATATTATCGCACATCTTATGTAATTGTATTACTACAAACCTTATTAATTAGATTTAACTATTCCAATTATCCATAGTTTAACTTGTTATTATTCTTATGATCTTAATATTATCATATTAGTTCATCATATCAATTCCGTCACCATATCCATATAGTTAAATGTGTAGGATTAATAATAATAATAATAATAATAATAATAACATTAAGGATTAATACCATACTAATCATCTTACTTAAATATAATCACTTTGTAATTATATACTTTAATTAATTAGATTGTCTAGCTAAGATTTTTAGGGTTGTTACAAATTATCTATTTCTAGTATTCTATTACATTCCTGTTATACTGAAACCAAGTTGACTGATATCATTCCCCCCTGGGCAGCCACCACTGGGTTTCTGAGTTTGTTCAAAATTGGTCAGGGACCAAAATCACACTTTTCTTCTTTGATGCTCTTTTTTTTTGTTTTTTTTTTTTTTTTTGATGAAGTAATTGTAGTTTTCTTCTTTGATGCTTATCTTGCTTTGTGTGGCTTAACTGGCTTCCCACGAACAAATGCCTTTGACAACTCAGTTTTTTGAATGCATCGTCAACGTGTCAAAATTTCTTGAATTAATTCTGTACTTTGCTCCATATCTATTGTATATAGCGCATTGGCACTGTCCATATAGGTGTCACTAGAGCTCTACCATGCTGTGCTCAATTAAAATGTTAAAAGCATAATTAAACTGTGAACTTACTGATGTTTGTGGGTGCTCTATCTTACATAGTTCTTAAAAATTATAATACACATTTTGGTCTTGAACCTGCACCATTGTGTTACAACATGCTATATGTTTACACACGCGCACTGACTGTGAGATTTGTCTCTCTCTCTCTCTCTCTTTCTCCAGCTGTGCCAAAAATTTGTAGCATAACGTAACGATATCACACTTATTATTTCTTTATGCCAGTGTGCCTACTGATACCTATGATCAAGCTGCTTCAAACTTAGTTGCTGGCAATAATCTTGAGCAGACTATTCAACAAATAATGGATATGGGCGGTGGCATTTGGGATAAGGAAACTGTTACACGTGCACTTCGAGCAGCCTACAACAATCCTGAGCGAGCTGTAGATTATTTGTATTCTGTATGTCCTAAATTCAAAATTGTTTGATTACAATTTTTGCTAGTTTTTGGTGACTGATACCATTTTATCTTCAGGGTATTCCAGAAACAGCAGAAGTAGCTGTCCCTGTGGCTCATTTCCCTGCAAATCAGGCAACTGGTGGGGTTAACCCGACAACTGAAACAAGTGCTGCCCATGCTGCACCTGTCTCTGGAGTACCTAACTCGTCTCCCCTGAATATGTTTCCTCAGGTCAGAGTCTATTTTTTTAAAGGGCTCTTACTGTACATATTCTCCTTTTTGTGTCTTATATTTTTTGTTCTGTAATTTCTCCAGGAAACCTCTTTCTGGTGCTAGTGGTGGGGGACTTGGATCCCTTGATTTCCTCAGAAACAACCAACAGGTGCAGTCCCTATTGTTTGTTGAATTAAGAAGCTTCTAAGTTCTTTGTATTGGATTCAACGTTAAATACTCTCGAGTGTCATAACCTGCTTATTTTGAGTTCCTAAGGAATGAGGATGATGTGTTTGAGATTAGATCTGCTCAGCTGTGGCATTTTGTTAAATGTTTAATATCAGCAGATCTCTGTACCAATATTAATGCAGTTCTCTATACCAGAATGGGCTTTATAGCTTCTTAGTCTTGACTTATTCCTGGTTTAATGGAATTGTTTATGGTTACTCCTTACTCCTTAGTCCTCAGTTGCATGAGTTTAACCTGCATAACTGATACGGTAGTGTAACCTATTGGTATTGGCCAATTTTCATGGCAGGCTCTTCTCATTCCATCAAAAGGCCTCTCAAATATTTGGCATCAATGTAGACGGTTCATGTCAGGTTGACTTGGTCATAAAATAATCTGAAACCTTGTTGGATCATATTTCCACTTGTAAAGCTGACCCAAGTAGTTGGGAAAGGCATGCTGGTTTTGGCTCTGGTTTAAGAACATTGGCAATGTTGAAAATGTTAGCCGTGATATAGATGTGGTATTAGAGGCAAGATTAGAGGGAAAGAAAAAAAAAATTGTTCAAATATATCATGTAAACTGATTTTTCTTGATGTGGTTAGTAAAAGTTGAGGTTGCATGTTGGATTTTGTGTAATGCCAATTAACTGGTGATGTGAGATGCTACTGAATCTAGCTTTGTGTGGTTATAGAATTCTACAGTGACACTGAATTTCTTGTTTTACTCGTTCTTCTTTGTTTGCATTCTAGTTCCAAGCATTGCGTTCTATGGTTCAATCAAATCCACAAATCTTACAGGTTTGTATGCTTATTTTGGTCAGTAAGTTTTGATGGCTTTTTAATATTGCAGAGCTTTAAGTTGCTTTTCTTGTTACAGCCCATGCTTCAGGAGCTAGGCAAGCAAAACCCTCAGCTTTTAAGACTAATTCAGGAGCACCATGCGGAGTTTCTTCAATTAATTAATGAACCTGTTGAAGGTTCTGAAGGGTGAGTGCTTTATAGGCATGTAAGGTAATACTAAGACACAAGAAGACTAATTAGACTTCCTCTTATCTATGATGGATGGGTGGAAGCCATTTTATACTCACACAGACCTATTTTTATTTTCTTCAGGCATTGTCCAGAATTTCTTGCAGTGAACCTAGCTGACTTTGTATTACTCAACAGAATTCTGTAGTGATGTAGTAGTTATATATATGTGTGTGTGTGTGTGTGTGTGTGTGTGTGTGTGTTTTTATTTATTTTTCCCGGATATAGTAATAACTTAGTATATATCTTATCCAATGAACAAAAATCTTATTATTTTTTTTTTCCATCGAAACAGCCAAAACGTTTCCGTTTCTTGACTGATCGAACAAACCACCATAGGAATCTTGAAATTCCTTGGGTCAAACCCAATCGAAAAAAAATCAGAAATTTTCTTTAAAAATTCAACTTTTCAATAGATTTTCTTGAAATTTTTGTTTGTAACAAATTTTAATTTTTTTTTATTATCAGATTGGCAAATTAGTTGTACTTAAATTGTTTGGAAGTTTATTTATGTTTAGATGGGTGTACGCTTGAAACATTGTGTTTCTCAAAATGTTTTTAAACATATTTATTTTAGGGATGACCTAAATGACATGTCGAAACGCAAATTTTCACCTTGTTCTTATCTTGCTGTAACAACCATTAAGTTGCATGCACAACCTTTGGAAATGTTTGTGTGGAGATTGTAGTGGTACATGTTTGAGATTGTATTGTAAATGTTGCATATTTTCTTAGATGACCCTAATGTATTGCTTCCCTGTCAACTCATCTTTTGTTGAATTGAATAGAGTGTTACCAGTATTTAATTGCAAGTTTACAGTCCATTGTATTTTGAGAAGCCTGATTAGGGTTGCTGAATAGTGTTACCTTTCAAAATGGCTTTTCTATAACATGGGGATTGATGTAAGGGGATTCAAGTTATTTCATTCTTCTTATACACTTGATTTTGTTGGCCCAAAAATTAAGTTTCTTATGTTGGAGCTCCTTTATTTATTTGAGAAGTTGTTTAGCACTACTTTGCTTTTACTTCTCAGATATATGTGCTCTGTATCCTCGAGATGGATCGAATTCTACATGGAGCCTTCTTACTACAAAAGTACAAATATTAAAGATGTGGTTCCTTCTGCTGGTTTTAGTAATGTAAAACTTTCATTCTTTCTTACAGTGATTTATTTGATCAGCCTGAGCAAGAGATGCCCCATGCCATCAGTGTCACGCCAGCAGAGCAGGAGGCTATTGAACGAGTAGGGATTCTTTTCCTCAGTTTTTTCTCTCCAATTGACAATATATACTTATGGGTTTTATCTTTCTATTTTTAGCTCGAGGCAATGGGATTTGATAGAGCACTTGTCATTGAGGCATTTTTAGCTTGTGATCGCAATGAGAATTGGCAATCAACTACCTATTAGAGAATGCCGGAGATTATGAGGATTGAATGGTAAGCATTACCCCTGCATTCTCTAGCTCCTTTGTTTTTTATTTTATTTTTGTTTAATAGACAAATCTGAGTTACATCATAGCCTCTTCTCCCCTTTTTTTTTTTTTTTTTTGGAAAATAATTTAGTTGGTTGAGTAATCCAAGGCTTATGTGAGTGCATAGGTACAAATGTTGAAGGTCCTGATTTTTCCCAATAAAATAACAAAACTTATTAGACAGGGAAAGTAGTATATCCAGGAATATTTAGGAAAGCAGAAAGGACAAAATGAGCAAGAATGAAGCAAGTAAGAATGACAAATGGTTGGAATCTATCTTGAAAGAGAGCATCATTTCTTGATTCTGTTTCGTGTTGGCTATATTGTGGTACTTTTGTTTTATAAAAAAAGAAACAATAGAATTTTTGAAGATAGGAAAAGAAGTGATACTAATTTGTGGGAGAATATTCGTAGCTTGGTCTTCTCTTGGGTTTCTATTTATTAGAAGTTCAATAGTCCTCTTCCTCTCATTTTGGAATATTAAAAGGCGGTTTTCTCATTGAGGGCGTGGAAAGTTGCTAAGTGTGTTCTTGGAAGCCTTTGCCTTCTGGTAGAATAAAGTTTACTTTTGACTGGTGCTCTCTTGGAAATATGGGTGTTCTTGGAGTTGGGTGCATTCTTAGAAATTGTGAGGGCAAAAAATGCCTGTCCTCTTTTTCTCTATGTCCAGTGGTGACAGTTTCTCCTAAGGCAGAGATTCATTCTCTTTTGATTGGCTTAAGGCATACTAAAAGTTGAGTTGAGAGATACTTTGGTGGAGGGAAGCTTTTTGACGGTCATTTCTTGGTTGAAGGAAGGGGGACGAAGGAAGCTGGAAATATCGGTGTGCTATGCTATGAGACGTATTTTGGATGTTCGAGGCATATTGGGTCAATTTCACCGGGATCTATTGATTGGCTACCAGAGAAGTAGATCTTTTTATTAGAAACAAAGGGCACTAAGTAGGAAATTCCATCCCCCCCCCCCCCCCCCCTCTCTCACACGGGCGCACATGTGCGCATGTTGAAATTCTTGTTTGGAGGCTTTTTGTTGTTTTTGTTAGGGGGTTGACTTTTTACATTGTTTTCCCAAAGATTGGGATTGAAGGTTTGGTTGCGTTTTTTGGTTCCCCCAAGGACTTCTTGTCCTTTCTTTGTATGCTCTTTTTATGATTATAATATACTTATTGTTTATCAAAAGATTTATTTTTATTTATTTTGGGTATGCCTTCTTTCAGATTTGTTTTTTGGTATTTCTATGTTACATGGACTCTAGTATGGGTGTTGGGTGTAGGCATGTGTCCAATCGTCGGATTCGTCTTCTTTTCAAAGGTTTTCCACTATTTTGGAGTGTCCGATCGGTGTACCCATGCCCGTGTCGTGTCATGTCATGTCATGTCATGTAGACACAGGTAACTTTTGGGTGAAGCAAAGGATCCATTTAACTTGAATTAATTTCAAAAAAATTTCCGTTGATTCAGTAATTTGCTCTGACATATAAAAATATAGCAAGAACAATGCAAGCAAGAATGACTAATAGGTGGAATCTATCTTAAAAGAGTGATCACTGACATTCCATCATTTATGCACCACTCTTAAGTAGATAATCCGTGTTTTTATATCTATGGAATTCAACAATTTTCAACATGAAGAGAGGTTCAAGATCTCTTTGTGATGGTATCAGTAAGGAGTAGCACACATTTGCCTAGTTCTAGCCACCGCATTAGATAAGTTTACTTCAATAATAGTAGTCTTATAAAGGATGAACAACTAACACTTAGATGTTCAGCATGGCAAGGGGTGCCTATGCCTGCCAGCTTGGAGAAGGAAAAAGTAGTTGATCCTCAGCTGCCTCTATAGAGACCTCTAATATCCCCCCCCACCCAACAACAACAACAACGACAACAACTAAAAAAAAAAAATCTTTATTTTATTATATTATTTGAAGCAAGGAGCCATGAAGATGGCTTTGGATGCTACGACTTGGAGAGGAGTCAGATGGAGCCCTATAGTTACTTATAATGTTTTTGAGAGCAATGCTGTCAAGCTTTGCATGTTAAAACTCAAATCCAAGTTGATTGATGACATAACCTGACTTCGATATTTGTCATTAGAAGTCTTGTGTCTCCTATCCTTCAGAAACTAGAAAACAGAATGGGAGACACGCCTGTACATGTGAGGTATACAAGATAAAAACCACCCCAAATTACAATTGTATTCTATCTAGAATCTCAGGGAAAGAAGTCCTACAAGTAGCTTCATAAAAAAAAAAAAAAAAAAAAGGGTCCTATAAGTACTACACATCTGTCTGTTTCCATTCAAAAAGAGCCTAAAAAATGTTCCTAATAAATCTGTCAGATTAATATTGTAACAAGGAACAAAGGGGGCTATTAGATTAATATTGTCCTAGCTGTGGAAGGAGGATGCAAGACTAGGTGATCAATAGTTTCGACATCTTTTTACATGCAAGGAAAACACTAAGAGCAATATTTTAAATAACTTGTCCTGGGCGTGTCTTTGGCGCATTTCTGGGTGGTTTGAGGGGTGGATATGCACTTGGGCATATATATTTAGGCGGTACTTAACTGGGCGTACGCTTGCTGTGCCCAAACGGAACTGATAGAAATCAGCCTCTTAAAGTTTATAAAAGAAATAAAAAGGGCCAGATTTTTTAGCCTCAAGCTTTAATTTGGTAGGATGAAGGTGAAATGGGCCCAACTTGGGAATATAATTAGATTTTAAGGGGTCTTTGTGGGTCATTTTCAGTTTGGGCCTTTAGTGTAGTTGGGCTGTTATTTTGTGGTATTAGTTAGTTTAGCTTTCTTTGTAAGTGTCTAGCTTGTTGGGTAAGCCTCCTAGTTGGCTTGCCTTGTAAGCCTCTTGTGTCCCAAATTATAAAGTCTATGGAAAGATGCATCTGGAATTTTTTATGAATGAATGAACTTTCCTACTATTGCTTCTGGTTTTGAGCTTTCCCTCAAGCCCTAAAATGGTGTGATGCCTTCCTCATAGTAGGAGTGATTCCTAGGACCCTACTAGTGTGATACTAGTAGTTTTCTCTCTCCTTTCCTCTTCTTTATCAACATATCTACTGTTTTCTTCTATCTTTGTAATTTTATAGTAAGTGTTCTCAATCTTCCCCAACCCCTATTCGTAACCTTAGCTGCTGTATTTTCTGTCTTAGAACAAGAAACAACACCATTACCCTTATTTTCAAACCTTTTAGACCTTAGACCCTTACCTTAAGAACCCTAACCCTTTTCTAATCTTTAAGCCTTGATCCTAACCTCCAAACTCCTGAAAAAACCACAGCTAAACCCTAGAATAGTTGCTGTCCCTGAGATTTCCAGCAGCTTATTCTTGAACATCCTCATCCAGATTTTCCACCTTTGGTATTTTCCCCTTAAAGTTCTACATCAGGAACTCAAGCACCAAACACTAAAATGGCTCCATTTCATTTATTCCTTATTTCCTTCAAACTCAACATTTGTAACCCTTCACCCCTACCATTCTAAATCATAAAGGGTAAACCCAAACGATACAAACAACAACTAAGAAGAAGAGAGAAGAGAGGAGACGAAGACCGCATACCTTCCAGCAGCCTTGTAGCTTGAAGATACGATGGTTGGAAACCCTCCAGTGACCCTTCCAGCATTGATTTCGGCTACATATATATTGTATTTTCTTTTTTCATTTTTCTTTTTTTTTTTGGGGAGGAGGGGGGGAGGTTCAGTGGCGATGAGCATTTGAGACTTGATGTTGATTGGATTGAGATCATCACCGTTGACATGATTTCAGCCTGTTAAGTTTCCAACTAAGAAGCCTAAGCTTGTAAGTGGAGGGCCCAAACAGGTATATGAAATTATGTCAAACTTGATATTTAATCGATGTGGAATGTGAGACTTCTCAACACTCCCCCTTACATGCAGGCCTAACAAGATAATAATGGGCCTATCACGTGGGCAACGAATATGGGCTCAATAGGCCCAAGAATGACATGCTTTGATACCATGTTAAGTTTCCAACTTACAAGCCTAAGCTTGTTAGTGGACGGTCCAAACAGGTATATGAAACTATGTTAAAGTCGATATTTAATTGATGTGGGATGTGAGACTTCTCAACATAGCCGATGGTTGCTTTTGGCTCCTAAACGACAGCCACGGCCCTAACCCCCTTAGCGTTCAAGCAATCAAGCCTTGAGGCTTTCTAATCAACTAACCCTGTTTGGGTTACTTTTTGTCCTTTTTTAATGCCTCTGGCTTTTCACGAGGCTTCCTATTGTTTTCTTTTTTTAATGCCTCAGGCTTTCTAATGACTAGGCAGGCAGCATTGAAGCAAGGCTTTTCCTGTTTCTTTAAGGCCTTTTTCTATCTCAGCCTTTTAAAGCAAAATGGTGCGTTTTAATTTCCTTTAAATAAATAGAATGTGTTGTGTATTCCTTTTTTTTTTCTCTATTCTTAATTTATTATATATTTATATATATATATAAATTAAAAACCTGTGGGACTTACGCCTCATGCCTTGGGGCATAAGCCCCACCCCATGGAAGGAAAAACAGCTTGCCTCACGTCCATGCTTTTTAAAACATTGCTTATAAATAAAACTCTTTAGCATTCACATTATTTATTTATTTATTATGCTTTGTGTCCAGATGTAACAGTTGCTCATTTTGTTTTTTGCCTAAGGTCTTGGTTCCCTTCTTGTTTGCGAACTGTTTTGTCACGCGTTCGTTTCCCTACTCGATCTGGGTTTGCTCTTTCTGCTTCCATTTCCCATGTTTCTTGTTCCTGCTCCTGAACAGTTAAATATGGTAACAACAGATGCTACAAAATCAATTAATCATCTATTGTTTTTGCAATGCACATATCTATGCGGGTATCTAACTTTGGTCTTGACTTTGAATTGCAAGCCATGTGTTGGTCGAGTGGGGTGCATATAGATACTGTAGGACTTGATGTCAATAATATTCCACTATATATGTTTGGGGTGCACTATTCTGCTTTGTCATTCTTGGATATTTCATTGAGGCTTGTGAATTAAGTTTGAATAGTGAATTTTTTTCTTGTCACAAGGTTTAGTATATGATGGATCTGCTGCTTACTGTAATGCTGGTGCTTTTCAGGAAATTTTCAATGGATATTATCAAAGTTGTCCGGAGTTTTTTTGCAAAAGCCGCACAACTAAATTCAAAATTCAAATGCACTTGTTTGTTGGTCATCTATTATGGTTTTCCTCATATGACTGGGTGGTGATTAAATTGATTCCCATTGTTTGTCCATGATCTTGATAATTCCAATTCTCCTAGATGGATGCTGATATGGGACTGTGCAATGCATTTGATTTGTGACATTTTTTTTAAAAAAAAAATATAAAAATTGTATTCCCATTTCAACCAGATGACATGCAGAAATTTTATGTTATCTGAACATGTAGGAACATGCATTTATGTTTTTAATTGGATTAATCTTTGACTGAAATTAGTATGTTTGTTGTCAAATACTGGAAGCATCGGCAGTCTCGTATCTACTGGTAAATAAAAAGGCATCTATTAAAATTTGTGATTTTGTTTTCCAGTTCCATGTTTTAGCCGCTGTCCTAGATTTTTTATTTTGTAATGTTCTAGAGGTACTTAACAATATGTTATGAAATCAGTCTCTTAAAGGATATCTTTTTAGGAGGATGCCCTTGGTCTGTGCTTTCTTCAGGAAAAAAAGACGATGAAAGGGCAAGAAAAAAAGAAAAAGAAAAGGGAATCCTCCCCCCCTCCTCTCTCTTAGGACATTCAGTCTCATTGTTTATGGCCAAAGCTAAATTTGTTAAGGGACCGTGGATATGTGATAAATGATGTTGGGTGTAATGGTTTTGCACCACACAGGCTTTGCCAAATATAGGGGAAACCCAGTATTCCGTAGTATGCGCAATGTTAGTCAAAAACTAATTTCGTGGATAATGGTTAGCAAATCACTTCAAAGTTCTAAACAACATGAAGAGGAAAAAGGGACAGGCAGCTAACCTGCTAGGGTATATGAGCATGAATAACTAGTCCTTGAAGATGCCTAGAATGGTCGTTCTCACGGTGTACTACCGTTAGTCTATATGGCTTCTTCCCAAGTGGCTGGATTCACATACTAGCGCAAATGTGCGACGACAAAATCCCATTAAATTATAATTAGGAATGGGCGGTAACCAGCACGATGTGTAGATTAATATATAGTATTCTTATAATTGTAACCAATAATTATATATTTTGGTTAGAAAAAATTAAGTAATCTAGCAAAATTACATCTAAGGATTTTGGGATTTACCAAAATGAAAGAACGAATGAAAAAAATGTACGATACTTAACGTATGAGAGTTGATTAGTTATTTTCTTTCTTCAATTATTTTTTTCCCTTTTAAGATTCTAGGGTCAAATTTGCTATAATTGATTGCTTTAATTAATTTTTCCCTTAATTACTTATTTTGTTCCTAATTGACTCTCCCTTTCGAAAAACACGTTTTTTAAAAAATTCAATTGAATGCTTTCACATCAATATATATGTTTTGACATTTTAATTTTGTCCTAAAGTGTAAAAAACATTGGAAAACGAGAGAAATCCTTTTAAAGGTATTTTAGGAAATGAAATAAAAAGAAGCATTGACTTCTAAAATATGATAATAATTTTGAAACAACCCAAAAAAGAAAAATAGGCCAATAATTTAGAAACAAATGGAGTATTTATTTATATTTTTCTTTTGTGGATTATTGAGTTGGTTTAATGACTTAAGATATATCTCATGTGGCATGCTTTGAATATTTGAGGGAAAAGCTTAAGAGATGTGTCATGTGGTTTATTTACTCTCTTCTATACTCAGTTTTGTTTTACAATGACTGTCATGTTTGAAAAAACACATTTTTTCAGGAATCCTTCTTAAATGCTTTATCATGTATTAGTATCAATTTCGCCTTCAAATGTAATACAAATCATTAATTAAGTTGTTTTGTCCATATAATGTAATTAATAGCATGGATAATGGTATTGTGGGAAATTGGTTAAAATGATGTCATTGATTTTTTAGTATTTTGAAACGACTCAAAATGAAAAGGAAGACAATTAATATGAAATGGGGGAGAATAATAATAGAGACTACGACCAATAATAATATATCCTAAATGCAACAAATTAAGCATTCTAACCAAATTACATCCAAGGATTTTTAAATTTACCATAATGAATGAGTGAAAAAAATGTATGAGTTGATTGATTATTTTCTCATCTTAATTATTTTTTTCCCTTCAGATTCTAGAGTCAAATTACTATAATTATTTTTTCTCTTAATTATTTATTTGATACTCCTATATAAAAGAGTCATATATAAAAGAGAGTGTCACATGACACATCTCTCAAGCTTTTCCCTAAAATACTCAAAGCATGCCACATGACATATCTCTTAAGCCATTAAACCAGTTTGACTCAATAATTTATAAAAAGAAAAAAAAAAAAAAGAATTTTTAGCTATTGCCCCATTATAAGAGTTTTTTAATAATAACTCTTTAAACAAATTCATTAACCACACAACCCATTTCGACACCAAACTAACGGAATTACCTTTCTCTCACAAAAATATCTTTTGTTTTATTCTTGTCCCCATATGAATGGTATTCCATCTTTTTGAGTTTTGGCTACAACCACTCAACTCAATGAGTCGACTCAATTCTCACTACCTTAAACTTTCATTCTCACTTTCAAACCTTTGATAAGAACCACGGTCCACTTTCACAGTCTCTTTGCACCCAAAAAAAAAAAAAAAGCTCGTTTTTATGTAGAGAACAATAATAAATTATTGTTTAACAATAATAATAAGTAATATGTTACTATTTGACTGCATAATTTGCATGTCATTATTTTGAAAGCAAAATATTTTTTTTGTTTCTAGAAATACCTAATCACAAAGGGTTTTGTTTCAAAATTCATGACGAGTAGATTCCAAAAATACAAGTTTTATCAAAAACAAATTTGTATCTTGTCAGTTACATGTTTTTAAAAATTAGAAAATTTAAAAATAAATTAATTATATAAAGTTCCTTTAATAATAAAAAAGAAAGTGCCCTTACAAGCAAATAAAGATAAATTAAGATTTTTAAAAAAAAAAAAAAAAAAAAAAGGAAGATAGGAGTACTGTTAATAAGACTACTCAGATACAAATTTTATGCTTTGCTTATTGTTCCTCCAGGCTCAAAAAAAAAAAAAAAAAAAAAAAAAAAAAAAAAAAAGATAGGATTACTGTTAATAGGATTGAGGCAAGGACCTCCGTCATTTCCTTATCTTTTCATCCTATGCATGGACGTTTTAACTAAATCATTTATCCGAGCATGTCCCAAAAATCAAATGCATTCAAGGTATAAAACCGGTGAGAAACAGGACTCAGATACAAATTTTATGCTTTGCTTATTATTCCTACAGGCTAATCAAATTATTGCTAATATAATAGAGCATTCAATCTCATAAATAAGGCTTTTGCACCAAATCCCCTCAATTACCATTTCTCCTAATGTGTTTTTCCCCAGCGCCTGAATGATGATGTTCCCACAAGGTGGTTAAATATATATGGTTTGAGATATAAAAAGGCTCCGAACTGCAGAAGTTTACTGCCGGAGTCTGAATGAGTGCTCAAGAAAAAGCCCAATGACAAATTAGTCTTCAAATAAGCATACTCTCACAGCTGAAACAAATCACTTATGTTTTTATTTACACACCAAATCAGTCCACAGAACAGTAAATCAACACCTAGGGCATTGTAAATCTCCACTGGCCTAGGAGCAGGAGACTCCAGTCTCCTGCTCTTTCATCTATATATATATATATATATATATATATATAAGGCGGAAATTTGTAGCAGACATACAGACAATAAAACTTGTTCACTTGCATATTAATGTCCAAATTGGTTGTTTAGGAGACTCAGAACTCCCTATCTGGGAATAGAATAGGAGCAACCAGGGACCAGATATAAAGAGCCTGCAGTTGCCCACCCAGTTATGATTCTGACCCAAACGGACGGCCACCCCACATCCACCAATTTTCCACTCTCCCCAACTGAGGTTGACCACCCTGTCAACAGCATTGCGGAATACATGCTAGCAAGAGAGAAGATAATATGGAAGAAGGAATAGGAATATGTGACAGGCTTGGCCTTCTCTTTCTCTTCCTGTGCTTCAGTCCCATCCAATGGCAGCAAAGGCTTCCCTGCACTTTCACCACCGGAACCAGTCAGATTCCAACGAAAAAAAAAGAACAAAAAAAAAAGGTCAATTTTTCCCACTTTATGCTAATTCAAACATATGGTACAAGAAACGCATTTTAGTATTGCTGTATTATCAACATGCATTAAATTTTTTTTTTTTTCCTTGGTTGAATGTGTGTTTTTTTGAGGGGGGGGTGTGATGTAGGAAAAATGCCCCCAATTAATTGAAAATTCACGTCAACACTACCTGCACGGGGTGAGTTTGGTGGGGATAGCAAAGTTGTAGAAGAACCAGCACGGACAGCAGAGTAGACAACTGAGAGAACAGTGGTAACCAGTCCCAAGGTGAGGCTGCCAGTGGAAACAGCTTTCGAATGCTTGTGAAGGCCATTGCACTCATACTCCCTTGGTTCACTAGAAAGTCCATTGTAGCAAAGATACATGCAGTACATAGATATAACTGCAGCTGGCAAAATGCTGCCACTTACCTGTTTCCCATTAATGAAAACTGTGAGACAAGAATAACCATGGTCCTTGTTCTATGAAATAAGTACACCTATGCGCATTACGTAACAATTTGTGCATCCATGAAAAATAGAACTCGTTTGAAACCCAATATGCCTTGTTACTGGAGAATAACAAAACAGACGAATTTTTTTTTTTTTTTTTTTTTTTTTTTGGGGGGGGGGGGGGGATGATATGCTCTCAGGTTCAATACCAATATTCCAATTCTATGAATTAGATAAAAGACGGGAGATCATGCTTTTAACAAGTTCCTCTACTTTTGAACTCAATGAGCCAAAAATGTAGAAGCCAGTCATAGGAACACTAATCTAAATTATCAAACTAAGACACCGCTTCCCATAAAGTTCTTAACACAGATCACACTGATTTGAATGCAAGAGATTGGTTTTATCGGTGTTTAGTTAGTTAGTTTTTTTTTTTTTTTTTTTTTTTTTTTTCTTCTTTGGGGTTTGTGGGGAGGGGGTGTTTGTTGAGGACTTCTTATGGGATGTATAATAGTTTTTAAAAATAAAAATAAAAAATCTTATTTTTCTCTCATTTTTTTTTTGGGTTACAATGGAGGGGAATCAACCCCTAGACCTAAGACTACCCAAATCCCAACCCATCTAGAGATAGCACTAGTAGGCCACAAGGGCAGTGGGTTTTTTTTTTTTTTGTTCGATCTTTATCTTAATCCCTTTTGACTCCATCCCACATCCTCAAGCTCAAAAAAGCTTGGGCCTGTCCAATCACTTGGAACAGAAAAATATACTACAGACCTAATATTGCTCTTGGGAAGGAATGGTGTAATGAGATGGTATTAAAATTAGATAACCATATTGTTGATCCATAATACAAATGCACAGTACAAGATCAAAAACCTTATATTTAAGTCACTGGAAACTAGTAATTAACCAATATCGACTGGTAAAGTATGCTAAACTGGAAGGATTTTAAGAACAGAATGACTTTTTCCAAGCACCGCCAAACCTTTAAGAGAGTGCAGAAAGATAAACATGTCAGTTATGCTTACACCAAAAATGAGTGTTAAAATGGTTCAAGACTGATTAGATAATCTGTAATCATCACCTAATCCTTATACCAACTGTTATGGGGTCGGCAGCATGGATTTTACCCCACCAATCCAGTGACTCCAGTCTACCAAAATACCTTCCATCAAATTTTCTGTGTGCTAGTAGCATTGTATGACAAGTGAGAAGATATGGAAACTGATCAAATTGATAGTGATTGGCTATGTAGGCTAAAGCTATAAATATAAAGAATACAAGATCAGAAACTTACTGCAGGGTGCAGCGCAACTATTGCAAACACGAAAACAAATATCAGGGTCATAACAATAAAGAAGGTGTTGAGCCCACAGTCGTGTCCAGATGGAGTAAACCAGTGGAAGAGAAGTCCGGAGAAGGCAAATGTTGCCACATAACAAGCAAGTGAAACAACCAACAAAGCAACGTACCTACATAATTAATGAAATACAATACAAGACAAGTTAAAATCTAGTTGACGAATAAATCAACTCTAAAAAGACAATTACAGGTTACCTGAAGCTAGCAAAGAAGATATACTTGGAGAATATAAAATAGCAAAAACTAACCAGAATTGCTCATCATATCCGACCCATTTGTCATTCCATCCATGAACAAAATCCAACAAAAGCACAACTTGAACAAGAAGAAACAATCCTGAACCAAACTTCGATGTTGTCTCTGCATTCATAAAATGAACCGTCAACATAAGTCAAATCATTTAGAAATAATTATCTAAAAATTAAAATTAAAAAATATAATCATAATCAGATCTGTAGTGCAGAGAAAAGATGACAAGTTTCACTCGAAAGCACAAATATATGCTTTTAAGCATATTGCGTCAGAAATTGTATTGCTCAACATAAGCAAATCAAATCCCAGCTAACATCTTAGAATCGGTTAATTAATGTCAATCAATTCTAGTGATTGAACTCCAACAGTCGTGTAATCTGTGGTGATATGTCTCTTTTTTTTAGCATAATTAACAGACACTCCAATTTGTTTTCCAGACGAACATGTCTCAAAACTGGAAAAAGCAGTACAATACAAAACATGATGTAGCGGAGAGCATATTGAAGAAAAAGAACACTATCTTCTTCTTGGAAAAGAAATAACAACTCAAATCCACGAGATAAGAGAGAATTAAAACTCTGAAATATAAATTCTATTATTGAAAAAGTTTTTAATTCTCTCTTAGCTTGTGGATTCGAGTTGATATTTCTTTTCCAAGAAGAAGACGGTGTTCTTTTTCTTCAATACGCTTTCTGCAAAACAAGAAAACCTAAATTTTATTGATTAAAAGTTTTTAATTGAATGGCCAAGAGGCCTAGAACCTAATTTATAGAAAAACTAATTCTTGCAAAACAAGAACTAACAAAATAAGGAAACTAGAATATAAAGAATTGCCAAAAGTTACCAAAACTGGCAAAATCCTGTTTGTGGAATTTGTAGCCTTTTTAAAGGCTTCATATAACCCTTAAAACACTTGGAAACCTTCTAAAATTGACCCTATATAGTAATCTATAAGGACTCAATTTCGACTAATTAAATATTAACCTTAAAAACTACCAAAAATAAATAAATAAAATCCTAAACTAAATAAAAACGAAAATCACAAAATTAATAATGAAAAAAATCAGACCGTTGTGATTTGCTCGGGTTCTTTGTCCTACATCAAAACATGTACCAAAAATTTCTGCCAAATGATGAAGGTGCACCCATATAACAATTCAAAATATTAAAATAATATTCTTGGCAACCCACATGCTTCATAGGACTCTTATCTGTGATAGAGCAGCCACTTTGTGATGTTTTGTGAGCTTGTCTGCATCTAGAAGTATTTCAGGGAATAGAAATCTTACAATGTTGTTTCGCCCAAGTATTAGAGTTTGTTTCACACGGTTTAATTATTCGGTCGAGTTAAAAGAGACTATATGACTCCCAAATAATTTGACAGCTATATTTTTCTATATCCGGTTTTGTTTTTGTTTTTTTTTTTTTTTTTTTTTTGAAGCAGCAACAAACAACTGGGATTTTATTAATGAAAATCCGGTTTTGTTTTTCTAATAATTAGGTTTGGCACCATTAAGACTTTGATATAGATATCGTAGGATAATCAGGGATCCAAAAAAAAAAAAAGAAATATAGACAAAAGGAAAATTTTAGATATTGATTTAGAGAAATTAAAAAAAATAATAGTAAAACATAAATATTTTCAATGAAACTTTGGAAAACAATAAAATAGACTCAAATAAACAATTTAGGACCAAAATATTGTAAATAAAATTTGTATAAGACAAGTATGTTGTGTGCAGGGTGTAATGTAGGAACCACATTGCCTAGAGTTAACCCACCTTTGTTCTTACTTCTTAGGATGAGATACCACCTCCCATTTCACCCAATGATCCTTCTTCCCCTCATCCTTACCTTCCCATTAAAAATATCTATGCATCCTCTCAATCCTATTAGCAACCTTCTTCAGAATTTTAAAGACGGAAAGATAGTACGTGCAAATGGTAGCAAGAATTGAACTTTCAATAACGTAAGTCAACCTTATCTAGACATGCACTTTCTTCCAACCATATAATCTTTTCCCCACCTTCTCAATCACCAGGTCACAAAAACTAGCTGAAATTGGATTGCCACCTATGGGCATTCTTAGGTACTTCATAGGCCACTCAGTAATGGAACAACCTTATGAATTTGCAAATCTCTTAATCTTGCTGGCTTTTGCATTGATCCCTGCAATGGCACTCTAAGCCATGTTAACCCTCATCCTAGAAACCAACTCAAAACACCTCACTAAAATAATCAAATTCCTAAAGATCTACCCATCACCATCAAATAAGAAATGGTATCATCTGCAAGCTAGAGGTGAGAGACCTTAACTCAATCTCTACCCACCTCAAAACCTTTAAGCACCCTGGCCTCCTTAGTCTTGCCTCCATTCTACTCAAAACATTAACAACTAGGGTACACGAAAAAAGGGAAAGTGGACCCTTTGTCTAAGGTCCCTAGAGGCCTCGAAGCAACCACTAGGCTTACCATTAACAATGCTTGCATAGTTCATAAAACTTAGACAACCTCTCATCCACCTCCTCCACCTACAATCAAACCCTTTACTCTCAAAGACATAATCCAATTTAAAACTATATTCATCCCACTTACGCTACCTATAATCCTCCGACACCTCATTAGCAACTAGCACTGCATCTAAAATTTATCTTCCCCTACCAAGGCACCTCGTGCTTCAGAAACAGTATCTTGAAGCACTTAACACACTCTTTTAGATAAAATCTTAGCCACGATCATAAAAAGAGTAGTAACTTAGCTGATCAGTCTAAAATCTTTAATGCAAATACATCACTATTTCTTTGGAATTAAACAAATGAAGCAAGCGTTAACAACCCAATTACCAAAAACGCAGTTAAAAAGCTCCACCAGTTGCTTACTTAATCACCCCTCCAGTCTTGAAACACAGCCATGAAAAAACCAAATAGCCCTAGAGATTTTACCCCTACTCATCTCAAAGACCGCCTCTTAATCTCTTCTTCATAAAAAGGCCTCCCCAACCACACAGCTCTATCCACAGGACTAGTACACCAATCTAATCCTACGATCCTAGGCCTTTGACTTGCACAGAAGTATAGAGCTGAAAAAGAAACCAACAATCTCTTGAACAATATTCTCCAGATCCTCAAGAATCTCCCCAGACACCACTTCCAATCTCTTAATCAGATTCTTTTCTCCTAGACTCTCTATAGAACAAACTGGTATTGTTGTTCCCTTCCTTAAGCCATTTAATTTTAGCCTTTTGATCCAACTCACTTCTTTGTTAAACACAACCCTTCAAACCTACTTCTAAGACAAATAATTTTATTATAAACCTACTCCAAAGATCGATTCTCTCCTACTATAAATCTTCACTCAACTGACAAAACCCCTGTACGATTCAAAATATTATCCTTTGTCACCCTCAAGTCACCGAACTGATTTTTGTTCCACTCCTTAATCTTCACCTTTACATGTTGGAGCATTTTCATAAACTTCAAGCCCTCCCGTGCCTGAACGGAATGCTCATTCCACCACTAATCAAAATGACCCTTAAAAGACTGCTTATTTAACCACATGTTCTCAACTTAAACGGAGTGGGTGATTCCAAGATGATCGAACAATGATCTTAATTCAACCTATGTAAGGTATCCCTGAATCACATTAGAAAACAACTCTTCCCATTCAAACAAGAAAGAAAGAAATCTGTCTAGACTGTTGCACACGACTCTCTTCCAAAAAAAAATTGAGCACGTAAGGATGCATTTTGAAGAGGAAGATCCTTTAAGTTACAATCCCGAATGAGAGCATCAAAATCTCTTATGCTTCTAGAAATTATAGAGCCATTCAACTTCTCAAAAGAATAACTGATAACATTAAAATCCAACCCCCCCCCCCCCCCCCCCCCAAAAAAAAAAAAAAAAAAAAAAAAATCCCACACACCCACCCACCCCAATTCGGACAACATAACCCATATAATATATTCACCCAAGTTCATCCCAACGACTCTTTTCTCAACCTAGGCTTACTCAGACCATAAACCCCCAGACATCCACCAATCCTACCCCTCAGGTGACTGAAAATTGACCTACATTGAAAAACTCCTTGAGTCCCAAATTGAGACAAGTCCCCCAAAAGTCCCCACTGAGGGAACAAAAGCCCAATCCTTATTCCTCGGCCCCAAAACACTCTTAATAACTTGCCTATCCACACTGTCTAACTTAGAATCTTGTAACAAAATAATGTCCAGATTAATTTTTAGCAACAAATTTTTTATGATGCTCCTCTTTCTCTTGGACCCTAAACCTCTAACATTCCAACTAACTATCTTCAAAAAACACCAAACTTCCCCTTTACACCTTCCTAGACATAACTTAATTGTAATTGACCTCCCACTGCAAATTCCTCAATTCCCTTGTCCCTCTAGGAGCCTTGCTACCCTCCCCAAGCCCCGTAGTCAAGCCTGTATTTTTACAGGTTACTTTTTGAAAAATAATGGAAGTTTCCAATTACAATAATTGATTTCATTCTCTTTATGAAATTCCTATAAATAAAAAAATGGAACTAGAAGATGCTGCACTCATGAATTATCTAGAGAATTCCCTACATCCTAACTTAGTAATCTTATATTTCTAAAAGAGAACAGAAAATTGAGGAATGGAAACAATTTTGCATGGTACAATCAAGGAATATAGTACAGAATAAACCAATAAAAAATGAAAATAACATAATAACTAAGGACCCTAATGGGAAAAATTACTTACCATAGAAGCTGATAATCTCGTTTGGAAGGAAAAACATAAAGATTACCAAAAGACACCAGCAGATAATTTTCATCATCCATCCACCATGGTGCATATTATCACGAGGATCCTTCTGATTTTTTACACCAATCATTAGAACAGCTAAAATAGTGAAAAAAAGGAAGTTTCCCAAGCTAACCCGCAGCACTGCATCTGTTTCGAACCATTCCCTATTAGGTGTTTGGTGAAAATGATTTATCCCTGCAATAAAGATTCAATGAGATCAGTATCATGAATTCTCTTTGAACAGCATTATATGAAATAACTATGAACCTAACAGTTTCATCAATGTCAATTTATTTTCATCATTAACATCATTCAATCATCTCAAAGGTAAACTGAAACGGCACTTAGGACCTCAGGGGTAACAGAAAATATACCATCCAGTTGGTACCAACAAAAACCCAATAGACTCATGAAACCAATCTTTCTCAATAACAAATTGATGCATGGAAATATAAATTTTATTACTGTTCAACTATAACTATTATAATATCTTCTGAAGTTTATAAAGAAATTTATAAGCACTCATCTCTACATAAAACATGTAAAGCCTAAACATGTCACACATTTCCTAATCACAAATATATATATATATATATATATATATATAACAATCACAGTTGTCATGATGCAATACACACACTGCACACAAAAAGGAGATAAACATCTTGCAGCACATCTTTTAGTCTTTTCTTTTCCATCTTTCAATTGAAAATAGGAAGATTTCATATTATAGCTCTAAATGAGATGCAGGTCAACTTTAAACTTACATTTCATACGATGAGTTGCTAAAGATATATTTGATTCTCCTTTTTTCATAATTTTTTTTTTATAATCATTTATACCTTTTTCCCAAAATACAAACAAGTCTTTTTTTTTTTGGCTGCGAAAATACAAACAAGTCTTGGACTCTTGGTTGATGCATTTATGAGCTGTATTTCAGCTTCCTACACTCCCCTCCCATGTAATCTAACTTTTCTTGCACTTACAGGCTATGTTTGGTATACTGGATTCGACGGATATATATATATAGGATAATGATCAAGTAAGCACATACTAATATAACTAATATCAAAACCCACATTGGAGGTTGTACCTCGTGCGTTAGTCGGTTACGGGGTACATTGGGCCAATACCCAGGGTACAACTCCCAATGCATGGTGTTGATATAACTTATACCAACACGTGCTGACCTGATCAGGACTATATCTATAGGGTTCAGAATCAAACATACACAATTTTTTACACAAGTTTTTAGATAACCTATTTCCAATTCATATTTTGCAAAACCCTACAGTTGGATTAAATAGTTCATGCACGCAAAAAATCAACTTGATCTAAGATTAAGAACTGCTTCATCCATAAATGTGAGATTTTAGTGATTAAACAAATAAGTTTTTTGATCGAATGGCAAAAAGTCTCGAATCAATTTTATTTTTTGCGTGCATGACCTATGTGGGAAGACTATCTAATCAACGGTGGTTTCACAAAATATGAATTGGAAATATATTATCTAAAAATTTATGTAAGAATTTGTGTAAAAAAATGTGTATGTTGATCCTAACCCATATATATACATAGATACATATATATATCATTTTCATGTGCTTTGTGTTATTTTCAAATAAGGGATACACTATCCATTCCACATATGGGATATAATAAACCCGCTAAGGGAGGTGGTATATTTTAATCCTAGGATACCATCTCATTTAGAAATAACAATGGGATAAAAAATTATCCAAGAGACCATCTTTCCCACTTCAAACAAAGCAACCAAAGACTTTTTGTTCATCTAATAATCCTATCCTATCCAAACTTTTAATCTGGCGTACCAAACATAGCCACAGGATACACATGAAGCTAAAAGGACAGCGGGAATAGCATTGCCCTAAAAAAATAAAATAAAATAAACCCAAATATTTACCAATCATCAATGAAAAATCAACAAACACAAACCTTACTTTGAATACACAGAACTATAATAATTAGATAAGACAACACAAGCTCATACTTACTAATGACATAACAAATACCCAAATAAATTTATGGCTTACAAGGGATCTTCTCCATGAGAGGTGCAGCAACCTCCCTGAGAATCCACGAAACAATCAGCGACAACCCGAAGAGGCCGCAATACGCAATCCTAGCGGACCGCCGGCTAATTCCAGAAACCACAGTTCGGCACGCGTCGCATGCGCATGCCGCGCAGCACGATGCAAGGCAAGAAGCTGCCCACATCTTCTTATCCTTTCACAATCAACCGCCCTGTTCGAAATCTAAATTCAAAAAAATTATCATTGATCTGAACATATATTAACAGTAATGCATCATCGAACCAAAGGTCTCTGTTTGGTTAATGAGAAACTATAGGAAAAGAACAGAAACCTAAATTACGAGCCTTGGAGTTTTCACTGATTATGATCTGAGAAAACAGAACATATGACTCAAAAACTTTCTTTTCTTTTCCAGTTTTCCCGGAAACCAAACGAAGGATAGTATTGTTAAAAATTTACCTCAGAAGAAGATGATGATAAACCCTAATTGCAAGACCGGAAGAACGACGAATCGATAGAAGTAGGAGGTTTTTGTCTATATGACAAGAAAAAGAATAGAATCGCCTTTTGGTCAATACAATACAAATACACTAGACTTTGTCAATGTTGAAGGACTCGGCGAGTCACTCAGGGAACTCGGACGAATTATATTAGACGTTGTCACAAAGTTAGGGCGGGCTGTGGGCCGTGCAACCCAAGGACCAATTGCTCGGGCCTGTAGTTGTGCAGCATCCGGTCATGATTAAGAATTAAGGAACGGCTATTGCAACCCCCCATTCCTATAAGCCCACCTTCCATCCTTTAGGTTTTTAAGCTTTTATGCAAAATATAAAAAGTTTTTATGAAAACCGGCCGTGATGCCCACTAAAAAACATTATTTTGAACAACTTTGCAGAAGAAAGTTTTTCCAAAATTTATCGTTTAGGTAGACTTTTTGACAAAAAATGAAATAAAGGCTATAAATGGTTAAAAAGTATATTTAAACGATAGATTTTGGAAAAACTCTCTTCTGCAAAGTTGTTCAAAATGATGTTTTCTAGTGGACCTCACGACCGGTTTTCATAAAAACTTTTTATGTTTTGCATAAAACCTTAAAAACCTAAAGGATGGGGGGTGGGCTTATAGGAATGGGGGGTTGCAATAGCCGTTCCCTAAGAATTAAAGATTGAACCAGTTGTAAGTAAGCAGGGGGTACTTGTAAGTCATTGGACTAAAAGGTTACGTCCATTGGCAAATGATACGGTACTTTAGTGGCATTTTCTTCCCTTGTTAAGTAAATAATTTCGAATTTAAATTTATGAAAAAACATTGTAGTTTAATACTCATTTATTGATTATTATTATTTTTTTTTATTTTATTTTATTTTTTTTTGGTATGACTAAAAGGTAGCTCCAGGCATCATCTTAAGAGTCCAAAATAGAACATCCCAAACTTGTTCAAATGAGATCTAATAACATACATAAACATATTTACATCAAATTTCAGCATCTTGAAATAGTTTAAAATAGAATATCAAATGAGTTTCAAGACACAAAATATAATATCAAAGTTCACCATCTAGAAAGAAAGAGTCCAAAATATGGCGACTACTACAACCACCAAGGCAGATTCCACCAAACATCAAAGTTCAACCAAAAAGGCTCCGTGGTTTCTCCAATAAGCAAAACTTCAAAGACCATGAGACTCGGACATCATTTACACCAGTATATATATTTCTTTTATAACAAAGGAATTAAGTTGTTAATGACTTTGGCCCCGATTAATCTCTTGGCACATGTCATTCCCCGATTCTAAACGCACTGGCCAATTACAAGGCCCTTCGAGCCCTAAGATAGGTCTAAAAGGGATCAATGCTTTTGTAGAGTTTCGAACACTCAACCTACACTTCTTGAGGCTCTCGTAAAGGCCTAGGGGTTATTTTCTCCAATATTTTCTTCCACTTAACAAATGGATAGCCAAAAGGGCTCCTCATTTCATTCGGATTTTGTGTTGAGGAAAAGATGAGCATCATGGAGAGAACATAACTTCCACTTGTGGGGAGATTCTTGCTAAGCTTTGCAATCTTTGAGTCATTTGGAGTAATTCCTTTTGTGAACCTTCCTCCTTAATACCTATTTGTGCAATAATAACAATCTTCTCTAGCTTCCTCCCCTTCTGAAGCAGAAATTGTACAAACAAGATTGCAAGTCTAAACTCACAACACCGTGCTATGAAGCCAACAATCTTCACAATCTTGAGATGCAACAGCAAACACTTGGAACAACCCAATTCAAATATCCAATAGTTTTTGGGAGAATTTTCATCAAACTCATACTTTGACTCATAAAGAGAGGCCAAGTTTACGGCCAATGTCTCCAGATTAAGGGAACATTGTAGCAAGCCTGCTACACTAGGGACGCCACATTTTAGGATGTCCCTATCCACTATTAAACATTTGCACTCGAACAATGGAGAAAGCATACCTTTTAATCCAAAGTTGATAGAACCTGAATGCACCAACTCCCCATAGTAAGTTTTTTTAACATAACCAAGCTTGTTGAGAAGTTCTTAAAATTCTAGTTATATCAACCTATAATACCTAGAAGGGGGGTTGAATAGGTATTTTAATTTATTTTACCCAATTTTTATCCAATCAATTCAAACCCTAAAATCTATCAATCAATCACACAATAATCAAACCATAAAGCAGTAAAAATATCACAAGAGAATTTTTACGTGGAAAATCCTAGTAGGGAAAAACCACGGGACCTCGTCTAGTTGAAGCGAATCCACTAAGAAAGTAATGAGTACAAGACATAATGCTTACAGACCCCAAGGAATTAAGTAATCACCTTCACTCCAACGACCCATCGATTGATCTTTGTATCTTCATGGCTTCTGATAGCATCTGACCTCTTTCAAGTGATTCTCTAACCCACAAGCTCACAAACTTGATCTCCGTCGCAAACGGCTCTAGTGAACTCCGGCCACACACACTCAAAGATGTGTTAAAGGTTATGGTTTAAATGAATCTTTAGAGTATATAAGTGAAAACCCTAGGTAGAAGACCTCTAGAGATAAGCAAATAGATGTTTAATGAAAACCCTAATAGGGAGAGGCTTGCTTCGCCTCCTTTATTGTAATAGCCTCTATATATAGAGACTAAGAAACCTTAAAAGAATAGGAGTCGAAATCTGATCAAATAGGAAGTTTTAATAAGTTGAAAAACAAATTTTTACGAAGCCCAATTGATCCAAGTCCAAGCCTAATCGGTCGGGGTAGGCAATTGTAGACACCCCATTTTTACCCCCATAAGTTCATGATAGCATTTGTTTAAGTTTAGAAGCATCTAGGAGTCCCTAAGCCTTAAAGGACACTTTTGCCCTTTTAAGCCTCAGGTAAATAGGTCATCATTGCATGCATATTTTTGTCTTGATGTTGAGTCTCATCACTTGCATTTAGTTTCTAGGGTCATTTTGGATATGTGTGTCAAATTTGATTTAATTCTAGATAGGTTTGGATAGTTAATTAGAACTTTTGCGACTTGAAGGGCAATTTCGTCTTTTATATCGTATATTTTCCAATTGACCTCCAAATCCGTTCTGGAGTATTCCATTGATCTTATAATGATGAAATGAGTCTAATTTAAGAGCCTATTTAATTTATTGATAGGTATTGGATTAGTTCACCATATTACCCTACGGTTAATTGATCATTTTTCGGTTAACCGCTTTATGAAAACCCAGCTACTTGACCGTGGTTAGGGATTTTTGGTTCAAGAACATTCCAGACTTATTCTATATTGAATCCTTGAAATTTTGCTTTTGAATTACTCAAATCGGAATTAAAATGAAGAATCTACGTCCATTTGAAGTTAGGAGTTCATACCGGGTCAAGGAATCCTCAAAATTGAGGAAACCTGAATTCCCTCTCGGGTGATTGGTTCACCCCAACCGGTCACCCGAGGCATCCATCCTGTTTTGTCCTTCTTTGAAGTTTTAACGAATTATGACTCTTCTACTCTGAATTTCAGCCTTCCAAAGGTGTTCTAAACCTTTTGGGATGTGATTTTGAGTTGTTTAACATCTATGAGATTTAATAATAGTCTTAGATTGGTTTCATGGTGAATTAATCCCAACCATTGGTTCATATGGTTGGTTAATTATAAATAGAGGCTCATTCATCAGCATAAGGGACTTTTGGTTGGACTTTTTGACTCTTTAACACTTCATATTCATAAGAGAGCTAGGGAGAACGAATTTGCACTCATCTATATCACTTAGGAGAAGGCTTTCTACTGCAATTTTAAAGGAGAACTAGAAGGGAACCAAGCTAAAGAGAAGGAAGAACGCAGTGAAGACCTTTGCTTTGTTGTAAGTCTCATTTGCATCCTTTTACGATTCCTTCTTCTTCTACTCCATTCTCTGTATAGTTATGGCTTAGAATTGATTTAGAAATTATATATACTCTATATTTTAGAATGCATATGAAATGATGTGAAAAGTATGCTTGTGGAATAGGATTGTGAATTGCTTGCTGTTAGGATAGTTTCTATATTAAGGATAGAAGTACGTTTTGCACAGAAAATTAGTTGATGTGTTTAGGCCGTTTTCTCTTTATGGTTCAATTATATGCATGATTTTAAGTATCTTTTGTATAGGACACTTGCTATGTAAACCTCATCTTCATAGGTACATGGATGACTATTCCTTTCGAAGATAATTATCGTCCTTAGAGGGTGAGATTGTGCATAGGTGCTTTCTGGAGTGTATTTAAGTGTATTGTGAGTTTCTTTGCATTCTTAGGTATATAGTTTACGTAGGATATGTGAAGAAATTATTCATACGGAGTGATTTCTACATAAAATTATCTCCGGATAGTTTTACTTAAGAAAGCTTGCTGTAAGGATGATTATTTCACATTCTTATATATAAATACTTACCTAAGGCATCATGTTAGATTTTATTTTCATGTTTTGGATTGTCATATGATATTTTCATCATGATAATTCATATTTGGCATGTTTTTTTTATAATTTTATGCATGTTAGGGTGTTTAGGGCATATATAAGCATATTAGGGTTTTCTCTTTCTTTTGATTTTTGCTCTTTGCATGAGTATTAGGTCCTTATATGCATGTTTAGTATTGTGTCCAGATTTGATTTAATATTTCTAATGATGATTTGAGCATGAATATGAGTGGTTTGAGCATGATAATTGCCCTATAGCATACATGGGGTGATTAATTGGTGTTTTCTCGATGTTTCGGGATATTTAGCATATGGTAAGTGGTTCATGGTAAGTTTTTTTTTATGAATTGTTCTCTTCTCCCCCCTGCGGTTATTGTCTTTACTTTGAATTAGAAATCCTAAGTTTCCAATTTTTATAAAATTTTGTTTTATTTAGAATTCTATTCTCTTTTGAATTCAAATCATTTTGGAAGTCTATTTGAGTTAGAATTCTATTCTTTCTCAAATACCTACTTTTTCTTAAACTATTTTTTGAAAACTCTTAAGTTTTTTAAAAACCTTTCTTAAGTTGGAAACTTAGGGTTTATAGTTCATTGTAAAGGGAGTAACCCCTTCTCAATCGAACTACGTGGACTTTGATCCTTACATTTTTGTATGTAAGGTACGTAGGCGCTCATTTGATGTTCAAGTCTACCCTAGGATACTAAGTATTCTAGGTTTTTTTTTTTTTTTTCCTTTTATTCTTTTGCCCATCACATATTTGCTAGAGGAGTAGGATGGACTCATGCTTATTCATTTATCCATCACATATTTACTAGAAAAGTAGGATAGACTTATGCTTATTCATTTATCCATCACATGTGATCGCTAGAAGAGTAGGATGGATCTGTTTTTTATTCTCTATCTCTCTTACATGCTTTCTATATCTCTCCTATTTGTTTATGGATGTTTACATGCTTTGTGGATGTTTATATGCTTTGTGGATGTTCGTAAATGAATGTGGATGGTTATGGATAATTATTTCTATATGCATGGTGACTAATTAGGAAGTGATTGAAATAGCCCATATAAATTCAAAGACCCATTTTGGGGCGATGTGGGTGCCTATAGGATATTTCCTAGAACCTTCCCACATCGTAACTTAGTCTCCGAATCCTCTCTTGTTTTGTTAAGACCTACTTTTCCTTGATCGGAGTCATATGTTTGGTTTTCAAAGGTTTCCTTTTAAAACTATTTTCATGGTTTTCCATTTTTCCTTAAAAAATAAGGTGGCGACTCCTTGTTTGTTATGTTTTTGTGAACCTTTTAAAAACCAGATTTTTATTCATTTAAATATCTACAAGTCTTTTTAAAATAAGGGTTTCTCCCCCTCGATCGAAACCCGTGGTTCACAGTAGTAGCAAAAGCCCATTTGTAAAATAGCATTGATCAATCGGCAATCAACCCCAATTGATCGAGTGCCCTGATTTGCATTGAAACCTTAAAAACCTTTTAAAAATATTTTCTAAACATTCTTAAAAAACAAAGAGATGTTTAAAAACAATTTTCCACCTAAGGTATAGGGCAACTAAAGTCACTTACCTTCCCTACAAATGAGTGTAAGCCGCATAACTTTAAACATTTAAAATTTAACGCACCTCTGCAGCTTCACATGTTTTCAATCAACCCAAGACTCAACCACACTTTGGCACAAAATTTGACAACATAAAAAACATGGACTTTGCAATCTCCCCTTTTGACAATTCCGTGACAAAACCAACCTAAATCTCGACATAAGATATAAGACTTATTCCCAAACCATAAAATTGAACAAGTCCCAAACTCAATTGAGAATTACAACTCGATAAAGAAATATTACATGGAAAGTACCAAAAACAATACTAATACTCACACTCAACCTATCAACATGTGATCTACAAACAAGAATAAACAATACCCAAGCATAATATCACAGAAATAGATTAAAAACTCAAAGATATTCTCCCCCAGGCATACAAATTTCTGCTCTTTTTTGTCATGAATTGGCAAACGTAACCCCGCATATAAAAGAATAAAACCACATCACTCATACAAGAGAAAAATCAAAGAATAGCAAAAAGAACCATGTGAATTCATTAATCAAGCTTAAGGACATCATATAAGAGAGATGAAAACATCAAAATAACACCAAGAGTCCTAAGCATGATTGCATGTAGCCTAAAAGAGCTAACACAAGTCAAAGAAATCCTAAACTAGGATCCAATCTCAACACCACCATCATCAACATCCTCATATCAAGAGACAAAAAATATATATCTATATATATATATATATATACAGAAAAAAAAATGAACTCAAGATGAAGGCACAAGAGAGAACAACTCCCATTCAGTCAGGCAAACACTCTTAACTCCCCCTCAAATAATGTACAAAAAGAAATAAATAGAAACAAAATATGTGCACTTGACAATACAATGACACGTTAGAATGTTCCACAAATATAGAAAAAGAACTAAAATTGAGACACCATTCCACAATAAAAAACACATGAGTCATTAAAGATATAATAGCAAAGTATCAATAAAGTCTTTCACACTTATGCACGATTAGAAAAGTTATTCAAGAAAGCTCACATGTTAAGTGTATGATGCACTGACAACGCCAACGGGGTCGGTCGGCAAAACTACTCATGCTAATCAAAGTCTAACAATTCCAAAGAAATAAAGAAAAAGAATTCAAACCATGTTAGAATCGAAAAAATTGCTTTTCACCCTTAGCAATATTTTTCTTGTTCTTTTTTTATGAACTTTGAGAATTATTTTGTAGGTATCAAGTTTTCGTACCTTTCCCATATTTTTCTTTTTTCTTTTTTTTTTTTTTTTTTAAACCAGCACTCTTTTTTTTTTTTTTTTTTTTTTTTTAAGCTCAACTTCAATATATATATATATATATAACATGTAAATTTAGAACTACTCCACTAAATGTGCTTAAGAGAGTGAGACTAAATATCAAATTTATCAATTTATAAATTTCCACTCAATATGACAATCATGATGAAAATAGTCTCAAAATTTTAGTACAAATCATATATAGAAAACACACAACTAGCCAAGAATTGCAAAGCACACAAGAAAATCTTTTTGGTTTTTCTGAATTTTTCATTTTTTTTAATTTTTTTTATACCACTGAAAAAATAAAAACAAATAAACTCCATAGAAAAACACACACAAAAACAATAAATCCTAAATACTCCATAACTCTAGGAACAACATGAATGACATAGAGAAGATTAAACCTAGAGCACTATGGATAGTTTAAGGTCTTTGCGGACCATAGGTAGTTTAATGTCATTTCGGACAAAAAGCCACTTCAACTAGAACCTATCACAATGCCTTTACCCTATCCTTATGCACATTACTAACAAGTGGGGTAAGACATTCAAAATCTTTTTTCTTCACCCATTCTTTCCTAGCAATGAAGCTCTCTCTAGGAACACTCACAACTCGTATAGAGTCTCTCATAAGATCACAAGAAGAAGTGTCTAATCCTCTATAAGTAATCTGTCTAAAATCAGAAACCTCATGACACAACTTCCTAAAACACTCACCTACATTGTCCCAACTCAAGATAAAATATCTAGAAGCCCTAGAAGAATTATTCCTAAGATAAAAACAATTAGGTCGAATGTGACCAACCTCACCACAATGGTGACACACAGAAGGACTCCTAAGAGAGGATCTATTCCAAACGTAAGGAATATCATATCCATTAGACCTCTTTACTTGCCTATGAAAGTCACTATCTACCTTTCTAGGTGGAATCTTCCTAAGTAACTCTTGAGTTTTCCTTAGGACTGGGCATATAGGTCTAATATGTCCTTTCAAACCACAATAGACACCAGTAGGGACTTGCTTTGAAGGCACAATAAGTAGAGGAATAACAAACTGAATAACTTGAAACTTTTGAGCCTTGACAAACATGGTTTTAGATGAACTAGGAGTAACCCTATCACTAACAAAACCTAAACCATGCCTATCACTAGAATTCTGTCCTATACCTAACAACTTGTCTAAGGTCTCCTTACCTTTTAACATTTTCTCAAGATCTCCTATCTTAGTCTTTAAGTCTTTCTCAATATTTACTACTCTCAGCTCAAGACTCTTCATAAACTCAGACAACTCAAACTTCTCCTTTCAAGTTGAACCACCTCATTAACAAAAAGTGCTTTCTGAGTGCTCAACTGACTCTCATTATCTTTAGATTCAGACAATTCCATTTTTAAAGCCTCTATCTCTTTCTCAAAAGTTTCAACCTTAATGTAGAGATTTATTAGACTTTTTGGTTTCAGAAACTTTTCAAACAACTTGTCATACGCTAATTGAAGATCTTCTTCTTCTTTATTAGATTTAATCATATTTTCAGAATTTTCAGAATTAATCTCATCTTTTTCAGACTCCCCCTGACTCTCAGAATCAATAACACTTGATTAGATTTTACCATTAACCTAGTGAATAGAAGTAAAGGCCATCAAATTAGAATTATCCTCTTCTCCTTTAAAGGAATTCTCAGACTCAGACTCAGTCTCACTGTCACTCAAAGTAGCATTATACCCTTTTCCATTTTTTTAACCACTACTTTGTTTCTTCTTAGTATTAGCACATTCAGGATCAATATGACCGAAACCATGACATTCATAACATTGAATTTTATCTTTCTCATTATTCATTTCATTTAGTCTCTCTCCCTGAGTTCTTGACTGAGATCTAGACCTATTTCTATCCTTCCTATCCTTATTGGAACTAGAACCACTACTTTTGATAGAGTTAGATCCATTGTTCCAACTAGAGCTAGCACCATTACTATTTCTAGAATTGGAAACACTACTTCTAGGATTTCTGAGGAATTTCTTAAACTTTTTAACAAACTAAGCAATGTCCTCCTCAGAAATATCAAATTCAGAGTTAGTCATAGAATCATGTCTGCTAGACTTCTCATTCACAGTACTCAAGACAATCCCTGTATTCTTAGGTTCTTTCTTGGGCTTGCAAGACTTCATCTCATAATTCTGAATTTCACCAACCAAGTCTTCCTTTTTTCATTATATCAAGATTTCTATTATCTTCATTGGAAGTGATCTTAGGAAGAAACCTAATAGGCAAAGATCTAAGAATTTTCCTATTGATTGTAGTATCAGACATAATATTACCAAAGGAAAACCTAGAATTGACAATATCACTTAATCTAGCATTAAACTCATCAAACACTTCATCTTCTTTCATAATCTCTTGTTTATACAAGGCAGTAAACATTTGAATTTTAGTGTTTCTCACAGATAATGTTCCTCCATGAGTTTTTTCAAGAATATTCTAAGCCTCTTTTGCTAACTCACAATAAGCTACCCATCGAAATTCATCTCGGGATATCCCACTGAAAATAGCATTGATACCTTTGGAATTCCATTTCAAATCTTTATAATCTTCTTTGGTCTATTTATCTTTAGGCTTTTTAATGGAAGTACCTTTCACCATCACTACGGGTGGATTGTATCCATCAATCACAACAAGCCACACTCTCTCATCTATTGATTTGAGAAAGGCTCGCATAAGAGCCTTCCAGTACCCATAATCCTTATGATTAAAATATGGTATTGAAGGTTTGACAGGTTCCATACTATCGGAATCGAATGAAAAGATCAACACTTAAGCAATTAAACCTTAAGAGTGAACCTACGCTCTGATACCAATTGAAATTCCGGTAATACCAATCTATAATAACTAGAAGTAGGGTTGAATAGGAATTTTAATTTATTTTACCCAATTTTATCCAATCAATTCAAACCCTAAAATCTATCAATCAATTACACAATAATCAAACCATAAAGCAGTAAAAATATCACAAGAGAATTTTTACATGGAAAACCCTAGCAGGGAAAAACCACGAGACCTCGTCTAATTGAAGCAAATCCACTAAGAAAGCAATGAGTACAAGACACAATACTTACAGACCCCATGGAATTAAGTAATTGCCTTCACTCCCATAACCCGTCGATTGATCTCCATATCTTCACGGCTTCGGATAGCATCTGACCTCTTTCAAGTGATTCTCAAACCCACAAACTCGCAAGCTTGATCTCTGTCGCAATGGCTTTGATCAAATAGGAAGGTTTTAATAAGTTGAAAAACATATTTTTACGAAGCCTAATCGATCTGAGTTCAAGCCCGATCGATTGGGGTAGGCAGTAGCAAAAGCCCATTTGTAAAATAGCACCGATTGATCGGCCCTCAACCCCGATCGATCAGGTTGCCCAGACTTGCATTAAAACCTTAAAAACTTTGTAAAAATATTTTCTAAACATTCTTGAAAAACAAAGAGATGTTTAAAAACAATTTTCCACATAAGGTATAGGGCAACTAAAGTCACTTACCTTCCCTACGAATGAGTATGAGCCGCGTAACTTTACACACTTGAAATTTAACACACCTTTGTAGCTTCACATGTCTTCAATCAACCCAAGACTCAACCACACTTTGGCATGGAATTTGACAACATAAAAAACATGGAATTTACAGTTCTCTTAACACATTTTGATGCACTTCATAATCTTCGTCTCTGTTTTGAATATCAGTACATAGCCAAAAATTCAAGTTACAATCAACCAAAGATTGTATATTCGTTAGCCTTAGCCTCCTCAAGACTATACACCCTAATATGCCCAGTGATTGAAGATTAGGGGCACAAATTTCTAGCGCAAAGTCATCATCTTTGCTAGTAGAATCCCAATACTCTTTTACCACCAATTTTCTTAAACTTGCTGAAACAATCTCCAATCGATTGAAGCTACAACATCCACCCAAATCCAATAATTCCAATAGTGGAGACCCTATTAATATCTTTTGCATCACATCCGCACTCAAATTCGCATACCCAATCAATAAACTCTTAAGCGATTTCCAATTAATTAACCTATTAGGCACAACATCACAACACGTTAATTTTAATGTTGTCATTGATGAATTGGTGTATACATGTTAAGGCAATACGTAATGACCATATCCACGTCCATATCCACTTAATAAAACTAGACAAAGCTCTTCCACATTCTCACTGCTCACAAAGTGAACCCACCTATCAAAGTGGGACTCATGCAATTTTATGGAATAAAAACTGACTAAAAATTTATTAATGCAGCAACCCTAGTAGAAAGGTAGGGTTTGATCAATAAAAGTAACAAAAGTGTTCGTATACTTCCAGGAGGTGTAAGTAAAAAGGAGGTTTGGGACAAATTTCCAAAGACATAGCCATCTTTGTGTTAACATATCAGTTTTTTTGGCGTCTTTGGTGGGCAAAAAGGAAAGGATGTGAAAGAGGATTAAGTCCAGCATGGTGCTAATTCGATCTTGTTCTTAGGTTTCTTTTGCCTCACTGTTTAGGGTGTCGTTCCTCATGTTGTGATCATAACTTCGATGTTCTCCAGAATTAAAGCTTCTCTCTTCGACATAAACATGATTATCATTCGAATTATCATAGTTTGTCTTCTTGTAGCTTCTTTCCTAGCTTGAAGTTTCGCTTTTTTCCTCCATGATTGCAAAGACCTTCATGTTATTCCTTATCTATAGGTAATAGGTTAGCACGGCGAAGGAAAAAGGAGTATGAGAGGTGAAAGTGGTTCAACGACAGTTGGCGGTCGACGAGGGTCAGCGATGTAACTTACAGAATAAGAGATCGAGTCTTCGAGGGGCTAGCGCTGAGCTGCAACGAGAGGTCAGACGCAAAGGGACTAAGAACAATGGGAATGAAAAACAAACCACCCCTTCCCCCCGCGCCCCCAATTTATTGATGTTTAGGAGGTACTAAGGGAGAGTACCCGTGCGATGGTGTGAGAATTTTTAACCTTTTTTTCGTAGGAGTTCATCTCATGCTCATGTAGTGTGTATATGTTATCTTGTGGTTTTTTTAGCGGTGTTAGTGGTTTTGTTTGGTTCGGTTTTAGGGTAGATTTCAAACCAAAATCATTATATTTCGGTTTTATTCTTACCAAACCAAAACCAAACCATACTATAAAAAAAAAAAACTAAACAAAAAAATTTTGGTCTGGTTCGGTTCGGTTCAGTTTCGGTTTTAACTTATCAAGCGACAACAAATAATTGAAAATGAAAAAAATGACATACTAAACTCCAAATAAAAACGTTTTTAATAAAAGCATTACATTAGCAACTAAAAAAAACATTAAACATTGTATCAAAATGGAAACATATTGACATTATAAATCCAAGTTCAAATCTCCAATCTAATACATCCAATATCTCACACAACATTAATAGCTAGTTTAATATATGCTAATCTAAAAAAGGAAAAACAAACTAAAGTTTGATAGGAAATTTACAAACTAAAGTGTGATATATAATATATAAAATTATATATATATTATATATTTTTCGGTTTTTTTGGTTTTTCGGTTTGGTTTGGTTTTTTAAACATGAAAACCAAAACCAAAACCAATTTAGTTCGGTTTTCTAAAATTAGAACCAAAACCAAACCTAATGACAAAAAAACCAAACCAAACCAATCGATTTGGTTTGGTTTGGTTTGGTTCTCGATTTTAACCTAAACCACTAACACCCCTAGGTTTTCTTAGTACTGTAGCATTTTAATGAGAAATTTTTTTGAGGGCTTTGAATCCAAAACCTATCCTACTCCTACCCATTATCCCACCTCCATCACGAATATTTGAACGAATAGTTAATGGTACATGCAAATAACTCATAACACAAACGACATCTAGTTTCTCCAAATTGATCTCCACCTGATCAAAATGAACTTAAAAAAATAGCAAAATGTGAAGGTTCAACAAAACATAGCTCTATAAATTTCAAATTTATTTTGCGAACGCCAAACATTTTTTTACAATACAATTCATAAACCAACTTTGAACAAGCACAAGCATGAAGAATTTACCACTCAATCTTTTATTCCCTAAAACATTTTTTTGCCTAATTTTCTGTTTACAATTTTTCTCTTCCCTGTCAAAGAAAAGAAAAAAATAAAAATTTATTTTCCCCACCCCAATGGTTAAAAATCTGATTACATTTATCAACATGATTCAAATATGAGATAGCATGAAACATAATCCAAATCTATTAAAGCTTAGGCCTCTAAAATTGCATGTATAATAATAGTAGTAGTTGGTGGGGGTAGGATAATACAACCTTGGTGGGAGTAGGATAACACAACCTTGATAAAAAAAAACACATTATTGGGCTTCTTCGTTACACGTAGCTCTAATGAGTTCAATAAGTAAAGCTAAATACCATAGCTTAGAAATATACGTACCATGATACATCCAGTAGATTCCGAAGATCTATCGCTCCAATCACAAAAAAGTAGAAAGGCATAGGAGCACCTGCGTTTGGTTCATATAGAAAGGAAACAGAGCCCAATTAAACATTGGTGGAGGTACACAAAAGGACAGAATCAAGAAGAGAGAGAAGAGCTATGAATACAAAATAGGGATGTGCAAGAAAATGTCCAATCTACCAAACCAAACCAATCTACTCCATTTCGCACCAACCCAAGCAATTTGAGAGATTAGGCGGTGCGATTTGGACAGATTGAATAATAAAATTAGTAGTTTGGTTTGGTTAGTGGATTGAACTTTCTTATACTGCCAATAAACCAAGCCACCCAGGGCTGAGGGAGGAGGTGCTAGAGGGGCCACTTAATGCCCTTCACCTTGCCTCCCTTACCCATTCAAAATATATATTTTTTTTACTATACATATATCTTCGTATTTCTAAACATGACTCTTCTAATTTGTTTTTTACCCCTCTGATTTTATAGTTGTACCCCCTTACTCCTTTCTCTTTCCTTTTTTTTCCCTTTATATAAGTAGTTCTGACCCATTTATTTGACATATGTTACTCAAGTCTCAAAACCGTCCGTTAACTCCTTGTTGTAAACTGGTGTTCTACAAATTGTTCAAACTAAGAAAGACATAGTATATCCATTAGTGTACTTGCTTGTAACATTAACATTGATCCTACCTATTGAGACTGCTACAGTGGAGGGAGTGTTTTCTGCTATGAAGATTATGAAGAGTCGATTACATAAACCGAATGAGAGATGAATGGATGAATAATAGTTTGGTTGTAAATTTTGAAAAGGATATTTTTGATAGCATTGATAATGAGATTATCATTCAGCGCTTTTAAAACATGAAGACTCGTTAGGGACAATTCTAAAGTAGGAATGTAAGAACTTTTGATGGGGTGAAAACAGTCGATTTTGACCCCAAGTCGTCTTTTGTAAAAACTCTTTTTGATAGTTTTGTTGTTAGGTACACTAATACTAGTAGGTTTTCTTTTATTTCTTTAGTGGAGTCCCTAAAGTTTTAGCTAGGGCTCTCGGTTAGTGCTATATATGTCTCATGTACTTGGACTATGCCCCTTTTTGGTTTAATACATACATTGCTTCATCAAAAAAATAAAATAAAAAAATAAAAAAAAGAAAAAGAAAAAGAAAGAAAGAAAAAGAAAAAGAAAAGAAAAGAAATATTGTCAATGAATATTTAAGTTTTTATATTAATTATTAAGTTCAAAAAATTTTCTTTATTCTTGTTCATTTTTATTGTATATTAGAAAAAAATAGTAGAAGGTTACTTCAAATGATTATTTAATTTACTGAGTTAGAAAGCAAAATAAATAATAAATAAATAAATAACATCCAAACAGAGTCGCCCCTACTAGCATAAATTCCTGGATCCACCACTGAACCCGCCTTTAATAATCTATATATATATATATATATATATATATATATATATATATCTTCTTATAACAATTATTGATGACTAAATAGTAAATAGAATATTATCGACTAACAATAACTATCTCCAATTTCACCAACAATATTGAGCATGAAGTTTTTGTCATAACGTAATAATTTACATCTTTTTCATTAAAATATTTTGTGAGTGTATATCAAACTTTACATAATCACCTTTTAGGATTAAATTTTTTTAGATTTATTTATAACTATAATCAGTTAAGGCCTAATGTATTAGAAAAATGCTTAATTAGAAATGGCATAATTTGCTCAAACTGCTTAAACCGCTAGTAATAAACTGCTAAAAAATTTAATTAATCCACTGGTTTTCAATACCTATGGTTTAACGACAGGTCAGAAAATTTACAACCCATTTGTAACATGTTAGCTAATAGATAGAAGTAGATTATTATTATTATAGATTTATAGTGGCTTTGTGTGTGAGGGGTGTTTGGGTTTGTGAAGAAGGAAGGAGAAGATATCTAAGCTGTCAAAAGGTGTGTGGGCTGGGGTAACGTGGGACGTGGGTAGACCACTTAAAACTATTTATTCAGTCTAAAGAAGGTGTTTTAGAAAAAAATGATGAGCACACTTTTTTGTTTTTTGTTGTTTTGTGGTTGAACCAAACCAAAGTACTATAGAAGGAAAACCTTTTCTTTTATTATAGTTAGTAGAAGTAGAAGGGACTAAGAATAGATTTTAATATTTTATTGATTATTTCAATAAAATAAAATAAAATAAATCTAATGTCAATTCTCTTAGCCCAACCAAAACCTAAGATAAAACTGTATAGTGTATACCATCATTTAAATTTACTTTCAAAAAACAAATATTATTAGGCAAAAAATTAATTAAGCTTCTTCAAACAAATAAAATTTATAAAAAATACTCCCTTCATTTCTAAATTATTGGCCTCCTTCTTTTTTTCATTTTTTTTTTTTTGAGATGTTTCAAAATTATTATCACATTCTAAAAGTCAATGATTCTTTTTATTTCATTCCTTAGAATATCCTTAAAATGGTATTCTATTTTTTCCAATGTTTTCTACACTCGAGGGACAAATTGGAATATCAAAACATGTATATTGATGTGGAAGAATTTAACAGGGTTTCCTAAAAAAACGTGTTTTTTTTTTTCAAAAGGGATAGTCAATTAGAAATGGAGGGAGTATGACCAAAACATATATCAAAATAGGGGGTCTTTTCTTCGCATATTGTATGCATCAACTTGACTTTGTCACGAACTAAAGAGGCATTCGAGCAAGCGTATTTTCCTTATATTATAACCCTAGGATTATGATCGATCACTGTAGGAGAATAGTAATTGTGTGACAGTGTCCACACCCTCCTTTTTCCTTCCTTTGTTTTTTTTTTTTCTTTTTCCTTTTCTTTTTTGCTGCACCATGTGTGCATTCTTAAGTAACCATAAAAGCAAACACTAGACATGGCATTCAAAATTCAAAGTGTCTCTCTCCATCTCTCTCCTTCCCCAACGTCTCCTCTTCCAACCAATTCTTTTTCTTCCATAATGCAAGGGAAAATACACAATCGAGACTAACTCACCAAAAAACACACAAACTTCCATCTGTGAACCATGGGTTTTGATCGGAACCCTTCTTTAGAAAGATGTGTAGAGATTTAAATAAATAAAAATCTGTTTTTTAAAGGTTCACAAAAAAAAACGAACAAGGAGTCGCTACCTCATTTTTTAAGGAAAAAAGGAAAATCATAAAAACAGTTTTTAAAGGAAACCTTTGAAAACCAAATACATGACTCCGATAAAGGAAAAGCAAGTCTTAACTAAAACAAGAGAGTATTCAAAGACTAAGTAACGATGTAGGAAGGTTCTAGGAAACATCCTATAAGCACCCACATCGCCTCAAAATGGGTCTATTAATTTATATGAGCTATTTCAATCATTTCCTAATTAGTCACCATGCATATGCAAAGAATTAACCATAAACCATCCACATTCATCCATAAACATCCATAAAACATCATAAACATCCACAAAGCATCATAAACATCCATAAACAAATAAGAGAGATATGGAAAGTAGTAGAGAGAAAGAGAAAAAATTAGAAAAAAGGAAAAGAAAAGAAAACCTAGGATACTTTGTATCCTAGAGCGGACTTAAATATTAAATGAGCACCTACATACCCCACATGCAAAGATGTAAGGATCAAAGTCCACGTAGTTCGATTAAGAATGGATTACTCCCTTCATGAACTATAAACCCTAAGTTTCCATTAAAAAAAAAGGAAAAGAAGAGTTTAAAAAGAGAAAAGCTTCCAAGAAAAGGAATTTGAGAAGAAATAGAACTCTTATGCGATAAGAAGTTTTAGAAAAGTAGGAAACTTAGGAGTTATAATTCAAAGTAAAAAGAATAACCCAAGGGAGAGAAGAGAACAATTCATAATAGAACTCACCATGAACCACTTACCATATGCCAATTATCTCAAAACAATGAGAAATCATCAATTGATCACCCTATGTATGCTATAGGGCAATTATCATGTTCAAAACAACCAATATCATATCCAAATCATCATTAGAAGACCCAAATCAAATCTAGACTGAATACTTATCATGCTTACAATGACCTAATACTCATGCAAAGAACAAAAATCAAAAGGAAAATAAAACCCTAATATGCTTCTATATGCCCTAAACACCCTAACATGCATAAAACTATAAAAATAATAAAATAATAAAAAAAAACATGCCAAATATGAATTATCATGATAAAAATATCATATAACAATCCATAACATGAAAATAAAATATAACATGATGGCTTAGATAAGTACTTTATGTAAGAATGTGAAATAATCATCCTTATGGTGAGTTTTCTTAAGTAAAACTATCCTGAGATAACTTTACGTAGAAATCACTTCCAGCAAGAATGATTTCTTCACATATCCTATGTAAAATATATACCTAAGAATGCCAAGAAACTCATGGTGTACTTAAACACATTCCAGAAAGCACCTATACACAACTTTGCCTTATAAGGACGATAAGTATCCTCTAAAAAATAATCATCCATACACCTATGAAGATGAAGCTTACACAGCAAGTGTTCTATACAAAAGATACTTAAATCATACATATAATTGAACTATGAAGAGAAAAAGGACCAAACACATCAACTAATTTTTTAGGTAAGCATACCCCCTATCCTAAAGAGAGAAAACTATCCTACCAACAAACAATTCACAATCCTACTCCATTAGCATGCTTTTCACATCATACAAATCATATGCACTCTAAAATATAGAGCATATATGATTCTTAATTCAATACTAAGCCATGATTATGCAGAGAATAGAATAGAAGAAGAAGGAACTATATAAGAAGGAGAATAAGGATAAGGAGGACTTACAACAAAGCAAAGGTTTTCGCTGCATTCTTCCTTCTCTTTGAACTTGATTGCTTTCTAGTTGCTCCTTAAAATATGCAATAGGATGCTCTCTCTAAGTGATATGGGTGTGTGCAAATTAATTCTCCCTAGCGCTCTTATGAATATAATGTATCAAAAGTCCCTTATGCTTATGAATGAGCCTTCATTTATAGCCAACCAACCATATAAACCAATGGTTGAGATTAATTCACCATAAAACTAATCTAAAGCTATTATTAAATCCCCTAAATGTTGGACAACTCAAAATCACATCCCAATAGTTAAAACACTTTTGGAATGAGAAAATTCGGAGTAAAAGAGTCCAAAATCGTCAAAACTACAAAATAGGACAAACAAAAGCAAAGTGGTCAGGTGACTGGTTAGGCCAACTGGTTGGACTGGTTGGGTGAACTGGTTAGACCAATTGGGCCAACCTGGTTACCCAAGAGTAAACTCAAGTTTCCATGTTTTTAAGGATTTCTAGCTCATTTCGGACTCCTAACTTCAAATGGACATATATTCTTTAAATTAACTCCGATTTAAGTGATTCAAAAGCCAAAATTTCAAGGATTCAATGTAGAATAAGTTTAGAATATTCTTGGACTAAAAATCCCTAATCATGGTCAAGTGGCTGGGTTTTAATCAGCCAGGTTAACCAAAAAAAAGGTCAATTAACCATAGGGTAATATGGTGAATCAATCCAAAACCTATTCAATAATTAAATTAGGCACTCTAATTAGGCTCATTTCATCATTTTAAGATTAATGGAACAATCCGAAACAAGTTTCGGGGTCAATTGGAAAATATACGAAGTAAAAGACGAAATTGCCCTTCAAGTCGCAAAAGTTCTAATTACCTATCCAAACCTATCTGGAATTGAACCAAATTTGACATACATATCCTAGATGATCCTAAAAACTAAATGCAAATATGAGACTCAACAATGAGACAAAAACATGCATGCAACAATGAACCATTCTCATAAACTTAAAAGGGCAAAAATGTCCTTTAAGGCTTAGAGACTTCTAAATGCTTCTAAACCTAACCAAATGCTATCATAAACTTATGGGGGGTGAAAATGGGGTGTCTACAGATGCCCTTCATTGGTGGATTTTGCTCCGCAAACAATACCAATGTCATAAAAGGCAGCCTATTTTCATAAGAAAAGAGCAAAGAACCAAAGATTAAACTTCAACAGTATCCACTGGGGAAGATAATCATAACTACTATAATGTACACTTATACAAAATAGAAGGTGTGTGTGACCACAAAAGTCATTTAAACAAACGGTACTTTCATGCGCCTACCTCTCCTGATAGGGCTCGCATGCTTCTACAATGTATATTTGTACAAAATAGGGGGCGTGTGTGACCACAGAGATCATTTAAACACACTGTATTTTCATATGCTTACCTCTCCTGATAGGGCTCGCATGCTTCTATAATGTGCACTTGTACAAAATAGGGGGCATGTGTGACCACAAGAGTCATTTAAACACACTATACTTTCATGCGCCTACCTATCCTAATAGGGCTCGCATGCTTCTATAATATATGCTTGTACAAAATAGGGAGCGTGTGTGACCACAAGAATCATTTAAACACACTATACTTTCATGCGCATACCTCTCCTGATAAGGCTCGCATGCTTCCATAATGTATGTTTATACAAAATAGAAGGACGTGTGTGACTACAAGAGTCATTTAAACACACTGTAGTTTACCAATCAATATCATAAAACTTCATTTTAACACCTTTGTTAAAATTAAGCAAGAAAAACAAAATCATTGCGTTATAATTTCCTTAAGAAATTAAATAGCAATCCAAACAATCCAAGCAAAAACCATAAGCTCTATTTTAACACCTTTATTAAAAATTAAGCAAAAGCTACCATTCCAATTACATTATAATTTCCTCAAGAAATTAATAGCAATTTCAAGCAATCTATGTATGTGACCACAAGGGTCATTTAAACATACCTTCACAATCAATCCCCATCAAGCATTCATAAGCTTTATTTTAACACCTTCGTTAAAATTATGCAAAAGCAATCATTTCAATTTATGCTATAATTTCTTCAAGAAATTAATAGCAATGCCAATCCATCATAAAGAATCAAGAAATAACAAATTCATGACCCTTAATAAGCATCAAAAGCATTCATGAAACAATCATCCAATTATTATCACTAAGAAAGCTTTATTTTAACCTTAGAGTTAAAAATAAGCAAGAACACTCAATCAATTTCATTGTGCTACAATTTCCTCAAGAAATAAATAGAAATAGAAATTCATCATAAGAAATCAAGGAATATAAAATTCCATGATTCCAAACAAATATCATAAGCATCCTCCTTCCATCATCCAAAGATAAACTCCTTTAACAAGGCAATTGTTAAAGTAAGCTTGCAAATATCACCATGAGTCAACTAATAATCTAATTAGTGACCAATTAATCACCATTTCATGCGTTTCAATTCATTCACAACATTTTCTATGCTCTTTAAGAGGAATTTTCTCAAAAAGCAAGCAAAAAGGGGCCCGGTTAGGCAAAAGTGTGCGAAAAATGCACAAAACAAAGGCCAACTAGGGGTCCAAACACCAAGATCAGATCCATTTTCTCGTCTCCATCCTTTTCTTTATATAGGAAGAGGTTAGGTCACCTCCTCTACTAAGGAAGCTCCATCCGTTCCCCCCTGGAAGGTAAGTTTTCTCCTCCTCCGTGATTCAAGATCACTATCTGAACGAGAAAGGAAGAAACTCATTTCATGCCTATACATCATCAATTGGTGCGTACGCACATCAAATTTTGAAATTAAAAGGCATATGCAACAATATAAATGGATTAGTCATAACCACGCGTACACATAATGGGCCATGCGTGCGCATGCCTTAACCATGTGTGCGCATACCCATTTCATGCGTACTCCCCACTTACTTTTATAAGATTTAAAATTATATTTTAAGGGCTATGATTATGCGTGCGCACACGCAATACGACTATTCCTATGTACAACTAGTTACACTCACTTAACTCATCAGAAAAGAACCCAGGATTGGCAGCAAACTTTATGAACCTCATCATCGGGAACTCGAGACTCAAGAAAACAATCGGTACAAAATGGGGTGTCTACAGTTGCCCCTCTTTTGACTGAGTTTGCTTTGCAACAAAAGTTGAAAGCCCTGATAGAACAAACCATTTTTCTGATTAGGTTGCTTGAAGTCCACACACACACACATGCCATAATGCAATGCATCGGGCCATGTCGGATGTATCAAGCTACCTACGTACTCCTGCAGATATCGAACCCTTACGTAGTTCGAATGCATGCAAATAAACATATCAATATTTAAAATTGGGTAGGACCCCCATAGTAAGTCCCTCAAACATTCTAGAACCCTGCAACAGTTCTAGGCAATAAAATGTAGTGACTGGTCCCGCAGCATTCCAGTAAAAAACACACATGACCACTAGATTAAGGTGACGTGGGATCCCTACAGCAAATCCCAGAAATTTGGAACCCAACAACAATTCCACAAAACTTTCCAAATTCGAACATAGTTGGTCCCATAGCATCCTAGCCAAATATCCTTAACTTGCCTAATTAAGGTGCAATGCGAGATCCTCGCAGCAAATCTCTAAAATTTGGAATCTCACAGCAATTCCAATTGCCAATGTCCGGTCAAGACATGACTGGTCCCGAAGCATCCTAGTCAAAAACTCATATTTTTGAGATCCTCGTAGCAATTCTCAAGAAATACTAGAACCCTGCAGTAATTCTAGTTACAAATTTCCTGTTAGGACATAATTGGTCCCGAAGCATCCCAATCGAAAACTCATGTTTTTGTCTAATCAAAGCAAAGGTTTAAAAATTGAATGCGGGTACTCAAATTTATCAAGGGAATTTATCCCTATTCAAAACCAAATCTAGGTACTCTTACCCAAATGGAATTTATCCCTACCAAAATTGAATCAGAGTACTTCAACCCACCAAGGGAATTTAAACCCCACACAGAAAGCATTCTACTCTCAAAGAAAAAACTCCTCAAGGAACATACCCGACAAGAGGTCTATTTAGGGTGTCAAATTTAAAAGCAACATCCAACACTCAAGCAACATCTAACACTCAAGCATTTACTATGCGGAACCCATTCCCATCCTATTTGCAATCTAATCAAAATCGAGGCCTTGACGGCAAAGTCACTCACTTTTCTCTCATTTATTCTTTCGATCTTTATTTTGGACATGGTCATCAATCTTATTGGGACATGTACTCATTCACTTCGTCGATGTCATCTTTACCTTCAACACATTCATTAAAACATTTTCACAACATTGAGTAAAGTTGTAGCTCCTTTCCCATAGCTAGAAATTCGCATGTCATACCCCAGCACCAATACAGACCCTAGGGACAAATGAGTTCAGAAAACATAAGACCATATAGGAGATCAACAAAGACAGAACTTGCTTCTGAAAGGCTATGAGAATGTAAACGCTTGAAGCCCACTCCAAAGCCTACCAACAAAGTACCAAACCCACAATTATACACATGTAGATGACATATGTACGCAAATGAGAAAGTGAATGATAGTTTCAAACAAGGCTATAAAGGACAAACAGACAACAAAGTTGGACAAAACCAAGAACGATAAAACAAGTACTAACTTTACTCATTCTAGATGTGTCTCTCTCTCTAATTTCATTCCATTCATGCAATTGCTTTTTTTTTTTTCCTTTTTAAGTTAATTAAAGAGGATCAATGCTGTACTAGCTAGTTTTCACGAAATTCCACTATCCTTGGTCAACTCTTATGCTAACAAGGACATTCAATACTCTACGAGATTAGTCTTACCCAATCTATATATAGCAATTGGGAGACTTTATTAAGTTCGAGGTTCAACAGTTCTAATGGGGTTGCCCCTTGATCGAAGATTGGAGTCATTGTCCTCACTATCCGGTTCTGGTATCTATAGAACTCAGTCTTCTTTCTAATCCTTTTTTCCACCCCTTCTTTCCTTCTATTCTATTTTCCTTTTTCTATTATGTTTTTTCTCTCTTTTTTAATGCCCTAACTTTTGCCTAGGTTGCCTTTTTGGGTTTACAGCCTAGCGGGCTTTCCTTTCCCAACCTTACAAAAGATATGATAATGCAAAGAAGTTCCACAACTTGTCTTCTTAAACTGTCACACCTGAATCCTTTCACTCGTGCCCCCATGCATAGATGTAGTTGTACCTTCACCTAGACTTCAAATGATGTGGCTTGCACCTCCACGGGTTGCCTACGTACCCAAAAAGGATCAAGCCTAACGTAGTTCATTTAGATCTGAACAATTTCAATCAATCCAAGAAGGCTTTTATTAGGACTATAATACAGGCTCAAGGTTCTAGGCTTATGAAAGAAATGATAATAAAGACTCAAAAATTTATTTCCATAGGTTCCTATCAGTCAAGGATTACCTTATTACTCATAGGTCCAAACGATATCTCCTTTCTTTTCCTTTCTACCCCTACATTTTTCAACTGTTCATACTTTGGCTTTTACTTCTACTACTTTCCCTTTCCCTTTTCCTTTTCTTTTTCCTTTTTTTGTTCTTTTTCTCCTCCCTTTTTTATGTTCATTCCAAACAACTTTTGTCTTCAAATTTTGCCCCTAGTGTAGGGGGTAATCCTTGACAAAGGTATTAGAAAGAAATATTCAGGCTCAAAGGGGTAGCAAGGGATGTTATTTTTATTTTTATTTTTATTTTTGAAGGGTAGCAGAAACAATAGCCTCTTTTCATCTTGATTTCCACTGTTCACAATCTAGGCATTAGAAGAACAAAGACACAATCCCTTTAACAAGTCACAGAATTTGTGCAACTAAGTTGTGGGGTTAACTTGCTCCTATATGGACAGAGTGAAACAATTTGTATTTCTTAGGATCCTTATCAAAGCCTAAGTTGCCTAAGACAATTTCAATTTTGATAGGTTTCACTTTCCTTTCTTGGTCCTCGTTAATTATCTTTTCCAAATTAAAAGAGTTTTCTATTTACGAAATTCCGCTATGAAGAGACACACCAAAAATGAGTGATATCAAATTTATTAGAATGAGGAAACAAAGGATACACCAACAGATTATTAAACCCAAACCATAACCCTTGAGTCTAAAGCAACAGCCTCTCTAGTCATAGCAAACACTGCAATGCTATATCCTCCATTCAATCTTCAATCCACATCTCATTTTCTTCAAACTCTTCTTCAACATCAAGCCCTTCATTCCATACCCCCTCATCTTCCTCAACTATATCTGTACGATAAATGAAATCTTTGTTTACCGTATCCTCGATCCTTATGCCACAATCACAAAGTTGCTCAAAATTCATAATGAGAGAAGTCAACATGAGATTGGAATACACTGGAGCTAAATTCTTTAAAATTATAGTTAATCTGATCCTTTTCATTCAATTAAGTTATCATCCTGGAAGCCTTGGCCCTTCATCTAATCAAGAACTCAAAAAATATCTCATTTGGTTTCTGCTTCGTCATCTCAAGATCACAAAGAGTAATTGCCAACATAGTGTTATACTTATATTGATCTTTAAACAATTTCATTAAAGGCTCTCAAGAGGAAACCAATGCGTCATTCAAGGCATAATACCAATCGAATGCATCTCCTACCAAGGATAGCGAGGAAAGCAGTTACCGCTTGTGTTTCGTTCCAACCCTTTCATTCGAAAAATCCTTATTTACCGTCGAATATGTTGCCTAGGTCCCTAGTTCCATCGAATTTTTTTGAGTCAACTATCTTGAATTTAGGTGGCAACTTTGATAAAGGATTAGAAAACAACCTTCTCATGAACATGAAGTCATCTAGCCCCTAGGACTTATGCCATTATAGCGTGGATCTTATTTACCTCTTCCTTTATTTCTTCTCGGTCAGCAGTATACTTCTTTTCCCAATTCTTTTTGCGTAGGTAGTCTACGAGATCTTTATTCTGCAATGGATCATTGTCTCCCTCTTGGGGGTTTTCCTCTCTTTCAGTGTCTTCCTTTCCTTTCCCCTTGTCTTTCTTTTCAAGTTGGAGTCTCTCCTTGAAAGATTCTTCCCGTTCGGCCCTTTTCTTCTCTTTGTCTTTTTTCAACTTCTATATACGCATGTCCAACCTAGCCACTATTGCATCCAACCTAGTTAACATCTCTATGACCTTGTCTAAGTGTTCCATCACTTCTCTTCTTTTCAATCTGTTGGTCGTAGGCGAGGAAAAACCAAATAAGTCCATCTCCCAATTTAATAATTTTCCATGTCCAATTAAAGTCATTTCACTATTATCATATGGGCCTCCTCATGTTTACTAATTCTTCAGAGAGTCCACATGTGATAGGCCAACAAAATCTATTATCTTTTATACTCAAGCCCTTTACAATACCTCACCATCTCAATTGAATTCAAGCCTATATATTTTTTGTTTATCATCCCCCCCCCTTTTTTTTGGCTTGCGTCTATCACACAAATTTCTTTATTATCCTCACACTCATAGGGCTTAAATTTAAAAGATATTAGATTTTTTTTTCTACTACCCAAAATTACCTCCTAAGATTAAGTCCCTTTGAATCCACATGCCAAGTGGGTCGGTCCAACTCCAAAATAGGCCACACTATGTTTAGATCCTTCTCTTTAGAACCCAATAAATGCATACACCTCACTTTTCATATCGGTTTAGGCCCAATTGTGTAGACACCCCATCTTCATCCCTCCATTCACACCTTTCCACCTTGAGGAGCATTATCACATGTAGAAAAATCCATCATTTGGCACCAAATATTTTTTGTTAAGCTCTATACATCCCAAAGAATCCATGGTATCTTCCAGGGTTCAATTTGGTTAAGTCTTGATAGCTAATAAGAACTTTTGCGACTTAGAAGGAATTTACGTCATTTCACTTGCGTAATTTTTATTTGATATCCAATTCTCACCATAATTCATCCCAGAATGATCCTAATGACCTTAGGAATGTCATTTTTAGGCTTGTTTTAAAATTTGGTTAAGTTTGGAGATGATTTGCTTAAGGATGGTCCAAGTAGGCTCGATTTGACTCCGTTCATCATTCCTTCTTATAATTGCTTCTCAATTTGATCCAATTGAGTTCAATTAGTGCTTTATTAATGTCAATTGGGTGTTAATTAAGGTTTATTAATGCCTGAAATTATTTTTGGGAGAGTTTGATTGCAACTAAGACTCCATTAGGGTTTAAACCTTAATGTTATCCCAGTAAGCCTTAATTGATCTCTATGAGCCATATGGGTTTAACCCTTGATTAATTGACCAAGTGTGGATCAATTAGGATTGTTTTAATCATATTTTGAATAGAGAATTGAGCCATGGTCATTTTAAGACCAAAATCAATGAATTTGGACTTAAAATGAGCAAAATACATAGCATAAAGGGATAAGCATGCACCAAAGTGCACTTAAAAGGCTATTGGTGGCCGTATGGCCACCAAGGAAGGCCAAACGGCCACCTATGGAAGGCCAAATGGTGATCCCCCAGATGGCCACCAAGGGTGCCCGTTGGCCTTTGACGGTGTTTTGCCTCATCTTGACCTCTTTAGAGTCCTTTTTCGCTATAACTCGAATTTCCTCTAGATTTTTGAAGTGTTTGAGATAGGAACCAACTCTTGAGAGTGTTTTAGAGCCCTTGGATCATCCCTAGCTAGATCTAATCTTGGCCATTCATTCTACCCACCTTTCACTATAAATAGGGGTCCTCCCTTCATTCATTCTCCACCAAGTCTTAGTAGAATTTTCCTAAGCAAATGAAGAGCTTGAGTTCTTGAGTGTGGGGTGAACATTCCTATTAGTATCCCTTCACTTGAGACTCATTCTAAAAAAGAGCTTAGCTCAATAGTTAGTAGGGAACATTCTTATTAGTACCCTCTAACTTGCGACCCATTCTAGAACTTGAAGGTACGAAAGCTCTGCCCAACTTGCGACTCCCTCCCTTAAGGCCATCATAAAGCTTGGAAAGTGTCAAAGCTCTGCCCAATTTTCAACTCAAAAACCCCAAGGTTGCAAATAAAACTCTACCTCAGTTCTATCAGGTATAATTTCTAAACTCCATTGCCATGATGTAATTGTTTATGTGATGATGCATGCTCCCATGAGTTTTATTATTTATAGGATTATATTAGGATTTTGATCCCAAATCAAATAAGTTTTTAAACTAAAGTTGTTTGTTTTAAAGAAAGTTGTTTTTCAAAATAAAGTGTTTGATTATGGATTGGATTCTAATAGAGTCCTACGAGGAGTGAAACTCTTCCCCCAACATGTTTGTTCGAACTACGTGGACTTTGATCTTCGTTAGAAGTACATAGGCCGCTCACTTGAGCTTAAGTCTAACTTAGCTTAGTTTTGATCTTTTAATTTTCTTAATTTTTAGTTATTGCATGGTTGAAATTAATTAAGCCTAATTAATAAATAAGACAGATTTATCGGGTGAAATAGGTGCCTATGGGTCGTGGCTCAAAACCTTCCTATTTCGTAACCTGGCCTCCGAACCCTTGTTTTTGGTTCAAGACCTGCCTATTTTCCATTAATGGAGTCAAACTTGTTTTTCTTTAAAAACAAATCTTTTAGTGGTTTTCTCGTACCCTAAAAATGAGGTGGCGACTCCTTTGCTTTTTGAAAACCCTTTTAAAAGTGGAAGAAAAACTCAATTCCCCCCCGAGTCAATTTCTAGCGTCCACAACTTGCAACCTTATTTTTTTTTTTTCAATCGACCTATTAGTTTTTGGGCCATGAATACCGAGTCCGCGAAATCCAATTAACCCTTTATCATTTCCTACATGCCGAGTGGGTGCGATCTTACCATAATCAAATGGCCTTATCATGATTCGAAGCCTCTATGCAAAAGCCCGATATCCTCCACTCTTCATATGGGTTTAGGCGCATTCTCTTTTCTTTTCTTTTCTTGTCTTTTTTTTTTTTTTGTATTGGGCCTAGCCCACTTACAAAATCACTCTAACCTCACAATTGGGCTCAAACTTAAAGACTTTGAATCATGATGGGCCTCACCCCATTCCCACGATCTATTAGGCCTAAAATGCAAGTGATGCATGTCACATATTCACACAAGGCTTGAAAAAGACTATCCATGGGCTTACTTACGTGTGGTCAATCCATAGGGTCTCCTTATCGCTTCAAAGGGTTACCCAAGCTAGGATGCTAAACAAGCAGTTCGTTAACAGTACACATAGCTTATGACAGGCTAGTGGCACAAGCTGTGGGTTGACAATGTAGGTTATGGATTGCCCATAGGAACAAATAGGAACCCAGGAACCCTCACCAACCAACCTGTCGTCTCGGTGTAAACAAAAGCCAAACGTGTGTGTGTGCAATTTTTGGTCTTCTCAATTAAATCAAATTATTAACTAGGATTAATAGACATTATGGAATCTAACTCTCAATCCCTAGTGGAGTTGCTACTGTGAGTGCCGGCACCCAGTGGACTAGCATGGAGAGGAGTCGCCACCTAGGAAAACCCGAGAACCGAACTGACCCATTGCAAGGGTCTAGCTCGTCATTACCAGAGTAGGTTCGAAAGTTAGGGTACGTCAGTTGGGAAGGTGTTAGGCACCCAATAACGCTCCATCTATAGATTGGCCCCCACTTATGTCTATTAATCTTATTTAATTACCCGACTTAATTAAGATTACCCCTATTCATTCAAATGATTAAATACACACACGTTATAGCAGTTATGTACATCATGCAAGAAATACTAAATTAAATAAAGTAAACGAAAAAGAAATAAGAAACAAATAATAAAGAAGTATAAAGAAACAATAAAGAAAAGAATAAACAGATAATAAATAATTATACCTAACCTACAAAAGAAGATGGGAATAAAAAGGAGGGGCTATGCGTACGCGTATCCACTTCCGATCCTAGTAAGACAATTCAAACGCGCGTACGCACAAAAGGACAAAGTGTAAGCATATAGTGACACGTGTACGCACATCCAATTTATTTACCTGTAAAACAAGTAGGCAGATCTATTTCCACGCATACACACCGTCAAAAGAGCCATACGCATTTATACATACGCGTATGCACACTTATTTCATATTCCTTGCAAAACGAAGGTCACTTTACGTAAACAAGCGCGCATATGTCAAACAAGTCGCACGCTGTGCATTCCTATGTCACCATAACTTAAAATTTAAACCACAGTTCTTTCTACAATATCCCACTTGAATCAATCCTAACCCATGACCACAGTATTAAGTATGCATACTTATTCATTTGATTACAAAAGCCATCACATCATCCCAAATCATCTAGTTTTAATCACCAAAATTATTCGTGAAGCACATATAGATAAGAAGCAGACCAATCCTAATATGCAAATAACAAAAAGTTAAATAAACAGAGTTTTACTTCACTGTAGATTGTAGGTTGATCACCGTTCCCTCAAGTCCACTGCCAATCTCCTTATGCTTTGAGTCAAGCTCTCTTCCTCTCTCTTACAGAACTCTTTTAATTTTCTCTCTTTTTCTCTCCTTTGTCTCTCCTCCAAACACCCAGATCAAATCCATTTTCTCGTCTCCATCCTTTTCTTTATATAGGAGGAGGTTATGTCTCCTCTGCTAAGGAAGTTCCATCTGTTCCCCCCTTAAAGGTAAGTTTTCTCCTCCTTTGTGATTTAGGATCACTGTCTGAACGGGAAAGGAAGAAACTCATCCCATGGGTACACATCGTCAACTAGTGTGTACACATGTCAAATTTTAAAATTAAAAGGCGTACGCATCAATATGGATGGAACACATGCCCATTTCATGCGTACTCCCCACTTACTTTTATAAGATTTAAAATTATATTCTAAGGGCTATGATCATGCGTGCTCGACATAATACAACTATTCGTATGTATGGCTAGTTACACTCACTTAACTCATCAGAATAGAACCCAGGATTAGCAGCAAACCTTACGGACGTCATCATCGGGAACTTAGGACTCAAGATAACAATCAGTACAAAATGGGGTGTCTATAAATATATTAAAGCATTTCCAGCACGAATATATTTCTCTCTCCCTCCTCTCTATCATTTTAAGCCCTCATCTCTCAATCTCTCTATTTCTCTCCTCTCATACCAATAAAGAGAACTTGTTCTTGTCAAAAAACCAGTGAAGACTGAAAAAAACAAATCACCTGTTCCCTTTTTCCACTCCCCCCCCTCTCTCTCTCATCTCAGGCAATACTCCGATCTACTATGAATCAATTTATTGCGAAGATGGCATCTTTAGTTAGGAAGCCATGGTTGGGGTTATGGAGCATCACATTTCTTGACCGATGATCTACTCCTCACCGTTGTTCATGCATTAGTCCTCCATCCAACAATGCGTGTGTCGTCAACCAATTCGTATGAAGATGGCTGCCATAGTAGGGAAACCATGGTCGAGGTTATGGAGTATCAGATTTATTTTTTAATTGTAAGTTGGTTGGATCAAGTTTATTTTTTAAAATATTAAATAAATAAATTAAATAAATAAACATTGTTATTTTGATATTTTGACTAGATTTTAGTTAAAAACCCCAAACCTAGATTCCCTGAAATCTAGTTAATTAGTTATAACTAGATTTTAGGGATTGATTTGGAGATTTTAATTAGATTTTAGCTGTCAACAATGGGTTCACTTGCTATGTCTTCTTCTTCTTCCCCGTTTTTTTTTTTTCCTGGTTGGTAGGATCTAGTTTATTTATTTTTTAATAAAAAAATAATTGTTATTTTGATATTTTAACTAGATTCTAGCCAAAAGGCCCTAACCTAGATTTTTTAAAATCTAGTTAAAACTTTAACTAGATTTTAAGTTCTGAAACTCAAATATTGCATAATCACGAGAAAGACAGAGCTTTCCTTTTGTGGGTTTAGGCGGATTTGGGTATTTTAGTAAATTAGGTTGCTTATGAAACAGTGACATTTGGCAAAGTGTGGCTATTTTCCTCTACTTGGTAGTTGAATTCAAAATAAGAGTTCCCCCCTTACTTCATCTCACGGTTGGCCCGTACCAATCAACCCATGTACTAGCACCTATGTGTATATATAGAACATGAAAATTTAATTATTTTTTACTTTTTGTTTATTTTATTCATTAAAATGTAAACACAATAGGTCAAAATTCCTTCCATGGCTAGGAGTTATGGTAGGAATAAGAAGTTAGTTAGGAAACATGCATGGTAGTGGAAGTTACGTAGAATTCAAGAAGTAAACGTCATTATCTTTCTTTATTCTTTTTTTTTGCTAGAAAATAATCATTCTTAATTGGTTAAATATGGGGGCAAATAAGTATTTAAAATTTAAAATAAGGATGTAATGGTCAATCAAAAGTTTTTTTAAGAAACAAACTTTTATAGGTAGTATACTTCTATACTTAGATCATAAAGCAGGTGGTTGGGTGCTGAAATGTGTCTCTTTGTTCATTATCTATACTTATGCCTTAAATATTGTTAAGGCCAAAACTCCAAGTTTATTTTCCTCTTCTTTTCGTAACTTTTGTAATGATTATCCAATGAAGTTTGGGTTAATTCATTAGCTAAAAGGGTTTTTGGTAAATTTTTAGGTCCCTATTTACTAATTTCTCTTCTTTTTTTTTCTGTTAATTATTTGTTAAAGTAATAGAAGGAAAAAAATAAAAATAAAAAGTAAATAACTAATTCTTAACCTTTTCAATTTTAAAATTTGTCTCTCCTTTCTCCTAAACGTCTCTTTTTAAGGTGATTTTAGCATTTTATTGCTATGGCTATTAGTACTTCCATTAATATAAATTTACAATTTTTTGTCATCAAGCCAAAGTTTGCTTTTGTTGCCTTCTTTTCATAAAGCCAAAGTCTTAAAAATAAAATAAAATAAAAGAGCCCTCAATATGATTATGCCAATTGTTTAATGGAACAATTTAATTAATTGTTGATTTTTGTTGACGGTAAAAGGATACTTTTGCTTTGTGTTTCCACAAAGGAGAAGTTATGAGATAAAGTAAAATACCTACAAAATATTTATACGAATCTAAAAATTTATGTGGTCTTGGTTTTAATTGATGATGACAAATTAGTGAAATTAAAAATCTTAATAGTGAAGGGAGTGGATGCCTAGGATGAGGCAACAATAAAGTTTCCAAAATACAAACGGTTTGTTGATAGCCTATGGAAGGGTGCATAAGTACATTGATGGATATGTACTAGTTGGAATTTCACTAATAACAAAGGTAATATATGGTAGGTGGTTTTTGTGGAGTTATGTTTTAACATGTATGACTGCAGTAGTGGTGGGGTGATAGTGTGGTGGTGGTAGCAATAGTGTAGTACTAATAGTGTGGAACATTCATGTGAAGGCATGATGGTGGTTAAAGCCCAAATCTTTTATTGATTTTTTTTTTCATTTATAATCCTTTTTAGGCTTCTTGGCACTTTAATTCCACTTTTAATAAATTATAGAAGTATAATAATCCGTCTCTTATAAATAGTTGTAAGAATTATTGTTAACTCCGTAGTGGTTTTTAAATTTGTTAGTAATGTGTTACCTTCATATTTGACATAATTTCTTTTTGTTTTTTGTGGCTTTTCAGGTGCATCAACATTAGAATATCTTACTACTTTGCCATTGACTTATCAAAATTGAATTAGTTTTACACTATTGAGTTTAGATAACAAGACTTACTATACTAGGTACCTTAATGGGGTAAATGACATATTGTAACTAGCATTTTGGGTCAATATATATTTGCCGAATGCAAGTATTCTGTTTCACTGCACAAATATTTTGCTACTGGTTAATTAGTTAGTAAGACTAAATGAAACATTTTTATGCTGGAGAACTATTAACACTTAGTCTTTCATTCTTTTAATAGAAGTTGTGGAATAAGTATCCTACCAAACGAAACAAACAGTAGAAAATTGTATTTTTATCGCCTTTATAAGAACTTTTGATGAAGCTATTGTTTGCTTCCCGAGCATCAATTCCTTTGACCATTCCTTTTGAGCCCCCAATTCTTTTCGAAATGCTAACAAGGTTCAATGACGCCAATGAAGGGAACTAGCGAAAAGGCTCTCAAAAGCAGACATGTAGCATAAGCAGACTTATAGGAGAAGGCTGTAAGTGTGAATACCAACTAGAGCATCGCTCAGGGTTTCCACTAGTATGGGTACAAAAAGGCCGACCACTACATAAGTCAAGATTAGAATTATAACATCTCCCTCGAAAGATGAAGTGATCAATATAAATTTATGTTGTTGTGCAATATGAGTGCATTTTTTAACAATTTTTTGAATAATTTAACAATTATTTCACTTGCTTGATGAGTTTTATGATTTAATATTTTTATGTAAGTTCATTACATCCTAACTAGTTAAATCAAATTTGATTCAAGATTAATTACATACTACCCATAGCTATATTTCCATTAGAAGACTCAAACTTAAACGGCTCCCAACCAATGCATATGTATGGAAAGGTATCCGTTTACACCAAATATAATACTTTTTAGTCTTACACCCTTCAATATATTTTTGCAAAAATAATATTTTGCCAATCTAATTGTTGGATTAGACAATTCAGCCATGCACGTTATGCATGTTAAATTTTAAATTAATCAGAGCTTAGAAGCTATATCATTCATAAAGTGCCTAAAATCATAGTTTTATTTATTACAAAAAATTAAGTTTATAGATCAAATGCTTCCCGATATTCGATTGACTTGATATTTGGCATGTATGAAGTGTATGGTGTAAGACTTTTTTCTCTCGCTCCCCTTAAAATATTTTCATTGGAATTATATTTCGCCAAACCCAATGTTGGATTAGATAATTCTCCAATGTAAGTTATGCGTGCCAAATATCATGTCAATCAAGTATTGGCATGCATTTGGATCTATAAACTTTCATTTCTTTTATAAATAAAACTATGGGTTTTGGGAATTTTATGGATGGCATAACTTATAATCTCCAATGAACTTAAAATTTTACATGCATAATGTGCATAATTAGAATATCTAATCCAACGTGGATTAGCGCAATATTTTTTTTTTCCAAAAATATATTGAATGGTGTACCGGGTGTAATTGGATCTCTCCCCCATATATATTATAGAAATCTTCACTTAGGGTTGTCATAGAATGGCATTGCCATTTACCCATGGAAAATACATTTTTCCTAATTTATATTCTGTATAACAATAATATATGCAATATTTAGATGATAGGAAAACGTTAATCATATCATGCCACATTAACAAAAAAGATACTTTGAACTTACCATTTAGTGGTTCTCGATCAATTAGTGAAGCACATCTACATATGTTTCCCATGAGTTGTTGCAATATGGTTGGTTAGTGTACTACACCATTCTCAAATAGCGAGATTTAATTGGTCACATAGTCACACTAGCTTTGTGCTTTCCATTATAAGAAGGACAGAAGAGAAGCCAGGTCCTATACCTTCGTATATTTTTTACTTGATTTAACATTTGTTTACACTACAATTTAACTATCAAAATATCAATGGTGTATTGCATCTAAGGATCAACGACTAGGAAATGTCATTTCATATAATGACACGATAGTAAATAAATGCATAGATCAAGAGTAGCTGAGGCCATGAAGTTGTTGGAAGGTGGAAATCAATGAAAATCGATGTAACCCCTCAAGCAATAAGGTACAGTAATTTTATCTTTTAGACAGTAATTACCACCCACTCGTAAACAAATTTACATGTGGGATCATGACAATCTATCCTCAGGATGAAAGTGCTGGTTTTATTGTGCATATTGCAATTCTAAACAGCAAACTAGAACTCTAAAATTGTTAATAGCAGTATATAGAACTAAAAGAAAAATAGTGAGAGGCAAAATTTCGTATTGTGAACCACGGGTTTTGAACGCCCTTTTTTAAAAAAATGTAGAAATTTGATAAATAAAAAAATGTTTTTTAAAGGTTCACAAAAACAAAACAAATAAGGAGTCGCCACCTCATTTTTTAAGGAAAAGAGGAAAACCATAAAATATTTTAAAGAAAACCTTTTAAAAACCAAACACATGACTCCAAATAAGGAAAAGCAAGTCTTAACAAACCAAAGAGAGATTCGAAAACTAAGTTATGATGTGGGAAGGTTCTAGGAACATCCTATAGGCACCCACATCATTCCAAAATAGGTCTCTTAATTTATATGAGCTATTTCAATCACTTCCTAATTAGTCACCATGCATATGTAAAGAATAATCCGTAATCATCTATTCATTCATAAACATTCATAAAGCATCCATAAACATCCATGAACAAGTAGGAGAGATATGGAAAGTAATAGAGACAGAGAAAAATAAAAGAAAGAAAAGAAAAGAAAACTTAGGATACTTTTTATCTCAAGGGTAGACTTGAATATCAAATAAGCGCCTACATACCCCACATGCAAAAATGTAAGGATCAAAGTCCATGTAGTTCGATGCAGAAGGAGGGGTCATTCCCTTCACAATGAACTACCATAAATCCTAAGTTTCCATTCAATAAAAAGTTTATAGAAAAAGGGGAACTTTGGAGAGAATAGAGAGTTTTAAAAAGAATGGAAACTCAAGACTTATCATGATTCAATGCAAAAAGAATAACCCAAAAGGCAGAAGGGAACAATTCTTACAAAACTTACCATGATCAACTTACCATATGCCAATCATCTCAAAACAATTAGATATCACTAATTAATCGCCCAATGTATGCTATAGGGCAATTATCATGCTCAAACCAACCATATTCATGCTCAAATCATCATTAGAGAACCTAACTCAAATCTAAACAGAATACTAGACATCCCTAAAACATACTAATAACCATGCAAAGAACAAAAAATTCAATATGTTCCTATATGCCCTAGACTCACTATCATGCATAAAAAATATCAAAAACATGCCAAATATGAATTATCATGATGAAAATATCATAAAAAATTCAAAACATGAAAAGAAAAGAAAGGAAAACATGATGCATTAGATAATGATTTTATGTAGAAACATAAAATAAGAGTCCTTGCGGCAAGCTTTCTTAAGAAAAACTATCCTAAGATAATTTTACGTAGCAAATACTCCGCATAAATGATTTCTTCTCATATCCTACGTAAAATATATACCTAAGAATGCAAATAAATTAATGGCACACTTAAACACACTCCAGAAAGTACCAATGCAAAGACTTACCCTGTAAAAAGAATAATTATCCTCCAAAAGAATAATCATCTATATACCCATGAAGATGAACTCTATACAGAAAATGTTCTATATGAAAAGTGCTTAAAATCATACATATAAATGAACCATGAAGAGAAAACAATCTTAACATATCAATTAACATGCTGTGCACAATATACCCCTATTCTAGAGAAAGAAAATCACTATTCAGCACACAATTTACAAAACCTACTCCATTAGCATGCTTGCACTCAATAATAATCATATAAACTCCATAGAAACCTCAAGAGACCGGTTGAGTGAACCGGTTGGACCGGTTGGGTGAATTGGTCACCCAAGGGTCTTCCCTTGTTTCACCCGGTTTTGACTTATTTCGGGTTTTTACCTTAAAATTGCCATATCTTCCTCAAATTAACTTTTAATTGAGTGATTCAAAAACCCAAATTTTCATATTTCAATGAAGAATAAGTTTAGAATATTTTTGAACCAAAAATCTCCAACCATGGTCAAGTGGCTGGGTTTAACAAGGCGGTTAACCGAAAGGAATCAATTAGCCAAAAGGTGAATAATATGGTAAATCAATCTCAAACCTATTCAATCCCTAAATTGACACTACAATTAGACTCTTTTCATCATTATAAATTCAATAGAACAATCTGGGATGAGTTTCAAGGTCAATTGGAAAAGATACGAGTTAAAAGACAAAATTACCCTTCAAATTGCAAAAGTTCTAATTAACTATTCAAACCTATCTGGAATTGAACCAAATTACACACACATATCCTAAATATACCTAAAAACTAAATGCAAGTAATGGAATGCAAAAATGAAACAAAAACATGCATGCATTAATAAACTATGCACATAAGCTTAAAATGGCAAAAATGTCCTTCAAAACTTAGAGATTTCTAAATGCTTCAAGAATTCATGAAATGAGTTCATGAACTCTTAGGGATGAAAATGAGGTGTCTACACTTATATTTTATAAATACCAAACAGCTCTATATTTATAGACCATTGGAATAGCTATGCACATGCAAAGTGCAAAGCTCACCTAAAATGCCTATGTAACATGGCATGGCGTGCACGTACTTACCTCTCATTTTCTTCTACTTTATCAATATTTAACAAAGATTCAAGGAAATAAATTGGAGGGAAGTTTGAAAAAATCAATTTAGAGTAGGTGATATATGAAATCTTGTAAAGCCAGGAGTTAAGTCCCAAAAGTAGAGTAAAATAATGAGTTATTTTGAAATAACCCAACAATAGGTTCGAACTACTACCTAGAAAATAATAAAAAAGGTAAATTACAAGAAATCCTCCCTAATTTTTTTAGTACTATTTCACATAACCCTTTAAAGTAAAAATGTGTAATGTCCACCTTGTGTTATGTTTTGGGCCGAAAAATCAGCATCAAGATTTGGTGCCGCACCACCTTTTTACAGCACTTGTTGTAACGCGTAGCATCGTGATGTGTGGCATGTTATAAGAAATTGACGACTACTACCAAAAAAGGACACAAAACGAAGCCGTTTAAGTAGGTAGCTTAGTGACCTCAACGTGTCATGACATTAAGGCCTTGTTTGGCTAAACTTTTAGATGGTCCAAAATCACTTTTGAAGCTTAAAATCACTTTTGGTCTTGTTTGGTAGTCTAAATCATAATCACTTCTAAGGTCAAAAAGTGATTCTATAATAAGTAGATTGCTCTCAGCTTTTAATCAAAAGCTGGTGTTAGCTTTTTGCGAAGGATTTTAATAACTTTTCATGTTTCCAAAACTATCCTTAATGCTTGAGTATGGAAACAATTTTTTTCCCACATATCTTTTAACAAAACGATAATAGCCCCACCTTAACTCAAGTCCTCTTTTCTCCTGCCAGCATCAATGTCTTGGTAATTTCAACCAACTTAGACTCGTAGGATCCTAATTTTTTGTTGGAATTTTTTCAAGAATTGAATCCATAAAATTTGGATTTGTAATAATTTTTTTTTTAAAATATCAACTCATGTTCTTGTTTTTTTCTTTGTTTTAAGCAAGGAAAAAATAAAATAAAATAAAAACGTAAGCAAAATCCCTAGTAATACACCTTTGTGGGGTTGGTCGAGAGGTCAAGTCTTGTGTGTGTTTTCCAAAGGTTATTGTTTTGATGCCTCACCGCTCTTGTTGTTTGTGTGGTTATGGGATGTCTCATCTATGTTGTTAGGGGAATAATCTGAGCTCAAATTTCGATAAGAGTACGGCCTAGGTACCCCCAATCATTAATATTTTTTTTAAAAAAAAATCACTACTAATAATCACTACTAATACCGAATAGAACCACAAAAAAAAAAACATTTATTATAAGGATAGTTCAATCAATTTAGGGTTATAACAATTACAACAAATGTTCTTCCCAAATAGACAAAAAATCACTTTCAGCTCTAACAGCACTTTTGAATACAGTTTCCAAACAAAAATCGATTCTCTTCTGCTACTCGTAACTTTTGATTCTCTTCTACTTTTGCCTAAAAGTAAAAGCTACAGTTTTTCCAAACAGGGCTTAACTCTACAACAACTGGATAAAACGCATCGATTTATAGCAAATCAACTAGCACACCTTTTACTACGATCTCCCTGTAGAGTTCATCCACCTTTATAACAAAGACAATAAGGAAGGTAAGTGATCTTCCACCGAATTGGCAAAAATCCTAAACCAAAATCTATCCTCTCTCTCTCTCTCTCTCTCTCTCTCTCTCTCTCTCTTTCTCTCTAAATTTATATGTTTCAAGTTACTGGATCTAGACTTAACAATGGTGAAAGAGGGTTTGGGGGTGTCTATTAGATGTTAGGATAATGTATAGCCATGGGGTGGGAGACGAGGTGAGAAAAAGAGGGTTTGTCTATTTCAAGTTATTGGATATGGTTTTGGGCTATGAGAAGGAAGTTCTCGCTGGCGACTGGAGATTCATCGAGTGATGTGCTGTGGCAATCGATCTCTTTCTTTCTCTCTCCCTTTTACTCCTGATCCAAAGCCTTTTCCCTTCCCGTCGACGCCCCCCTGTATAACCCTTCCCCCTCCCGTCGTAGATCAAGGTAAATATATGATTTTTTTTTTTTAGCACATTCTTAGGTTATTGCCAATCAGGAAGGCGAGAAAAAAGAGAGATCGAACTCGAGTGGGAAAGGGAATGGCAGGCCAAAACGTAGCGGTTTTGCTATGTGTTTCTCTCATTAACGCTTGACGGCATTAACTTCCCCAATTTCTTCTTAAACGATTGATGTCTTGTGTGTTTTCGATCACAGCAGTCTAGTGCATCTCACATGCCACATGTCATAATCCTACACGTTACAGGAGGGTGTTGAAAATTGGTGCTATAGCACCAAATTCGAATGCAAAAAATTGAGCAGAAATTCGGTGAAAAAAACACTATATCCCTTTTATATGCCCAATATTCACCTATTTCTATAGTATTTGTTTCACCTAATTTCTACTCGATTTTTCATCAAAAACATAATCGATGAGGGACATTACATCAATTTTTTCTTGGGGGGGTTTATGTGAAAAGTAGTTAAAACATTAGGGAGTTTTCTTATAATTTACCATAATAAAAACTATTTTTTTCATATAATAAAAACTCATGTGCAATCATTTTTTATTATTATTAACTATTAGGAGTATCTCAAGCTTTACTCCCACCAAAGTTTTGACTCAGATTATTCCCTTAACAACCCATATGTGACTATTTTGAAAATTTACTTTCTTAATTGTAATTTAATAAAGGTTTGTGCGAGCATGATAGCCAAATCATGGCCACAAGTGGATTTTGATCCATTAAACAAAAAAAAAAAATTCAAGATTTATTATTTTTTGTGGTCATGATTTGATTGTCATTGCTTTTGTTATGCCATAATTTCCTTTTGATAAAAACTTAATGAGTTATAGCCAAAACGTTGCTTTTCAGCCTTTCAGGGCCATAAGCTTAATCTATATATATGTGTATATATATTATAGAAAGCGTTTACAACTTTAGTTTGATGTATAGGGTATAGTACTAAAATGCCCTCATTAGTTTTTAAAGCACAAGCATAAATTAGGGATAAAGTTGTCATTTTATCAAAGAATTTTAAAAATCCCAAAATTTTAGCCCCAAAATTCTACCTTTACCTAAACAACTGCTCTTCTCTCTCTCTCTCCAGGTTTCTCTACTCATAAGTCCTAACTTCTCATAACGTCTACCACCTCTCTCCCTATTTCTCCTCACCCATATTTCTCTTCCTCTCAACGTTTTCCTCTCTCTCTGCTACCATCTTCTTCTTCCACAATATAGCAGTTACACAACACCCATTAGAAAATCTCTGTTGATGAAAATCTCTCTTCCAATGTATCTACTCTTTATTTATTTACATTTTTTATTGTGGATTTGTAGTTTAACGAAGAGAAAAGGAAAGCTAAAGGCTTCGAAATCGAAAACACCCTCTACCCTCTACGTTTGCTTTTACATATTTTCAATTAACATTTTCCCCCCCTTCCTGAAATAGTTAATCTAACAGTTTCTTTCTTCTTCTTTTTCTTTCTCTTTCCACCCATGTGTTTGCCTTAACCAAGTAATTTTTATTTCTATTGGAGTGTGGGCATGAACATATAATTTGATTTCCTTACATCTTTTTTTTCTTCATGTTTGTTCTTCTTGATTTTCATGCATTTTTGTGTTTTATATCTTTTTATTCTTTTTTTATTCTTTGGAATTGTTTGTTTGTATAGGTACTTCTGACGTTTTGGGGGTTATTACATTATTTTTTTCAAAAGCACATATTTTGTTCCCATTTGATTTGATTTTCATATATCTTCCACTTTTTGTTTTTTCGTTCTAATATTTTGAGTATTTAAGCTTCTTGATTTCCATAGCGAATATTCAAGTTTTATTTCATTTGCTTTGGTTTAATTTTGATTATGTTCCCTATTTCTCTTTCCTTTTCTTTTCTTACGATGTCTTCAGTATTTTTTTTTTTCTATTTTTGTTTGACCGTTCTCCTTCCCCCTCTTCCCATTTCACTCCTACATTAGATCCTTTCTCCAATTTTCTCTCCTTTATTTGTTTACCCTCTTAGTTTTCCCTTTTTTTTCCCCATAATCTCTTTGTTTCTTCATAAACCATCATCTCAAAAAACTAAGAGCTAAGAAATCAATGTGGTCTAGGGAAATTGGGAGGAGGATAAATTTATCTCCATCAATACCTAAAAATGTCAGGATAGTGGAGGCCAAATGATTTCTCTTTATTGTTTTTTTTTTTTTTTTCTTACTTTCTTTCTTGGCTTCAAGGAGGATTAAATAGCACCACGTACATGAAGGTTTAAATTAGGTGGTTTCCAGTTTAAAACTTTTTCATTTGCTTTCTTGCCCTTTCTTTTTTTCTGTTTTTTTTTTTCTTTTTTCTTTTTTTTCCTTTTTTTGCATCATGATTAAAAAGAGGGAGGAAAAAAAAGCATAATTTTTTTTCTTTTTCCTTTTTATTTATTTATTTATCAGCCATGTCCAATGAAAATAAGACCCCACTTTTTAAAACTGTTTAATTGCAGCCTTTTCAAAACTAATTCAAGTGGTGAAATTTTTTTTAAAAAAGAACATGGAGTAAGACTCCTACTTAATTTGTTGAGTTTCTTTAAAACTGTTTATTTTTTCTTTCTTTTTCTTTTTAATAGAGGGAGGAAAGAAAAAATAGAAATTTTTTTCCTTTTTTAATGAACCACGGCTCAAAGGGAAAGAAAAAAAAAAAAAAAAAAACCTTCGAAATGTGGATTTTTGTATGACAGTTTCATATAGTGAGATGTTTTCACCTTCTTTTTTTTTTTTTTTTATGGGGGGGGGGGGGGGGGGGGGGGGTGGGGGGGCATATTACATAAAAGTTAGACTTCCACAGAAGTCTAGCATCCCACACATGGGCGGAGGTATGTTGAGAGCTATCCGTAGCCCTCCCCATTTTATCATTTTTTGTATATTGATTAAGTTGAATTTTACCTCTAAGGGAGCTCTAGCCCAGATAAGAATTTGCCCACTAGCCTAGGGCTATATCTTACAATCCAAATGTTTGCAATAATATAAATAAAAAAGAGAAAAAATGGGTTGCAAGTTTAGTTTATATATAATTGGGGTCTCTATCAACATCCCAAAACTTGTTTTTTAATTTATACCTTATTTTTAAAAAATTTCGAGGTTTTACTAAAAAATACAAGAAGTTTTTATGAAAAATGGCCATGTTGTCCACCAGAGAACATTATTTTAAACAATTTTATAAAAAAAAAAATTTTCTAAAATCTCTCATTTAAGTAGACTTTTTGGTCATTTATAGTCTCTGTTTCATTAAATGACTAAAAAATCTACTTAAACGATAGATTTTTGAAAAAATTATTTTACAAAGTTGTTCAAAATAGCATAATTTTAGTAATCAACATTACCATTTTTTTTCATGAAAACCTTTTGTATTTTCCATAAAAGCTCGAGAAGTTTAAAAAGTGGGGAAAAAAAGAAAGTCTTAGGGAGCCAATAGAAGCTCCAATATATAAATATATTTTATGTTTATTAACTTTTTACCTAGCCTAGGGCAATTTCAAATCTTGACTCTACCTCTAATCACACACCAATTGTGTCACAGACATGATGCGTTACACACGCATTGCATTGCACATTGTAATGCTTTGCACGCGCATCGCGTGTGTATAATAGTATAGATCTTTGTTTTGTCACCACCAAGTGGTATATTTTTACTTTTATTTTTATTTTTCTATTTTAAAATTTAAAAAAAAAAAGAAAAAAGAAAAACAAAGGATGAGTAACCACCACGTTTCATGCAATGAGTGTAATCAATGGCTTTGGATGAACTTATATATGTTGAATTGGTAAAACTACAATCAGTTATCAAAATTTTTTAAATTTCTTAACTATACCAATTAGTTATCAAATTTTTTATCCATGTACAAACCCACAATTTCCATCATTAATTAGTTACCTTTTTTTTTTTGCCTCTTTAAAACCGTTTCCTTTGGTTCTAATTTTCATTTTTTCAATAAAAAGGGGAAAAAAAAATGTAGATTGACACACATTCTGTGTTTTTTTCTTTTCTCTTTTTTGGTCAACCAATTCTATACAAGCGAGACCCTCATTAAAAGATTTTGCGTGACACTTTGATTGAGTTGCACACACATCACGTGTGTGCTCCAGCTGCTAGTAGTGTAAGAAAGTCTCTTGCACCTCATGTGCGACCACTCTCACCAACTAGAGAGTTAAAAGAAAATTTGATATTTTCAGAATATTCTTACTTAGGAAAATATCTTAGTGTTTGGTAGTGTGTTGTGGACGCATTTGCTGAAAAAATGGAGCCTTTGGCTTTGAAGTTGCGTGTGTATTTTTATTTTGAAAATATTCCTTCTCAAGAAAATATTCTTGCTGTTTTTATTTTTATTTTTATTTTTTAAGTTTTTAAGTTTTTTCTCGTGCAGGGATGTATTTCTTTGAAAAAAAATGGAGCATTTGTTGGGAAAAATAGAGGTGTGGTGTGGGTTTTGTTGAAGATGGTTGGCCTTCCTTTTTTTTTTTTTTTTGGAAATAATGGAGGTTTTCCAAGAAAACTTGGAGGAAGGAGATAATAATTTGGGAGAATGACTAAATGGTGGGTCAAAATAAAAGTTATTCCAAATAAAGGTTCAAATCTCTCTTATTAGTAATAAACTTTAATTCTAAAAAAAAAAAAAAAAAAATTGATCTATCATATGCCATTTTATAATAAATAACCATTCTGCCCTTCTTATTTTTTATTTTTTTATTATTTTATTCCATGTAAATAACCTTATCACATTAAACCTATTTCTTCTATCATAATTTAAAAGTCTCAAAACATAATTCAGAAGAACCGATCATGAATAATTTTTTTTCAACTAAAATAATAATCTTCACATTTGTGTTTGAAAAGTTTTTTTTTTGTTATTATTTTTTCCGACAGCTGGGTATGTGATTAAATTTAAATCATGCTGTTCTATACATAATGACAAAGAAAAAAAAATAGAGAATCACCTTTTTTTTTCTTTCTCAACACAGAAGAGAAATATTAGTTAAATTTTATTTAATAAAAAGAGAGGAAAACAATCTGATAGGATTTGGGTAAGCTAAAAAATGAAATTTTTATTACTAAAATGGTATAATGCACATTTCACCTTAAATCCACTCTTTTTGAAATTAAAATTCATTATTGCCACTTTGAAAAAAAATATGAAAGTTTTAACCCTTTTTTAAAGATTACTTTTATTTTAATTCACTGTTTTGTTATTTTCCCTAATGATTTTTGTCTTTTGTCTCTTTGATAATAGTTTTGCTAAGGAGTAAAACGGTAATTTACAAAATTTTCATTATTTGCTTGGCGTTGAGCAGCTTTTATGGTGTAAAACTATAAATAAAAGGCCCTCAAATAGACAACTAAATAAGCATAGAGGTGCAAGCGTGTGTCTATCCAACGTGTCACATTCAATGGCCCACTTGAATGCAAAATGACAAGAGCATTAATTAGCTAATTAATGGATGTTTGGCGTTTCATGTGATTTAAAGTAGGCACAACATCGATGTAGCCAACACCTCTCTACCACTAAATTGACTAGAGGGAAGGAGGCTCCTCCTTCCTAGTGTAGTGTTATTGATCTCGTATTTTTATTCCAAATTTATTTTCTATTCAACACGTAGATTTCGTGGTATTTTTTTATTATATCAATAATCACATAAAAATAAAAGAAAAAAAAAAAGAAAAAGAAAAAGGAATATATAGTGAGAAACTAAGAATCAATAGCATTTCACTTCTCTCGCTCTGTGTCCTTTGTCCGATAACAAAAAAGAGAAAAAGGCAAAAAGATAAAAAAGGCAAAAAGGAAAACGTTACTGTAAATTATTATTTTTACGTATATACATGGAGCGCACTACCGTAATAGGCGGATACGCTGAATTGACGCGCATACGACGCTCCCAAGCGTCAACCGAAAGCGGCCTCAAGTTTAGAATAAATCAGAACGAGCCTTCTCCACACGCAACCCTCTGTCTCTGTCTCTCTCTCTCTCTACATAAATACATCGTGTACTTTCTCTCTCCATATTTGTGAAAGGAAGCTACGCCCCGGCATCGCCTCACGTCAAGCCGAGACACAAGGAAGAGACGCACACAGTACGGTACAGAGAGAAAACAGAGGGATAAATATATTACTCTATAACGTAATAGTAATTATCATTATTATCGTTGAAATTATTATTATTATTATATATAATAATAAACAAAAAGCAACACCACTTGAAAGCGTCACCTGCTCCCCCATCTTCCAACGCGATCGCAGAGACTAGGGACTACCCCATTCTTCCTCATTTTTCCTTAATCTGTAAGTCCCTTCTTCACTAATCATTTTTCTTTCCTTCTATTTTGCTTAATATTGAAGCTTTTCTTTGCAGATCTGAGCTTTTATTTGGTTTCTTGATTTACCCTCTGTTTGGTTGCTGAGAAAATGTGGCGCAACGAAAAGAAATTGATACCTTAGATCGTTGTCTTCTGTTGTTAGGAAAATTGAAATGAAAAAGCTTAAATTAAGTAGACACAGTAATTGTTTTAGGCTCAATTTGGGTCCCCAAATAGTGAAAAATCTACGAGATTCATTATTTATCAGGAAAAAGGTTCTGAGATTCACATTTTTAGTTTATTTTCTTTTCATACGTTTTCTCAGCAACCAAAGACGGAGATTTATAATATCTGTTAGATTCTGTATGCATCTAGTGATTTCATTGGAGGAAATAATGATTATTTAAATTAAAAAAATTATGATGGCATGCTTTCCCTTATATTGATATGAAATTGATAGGCTTTTGATTGCAATAGTCTTCCAAATTTGTTGATTCTAATGTTTGGTAGTGATGTCCCGGTAGATTTATTGTGGTCTTTGAAATGAAATAATTTTTCTCTTTGGAAGGAAGAGAGAGATTAGGATCTAGAATTGGAATTTCGATCCCATTTGTATGGTCTATACTCTATACCATTTTGAGAGAGTTTTAATACAAAAGGTGAAATTTTGTTTGAAACAACCCGGATCCTATTTTTATATTTATACACAAAGGGAATTTTAACGTCAATAGAAATACTTTAATGGTCACCCATGGAGTGAACAGTTGGGAAAGTTCTTTCGTGTATAGAAGATCTAAGACACAGATTATGTATTTTAACGAACTCACATATTTTTGAAGAATACGAGCTACAATCATTAGGCAAGTTTCAAAAGCACTACATTGGAACGTAATGCAGAAACAAATCCAGATTGCTTGAAGAAATTAAGTCACAACTGTGAGCTGAGTCAAGTACCATATGGCTACTTACACAATTACGGTTGACCTTTTTAATTAATGATGATAGCTTATGTGGGGGAAGATAGGAATTTTGGTCTGTGTCCTGTATATTCCATTGGGACTTCTCATGTTATTTGTATTATTTGATTTTGGTTTGTAATCTTATGTAGCGAATAGTGATACTTTTACTCTTAAGGGAAAATTTTGGTCTTAACTGTTGCTATTCTTGATGTACATATTCTATGACAATTGGTTATAGTAAATGCATGAGTGTACTTTTAATTTCTTGAAGCAATTTTCATTAGAAAATCACTGAAGAAATTTTCACTAGAAAATTTTATTGATATACTGACTGATACTAATAAATTACCTGGCTGGCCTGCTTCCAAGAGGGTGTGGTTTGCAATAGAATACTGCAGCATTGGTATCAGAATTACCTTTGCCTGTCATTTTAGTGGAAATTACTTCGTTTTTTCTAATATTTTTTCTCAAGGACAAGAACAGTGACTTCATCATGTTACTGTTACCATTAAGTGTTTTCCCAGGTAAACTTTGTCACTATTGCCACTAAGCAAGGAGAATAAATTTTAGGTTTTTTCCATTTTTTCCATATGAAGTGAAGGAGTTAAGAAATATTCTAGAGGGATTGACCATGGACTCTAACCATAATGGTGACTTTGTCCAGTACTACCATCAGGATAACTATAGAACAACTGTGTTTTACATGGGTTCATTATCCTTTGTTATTGAATCCTGCACTTCAAAAAAATTCTTCCTTTAGGTTGTGTGGTTTATTGGTTGCTTACTTAAGCTTTCATGGAATTATCCATGTACATCACTAGTAGCCAGTAGGCATGTAGCCAATAACATTCCTCAGGATTTATTCTAGTTTTTCTATATTATCTTTTAGTGGCTTAGTTCTTTCTGCATGGATTTTTCTTATGCAACTGTAGTTCCACATGGTTGGAAAATTTTCTTTCGTGTCTTGACATGCAATCCTGAAAAAAAAAATGACAAAGAAGACGAAATTATGGAAAGAAAGAAAGTAGAAGAAGAAGAAATTAAAGAATGATATAATTTTTCAGCCAACATGTAGAGAATGCAACTGAGGGATTGGAATATTATTGGACAACAATTAGTTGGTACAAAAAGAGATTGTGAAATTCGGTGTGTATACAAGAAGATTTTCCATGGATGAAGTGATTTACTTGTGAATGATAAGGCTATAAGCTTATTGTGAATCAGTGGGAGAGGCAGAGCTGTATAGTAAGAAAAGGGCTGCGTTTTCTGCAGTTGGCTACATGGATATTTTGCGAGTTAAACCATTTGTACACTTTTTTTTTATTATTTTTTTTATGAAGTAGACCATTTGTACACTTTTTTTTTTTTATACGAGGAGGAACCCGCCCAATTTATCGCCAAGATCAACTCCTAGCTTAGCTGACCGGTAAAGCTCCACGGGCACATGCACCGCATGCTCAACCATTTGTACACTTTCAGAGCTTCCAAATTATATTAATATTAAATTTGTTAAAAATAATTGACTACTTTTGAGGTTGTTAATTGACTAGATAGAGGTTGATCATTAGATATAATAGTTTCTGAGATATTGTCAGTATTCTCCTTTATGAAACTAGGGAAATTATTAGTGGATTTGTGACTTTTTGCAAGTATATGTTGTGAAGGTGTTACCTCAAAGTCCCAAACCATGGTTACTCAGTCAGAAGCCGCTGGCTAGTTGCCAGTTTATACTCATTTGCTAGTGTTAATCGGATTGATATTGGTGTCCTATAAGGTATGATCACTTAAAACTCATCAAGATGCTGCAAGAATTTCTTTTTCTTGTTTTGTTATTTGCCTTTAATTTTTTAAGATTTGAAGTGTTGGGACGCATATTCCATACTTCGTTTTGAGAGAGACAGAGAGTTGCATTGGGCACATAATCTCAGCACTATTTCTGTGCTTAGAATTATGAATAAGGTAAGGTGAAGAAGTTTTCAGTATCAAGTTATCAACTATCAAAATATTTAGAGCAGATGTCAGACAATTTCTTTGCATTGGATTTTGTCCAATGATTTCAGTTCAGCATTTCCTATTGCTCTTGCATTTATACTAGCTCTCACTTATTGCAATTGGAAGTTGAGTGCTTATTAAAATTAGCTTATGACATGTTTCATAATTTCTGATTATCTTGAGCAATTTCTTTGTAAATGAAGATCTATTTGCCTTGGATATTTTACCTCCACTTGCTTTTGCTCTCTCATGTCTTTCGTCAACATACCCATACACACACCCATTCTCCTTTCCTTTTTCTCAATGCTAGTGTTTTTTCTTTGAAACTAACTAAATCAAGCCTTTGATCTGTCATTTATAAATCCATGGGTGCAGAAATTCAGGTGTTGCTGAGGAAGGTTGGTTGAAGCCATGGTTCTTGACAGCATATTATCACCTCATCGAAAGTCACAGAACGCATTTTCTTCACCATCATTTAGGAAGCAATTCCAGACTAGGGATGAGATGGGGAGCTGGTCGACACTTGTAAGGCGGCACCGCTTCCTTTTAACTGCTCTTGCCCTGCTAGCTTTCCTCTGCACTATATACCTCTATTTTGCTGTCACGCTGGGAGCCACCCCTTCATGCTCTGGGTTAACAGGAACTCAGAAGGCATTGTGTCGTTTGGAGCAGGCAAAAGCTTCTGTCTCCAAAGGAAAATTGAAATTTTATTAGTATGTAGATGACGATCTAGCTTGTAGCATTTTCATCGTTGTTTGGTTCTTTATTCAAAAGGGCTGAAATTTGAGTATAGTGTTTTCTGTTATCATTAGGTGGTTTTGGGCTGTTGGCTATGTATACATGAATTTCTCAGCAGAAATTCTCTTTGATTGTGTAATCACCTCAACATTTTGTCTTGATTATGAAGAAGTGAAATTCGTGGTCTTTGGTGAATCTCTTTTCCCCTTTAAGGAACAGGTTGTTGATGATGACAACCACATCAAATTACTGAATTAGCCATAGCAACTTGGAGAGGTGGTGTCTGGGTGGTTCTTCCAGCTGGTGACTAATGAATCTGGTAGGGACAAAAAGCATTCTCCAGCTAACTTGAGCAGCGCCTGTGCCTGAGAATATTGCTTTTTCCGAGATGAACCTCATCGAGCTTGAAATCTAAGCTTATTTTGCTTTTCGTGATCTAGTTGATAATAGGTATATATTTTATTCATTTATTTTAGTATCAAATTACACCTGGTGTAAATTTTTTTATTCTTATACCCTCAATATGTTTCTATTGTACTTACATTTTGCCAAACCCCCTATTGATTTCCCTCCCATGTCTTATGTGGTCACCAAATATTAAGTTGATTGGAGATTTGAAACTATTCTATTCATAATATCCTAAATTATTATTTTATTTAGGGTAAAATGCAAAAAACCCCCCTCTATTATTACCCATTTTGCAAGATACCCCCCTCTAAAAAAAAACCATGCAACAAACCCCCCATATTGTTCTAGGGGGCAACGCCGTTAACGGTAAGGTTGAAAGACCATTTTACCTTTCTACGGAAAAATATTAAAATATTAGTTTTTGATATTTTTAAATGGTTTTTTAAAAATATAGAAAAAAAAAAAAAAAAAAAAAAAAAAAAAAGAAAGAAAGAAAGAAAGGTTATTGGCAATGGAGATTTTCCGGCGACCCTTCCTTCCCCATCCACTGTGCACACAAATCACAACTATAACCCACACAGCCCTCCATTCTTACCATTACCGCTGGCACGATTTCATCACCGACCAAGACGAACTCCAATATTTCCGGCAACGAGCATCAACGTCTCATCTCCATTTTCTTCTGACGACAAGCTTCACCTCATACACGACCAAATGTGAGAGAAGAAGAAGGAGACCATGGACGCGGGCATCCATGGCTCCCCCCTTGCCCCTGTTTTTTTCTTTCTTTCTTTCTCTCTCTCTCTCTCTCTTTAAGCTCAAGAACCCCTGTTTTTTTTTTCTTTCTTTCTTTCTTTCTTTTCCCCTCTCTCTCTCTCTCTCTCTCTCTCTCTTTAAGCTCGGGGGCAGACAAAGGGAATGGGATCCAGATCAAGGTAGGTGGGGGTGGGAGACGAAGGTATGAGCTGCGATTTGGGTGAGAAAATATTCCAATTGCCTGCGATCAAAGCATGAGTTGCGATTTGGGTTGAATTTGCACTATCGGCGTCCACTGTGATGGGAACTCGGATCTGCATCACCAACTGCCTTCGGTTCGAGGTAGAGATCTATTGGGGCTTTGCCAGATTCGTCGGAATGGTGGCTGTGGGCGCATGGAATTCACCGGTTTCTGGCATTGGATCACCGGTGAAGATGACAGACCTCCATGAACTGTGTGACCCTCCCCATCGCAGCACGAGTCTCACCACCGGCTCCTCTCCCTCCCAAGCACGAAGCTCACTATCAGCGGCACTGCAAAGCCATCCTTTCAGATCTGAAAAACCCCACCCTCTCCATTCTCATCGTCGGTGAACTGGTGTTCATAGAACTCATCCATTCTCGCCGTCGTCGTCTTCGTCTTAGTCATCGATCGGTAGTGATGGAGGGAGAGAGGAAAGGTGAAGGGGGGCTTAATCATCATACGAAGAAGAACAATAGGTTACTGACGGTGAGATTGCCGGCAACAATACGGTGGAAGGGGTAGAGGAAGAGAGAGAAAATCAATATTCAGGAGGGCATTTTTGGCATAAAAATCTAATAATTAGTGTCACGTGCTAATCACGTGCACTCTTCCGTTAGTTTTCTAACGTTTACTGAACGGCAGGGGGTAATCTGCAAACCCTAATTAATATGAAGGGCATTTTGTTGAGTTTTTTTTTAGAGGGGGTATCCTGCAAAATGGGTATAAATAGAGGGGGGTTTTCTGCATTTTACCCTTTTATTTACAAAAGAAAATGTGAAAAAACACATGAGAGGTTTATTAATACCTTACCAATTTGAAATCTAGTGTGCATGAGTTGTTTGAGTAGGCAGTGAGCATTTGATGTGGATGCATTGGATGTGGATGTCCTGAAGGGTTGAACACTACTTTCATATATTATTTATGAGTGTGACTTGCGCCAATGCATGGTATTTGAACCATACCATACTTAATTTTCTTAACTACAAAAATTAAAAAATTAAAAAAAAAATCTAACAAAAATTATATAATTCTAAGAATTTGAATTCCGAGATGAATAATGAATAATATGTGGTAATTTAAATTTGAGTAGTACTATTTTGATTGGGAATTCTTGTTTAAATTAATTAAAGTGCCATGTCAATTAAAAAAGTGGGGTCACATTTAATGAGAGAAAAGGACGAATGAGAGAAGAGAATGCCAAAAAGGCATACCACATGCAGTTTTCTTTATATAATAGTATATAGATTACATTATTCTACCCTCACAATGTGTTAGCACACTTTTTTTGAAAACCCACCAATAATGATGTTGTTAGCACACTTTTTTGAAAGTCTCACCATTAACTGGCAAGCTCAAGTTGTAATCCGAGGTTAGTTTCTGCTGATTGGATGGTTTGCCCACTCAATTGTTTTGTTGTTTCTGAGAAATAAATCAAAATTTTAATTTTTTTTTTAGTCAGCCAATAATTAGGTTTGTGTTAAGTGGAAGTGTGGGTGGTAACCCACTCATGATCGAGTGATTTAATCAAATGGACTAGTGGATACCTGTGTCAGAACTCCTCCAAAAAAATGTCCTATACTACCATTGTTAGGAGATTGTGCAATTACTATAATTTAAACTATGTTTGGATAAAAAAAATTTAGATGAAATATGTATTTGAGATAAAATTTGTAAAAAATTTTTTATAAAAATTTTATAAATTCCAATCCCCAAAAAGGATTTCGTCCTAAGCGAGGCACCGGCACCGATACGTTACCTTTTAGTGGGTCCTACGCTCTAATTCATCACGTGCATGCCAACTGGTTGCCACCACTTAGAGCAAGTGGTTCTTCCTTGTCCACATACTTCTCCTCCCAGCAAAAAGGATAGTGGTTTGGTCCAAACGGTGCTATCCATTATCCACGTGTCGTCCCTTTTTCCTGTTAGAGGGAAACAAAGTTTGGCCTTTGACTGAAATCGTTGTTTGTCTTTTTACTCTACTGACTGGTGAGTCAACACGGTCTAATTCCACTGAATCGAAGTTATTTTTAATTAATTTATATTACTCTTGAGTCTTGAATTGATTTGATTTTTAAAAAACCAAATATGATGCTTCTTTAACTAGATTGCTTATCAAAAAACATAAAAAAAAATTTAACATAGTTAGATTGTACTTATATGTTTTTGTTTTTTTTGCTTTTCACCTTTTACCTAGGCGGGGCATCGCCAGGGTTTTCCTACTAAACAACAAAAAGGCAAATAAATAAATAAATAATATCACCAATAATAATTTTTTTCTCCAAAACACGGTTTTTCTATATGAATTAGTTTTAATAAAAGAAGCAATGTTATGTTGAATGAATCATGGTTTTGCTGCATAATATATCGCAATGGCATTTTACTTATGATGAAGAAAATTTGTTAAGGTCCATTGGAGTTCATTATATATAGGGTTTGGCTATTGTCAGCCTCCCCCATTTTGATCAGTAGCCCCCTCCCTCCCCCAACTAATTTCTAACCCCTCTAATTTTTTATACACACCCCATTAAAATATGAAAATACCCCTAACCAAATAAAGGATTATTAGGCAAATTCATTAGTAAACCCTCCACCCCACACCCCCCCCCCCAGTTCAATCTTAGGAAACCAAATAATATTTATATCGTCAGTTGTTTAAAATCGAACATTAATATATTTAGTATTCGCATGGGATCGAACATATACGTAATCTTTAGTTATATAAAATTGAACTATATGTATTAGCAGTTTCATAATTCAAAAGGATATGTTTGGTCATGTTAAACCGAACATATATATATTGTTCGACCTTGTAATGCTGAACATTACTGTATTGTTCTGATAACGAGTGACGAACAGGCGCGAAACTGTATTGAAAAAAAAGAATGATTTTTCTTATTTTCAAGTTTCAACATAAAATATATATCTCATTGATGCTAATATCATTCTAAATTACTCCTTCCTCGTCCATTGCTCATAAAAAACGTAAAATCCACTAAAAATAGGAATCTTTATGGATTTTTGCTTAAGGGTAGTTATGAGAGAATGAGGGATAAAGATGATACATTGGCTTGTGATAGATATGATGGAAGTGAGGGATATGGTATATTATGTTAGGTTTGGGTGGGGGTAAGAGTAAAAATGCATTTAGGTTTTTAATACTAATGTCATTTTTGGTAATTTTGCCTAAGAGTATTTCTAATAAGATAAATTCAGGGGAGGGTTGTTGATCAAAATGTGAGGTTGCAATAGCCGTTCCCTTAAATATATTATTACTAGGCCTTGGGCCTCATCAAAAGCCCAAGGCCTATGGGTAGCCCTAAGCCTAGTTTGAAGCTTGAAGGAAAAAGCCCGGTCCAAGCCCGAGCCCAGCTCGAGTACCCTTGGGCTAGGCCTTGGCTTTTAGTTGAAGCCCAAGCCTGGCTCGAAGCCTGACATTGTTTCAGGGAAGTATCTTTTTGTAATCACTTCCCAGATTAATACCAATAAAAGGGTATTTTCTGTTACCTTACAACAAATGGATAGTCAACATAATACAAAATGGCTACTAAAGTCCTCTGTTTTGGTATTACAATGGGAAGTGGTCTCCAGAAGGTAATTTTTCACTTTTTTTCTTTTGTTACAACACTAACAGGTGAATATGACTTAAGCCCGAAGCTTGAAAAAGCCCGAACTCGTGGGCTGGGCTTGGGCTTCACAAGTTTCTTCATAGCCCGACCTGATGAATAGTGTAAGCCCGACCCAAGGCCTAACCTAGTTCGACAAAAAAAACCCAAGCCCAGCCTGATGACAAGGCATAATCATTACCTTCCAAGAATGGAAGGACATCGAGAATTATCAAAATGCCAATGACATTTGATTCTTAATTGAAGATTTTAAAGGTAATTTTTAAAATCTTTTAGTGTAAAAAATTGCTTAAAGCTAAGTAATGAATAACGAGAGAGAATAAAAGAGATAAAGTGAAGTAAGATGCACATGCATATATACCATTCCCTATAGTACTCTTTTAAGTTATTTGATAAAAGAAATTGATCATTTAATCTAATATATATAGGATGATAATTAGATGAGCATGTGTTGATATAAGTTAATCAACAGCTGTATTGAAGGTTGTACTTTGTGCATTAGTGAGTTACGAGATACATTGGGTCAATGCAAGATATATTTTGTACAGCCACATCGCACTTTCTTTGGTTTTCAAATTATTTTTATTTGTATAATAATATTATCTTAAGACACCTAAAACAAAGTACATTCCCAACAGTTATAACTTAATATTCCCAAATTATTTTTAAAGAGGCCTAAACTAAATTTATAATTGAAACTTACAAAAATATATATATATATATATATATATATATATATATATATATATATATATATATATATAGATATATATATATATTTATATAGATATAGATATATATATATATTTATTATAATTTCTCCAACAAACTTATAAATCTTTATCTCATGATTTATTTTTATTATTCAAAAGTATAATATTTTTATGCAGTATTTTTTTATTAAATATTTCATACCATGCATATGCATGGGTCTCAACCTAGATAATAATTAGAATCTGCGCACTCATACAATATTCATTTTCTCTCTCTCCTTTTCTTTTACTCATTTTGTCCCACAAAGATAGGCAAGGTTTGACAAAACACGCAAATTAAGAAAACATCATAAATGTATTGACTAAATTTTCTTTTCCACAAATACCCTTCCCTTATTATTCTGGACAAGACAAAAACCAAATTGAAGTGGGGTCACCCTCCTACCCACCCCCCCAGAATCAGCACCAAAAAATAAGGACTGTACCATCTTTTCCTACAAAAAAGGAAAAACAGGACTACAACCCTTCTTGACACTAAAATTTTGAATCAATTCCAAAATGGCAAATTACGCTAATGTCCTTTAAAATAGGGATTTATTCAAACTAATTTTGCTGATAAAAAAAGGCTCCAACCAATTTTGCCAAAATTTTCAATCAATTTTAAAAAACCTAGATATTTCCCTTAAAAAGAGGGATTTGTCCTCCTCAAATTTCTCCTTTCATAACAGGGGATTTGTTCCTTTTTCCTTTATTCAACGTACTACTCCTTTCCACCAACTACTTTCCTGTTTAAAAGAGAAAAAAAAAGTCCTGCTCTTGTTCTAACTACTCTCCTTCTAACAAGTATTGTAATTACAAATGGTTATCTTGCGAAGAAATAGATCCCACTATGTCCAAATATAATAAGAAGAATCTAACAAAAGATTAACGCCAAGCTATTTTTGAGGCGTATTGAAGCAGAGCAAGAATGGGCGATTGAAAAATGGTGTCACTGCATCTATTGTTGCCTTATTCTCAGTTTCTAAACAATCTGTTCGTCGGATTTGGCAACAAGCCAAAGTTCATCTTCTGAATGGATCAGTTGTTGATGTGTCTCTTAGACATTTGGGTAGAGTTGGGCCCAAATGAGTTCAGCTTGATTTAAACCAAGTTTCAGCAATTCCTTTAGCGTCGCACAAATGTCCGATCATTCGCTAAAGCTTTGAACGTGGTCAAGTCAACATTGCATAGACGAATCAAAGAAGGTTTTATTTGGCCTCATTCCAACGCAAAGAAGCCTTATCTAACATATAGAAATAAGAAAGCAAGGTTGCAATTTTGTTTGTCAATGATTGATCTAGGTACCGATCAGTACTAACCCAATGTTCATTGATATGTTTAACTTTGTTCCATAGATAAAATGTGGTTTTACATGTCCAAAACGGCAAAGAAGTACTACCTTCTTCCAAATGAGGATGAGCCTCTGAGGACTTGCAAAAGTAAAGGATTCATAACAAAAATCACGTTTTTAGTTGTCATAGCTTGTGTCGAGATTTGATATGTCTTGCAATCATGAATTTTCTGTAAAAATCGAAAATTTTCCTTTTACATAAAAAAAGCATGCAAAACGAAACAATAAAAATTGTATTGCTGGAACTTTAGAAACAAAGCCGACTATGTCAATTACTAAAGATGTCATCCGATCATGTTTGATTGAGAAGGTTTTACTAGCAATTCGAGTCAAGTGGCCTTGTAGCAATTCAATTACTCCAAGTACGATATTCATTCAACAAGATAATGTAAAACCTCATGTTGACCCTGGTGATATGGAATTCCTTGAAGCTGCATCAAGAGATGGATTTGACATCCGTTTATGCTTTCAACCTCCAAATAGTCCAGATTTGAATGTTTTGGATCTTGGGTTTTTTAGAGCAATTCAATCTCTACAATATCAAGAAGCACCCACAATGATCAACGAGCTCGTCAATGCTGTCAAGAAGTCCTATAATGAGTTATCATCCAAAAGCCTTGAACATGTATTTTTTACATTGCAATTGTGCATAATTGAGATCATGAAAGTTCATGGTGGGAATAATTATAAGTTGCCACATATCAATAAGCAAAGATTGGAACGAGAAGGCAATCTCCCTCATTAAGTTCAATATGATCAAGGTCTTTTGAGAAATGCATTGCTCCATCTGCAACAATGAAGTGCTTTTGTTTTTTGGTTTTTTGTATAAGGGAAAATCTGGTTGTAGTAATGTGAATGGGGAAAATATGGTTGTAGCAATGTAAATAGCATGTTTTATTTTCTTGTCTTCTTTCCTCAATTTTTTGGATATAGCAGGTTGGACATATTTTTGCATTTTGCTTTGAATGGTTGTTCACTTTATTGGTACGTGTTGTCTTCTCAGGCAAGCCAATATTTTTGTATATTTGTGTTGATTTGAGAGTTGTTTTATGGTAAAGTAATTTTTAACAAAACAAAGGGTATAATAGGAAAGTTAAATAATTTTATGGTTTGACTTTTTAAAATGGCCAAACATTTTGGGACACAAAAATTTGAAAATTTGGCCTATCTTAATGGGACGGAAGGAGTAATATATATTATTTTTAGTTTTTATTTACTTGTTATACATATAGCAGCAAGTTAACAACTATTATGCAATAACGAAATAGTTATAGTTCCCAGCTTCAAATAACATGGCAAGTGATAATAAATAGAACTCGGAATGGAATTTCGTATACTACAATGATCAAATCATTTTGAAAGTGAATCAAACATATGGCTAATATGCTCTTAAGCATAGTAAAATTTTGCTTCATTATAAGATTAGGGCTTATTTTTTATGAGCCTTCTATATCTTTCTCTTTCCTTAGTTCTCTCCTCTCTAATTAGGGCTTATTCTAAATAAATCACTTCTTGCATCCTCTACATATTATGGTGGAACAGTAAAATTTAACAAATAAAACTTTACCAATTTTTTATTTTTTTCTTGTCTTCTAACAATCGATAGAATCTACCCTAACTCTTAAACTCCCAAATATCAACAAATGGATATCAATGCTTTTCCATAAGTTTGATCTCGTAGTCACTCACTCAACAAGTGAGGAGAATGCTATAAGGCTTTCATGCCATCGACAATAAAACTTTACAAATTCATCCACCACTGTTTGAATAAAAATCTAAATATCTCAAGAAAACTAAGGTAGATGAAATATCTCAACAAGTGGTATTACGACTGTTACCAATTTTCGAGTCAGATTATGTCCTCATTCATTTGGGTGGTGGATCTCATTATGTTTCCTAAATAGAATAGGACATATTGTTCTATTCCTATTAGGGTTGGGACATATGTTGGCAAGTTATAACTCCTTATAGAAGGGAATACGTTCTCCTCTCTTTAGCATTCTCCAAATGTAGAACAAAGGGAAGACTCTTATAGCGATTCTTTCGATTCGTAGCAAGACATAGAATGTATACGAAGGCTTGTATTTGAGGCATATACAAATTGTGAGGCAACCTTGTGGACTCATAACAACAAGCAATGATTGATTTTTGAATTTCTTCTGTAAAATGCACCTTAAAACCCATATTTGTGTGCTATTTGCATTAACTATAATCTATTTACATTCACAATTGTTTGGACTTGTACTCGCTATAGAGTAGATGAAATGGGTTTGAATTTGCTAATGGCATGATAGCATCTGCCTTACTTGTTAAGTGAGTGATCTCAAATTCAAACTTATAGAGAAGAATTGATATCCATATGTTGATATTAAGAGGGTCTAAGGATCAGATTTGGTAGGTTCTATCGATGATAAAAAAAAAATTTAGGTTTGAATTTGTCCCAAACAAAGAAAGAAAAAGCGAAAATTAGCAATTACCTCTAATAGGAGACGAGTTTTAACAATAACCCTATCATAAGAATTTTTAATTCCTTAATCCCATTTATTAGTATTTTTATTAGTCATTAGGAAACCCTTTTAAAAAAAATTCCTACATTAGCCTTATTTTTTAATACCCTATCTTTTTGAATGGATTTCTTACATTTTTTAATGGATTATTATTTTTTATCCTTTTTTGGGGATTTCATTTCAAAGGTTTATGGCTAAACAAATTTGATGGAATTTTGAATCCTCATATTTGTACCGAACAAATTTGATGGGATTTTGATTTTCGAATTTATTGTAAGCAACACTTTCACCATTATGAAGCTTGTTTCTCTATTGACCAAAAAAAAGAAGCTTGCTTCTCCATCAATGGAAGATTGGTTCTCCATCGTCTTTAACCTTCATGATTTGTCACGCTCAATCAAATATTATTCTCCTTTATCTTTAAGTTTGGGATGAGTCTTTATCAATCGAAGCAAGCTTTTGGAATAGTTTGTCCGTGAATTGTATTGTTCAGTTTGTTTTGTTTTAATCGTGCCGTATACGATTTCAATTTTGTTTAATCGGTTGTGTTGGAAATTGTTTTGAAAATTAAATTTGTTTGAAAACACATTTGACTAGTATATTATTACTGATTGTTTGAGAAATATTAGTTTTTTCTTTAAGTAGTATAAAATAGTATACTCTTATTGTTTTTTTTTTTTTTTTGTTATTTTATTTTAAATTTAATATAATATAGTATATTGTTATTATCTACTATTTTAAATTTCAGGAAGTCTTGAAATTCTTTTATTTTAAATTTAGAATAATATAGTATACTATTATTGTTTGCCTTTTTTTCTTTGAACAGTATAAAATAGTATGCTGTTACTAGTTTTTTTCCTTCTTTTTTGGTTCTTGTATTATACATTACTCTTAGTGTGTTTTTTTCCTTATTTTGGTTCTTATATTTTAAATTTTTTTTGATCAGTTATTTTGGGAATTGTTCAAAATTAGTTTAAATAGTATTTTTAAAATGGTAATCTCGTATTTTATGGCACGAAATAGTGAATGTGGATTTCGAGTGGTACGGTTGTAAATATTTTGAAATTTAAAATAAGGGTAATTTCGTCCATTTGGGATCAAAAGAGGTTATGAGGTTAACGTTTTTATTTGTGATTTAATTGTAAAAGAAATGTTATACTATGGGGTTATGACAAAAAAACAAAAAAAAAAAGAAAAAGAAAAAAAAGGGTTAATTACGATTTGGTACCATCAACTTTAGGATGAATTTCAATTCAGACCACAAACTTGACATTAACTCGATTTTGGGACAATTTTAATTTTTGCGTTTCAATGTAGGACAGCTACTAATGTCCGTCAATAAAGTTAACAGAACATGCATGTGCTTGCCAGATGTTAAACACACATAATTTTAGATTTTTAATTTTTAAAAATTTCAAATAATTGTTAAATAATTTTTTAAAAATCCAGAAAATTCAGGAAATTCCCAAAAAATTAGGGAAATAATTTTTAAAAAATAATTAGGGAAACACTTTTAAATTTTTTTTTTTAAAATAATTGTTGCGAATTTCTTTTTTTTTTTTTTTTTGGATTTTTTAAAAATTCCCAAAAATTGAATTTTTTGGATTTTTCAAATAAATTATGAGAAAAATTTGTAAAATAAAAATTATTTCCTTTTTTTGTTTTTGGGGAATTTCTTGAATTTTTCAAATAAAAATTATGGAAATAATTTTTAAAAATATTAGGGAAAATTTTTTTTCAGGAAATTCACAAAAATTAGGGAAATAATTTTTTTAAATAATATTTAAAAATTGGTTAAATAATTTTTTTGTGATTTTTCAAATAAATAACATTTCCCTATTTTTGGGAATTTCTTGAATTTTCTTGATTTTTTAAATAATTATTTAACATTTATTTGTAAATTTTAAAAATTAAAAATATAAAATTATGTGCATGTGACACATGGCAAGCACGTGCTATCACATGCATGCTCCATCAAGTTTATTGACGGACATTAGCAGCTATCTTACATTGAAATGCTAAAATTAAAATTATCTCAAAATCGAATCAATGTCAAGTTTGTGATCTAAATTGAAATTCACTTTAAAGTTGACTGGTACCAAATCGTAATCAACCAAAAACAAAAACCAAGGAAGGTATTGATTTCAAGCTGTCCCCCACCCCAAGTTGGGCCAAGATGAGTTCAAGGCCAGCCCGAACTAATATCTAACGACAGCCCAGCCCAATTAGACAACCCGACCTGCCTATTGAGCCCAACGCGCCCAAACTGAACAAACAGCAAGATTAGTTTAATTCCAATTTCCAGACAAGCTCCTCCTCGAAGTCTCTTCCAGTTCTTGCTCCTGTAAATCGGTGATGGAGGTTGTCTCAACGCCACGCACCTGTCGTCGTTCAAAGAAACGCAATCTCGCGAAACGGCGAGGTACCAAGGAAGAAACCCTAATTCTCTTTCATATTTGCATCAGACCTTTCTTCAAGCTAAAAAAAAAAAACATTAAAATTGACTTGCCTTTCGTGTTTCTTCATTGTCCTAGAGAAGATTAGTGGGAAAAGGAAACTTAGGGGAGATGGGGTTAGCCCACTTGTGGAGAAGTATTGGTTTCAACGGTATGATCTCTTCTCGAGATACGACGAGGGTATCAAAATGGACGAGGAAGGGTGGTTTTCGGTTACGCCTGAAGAGATTGCAATCAGACATGCCGAGAGGAGTGGGGGTGGAAGCGTCATCGATTGCTTCACGGGTGTCGGTGGCAATGCCATTCAATTCGCTAGAAGGTAAGTTCCAGTTGCACTTGTTTTGACAATGGGTTTATTAGTGTCCTCCTATTTGCACATTGCTTTGGTGCAAACTATGAAGCTTCTTTTGAAGAGGTTATTCCCTTGAAAGTTGGCTAGATGCTGATTCTTAGTAGACTTTAGGGCCATGTTTGTTGGGTTGGAATGGGGAAGGTGGGAATAGAATTCGATTATATACGCCTGAAGCTGTGTGTAATGAGCTTTACGAACAACAGAAAATACATAGCATGTTTGTATCGGCTGGCTGATTCCATTCCTGTTTAGTTACCTCATCCAAACACCCTGTTGTGGAATGAATTGGAATGGGATTCCATTCCCACTTCTGATTCCGGCCAAACAAACAAAGCATAGGTGTTACTTTGTAGGTTTCTGTCACTGTTTACCATTAAAAAATTAAAACATTTCATTTTATTTTTATTCCGATATTACTTCCATATTCTCCTATTTTACCAATTTCATGGCCTATGTCTATAGAAAGCAAGCCCTACTCACTGTCATTAGCCTAATAGTTCTGACTTCCAAATGCTTGACAAACTCAAAATCTTAAACATTAAATCTTGAGGCTGTCTGGCCTAACAAAATTTTGTTTTGTATTTGTGCTTCAATTACCATGGAATGGAGCCCTGGTCCAAAGTCTTTGGGGAATTGATACATGTTTTGTGAGTTTTGATCCAAAATACAATGTAAGTTTAAGAAAATCAAGAAAACTCTTTGAACTGCCCGATTTGCTTTGAATTTGTACATGTTTTGAGTTTCTAGTATTTTTGACAATATATTTCATTGTTGTTGCTACTAAATTTGTTTGGCCCTTCTTTCTTTCTTTTTTTAGTGCACACCTCAAACATGGTTGTTACAATTTTTTCCCTCCTTCAAACAATACCTCTACTGTAAAAAGTATTGTGATCATTTTTGGTATTTGGAATTATTTAGTCAGCTCTTGTGATATAACGTTAAATTTGTAAAATTGAGTGAATTTTTGGATAACATATCAAATGCAATCCTAAGGGCTCAGATCTATTGAATATTTCAAATTAATATATTCGGAAATCAAATAGATGGATGATGGATTGAAACTTTTTTCAATAAAATCACTTTTTATTTATTTATTATTTATTTTTATGTAATTTTATGAACTATTGCAGTAGTACATTTGGGGTACTCTACCTATCATATCGAACAACATGTTTGTTATTTCTTACCATGTGATTGCTCTGATGTATATACCATATTTCTATATCGTTTACATCCTTTTTTTTCTACATTTTTAAGGACTTTCTGCATTGCTTCTCTTCGACTGTACTATATTTTAATAGAGCTTGCTTATATTTATCTGTTAAAGTTTCCCTTTGGTTTCATTAGGAAAAATTACATGTTATGCATTGAAGTCTGCATATTTACAACAACAGTTCCTAGAAAATGTAGGATGGAATTGTTTCAGTAGTTTCTCTCTCTCTCTCTCTCTCTCTCTCTCTTTTTTTTTTTTTTTTTTGTCTTTTTCTGGTGACATACAATTTGTGCTTAGGAAAACTTATTTACATGGTTTTGGGAGGAGTAAAGAATAAAATGTTCAAGCCATAGGGAGACCTATACAAGGAAGGAACAATGAGCCATTGCCTAATCTCTACAATGGAAAAAGAAACTCGTTGCAACACTTGACAAGCATAGGAGAAAGTAAAGAGATGCAAAGCTTTGGCTCAGTGCATCAAAATAGTTATACAAAATTAGTTCTCTAATGACCCAAGGAGCATGGACATTACACGACATGGACACGGTAATACAGAAAATCCTCAAAATTCAGGTTGTGATATGGCGGGAATATGACATTAGTAAAAACAACTATATTTATATAAAATCAATTATGTCATCTAGCATCACATACATCATTCAAAATGAATCCCCTTGTATCATTTTTGGAATTCCTAGTTAAGTTCACATAGAAAATCAAACAAAAAAGAAAATGAGGAATAAGAAATAGAAGAAAATGGCGAAAAGAGAGGTTTTATGTTGTGGAGGAGTGTCGTGGCCGATAGGTGTAGACATTGCTATAGCACCTCTAGGGAAGTGTTCATGCTTCTTAGCTAATGACTGAACTGAGAAAGGACCTTAATGATTCCAATTAGTTTAAATAAAATGGTATGATTCTAATAAAGTGATGTGAAGCTAATTTTTGGAATGGAAAGGATTTAGGCACTCTTTCTGCTAAACCAGATGTTGCAACTACTAAAAATCCAGAAGCTTTGTCTAGCTCCAAAAAGCACACAAAATAATGATACTGGTGTAGGAACAGAAAATGGTCATAGAGTTATGTTGTGGAGAAAAAACAAATGAGTTTACCCACATTAGGACCAGCTCTAATGTGTGTATATTTTTTTGATGAGAAGGTAAGATTATATTAGCAAAAAAGGGGTAAACCCATGTACAAGTATACAAACTAATGTGTGTATTATATATATTTGACAAGAAATGAATTATATTATAAATCAAAGAAAAGTTACAATGAGAAGGAAGATTTTTCCTTTAAGAAAGCAGAACAAGCAAGGACAAAATCTATACCCCTCATATACCAAAGAATGCAACAAATTTACCAAAAACTATACCCCAAGCTATACAAGCCTACTTTCTATACAAAAAACAAAAAGATTTAGGTTCAAAGAGGTAGAAAATCCCCTCTAAAAGACCAAAGTGTAGATTTTAGCCAATTATCTGCCTTTCCATTAGTATCCCTAGCTACCAACTTTGGATGAATGTCTAAAGCTCATGCCAATTGATCACGTGTATATTAAGATTTAAGACACATTACATGATCAAAAAGACAAATAACCTCTATTACATATAGTACTTATGAGTTACGGCATATCTCATAAGAGTCCCCTTCAAGCTGGTGCATAGAAATCTATCATGCCCCACTTGTTACATATATCAGAAAAGTTACATTTTTTTGTAGCTCTTTCAACAAAGCCTTAATCCCAACTGCATAGGGTTAGTTACTTGAATCATTCTATGCCATTTGGTTCCATTAAGGGTCCCATCCGCTGTTAAATCATGTCCTTTCTCACCACGTTTAACATGTTATTAAATAAGAATTCAAACAGTGCCATCTTAGTGGTATAAGTTTCAACTATCAAAACTTGAGTACCTAAATAAGGCTTTGTTGGGTTGAATTGTACTCAAAAGTGTTTAAAATGGTGTCCTTTTGGAGTTGAAAATATTATTAATATTAAACTTATAAAAATGATTGAAAAAAGCTTCTTAATGCCAAATCTTTGAAATTTCTGCTGCTATTTTTCGTCAAATATTTACCAATGTTATTTATTAATTCTTGCTGAAAGTACCAAAAATCAGAAATTTGAAAATTATAAATGATATTTGAAACCATTAGTCGTGATTAAGTATAGTAAATGTAACAACCCGAAATGGAGACCAGTTAGTTAAGTAGTAGGAAAACCACTTTTAAAGCCAAGTTTGGTGGATGTTTAATAATAATTAAAAAAATAATAATTATTTCGAAAATATTTTTAGAAAATCCGGTATGGTTCTGTCTGTAAATATGACATACCAAGTTATCGACTAGTCATAAAACCTGTAGAAAACACATTTATAAGCATATCCGACCATCCACACAGTATTCCAAAAATAAAGAAATCTACTGGCTATCACATGGGTCTCATTCAGAAATGTATTCACTACTCAATTAATTATTACAAGGCCATGCGATTAAAATTAATACATGCCTAGGCTCAAAGCCTATCTCAAATATTCTCTACATGAATGCAAGCATGCCGATGTGATCCCAAAACCCAAGGTCAACTTAGCTTTGAAAAACATGACTTGTAAGAAAAACTGTAGGGGTAAGAGCTACACGCTTAGTAGGAAAACATTTCTTAAAATAACCCCAAAGTTTTAAAAACCATAGTTTGCGTACATTTCGAGAACCCTGCAAAACCATTGATTAGTTTGCAATATAATCTTTCAGTAAATAAAACTGATACAGGTATAATGAAATAAATTGCGAAAGTTAAATCATTTAATACCACCACCCCCTTTTTCCTTTTTAAAGAGGTAAAAATAACTCAAGTTATTTGTTATCAAAATCATCATTTTACAAATGAATTATCCATAATTTTCTAATAGTCATATCACGGCCTTATAAGCCAATAATCATCATCTGCCATATCTGGCAATTCCATAACATCAGTCTATCAAACTGATAAATCCTCCCTAGGTCATGTGGGGCTCTTGCACGCGGAAATAAGAGGAAACACTATGGATCTCTATTTGGGTCCAGAAAGTAACTTCAAGAGGAAACACTATGAATCCTACATGGATCCAGAAAGTAACCTCATTTCGAGAACAGTACGGTCGTTGGGACTGGAAAGTACCCCTTTTTATCACATTCATATCATCACTACTTGTCTATTCATTTATCAATTCCATAATTCTCACATAATCCGGAAAATTATATATAAATTTTCCAAAAACCACATAATAGGTTTGTACTTTGAAAACCATATGAAATAATTTCATAAATCATGGTAATCATTTCCCAACCATTTTTCAAAATAATGGTTTAAAAAACATGTATATAAAAGTGACCCCCAATATTTCGATCATACAAAAATAGTCCAATAGGTTTTAAAATCAACCCATTTAAACCCTTAAATATATAGGAGTTTCATAAATAACAAGAATATAACAAAAAAGGGGGTATGTAAATCAACCCTAGGTTTTCCAAAATTTATTAAAACCCATAAAATATACCCCCATGCATGCTATTTATGCATGGTCTACCATATACATGTAAATCTACATGATTTATACCCAAAACCCCCGTGCATCCATGGTTTATATTGAGAAAAATGCCCCTACCTCAAAGATGAGTGAAGAAAACGCAAAATCACCACCATAGACATGTAGATCGGGCCTAGAAAACTTTGATTTCTAGAGGTGGTAGGTTGATTTTAATTCAGTCTGGTCCTTTCTAGTATTCTTACTTATTTTTTGTCTTTGTTTAGGATCCTTGGAAAAGTGGCTTTGGGTTTAGAGAAGATGATGAGGGATTTTTTGTGAGAAGGAAGCGGGGAGGGTAAGAAAGATCATTTAGTTAAATGGGAGTTCGTGTCTAGGTCCAAATCTGAGGGTGGGTTGGGAATAGGTAATGTTGTGAAGAGGAATATTGCTTTAACTAGCAAATGGCTTTGGAGGTTTCCTTTGGAGAGTGAGTCTTTATGGCATGCTTTTATTAAAAGTAAGTATGGTCTTTTAGTTAATGGTTGGGATGCTCAAGCAAGGTCCAGAATTTCGGCCAGATCTCCATGGAAATTTATCTCGTAGGGCTTGGAAAATTTTTTGGGTCTAACGTCCTTGTGTGTTGGCAATGGGGAGAGAGTGCGGTTTTGGGAGGATTGTTGGAAGGGGGTTTCTCTTTTTGCCATTTGTTTCCTCGTTTTTATCGTCTTTCTTTGTTTCACAATATTTTTATTTCTTCCATGATGTCTTTAGATGCCCATTCTCATGGGTGGGATTTCAATTTCATGCGAAATCTTAATGATAGGGAGAGTGCTGAGTTATCATCTTTGTTGTTGTTATTGGAAGGGGTAGTTTTGAATTCGGCTGTCCCTGATAGGAAGGTTTAGTCCATCGATAATTCTGGAGTCTTTTCTTGTAAATCTTATTTTTATAAGTTGATTGAGTGTTCTCGTTCTTCATATTCTTTTCCTTCTGTGATGTTATAGAAGTCTTGTGTGCCTCTCAAAGTTAAGGTGTTTGCTTGGACTATTGTTCACAAGAGAATTAATACTAATGACTTGTTTCAAAAGGAGGCCTTCTTTGTTTGTGCGGCCTCAGTGGTGTGTTATGTGCAGGGCAGCAGAGGAGAGTATTGATCATTTGTTCTTGCATTGCTCCATTGTGAGTTGGATGTAGAGTAAGGTGTTTGGTTGTGGCGAGGAGCTTTGGGTGGTGCCGGATTGTGTTAGTAAAATGTTTGAAATTAATTTTTGGGGTTTTGGTAAGAGTAAGAAGGCTGTCATTCTTTGGAGGTGTGCTTTTTTGGCATTGTTTTGGGTTATTTGGCTTGAAAGGAATAGGGAGAATTTTTGAAGATAAGGAGTTCTCTTTGAGTTATTTGTGGCATAGGGTTCATTTTCTTGCTTCTTTCTGGGCTCATTCTTCTAAGGAGATGGGGGATATTCCTTTGTTTTTGTTAAAATCTGATTGGAGGGCTGCCTTGTGTTAATTTCTGTTTCTCTTTTGTTTTTGCTGATTGTTTTGTTTGGGTGGACGTCTTGTCCGTCCCTTTGTACTTTTTCTTTTCTATATTAATAAAATCTTTTGTTGTTGCTAATAAAAAAAAAAAAGATCGGGCCTAGGATACACATGCAAGCTCCCCAAAGCAAGCCCTAGCTTCCAAATGCCATGCTTGATGAAAAGAATGGAGATTCCAACTCCAAAATGTGACCAAACCTCACAAATACTATGAATAAACACAAAATGTAAGGATATGATAACTCAATCCCAAAAGAAGTGAAAACCCTAACTTTATACATGAGAAAATACCTCTCAAACTTGAAATAGAGGCTGGCCATGAGTGAATCCAAGCTAGAAATGAGAAGATCCAAGGCCAAAATGCATGAAATCCATGGAAAAATTGAGGGGAAACCCTTCTCTCTCCAAGCTGTCCCTCTCCTTCTCTCTCTCTAGCTCTTCTCCCTCTCTCTCACTCTAAAGTGCTGAGAATGGGTGAAATTGGTCAGGGTTTGGGTGTTTTAAAACACCCCCGGGGCACATGCGTCGTTTTCCAAACATATATAAAAACTACAAGTCGAAGGTTTCAGACGTCTGAAAGTTAGTTTCAGACGTCTGAAACTAAACCTCAGAAATCATCGTTCTCTGGAATTTTCAGACATCTGAATGTAACTTTTAGATGTCTAAATGTCACTTTCAGACGTCTAAAATGTGTTTCAGACGTCTGAAACACACAGACAGCTGAAAATTGACAGTCAACCAGGCCATACCCCATCAGCACAAACATCAGCACAGACATCAGCCTTATATTCATTAAAAACATTTAAGTAATCTTAAGTTATTTAATGAAAATAAGCAAATAATCCCCCATTTGAATCAAATAAAATATCAGAAAAATCAAATTCCCAATATATCAAAATCTCATTTCCAAGTTTTAGTACAAAATCTGTCTCTTGACAGATTTTCCTAAAACAAACATGTGAGGAACCAATCCAAACATGCTGATAAAATCTCATAAAATCACAAAAGTCTTATAATATTACAAACTTCTATTACCGCCAAAAATTATCTTTAAAAACGAAGATTTACGAAAATTCATTTTTCCACAACACTTAGCCAAATTTCAGCAGCTTAACCCCAAAGTTACAAATAAGGCTAAACACACACTTAGGACACTTGATGCATAAAAACAAGCATCAAATCACAAATAACATCATATTTTCATACATATGGATTACCCATACATAAGGTTATCTAACAAATCAAGGGATTAATTACACTAATCATATATTAAGCCGTAATAATCCCTATTAAGAGAACACGTCTTCACAATAAACACCTGTTTGTTTTCCATGCTTTGTGTACTGCAAATCATAGGATTTAGAATCCGGGGATTAATGAATTCTAGGAAATCAGACATAAGTTCACAATATTCATTGTTTTAATCTAGCACCTGTGTGTTGAACCTATCCTTTTCACTATTTATGGAACTTCCTTTATCATTGAAAAGGCAGTTTGGAGGGGCCTACATTATTTTATACATAAAGGGATTTAATTAAATCCATCGGTTGTGTGCAGGAGAGGGAGTGAGGGAGGTGGGTTGGAAGAGAACTAACTTCGACGTAGGTAACGTTATTCAGATAATTTGACATTGTACATGCGTTTACACCTTAGAAAATCTCCAAGTGTCATTTTTTATTTTTTATTTTTCCTTTTTGTACTTTTAGAGGGGGTGAGTGTGGAGGAAGGGGATGGACCTCTTTGGCCCCCTCTGTTCCAAGATTTTAGCTTGTACATTCTCCATAAATATTGTAATAAAAAATTGTCATCACCTTACCAGACATTTTTCCTTTGTTTTGAAACTTCAACGTCACTTTATTTTCTCTGTATTAAATTTATTTTCCTATGTCTTGAAAGAGGAGTTGATAAACTGTTATCTTTGTTTTTGTAGGTGTTATTCTGTTGTTGCTATTGACATTGATCCTCAAAAGGTTGAATTGGCTTCTAATAATGCAAAAATATATGGGGTGGAAAGTTATATTGATTTCATTATTGGAGACTTTTTTGAACTTGCTCCATCTTTGAAGGTAACGCTTTCCTTTGTACCTAAGGCTGCAAATTTTCAAAATACTTGGATTGGGGATGTGTATACCTTCATAATTTTTAGTTCATGTTTCCAAGTAGTGGAGTTGGTTTGAAGTTAATGCCATGTGGATTTTTTGTTGGAGGCTGAAGTTGCCGAGTTCTTAGATTGCTTTATTTATTGAAAGTGATTTAGTTTATGTTTCCTGATCATCCTCTAAATAAATTTGTTTCATTTTTTTTCACCTTTCTCCATCTTATTGTTCCTTTACCTGTTTAATTATTTACCTTCCTCAATCTTGTCTTTAGGCGTTTGTTTCCAAGATGGAAATGTTCCGTATGTGAAGGAATGGTGATCTATTAGTAGGGGTATTTCTGTACTTTCAGCTTTGTTAATTTATTTAAGGAATTAAGGGGCTAGTCTAACTATTATATTGTTGGCCACCCACTTTATCTCTCCATTCCCTTTCTTCTTCTCATTGTTTACATATCAACATGGTATCAGAGTATCAAATCCAAACCGAACCCTAATCTTAAACACAAATTAACGAAATCAATGGATGCCACAATTACCTAGGTCTATCTATACCCATATCCTTGTCCATGATGCACCATAACACACCCACAAAGCAGCAGTCGACCATCATAGCACCTTCTTCTACATCATTCGACTATCACAGCACCATCTACAGGCTTAGTCGACTCACAGTCAACCATCATTAGCCTTCTAAAGTTATAGTCGACAATCCTAGCAACCATAACAGCAGCAGTCTACCATCACCAGCCTTTCTCCTATGGCAGTTGACCTTCATCAGACCTTCTCCTACACCAATAAATCCACCAAGTGTTCTACAGCCACGCCACACCAACCCATCAACTTTACACCACCAGTTGAAGCCTACACAGACCAACCAGGCTATCTTTCCAGACTCTGTCAACATCTTTCCAGCCCACTACCAGGTCTAGTCAAGCTTTGTAACTTTGTAAGTCCTATTCCAACCAATATTGCACCTATTTTTTTTTTTTAATTTTTTTCCCACATGTTGACAAATTCCTATTTTTCCTATATGTTGTGTTTTGTGTTTGCACTCCTGAGTAATTATGGGGATTGAATGCAGCAATTAGCATTGGTTTATGTTTGAAATCAAAGATTATCAAAGTGGTTTTTAATTTTTAAAAAGTTCTATCACTTCGAGGGTTCGATTTGATATAAAACACTATGTCAAGAATTTTAGTTTGAAAAGGACTCTATTGCTAGAGTTTTATTTTAAGCAAAATTTTCTTGTTATAATTTGATCTTGAAAATGACTCTAGGCTAGAGTTTTATTTTGAATTAGATTCAATTTCAATGGGTTTTATTTGAAGGGAAGTTCTAATTCGGTGAAGTCCTTTTTTGACTCTTTACATAGCTTTGAGGGAGGTGATTTCCTGGCCAACAAAATTTGAATGCCTTCTATTCCCTCTAAGGTGTCTACTTTTCACCTGGATTGCGACCTGGAAGAAGTGTCTTACAATTTATGTTTTTCAGATGAGGGGTTTTGCTAGTTGAATAGGTGTGAGATGTGTAAGTCCCAAATGGAAATGGTGGATCATCTCCTCCTATATTGCAAAGTCATCTACCATGATAGTAGTGATCAAGTACAACTTGGTTTCGAAAAATATTACAAACCTAGGGACTCAATAGTCTCATTAAATACTGGTCAGGGACGCAATATGGAAAATCTTCCCCTTCTTTCACAAAGCAACCATTTAGAGTTGGCTTATATAGTTCGATGGCAATGTGTACAGCATACCCACATGCTATAAAGAACGGATACTTCAAAACATCCAACGAATCCGTATCGCATACAATACACCTAGGATACTCCCCGATACATTTTTCAATACTCTCCATACATATTGAAATAGTAACACACATTGCCACGTCATCAGATGCACCTCATATACGCTTGGGATTTTTTAGGGGTAGTTTGTAATTATTTATTTATTAAATAAAAGGGGGTAAATTTAAAAATACATAATACCCATACTTTGATTGAAACAATAACCCTATTTTAGTTCTCACCGTAGTTATCTTTCCATTATCTCTCTCCTAGGGCAACCATTGTAAAGCAATAGAGCTAAATGGCTATTTCGTAATGTTAATGTCATTCTAGTTTTTTTTTCTATGAATGATGAATATGGTTGATGCTGATGGATATGTTCTTCGTACATCTATTCTTGCATATTTAATTACTAATTGATCTTGTAGATGTTTCCAAATTTTTTATGTTTATTATTGATCTTGTAGACTAAATACCAATATTAATATATTTATTTATTAATGTATCCCCGCCATATCGTATCCTACATTTTTTTAGAATTGCCGATTTGGTGTATCCATATTGCATTGTATCCGTATCCCCTATTCATATCCGTGCTTCATAGCTCATGTGCTTTGGCGATTTCCTTCTCTCTCCTTAGTTGTGCCTTCTCTTTATAATTTGCCTATGTAGGCTTCTACCCCAACCCAAAGGTATATAAAGCTGGTGTTCAAGATGCCCCGAAATATTTTGATGTCTTCAGCCCAAGCCTATACCAAAGAAGTACCCCATCATTTTCATAGTCTTAGTAATGTGCGATTTCCTATGAGGGGAAAAGTTCAATGGAATCAATTTTCCGCCTCCTGGTACTGAGTCAATGCACTGCATGTATTCGAAACCAAACAGCGGCAAGTCAAGGGGCGTGTGCTTGAAATCTCACAGATTCATTCAACTCATAATCCCCTTGTAATGTTACAATAGACCCTTTGTAGGGAAACCTCACCTCCTGATGGAAGGAGGATAGAACTGCCCCATTTGGATGAATCCAAAGTCGCTCCAACAATAAATTAAAATAAGTGAGTACATCAAGGACTTGAAACTCCACTTCAAACTTAGTGGGCCCGATCAATGACAATGTAACTGAAAGCTTTGCAAAGGGGAGAGAAATCTTATTAAATTGAATCAGTATAATACAGAGTATATATACATAAGAAACCCTATACAAGAGAAATACCCAAAACACCCCTAACATACAAGTATATACAAGAATATCCTAACACCCCCCCTCAAACTCATGATGTGGTTGGAGGAAACATCGAGAGTTTGCTAAGCAGAAAACGGAAGCGCGAGATAGTGTGAGACTTGGTAAAGAAATCAGCCAGCTGCATAGTAGAGGGAACAAAAGGTAGAGAGAGAGTGCCCAGCTGAAGATGATGACGCACAAAATGACAATCAATTTCAATGTGTTTAGTGCGTTCATGAAAAACAGAGTTATGAGCAATCTGAATAGCACTCTGGTTATCACAGTACATGGGGGTAGGAGATAAGGAAGGTACACCCAGGTCAGTAAGCAACCAGCGCAACCAAATAATCTCAGCAGCAGTAGTGGCCATAGCGCGATACTCGACCTCAGCGGAGGAGCGGCAACAACAGTCTACTTCTTACTCCGCCAAGAAATGAGAGAATCACTTAGAAAAACATAGTAGCCAGTGGTAGATCGACGGTCCATAGCATCACTAGCCCAATCAGCATAAAAAAAGACGCGAAGTGCAAGAGAAGAAGTAGAGGAAAATAACAAACTCTGATGCAAAGAACCTCGAAGATATCGTAGAATACGAAGAAGAGCAGCCCAATTAACGAAAGTCAGAGCAGAAACAAACTGACTAACAATATGCACTGCATAGGCAATGTCAGGACAAGTAACGATGAGATAGACGAGACTACCAACAAGCACACGATACAGATTAGGATTTGCCAAGGCAACACCATCAGTAGATGTGTAATGAACATTAAGCTCAATGGGAGTATCAACAGTCTGAGAGTCAGAAAGATTAGTGCGTTGGATAACATCGACTGCATACTTAGATTGTGAAAGAAGATAGCCTTGGGGAGACGAGGCAACCTCAATGCCAAGAAAGTAGCGAAGCAAACCAAGATCTTTCATCTCAAAATGATGCTGAAGTTGAGTTTTAAGAAGAGAAATCCTAACAGTATCATCACCAGAAATGATCATATCATTAACATACAATAAAAGAATGATTTTCCCAGCAGAGGTCAAGCGAAGGAACAAAGCAGAATCGTGAGCACTGGAGGTGAAACCCAAATCACAAACTACTATAGAAAACTTGGCAAACCAAGCCCGAGGAGCCTGCTTCAAACCATAAAGAGCTTTGCGAAGTTTGAAAACTTGACCTGTAGAGTGGGGAAGACCAGGAAGAGGAAGCATATAAACTTCTTCAGATAACTCACCATTTAAGAAGGCATTTTTAACATCCATTTGATAAAGAGGCCACTGTCGAACAGCGGCAATTGCAATTAAGGTGCGAACTGTGGTCGTCTTGCAACAGGAGCAAATGTTTCTTCATAATCAATACCATATTCCTAGGCATATCCCTTGGTAACCAAACGAGCTTTGTAGCGCTCAATTGAACCATCAGCTTTAGTTTTGATCTTATAAACCCATCTACAGCCAACTGCACTGTTTGCCAGAAAGTAAGGTAACAAGATCCCATGTGTTGGTCTTATGCAAAGCAGAAAGCTCTTCATTTATAGCCTGTAGCCAAAGAGGATCAAGGATAGCCTGCTTATAGGAGGTGGGCTCAGAAAGAGAATGAACAGAAGATAAGAAAGAACAGAAGTCAGACGAATAACAAGTATTAGAGAAACCAAAACGAGTAGGATACTTACGAATTCGCTGAGGATAGCGAGGAGCAGTAGAATCCACATCACCAGAAGTTGAAGAAGGCGCGGCAGGGGGATTGGGAGGAGCAGTATCTGCAAGTGAAGGAGCTTTTTTCCTGCGAGAATACGTATGAAGAATAGGAGGACGACAACTAGACAAAGGAGACAGAGAGGGGATATCAGAGGGAGCTAAGTCACTGATATAAGAGTCGGAAGGAACATTAGCGGGGAAGGGATCAAGATAAACAAGGTCAGATTGAGAAACCATAGGTGTAGCAGAGGGAATAGAAAAAAAAGGAATATGCTCAAGAAAGACCACATGACAAAAGACATACAATTTCTTGGCAACAGGGTCATAACAACGATAACCCTTTTGACCATCACCATAACCTAGAAATACACACATCGCTGAGCGAGCCGATAGCTTAGTGCGGGCAACTTTAGGTAAAAAAACAAAGCAAGTGCATCCAAACACACATAATGCATAATAATCAGGAGATTTAGTATGCAGCTATGTAAAAGGAGAGACGCTAGATGTGACAACAGAAGGAATACGATTGATAAGATGCACAGTAGTAAAAAGAGCTTCTCCCCAAAAGGAGCTAGGCACAGATGCAGAAAGTAACAAGGAATGGGGCAATCTCCATGATGTGCTGATGCTTACGCTCGGCAACACCATTTTGTTCAGGAGTATCAGTACGAGAAGACTGCTGAATAGTGCCATCAGAGGTTAACATGTTAAGAAAATCAGTGTCTCTATATTCCCCACCCAAATCATAATGAAAGCATTTAATGACAGCAGAGTATTGGGTATGAATCATAGCCCGAAAAACAGCAAAAATAGAGAGAAAATCAGAGCAATGCTTCATAAGATAAACCCAACAATACCTACTATAATCATCAATAAATGAAACAAATACCGAGGTCCACCTTTAGTGGTCACAGGAGCAGCTTCCACACATCAGAATGAATAAGATCAAAAGGTGCAAGAGAAATAGTTGTACTTTTATTAAAAGTTGAGGTTGTAAATTTTGCAAGTTTACAACCACTACAATCAGAAATGTCATGACTATGCAAATCCCCTAAAACACCAGCAGAAACTAAATACTTCAAAGGGGAACCAGAAACATGTCCAAGGCGAGAATGCCACAAATAAAAGCTGGATGACTTAGGAATTAAATGGAAAGAAGAAAAATCTACGGTAGAAGCAGCCAAGGTAGGAACATGCAACTCTTCTAGCACATATAGTCCTCCCACCTTACGGCCGGTCCCAATCAGCTATTTGGAGTGAGGATCCTGCACCGTACAACCAATGGAAGAAAAATGAACAAGATAGCCAGTATCAGAAAGTTGATTAATGGAAATTAAATTCAAAGACAACTGAGGGATATAATAAACATCAGGTAAAGAAAAGTAGGATGTCAAAATAGACCCAACACTTGCCAAAGGCATAGATGTGCCATTAGCAATCATAATAGTAACTGAAGAAGAAGGAGAGGCAAAGCAACCAAATAAAGAAGGATCATGAGTCATATGATGTGTAGCACCTGAATCAAATACCCATGTAGATCGAGATATACTTGAAGGAGGGGAAGACAAACCTACAGAAGGTGTGACAGATAGAGCATTAGGCTAAGAAGAACTAAGAAGCTTCTGCAAATGTTTAGCTATAATAGCCAAGGAGGGATCTGGTTGACCATCAGTAGAAAGGGCAATAGCAGTTGTATGCTGAGGACGGTTCTTCCAAGGCTGAGAGGGACCAAATGGCTGGTGACCTTAAGATGAACCAGATGACTGTCGACCCAAGAGTTTAGGAGACTGAACCTTCCAGTGACCCTTCTGATGACAAAAGCTACATTCATCCTTGGCGACTTGTGATTTCTATGTGCTAGTCTGAGGCTTGGAAGGAACTACAAATACTGAGGGAGTAAGCAAAGGAAGCAATCCCTTTTTGGACTTGAAACGAGTTTCCTCTGCCAACAACTCATTAACAATTGAATCAACAGAAGGAAGAGGGGTACGATGAAGTATAGTGCCACGAAGCCCCTCAAACTCATCCCAAAGTGTCATAAAAAACTGAACAAGTCGCTGCTCCTCCCGATAAGTGCAATATACAGTGTTCACACTCAGTTCTTTGGGTTTTGTAAGAGCCAATTGATCCCAAAAACCAGTCATAACAGTATAAAACTCCTGAACGCTTCGATTCCCCCGAGGAGTTTCCCGAAGATCATGCTCTAACTGGTACTGCTTTGCAAAGTTGGATTGAACATATACCTTGGACAAATAATCCCAAATTTCATGAGTAGTAGAAAACTTAGCCAATTGCATCCTAATAGTTTGTTCAACTGAATTATTTATCCAAGTAATAATTTTGGCATTGTTCATTTCCCATACTAAAAGTAACTCTTCAAAATTTTCAATTTTTGCATCACTGGGTTTCTTAATAGTTCCAGTCACATAACCCCACATATTCTTGCCCATTAAAAAGTTCTTCATAGCATAAGCCCAATAGGTGTAGTTATCACTAGTCAATTTCACACTAATTGCTTGAAGAGAATCCGAATTTCCAATAGCCATGGGTGATGTTAACCAAGTGTCCAAACAAGACAGGGAAGGGACTGGAGTGCAAAATTAAATCGAGAACTTGCAACAGACCTCCAACGAGAATGAGAAGAGGACAATGCTTCAAAGCTGCTGCGATGGAGTATCAACTGAAATTAGGATGCTAAGTTGAGTCGAGAGCTTGTGAGGAACTTGCGACAATGGAGAATCGACAAAGACTGATGCTGATTCGAAGAGAGATGCAGAATTGAACAGCAGGTGCTGCGATGGTGATTCGAAGAGAACAATAGGTGCTGTGATGGTGAAACTTCGATTGGTGGAGACGAGGATGCGTTATGTTGCTGTGATGGTGCGATGATGGTTCGAGGAGACGATGGTGCGTGATGGTGCGATGATGGTTCGAGAAGAAGATAAGGCTTGCGATGATGGTGCGATGATTCGAGAAGAGAAAGGAGTTGCTGCAACTGGGATCGACAGTGAGAATCGAAGTGGTCTGCGACTGCGATTGCGATGGCGATTGCGATTGGGTGTGTGCTGACTGCGACTGTGAAGAAAGAGACGATGTGCTGAGTGGATTCCTGCGACTGCGACTGCGATTGGAGTTGCTGAGTGAATTCGTGCAAAGAGAAAGAGGCGATAGGGTCCCACTGCAAAGAGAGATATGTGTTCTAAACCCTTACAGCTCTGATACCATGAAAGCTTTGCAAAAGGGAGAGAAATCTTATTAAATTGAATCAGTATAATACAGAGTATATATACATAAGAAACCCTATACAAGAGAAATACCCAAAACACCCCTAACATACAAGTATATACAAGAATATCCTAACAGTAACTACCCCAATTATTTCCCTTCCTTGTATTATCATAAGCTCTTACTGATTGCCTGGATGGCATAAAATCTGTCGGTCCTAGGTCCCATTCCCAAGGAAGCGGGAGTGCGGAGTAGGCATACATTTAAAGCAGAATCGTTACCGATCACTACAACTAGAACTCTCTTTCCCAAGGTATCAATAGTTATATGTAGGGCTTGCAGATGGTCTTGCTTTCCCTTTGGCAATTGCACTTGATCCAGCAATTTCAAAACAGTTTTTCGGTGCTTATGGGAAGCCATGAGCAGCTCCCAGATAGTAATATTTTCGTAGGTCTTTTTTTAATTGTTTTGGCACTTAGTTATCCTCATCCTGGCCTCTCCAACTCCTCCAAAAGCTTATTGGATTCGAGGTTAGGTGGCTTGAAATGGTGCCCAACTCTTGTTAAGTGGTCTGTTTTATCAGCATTGACCCAAATATCATCTCGCTCAATCTTAAACGGTTCTCCCATAATATCTTCCCATTCTAGCATATCAATTTCCTTCATGATCTCATCAAGTTCGTTCTCTAGTTGCATAGGTGCTCTAGATGGGGAAGGCTAGTGGATTACCAGAATACCTTTGTCGATAAGGTCCTAAATAACCCTCCTTAGTAACATGCGGTTTTCAGTGTCATGAGCTAGCACTCGGTGATATAAGGCAAAATGGATAGTGGGTAAGGGTGCAGCCTTGGTTGGATCAGGAATAATGAGTCTTCTTTAGTGGCAACGATGGAAGATCTCAGTTATTGGTAAGGAGTTTGTTGATATTCCTTTCTTTTTATTAAAATCTTATTGGAGAGCTGTTTGTAGTTAGTTTTTGAAACAATATTTGATTTGTTTGTTTTCATTTTGGTTTTTTGGGTGGACTCCTTGTCCCCCCTTTTCTTGTAATTTTCTTTTGATATTAATAATTCTTGTTTGTTGCTGATAAAAAAAAAAAAAAAAAAAAAAATGGTCAGGGAAGGTGAAAAGGACCACCTCTTATCACATTGATACTTGGTGATGAAGGATTGTGATGGGAAGGTAATGGGTTATGTGTTATATTAGGGCGGTTTGGAGGGGTTGGCGGGCTTATGATTTTTTTTCGATCAAATCCTGAGCCTCATGCCTCAAATTGGCATAACGATCAATCCTATGGACTTTTGTTTGGTGTAAGTTTGATGGCATAGCTTTTAGTTGGTTAGAGAAGAAATACCCTTCTTGGAAGCCTAGGCCTATGTTCGTGGGCCCGATGGCGATGAAGAAGCCTTTTTGGTCTAAAGGAAAGTGTCTATTGTAGTTGTTTGAGTCATTAGTTTCTATTTTATTAAGTCTTAGTCATGTTTAAGGTATTTTAGTAATTTTTCTCTTTCTATTTTATATGCTTTCTAGTTTCGTTTGGCATTCTACTTTCTAAAAGTTTCCATTTTGTGTTGTTTTCTACTTTGAATCCATTAATAGTTTAGAAACTTTCTATTTCAATAGAATTTGAGTCCTAGTTGGTTTTCATATTGGTTAGGCTTGTTTTTAGAAGGTTTTTACTTGCCTAGCAAGTTTTCTAGAGTCTATAAATAAGGGCTATTGTACCAAAACGAATTTAGATTTTGATTAAAGAAAAATTGGGTGTTTTACTTTGGTTTGAAGGCATCCTTGCCTAAGTTCTTTCTTCTTCTTCTCTTTTCTTCAACTCTCTATAGTGCTGTGTTTTTGTAACTAACCCTCAACCAAACTCTATTTTCATTGTGTTCTCAACCTAAAACCCTACTCCCACAACCCTAACCCTTTAACTACACCGTAAGTCTTTGTTTCAACATCCTAAACCTTAAACTAACTGTTGTCCAAAATTCCCAACAACCTTTTTACTAAAATTGCAGTCACTATTACCTTAAATCTTGATCTACCCCAACCCTAGTTCACCTACAAAGCTTTCCACCCTTCAAAACCTAAAATCACAAGCCGTAAGCCCACCATAACAGCCACATACAACATTATTCTAGTGTTGTGCTGCATCAAAGTTGCAATATATATTCTCGTTATACCATTTAGGCAAGGGATTCGGTGGGGGGATGGGGTCCAAAGGCTTGAGGAGACCACGGCGTTTCAACCTCTCAAAGACTCAATCCAATGGCATGTAAAGCTCTACAAATTGGCATGGAATCGAGCTAGTACCGACAATGAGTTGATATGGCAGGGAGCAATTGCATTTACTTCACCAGGAGCTTTCCCATTCCCCCCCAGGTCGGCAAACTTTCGATTGCTCTTCACTTCTTATGCCGCCACTAGCCAAAGCATCTTTTGCTTGAGTGCCCGCTCCAATCAAAGCTTTGAAGTTAGGGAAATAGTGAGCAAAGAAATGTTGTTGGTAGATTGGAAACAAATTCTTCACCATTAGCTAAATCTGTTACTCTTCATTTAGCCCATCTGTTGTTTTGGAAGCTTCCTTTCTCCACCTCGTAATAAGGCAAAAAAAGTCTCATTCGGAGCCTGCTTTGTGGTTTCCAAAGCCTGCTTTGCTGTTATACTTGTAATGATCGGAAAATTCATTACGGACATCCTCCCATGTTTTGGCCTTTGATTCATCTAACCCCAAGAACCAGCGCATGGCAGACCTGTCAGCGATTCATGAAACAGTTGAGCCATTAACTCATCAGTCACACATTGAGGCTTCATGGCTTGCACATCTTTGGGTAAATTTTTGGGCAACTAGTCCCATTAAACTTTTCTAGCTCGGGCATCTTGAATGAAATTGGAAGTTGGGCTTGTGGGAAGAGGAACAAAGTATGGACGTCGACAAGATTATTAGCATGGTGGATACCTTTCAAAGTTTTTTCCATGGCCCTTAGTGGAAAACAACTTTTGTTCTTCGGTCATTAGAGTACTTGGGTTGGGTGTCCCAATACGGGTTGGATTAATTCTTAGTAATTCATAAAATGCCACTATTTTAAATTTCCACTTATATTTGTGATGCACATTTTCTTGAATTTGTCAATTCAAGGTGATGAATTTGTGCCCTCAATACTATTTCAAATACCTTGAATTGTCCAATTTTGAATTGGACACCCAAACAGGTCCTGAGTGAAAATTTCCCCTCTATTATTATGAGTTTGTTAATTTTGAAAGACAAACTTTTTGTAACTCTCTTACATTACTATTGAGATTCATGCATTTTGATTATATTACATCACTTTCCTTTTTCCATACTAATATCTTTCCTGGTTTCAATAGACACCTAAGCCAAAAAAAAAGAAAAAGATGCTTCCGTTAAACCTTTGTTAATTTTGTTTTTTGACTTGATGCTTATTAAAGTTTTAATCTGAGACTAAATTTTTTTTTTCTACTAATGTTGTTTTAGATCTGAATTTTGATGTATTCGTTTTGCAGGGGGATGTAGTATTTATCTCACCACCATGGGGAGGTCCTTCATATAAAGCAGTTGACAATTTTACCCTTGATTTACTCAAGCCAAAAGATGGGTATGCTATGATTTTTTTTTTTCTTTACAGTTTTTGTTTTCCCATTCACAGGAATCTAGCAAAAAATGTTTAGAACTTTTTTTTTTTTTGGCAGTTTAGCTAGCTGAATATATGGATTCTGATAGATTGGATGAGAAAATTGATGTCTCATAACTTGACTTAAATAATTTTATCAAGGTACTATAAATTATTGGTGATGATGATAATGATAGTATTCAATTGTCTGCTTGAGTTTGGGTGGAATGGGTCTTATTTCATAGCTGCTTTCATAAATGTATGTATCTTTTAATTTTTGGTTGTTCAGAGCTTTCTATGAGATGTTGGACTTTTCGTAGGTATATATTACTTGTCAAGAATCAAAATGTCTAAAATCATCCTACCACAATGATTGTAATTTATATGATTGATTTATTGATTTATTGAATGTGATTTTGAAAGTAGTTGATGATTGCATTTACCATTATAACCAAGTAGAAATATAAATATATGAATGCTGCACTTCTCAACAAACAATTGTGCATCTACAACTTGTCTTATTGCACATGACTGTTTCTTTTGACATGTTGTTACCCATGGAGGCCTTATAATGTCTATTTAATATTTATTGAAGCCTCTTTTCACATTTCAATGATTTTTCAAAATATTTACTCAAATTTTCAATGTTGTAAAATGTTAATTTATTTGTGATTGCTGTTGATGATTTCCATTTTCAATGGTGGAAAATATTTAATGGAAGTGATATATATATATATATATATATATATACACACACACTAGATATAGCACACGTTCGTTGCACGTGAATATTTTTAAATAATATTAGTTATACAAAATAATAAATGCATAAAGATTTTATATTTTTTTAATAAAAGATAAAGTTTAAAATTCAAAAGTACATATTTTTTTTAAGAATTTGAGTAGGAATTTAACTTTAATTTGTTAAGAGGTTGAGTTAAAATCTAACTTTCATTTGTTACCAAAAGATAAGAACGTTTACTATGTGTTTCAATTAAAGGAAGGGTAGATGTGTATTTTTTTTTAAAAAATAAGGGTATATTGGTCGTTCAAAAGTTTTTATGAGATTCGGCCTTTTATAGGTAGTATAGATATATAGATATATAATTTTTTTTTTTTTTTTTTTGATCGGCAATCCAATGGAAGTGATATTAGAACCTTGGGCAAAGATACATATTGTTTTCAACAATATATTGAGGCTGACTGCATAATCATTCAATAGGGACTCTGTCTAGAAAATGATCTATGGTTATAATCATTGTTGTAGCATCCATTAGCACTTATAAATGACTGGAAACTGTATGTTTCTAATTTTTTGAGTTATTCAATAGTGTTGTATGTGCAGGTATTCAGTATTTCAAGCTGCTCAAAGAATAACACCTAACGTCATTATGTTCTTACCACGGAATGTGGATTTACATCAAGTGGAAGAACTTTCTTGGCTGTCTTCTCCTCCTTTAAACATTGAGGTATGGGTTTCTCTATATAATACAATTATACAGGGTGGTGAACATCAATCAGAAGTCGTGTTCGTTTGTATATTGTAATGCTTTCTGTGTTAAATCTCTACCAGAGGTCCTTCACATATTACAACTAAATTGAAATGTGCAGATTGAGGAAAATTATGTTCAAAGCAAATTAAAGGGTCTAACCATCTACTTTGGTGGCACTGCATTTGGGCTGCTTAAATTGTAAAAATCTTTCTTAGCTCTACCTTCGTAAGTATTAGTTATTAAGCATCCATTCATCATGTCCACATACACTGTCTAAGATAGGAAGAGAGAAAAAGTGTAAGAAAAGGAAAAAAAAAAGGCTTATTTTTTAAAATTTTCTTTGGGTGGGGTGTGGGGTGTTTGCTCTTTATGTGTGTGTGTGCTTTAATTTATTTTTTGTCGAGGATCTGCGAACCTACATGACATTATCCCTGTGTGATTTGGAAATTAATTTTCTTCAATAGAATTCTTACCTACTCTAGTTACTGGAAAACTTCTTGTTTATTTATGAAATGTTGGTCTGTGACTCAAACCAATTCCCTGATCAATGCAATGGTTTTGAAACTTTTTTGTTTTGTTTTTTGTTTTTTGTTTTTTTTTTGGGGGGGGGGGGGGAGAGATATTTGATTTTTGGCATTTATTTTTCTTGGGGGGCTCTTTTAACAAGTTAATATAATATAGTTGGTGTAAAATGTTGTCAGCTTATTATGATGGTGAAGACATATTGGTGCTTAGACACCTTTACGTGCATGCCATCAATAAGATGATGAAAATCCTCCCATTTCTCTTCCAGGATGTGATACACACACCACTCAGAATGGACTAAGGGTTGTTTTAACTTCTTATTCTTTGAATTGGAAGCACACAGAGGTGTCTCCCTATCTTTTCATTTTATGTATGAATCTGTCCTTGCTTTTGATCCAAGTAGATAGTAGTAATTTGTGTTACGGAACGGTATTTAAGATTGGAGCCTGGCTCTATCAGTGATTCATCTTCCTTCTACAGATGATTGCTACCTTTTATATCAAGCCATCCTTGATAACTGCCCTGTCCTTGAGAAACATCATGATATGTTTTGTCAAATTTCAGGGCAAAAAGTTAATTGGGGAAATGCCTTTGTCTAAAAATAAATTTGCTTAGATGGCAGAGTAGTTTAAACACATTTTTCGACCAGGCTAGGCTTTAGGGTTGGCACTTGGCAGGCTCACCTTCTCTCTCAAGGAGGATGTTGTACTACTATGATTGAAGCTATACTACTGGAAATTCCCATTTATTCCATCTTGCTTCAGCCTTGCCACCTCCCCTTTGTAAAGAAACAACTTTTGATGTGGTCCATGAGCCAGGCACACCAAGGACTTATTTTACTGGATGGGAGTATCTGTAAGACAGACGTGTTGTCAATGACAAAAATGACCTCAAATGGGCTCGCTTCTCAAATGGACAGAGGTGTTGTCAATGACGAAGGACTTTTTGGTGCTTGTATTCTAAACAGAAATTTTCAATTTTCACTTTAATCCACATCCAAACTGTAGGTATCCACATTTATATTTATATTTATAATGTAGGATGATGATCAGGTAAGCATGGGTTGATATAACTTATATCAACATCCATATTGGGTGGTGTACCTTGTATATGAGTGGGATATGAAGTACATTAGACCAATGCAAAGGGTAAAACCCCTAATACATGGTACTGATATAACTTATATCAACACGTGCTAATGAAAACATAACCATATATATGTATATATATATGCACAGAGCCAATTCCATGAGGATGTGTTGATATAAGTTAGGGTTTTCTTAATGTGTGCCTTTAGGGCACATGTTAAGTTGCGATTAATGACTCAATTATTGCATTGGAAATTATGAAAATGCATTTTAAATGGTGAAATTTGCTTAGAAAAATGTGAAAATGTTTGGAATACTGTGAAAACACATTTTTCATGCAATGATTGGGTTATTAATTGTAACTTAGCATGTGCTCTTAGGACACACATTAAGAAAACCTTAAAAATTATATCAAACTTTTATGTATCGGGAGTTATATCTCTTACATTAATAGGTTATAGACTTATGCATGGGGTACATTAAACCAATATAATGGGTACCAATCAATACAGAGTATTTTCAGCGTGTCCTCATGGGATATTCAGCACGTCCTCACACATTCACATACCACAAACATGAGGGATGGTGGTGCTCTCGTGGGGTTCTGGTGGAGGGATGTGATCCTGTGGAGTTCTAGTAGAGGGACGGTGGTGCTCCCACGGCTAGGTCGTGCAGGAGGGTGCATGGGGTCGTGAGATAGAGTGGTCATCTAGGAGAGAGTTTAAGACCGGCTATATATTGGGTCCTAGACTCCTAGTTAATAGATCAGTCATGCAAATTTTTGCCTCTTTCATGTGAACTTACTTGCAAAAACTTTGTGAGGCATTCATTTCTATCACTGCAATTGGTACATTGGATCATCAATTAAGTGAGACCAATAGATGATAGGTCCTAGCAAATTTTCAATGGCGACCGTTGTGACAAGCATGGAATTTCAGAACTATTTGGCAAAGAAATAGCTCGTAATTGGGGTTATTCAAGGAAATTACAGGAATAATTTGAGCAAAAAATAGGGGAGGGGAATTTAGGCCATAGCCTCATAATATATATGTTTTTTTTTTTTTTTTTTTTTTCATTACGGAACCATCAACAAAATCATTTAACCGGTAACTCTTTTGACACTAAACTAACAAAATTGTCATTTTTTTTTACTTTCAAGCTATTTAGAACCAAGCCATAAAAAGACACGATTATTAATGCTTTAAATAACCAAACCATTTGATTTGGCTCGATATAAGGCTCATTCAAGCTCACTTGTTAACTAAACTAGCCAAGTTTATACTTTAACTTCGAGCTCTTTACTTGACTTGGTTTACATCCCTAAATTTAAAAGATCTAGATTGTCATATAAGAATGTGTTAATGTAAATTACATCAACACGTGCATTGGGAGATTGTATCCCCTAACCCACCAATGTAAGGAGTATAATCTTTCAATGTACATGTTGATGTAACTTATATCAACACGTCTTTATAAGACCAGATCTCTTCGTATATAAATGGTCTTGGCTAGTTAATTTTGTAGGGCGATGTCTCATCTTATATTCTTTCTCTATACTAAAATATGGGGGACATGCAATGCGTGGGCAAAATTTATTTATTTTTTAAAAAAATTTATAAAATAGAGGAAAATGCTGATACAAAATTATTTTAAAATTTTTAATTTAAAAATATTTTTCTGAGAGATAAAAATGAGATGGATGGTTCCAGAAGATAAATTAACCACCTTATCTACTTAGTGCTTACTTTATCTAACCGAAAAGATTATTTTAACCTAATGTTTACTTTAGTTTTAATATTTAATGAGAGTATTTTAGTATTTTGATGTGTACATTTAATCACAGTTACAAACCTTTTATATATACTTATATATAATACACGTGCGTTACACTTGAACACTTTTAAATAATATATTAACATAGGAGAAAGAACTGAGAAGTATCACTAGGCAACAAGGTTATTGATAAGGAGTAAAAAAATAAATATAAAGGGGTAAAAAAAAAATCTAGAGGGCTAAAAAGATTCGAGAAGGACCAAATCTTAAATTAGTAAAAATGTTATAAGTACAAAATTTAAAAATAAAAAATTTGGCGCGGCAAACTGACTCCCCAAGCGTCTTACTAGCTCTGCCCTTGCGAATGGGGATCTTTTTTATTTAGTGTGTATATTCGTAGAAAATGGTCAAAAGAAGGCTTTTATTTGGCTATTTTAATTTATTGTGTATACTCATTGAGATTTGAGAGTAACTCTTTTTTAAGTTAAATATAATATTATTTGTAAGTACATAGATTTCTAACACTATTAGGTTTGTATTCATATATCCTGTCATGCAATTTGGGAGTTGCCCTTAGTTTGTTCGCAATAGGAGTTTGAGTTAAAATTTAACTTTCATTTATTAGGGGTTTGAGTTAAATTCTAATTTTTATTTGTTATTAGATGATAAGTATGTTGTATTTTTATAAATAAAATACATATTTGTGATTCAAATTATGTTTTATTTATGAGGTGTTATGGCCTTTATAATATTTATTTATATTGTCCATTATTATGAGTTAGTGGGCATATTATTGTTTGGGGTTACACATCCTTTTAGAGAAAAAAATAGTTTTTCCATTAGTATTTGATGGTTTTTGTTGTCTTCTTCTTCTTCCTTGGTATGAGAAAAAATCAAAAAGTTTTAAAAAGCTTTTTCTCAATCCTTCTTTTCTCTCCATCTATAAACTTTTTTTATATAAAATTTCATCTAGTTTTATTCAATTTTTATTGAATATTTTCATGGAACAATCAAGAGCTGTTCGGTTCCTTGTACTTGTAACTGCACGTATACGAGGAACACGATTGTTATATCCTGGAGAGTTGGGGTGCTAGAGGACCTAGATGCACTGAGTGATTCACTCCGAGAGGCGCAAATCAACTCTAAAGGACAGTGTTCACACACGCCTCAATCGATAAGTCCATTTCTTTTATTATCAATTATATTTTTGCATATTTTGATTTTCGACATCCATGTTTTTGTTCAATATTTCCAACAATCTTAAGAGTTGATATTGTTGGGTGTCGTTAATCAATTGATATGATTTATATGAATCCTATGTTGTTTTGAGTTATTGGATTTTCATGGTTTATCACGAGAAGTGGATGGATGGGTTTTTTATTTTAGTCTTTATTCAATTCAAGATATTCAATTGTTTTACACAATATTATTTTTGAGATATGTGAGCTTGAATCATATCATAATGAACTGATAAAATTGCTTTTAAAAAGATGTTATTCCTAATATTTGAAATTTCTTGATTATATAATTGTTTGAATCCTATGCCACTTTTTCAAGTATAGTGTAATTTGATTCCATTTGGAGATGATTCATGAAATTTTAAATATTTTGAAAAAGTGATGATTTAGTTTGTATGATTCATGTGGAGTATATAGATGATGATTACTCTTATCTTTGTAGTTATATGATGTTTTAATTTTTTTGCATATGAAAAGAGAATAACAAAATAAATCATTGTTCTAGTTATGGATTATTGTTTGTTAATCCTTATTTTTAAATTGAAGTATAATTATTTTTAAAATGGAGACGTGCCTTCTACTACATCAATTAAATCTGAATTTTCTGATTTAATATGAAACAATGTTTTAGAAATTAATCTTACGTGAGAAAATGAAAAATAAAATTGGTGTTATATTAATTTAGAGAATGTTCACATATGGATTGAAATTCACAATGATGTCTATATAATAATTATGATTTTGGAAGCAAATACAAATTTTGTTTGAATTATATGTCACGATTATATATTCATGTTGTGATAAATCTTGTATTGGAAATTATAAATTTATAAAGTTTTTCAATATCCATTATAGTTTAATTACACAAATGGATGTATCCTATTCACTTGTAAATTTGAAAATTTTGATCATGCATGTTATTTTATTTTTTATGTCAAAATTATATCATTTTCATAGTGCTTGAATTTGTGGGGGGTTGCTTTCAAATTTAATTGTATAAATGCTACCTCCTATGAAATTATTATATTCTTAATGAATTTTTCAAAATTCAAAGAGTAACATAATTTTATTAATTTCTAACTCTTGGATTTATTAGAGTTAATTGTTATATTCGGTTACAAAATTTATGATATTAATTAAATTTGATTTAATTTTCAGCAATAAGGTTTGATTATTGCTAATAATTGATTATTTATTTTTGTAACCAATTGTCCATTAAAATTTTTATAGCTGTTAGAAATTTAATATTTGACTCTTGGGGTTAAATTTTCGTGACCGTTGGATTATTAAATATTCATAATGATTATATTATTAAATTCTTTTGACCGTTAGAGTTCGGTTACAAATCTATGTCTTTAATTGTAAGAATAATATTATTTAATTATTTCTTCAATTAATTTTTCAGCCCAATGGTGATTAAAGTAAATATATGTAACTAACATTTCATTTATCATGCTTATAGAGATAGTTTAAATTCATATATCTTGTTAGTCAATACTAAATTAATTGAATTTAATTATGAGACATGATATTATTAATTTATGTGTGCAAATTAACTTATGATTTTGATAGAGTATGATCAAAGCATACATAAATAATTCTTAGGAGAAAAAGTATGATATTTATAAATTTGATCACTTCAAATATAGGTGTAGAGATTATACTATTGTCATATTGAAATATTTATATAATTTGGATGTTGTATGTGACTATGGTTTCGTCACATAGTGAAAATAAAATTTGATGATGAGATGATAATTGAGAATCATGTCAAATTTTATTTTAACATGCTAATCTGTAAAGTTCTTTAAACAATGAGAATTATTTTAGATTGAAAAAGAAAAACATACGTGTATGCTCAACTGTGGGGGTTGACGATATTGAATTTGATAAATTTATTTATTTATTTATTTTAAAAAAATTTGGTACGTCAACTAGAGTCATATGAGATTAAAAACTATGTGCTTTCTGAAAGGCGTTTAGCAATTTGGTTGCTAAGCCACATATGAGTTTTAATTATGAACATAATTTATTGGCATTGAAAAAATCTTGAAAAGTTTGATATCGAGTAATATGGGTATGCATATGTGATTTAAAGTGTATTACTCTACCGATTTATTATTATTAGAAAAATACACATCTCATACATTTTTCGATCTTTTAACAATGTGAAAAATATTATATGAGGCGAGATTATAATATTATTGAAAAATTTAAGTATGGATTTTCTGGAAACATGTCAAACGCAAAATAAATATTTTTCATGCTATTTAATTTTCTGAGATTATAATAGCAATATCATATGTTGACATGATTATAACTTTTTCTCGCGATCCAAAAGTTTAATTTCTAATTGAAGAGTCCAATTACAAATATATTGTGTGACAATAGAAAAATAAATATACTTTTAAATTTGTTCTATATGAATATAATTTATATGGAAATTATAAGATGTGCTGTTTATGTGAATGCTAAAATTGCATTGAAATTAGTAAACAAAACATTATATCCTGAATTGTGGGGCACATCTTGCGAAGACACATTTTATGTGAGAATGTATATTTATTTTAAAATTTACATATTATTGAATTTTCTCAATATATTATATGTTGGTCTCTTATTAATAAAAGAGATAAAATGAGTATTATGATTTTCATTTCTGAAAATAGAGTTAGTTCAAACCTATTGAAATTATACGTGATATATTGAGAGAATGTTATATGTGAATTATTAATAATTTTGAGAATAACTATATTATTTAGTGGTTAAGGAAATGTTTTAAAATTATTGGTCATATATATACTTATTTATATTGTTGCGCTGACTAAAATTATTACTGAATGTTGAGATTCAAAGAAATCATGATGATGATTTTTGAAAATTTATGGGTTTTGTATGGCATATTTTTATTTAAATATGTGATGATATAATGATGTGAGATGAATCAATGATTCATAATTTGAATATCCTTTTCTGAGAGGTATATTTACTTAAAATTTATTAAAGGTGATTTGTGTACCCAACTTTCTTAGCAATCATCAATTTTATGGATTTCTTATATTATTTGCAGATTATGATGATGATGATAATTGAATATTTGATTCAAATGAGAAGAAATCCATGTGTGGACCTATATTGCCTATATGGTATGGTGCCTTGAAATTATCCAAGATGATATGTCTCATTGTCCACTTTGAAGGTTGGAATTGATGACTTGGCTTATAAAAAGCTATAAGAGTATTAAGAGAAAAATCTCAGCAATTACATATTCATGAATGAGATTTGTGCTTATTCATTATTTGTTGGCCTGAGCAAATAATTTTATGGGGTAGTGCCTAGAAGCACAATATTAAATAGCAGCTGTTTAAAGAGTCAGAGATGAGAATTATTAAGTTTCTGATTAATTCATTTTTTAGTGAATAATACATCGAGGGAAATGGGACTTATGCCTATAACAAGGGTCAACAGTAATGGTAACCCAACCTATGTGAATGGAGATCCTAGGAAGTAGGTTTATATGGGTAATAACAAGTTACTGATTGACTTGGAGTGCACTATCATTTATATATAAGTAATATATTTAGAGTGTCCCTTCCTATGATGTAGATAGTGCAAATTGCAACGTTTAAGGTTGAGTTTTAACTCTTAATGGATTCCATAGTCCTATTTGGGTGGTGTGTTCAATTGTAGTACACACTTGATGGATCCACCTATATAGGTATGGAAGTGGGGCCGCTTCCTATGAGAGCTTAGAGAGGTTCTTTAGAGCACTCATAAATATCCAGGTATGGCACATGGCCTATTCGTGCCACCCCGATTAGAACAGCTCAGATTTCAAGAATAATATGTGGGTTGTGAGTCGACTGATTTATAAAAAGAAATTTTAGTTCATAGAAACTTATAGTTTCACCATATTTCTGTAGGTCATACTCACATATCCTAGGTATGGTTCATAGTCCAAAAGACACCACTACCGATGCATTGCATTCTTGTGTTCCTTATACTTTTTGTTATATAATTTGAATCATGTGAGGGATTGTTGTATTTTTATAAATAAAATACATATTTGTGATTCAAATTATGTTTTATTTATGAGGTGTTATGGCCTTTATGATATTTATTTATATTGTCCATTATTATGAGTTAGTGGGCATATTATTATTTGGGGTTACACATCCTTTTGGAGAAAAAAATGGTTTTTCCATTATTATTTGATGGTTTTTGTTGTCTTCTTCTTCTTCCTTGGTATGAGAAAAAACCAAAAAGTTTTAGAAAGCTTTTTCTCAATCCTTCTTTTCTCTCCATCTATAAATTTCTTTTATATAAAATTTCATCTAGTTTTATTCAATTTTTATTGAATATTTTCATGGAACGATCAAGAGTTATTCGGTTCCTTGTACTTACGAGTGCACGTGTACGAGGAACACGATTGTTGTATCCTGGAGGGTTGGGGCGTTAGAGGATCTAATGCCTGTTTGGGATAGTTTCAGAGTAGAATCAAAAGCTGAATCAGAATCAGGGGGAGGGGGGAGGCAGGAGTAAGTGCCTGTTTGGGATAGCTTCAGAGTAGAATCAGAAGTAGAATCAGAAGCTGAATCAGAAGCTGAATTAGAATCAGGGGGGAGGCAGCTTAAGTAAATTGGCCTCAAAATCTCTTTTGGGCTTACAATCACTTTTCTCACATTTTATCCAAACACTCTTAAAAGTGATTATGGGCCATCAGAAGAGATTTTGGGCCTCTCAGAATCTCATCCAAACATGCACTAAATTGGCCTTAAAATCTCTTTTGGGCTTACAATCACTTTTCTCATTTTTTATCCAAACACTCTTAAAAGTGATTATGGGCCATTAGAAAAGATTTTGGGCCTCCCAGAATCTCATCCAAACAGGCACCTAGATACATCGAGTGATTCACTCCGAGGGGCGCAAATCAACTCTTAAAGACAGTATTCGCACACACCTCAATCGACAAGTCCATTTCTTTTATTATCAATTATATTTTTGCATATTTTGATTTTTGACATCCATGTTTTTGTTCAATATTTCCAACAAAGTGAATGGTCACCAAAGCTTAAAAAAGTGTTTATAAATTTAAATAAAGGAAACATTGTGAATAAACAAATTTTTTTTTTTTTTTCTTAATGTTAGGAGGTTCCAAGATGCTTATTTGTCTTATTAATACTTCAAGTCATTACATGACAAAAGTCTTTAACAATGGCCTTAAAAGAGAGTTGTGAAATTACCTAAAACTTTTTATTTTAGAAAAGGCTCTTGTACCACTCAACCCACCCAAGAATTTTTTTACATTAAATATTCACATTAGAGATTGTAGCTGGTGGATTAGTACTTAGTAGATTACATAATTACATAATGAGCTAATGAACAGCCCCTATGTTATGATACCGTGTGTTGACGTGACCGTGACTGATGATTTATATATTGATGTACATAGAATTCAATCATTAACAAAGACGGGCACTGGTAAATTATTCTCCATCCGAGTGCCAGCGTAGCGAATAGCAATGGCGGACTCTCATGTAGAAGAGCATCTCGACGTTCTTACGAAAACTGGTCAGAAGACGGGCATTTCCAAACCCAGGTAACTCCTCCATTAATCTTCGCGCTCTAGCCTCTGTTTGGTCGGCAAGAAAACGGAAGAAAATTAGAAAAAATATAAAATTTTGCTTGGGTTCTATGTTGTTTTAATATCTGTTAAAGAAAGAAAAGCTCAGTTCAACTGAACCAAATTTCTATTAGGCTCAGTGTGTGGAGGATTTTGCTCTCCTGGTTCCTGAATAAAAGGAAACTTAAAAAAATTCATGATTTTTATTGCCTTTTCTTTTCATACGTTTTCTCAGCAACCAAACAGAGCATTTCATTAATGTTTTTAAAAATCTGAATTTTCATTTTTTATGGAGACCAAATAGAAAATTGAGTGGAATATTTCTCTTGTTGTGTTTCCGAAGAACATCCTAATCTTGCGAACATCTTTTACAAATTTCTGTAATTTAGTAATGCATTCAAGAGATCGTACTTGAAAGTTATTGAATTTGCGGGCCTTTTGCTATTATCATACTGTTTGTATGTACAATGTATGTATTTCGGTTTCAGAGGGCAGAGGATTTCCAAAGTTCAATCTGAGCCCACAATAGAAAGACAATCTTGCTGAACAACTATGTTTACTGAATCAGAACCCAAATCGGGTTAATATAAATTACAAACTAGCTGTGCGGCAAGGTCGATGGTTGTTTAGTACTGTCGTTGAATTTCATATGGATTTTATTTGACTGATTTAGCTATATTTAGACTTCCAAAGAGAGGTAGTATTCGAAGGGGAGATGAGTACATGAATGCTATAATCGGCCTTAAAGGTAGTTTTCCCTTTCCACGTATTTAACAACTTTCACCCAAGGCTCTTTTAGAAGTTCGAAATACTTGGTGACCAACCATAAGGCCTCTTGGCTTTTAATTCAACAATAAACTGTTTATTTACAAGAGGCAGACTAGGAGGGAAGGAGGGAGGGACCTTCACATTCTAGTGTATCCACCACCTTCATATACTTAAGCAACACCACCTTCATTTACTTCAGCACTAAACTAAAGAAGGAGAGGGAGAGGGAGAGGGAGAGGGAGAGAGAGCGGGAGAGGGAGATACGAAACGAGCGAGAGTTCGCAGTCTAAAGTATCCATCACCTTCATTTACTTCAAAAATAAACTATAGAGAGAAAGAGAGAGGCGGGGGTGGGGGAGACGTAGAATTCTTGTGTATTCACTACCTTCATTTACCTTAGTGGAGAGAGAGAGAGAGAGAGAGAGAGAGAGAGAGAGAGAGGGAGAGCGGGAGAGAGAGAGAAAGAGAGAGCACACAATGCAATTGTATTCACCCCCTTCATTTACCATATCTCGGATGAAGTGCACCTTTACATTAATGTGTTTGGTCCTCTCATGGAACATCTGATTTTTGGTTAGATGAATGGCACTTTGGCTATTGCAAACACTGTAGTTAACTTCTGTTGCAATTCCAGATCACCAACCAAACCTCTCAGCTATATGGCTTCCTTAACTGCCTTTGCAGCTGCATATACTCTGCTTCAATTGTAGAAAATGCAATTGTAGACTGCGACGTTGTCTTCTAACTAGTGGCACAACCAGAAGAGTAAAGACATAGACATCCTCCTATCCAAATCTTCACCATAGTTTGAATCAGCATATCCAACGATACTTCCAGAAGTGTCATTGCCTTTGTCATATACAAGCCCAACATTGGTAGTATCTTTCAAATAACATAGTATCCATTTCACAGGTTGCCAGTGAGCTTTCCTAGGTTTACCCATATATCTGCTAACTACACTAACAGCATGTGAAATGCCTGGCCTTGTGCAAACCATGGCACACATAAGACTGCCAACTGCACTAGTAAGGACCATGTGACGTGCTCCACTTCTTCCTCAGTTTGTGGTGACAAAGTGACTGGAAGTCTAAAGTGAGCTGCAAGTGGAGCACTCACAGGTTTTGACTCTTGCATACCAAAGCGTTCCAACACCTTCTCAATGTACCTCTTCTGTGACAGGTACAATCTGCCAACTTTTCGGTCCCAAATTCCAATGAATGTCCATGTCAAGTATCTTCTTTGCAATGCCCAAATCTTTCATTTTAAGTTCACCACTGAGCCAATCCTTTATCCTATTGATCTCAGATATGTTCTTTGTAGCAATCAACATATCACTAATATATATAGCAACAAATAAATAAACAAACATTTTGAGAGCTTCCTATGGTAGACACAACTGTCACACTCACTCATGCAATAGGCATTCCCAACCATAAACGTATTGCATTGTTTGGGAGACTGCTTTAGGCCATACAAGGATCTTTTCAACAAGCAAACATGGTCCTCCTTACCATGAATGACAAACCCCCCCTGGCTGATAGATATAAACCTGCTCGTTTAGCTCACCATTCAAAAAAGCTGTCTTAACATCAAGCTTCTCAAGCTCTAGATCAAACAGAGTGATCATAGGGAGTATCACTCGGATTGAGCTATGCTTCACAACAGGAGAGAACACTTTATGAAGTCAACACCCTTTGTTTGAGTAAAACCCTCTACAACCAGTTTTGCTTTGAATCTAGCATCTTCCACCCTGGAGTTCCTTCCTTCTTGATAACCCATTTGCAACCAACAATCTTCTGGGCCTTTGGTGGTTTTATAAGCTCCTAAGTAATTCTTATGAAAGAGATTCAGTATCTTCAACCATGGCAGCAGTCCACTATGCTGATTCCTTATTAGTGATGGCCCCACTATAAGTAGTAAGCTCTTAAGCCTCAACACTTCTTCCACACTGAGTGCATAAGCGGCTAGATCTGCATAACCATATTTCTGAGTTGGCCCAGTCTGCCTCCTTTCTCTGTCCCTAGAAAGCATGTAATCTTGCTGCTGTGGTGTTTCTTCATTTTCCTAATCAGAATGTTGCACCTCCTCCTCATCTTGCACAACTTGGACATCCCCTTACAAATTTTCTCATAATTTTTCTAAAACCTCTATCTCAAGCTCCACCTTCTTACTAACACTTTGGTCTTTTCCAGTGTTACTATTCTCCTCTTGAATTGGTTTTAGCATCACAAACTCAATAAATCTCGCGTCTCTGCTAATAATACATTCGGGTGATCTGGACACCACAGCCGATAACCTTTCCTTGGCTCAAGCTCACTATCATTCACATGAGCATAAGAAAAACAACCAGACACTCTTAAACCATTGTAATTAGCAACAGACCCAGACCATACTTCTTCAGGAGTTTTACAGTCAATCACTATTGATGGAGTCTTGTTAATCAAATAAGAAGCCTTGTTAACAGCTTTTGCCCGGAAGAGTCCTATTCATACGTTCAACAAGCCTTTTTTGTTGTGGCATTTTTCTCATTGTGCGGTGTCTCACAATTCCTTCGTTGTTGCAAAACTCATTACATGGACCTCTATGGAATTCCAAGCCATTGTCAGGCATTTGATCTGGTAACAGTTTGGTTCTCGATCATAGCCTTCCACTGTTTGAACTGAAAAAAGACTTCATCCTTGTGCTTTAAAATGTAGATCCACACATTTCAAGAGAAGTCATCAATAAATGTCAACATATATCTGCCACCACCAAGAGACGGAACTGGAGAGAGACCCCAAAGGTCCGAATGGAAGCAATTTAAAGTGCCCTTTTTCTGGTGACCACAGGCATTGAACCTAACCTTGCATTGCTTTCCGAAGGCACAATGCTCCCATAGAAGTCCAGCTTTCCTATTTTTTGGATGTCTAGCAAACCTTGTTTGCTCAACATAGCCATTCCCTTCTCACTCATATGCCCAAGTAGCATATGCCACAACCTGGTAATGTTTGAATCTGAATTTGAAAATGACACAACAGCAACACTTGTAACTGTGCTGCCTTGAAGAAAATAGAGGCCATTATGCTTTAGTCTCTTCATTACTACAAGAACACTCCCACTTCCAGCTTTATAGTTTGGAGTCGAGCGTACCAAGGAAATCGGATTTTTCCTCAGTTTTAGAACATGCTTGACATTGGTTAGAGTCATCATAATATTGTCATACATCTTAATTCCGATTGAACCTATCCCAAAAACCTCACAGGCCACAAGGTGCCCCATAAGAATTTTACCACCATCTATTGACTGGAAGTGGAAAACCAGTTCTTATTAAGACACGTATAGCAGCAATGACCCACACTAAGAATCCACTCATCACCTTAGCCGCCAATAGTAAATGAAAGAATATTTGCACCATCAGAACTTTCTTCTGCAATCCAGCTACGTCACCAGAGTTTGAGGCTTCTTGCTTTCCCTTATTCTTACGCTTTGGACAATCTTTCCTCATATGCCCTTCCTTGTGACAATGGAAGCATTTAATTTTTGTAGATCTTGATTTTGATCTAGAACGGCCTTTGCTAGAGCTCATCTTCTTTGTTCTCCCTCATGCAACCAGACCTTCGTCCTTCACCTGTGCTGTTATTGGTGTTCTCAGACATAACCTTTTTCTTCAACTCCTTAGAGTTTAAGGCTGCCTCAACATCTTCCATGGAAAGAGATTCTCTACCAAACAGCATGGTATCAACAAAGTGCTGCTATGAAGGTGGTAAGGAACACTCAGCAACATAGCTTCATTCTCATCGCTGATTTCAATATCTATATTTCTTAGGTCTATGATAGCTTTATTAAAAGTGTTAAGGTGGTCTGAAATAGACGTTCCTTCTTGCATTTGTAGGGCGAATAACCGATTCTTTAGATACGAGTTTTCCAACTTTGGCCACAACCTTGCAGCTGTTTCTCTGTTGCAACTTTTTGCAGAACTCCATCACTCTAGGATAACAATAATGCACCTTATACTTTCTCCAATAATTCATCCTTCTTGCCTTTTGACGTCGTTTCTGGCAATTCTTTTTAGCCCTGTAGTGCTTTCTGCAATTCATGGTGAATGAGCAAAGCTTGCATCTTGATACGCCATAGGCTAAAATCGTTTTTCCCATTGAATTTCTTGATTTCAAATTTTTTGTAGCCATTGCAAAATCTCAAAATCCCAAAATTTGCTAGATTGCTTTAGCAAATTTTAACTTCATTACCATCCCCTCTTTAGCCATGGTGGTTAGGTAGTTATCAAACCATTCTTAAGGTTAGAGGTCTGAGGATTGGTATGCCATTGGAACATGGAACCCCCAAAAAAAAAAAAAAAAAAAGAAAAAGAAAAAGGGAACTTCATTGGTAGTGAATTCTGGGATCACGCAAATTCAGCATGTCGACGCCGTAATACCAGTTTGTTGTGAAAAATGCAGATTTAGGAGTTGAGAAATTATATGGGAAATGAAAACAAGCACACATAGCCACAAATGATTTATGTGGTTTGGCTAATCGCTTAGGTCCATGGGCGAACAAAGGAAGAAGAATTTCACTATGGAGAAAATTAAATTTACAGGTGGACTCAACTGTCTCTTGGACCCAAACCCTATACACCCAGAGGTTCACTCACTTACACATTCAAGGTTCTCTCACTAAGGCACTGATCTCTCTTGGTGGATCTTTACCGCTCTAAGTCCAAAATGGAGAAGTCATTCGCCTTTTATAATACAAAATGAAAAGTGATGTAATATTATTTCTATTATAATATGCATTAAATGCATATCTCACAATAAATGCCATGTAGGAGAATCAAATGGACTTTGTCCACTTCTATTGCACTTCATGCGTGAAAAGCCACTTAGCAGCCCAATTTTTCTGCTTTTGTAAATGAGGTGCAACTTTTCTTTTGGGATATCTCGGTGTGTGAAAGCTTGTCTACTTGCTAATCACTCCAGCTACATTTTTGGTCGGCAAATGACAGCACTCTTAGAGCCAAAAAACCAATTATGTAAAGGCGAACTTGTGATTGTGTGGTTAGGCGCATGGTCATGGGTTCAATTCCCCACTAGGACAACCCAAGATTTAAGTGGGGGGCTGTGGTAGTGGGTTTCTATGCTAGTCTCTCTGAGGGTTAGGTTCCATGGGTGGGTCCAAAGGGCCTTACTATGGGATGGTTCCACCATTATAAAAAACCCTGTAGTATGTAGTACGTAGAGGATGAAGAGAGATGAGAAAGAGGGAGAGAAAGAGTAGAGAGGAAGGTACTGAGAGAAGCAGAAGCAAGAGGTAGGGAAATTCTGACTCCCTCTGTCCCACAACGATAAGGCATTTTTCCTTTTTTTTGGTCCCAAAATGTTTGGCCGCATTGAATAGTTAATTCATAATTTTTTTGACTTTCATATACTACCCTTTGTTATATCATAAATTACTTCGGACACAAAACTCTGTCCCAGCTTGGCACTACTTTTTATGTCTTATAGTATAAGGGTGCTTTTGGAAAATAAAAGTTCAAGGGGTGAAGGGTCAATGCATTAATAACTTTTCTTAATCTATGTGTTTTGTCAAAGATGGCCTATCTTTGTGGGATAGAGGGGGTAATTCTTATTCATGAAAGTCTGCTTTAACATTAAAATCTCATGCCTTTATATAGGCTACAAGCCTACAACCCTATACAAATAAGGAAAGTACTAATAAAAAGGAAAATAAATTAACTAAAATAAAGAAAACAAAATAAACAAACTAAACCCTACAAGCCCGCCTAAAGTAAGTCTAAAACGTGTGTGACACGTGGGTCCTCTCTTGGGGTCCATTATGGTCCTTATCATTCCCCCCCGCTACTCCTTAAGAAGATTAGGATTAAGGTGACGAAACTCATCCTTAGGAATCCATGTATCCTCATGGGCAATCTCTCCAATGAACGAGATAACGTTGATAACCTCCTCCAGGAGGTAGAATAGTCTGATCTAAGTACATCTGCAATTTGATTAGTGCTCTGAAGTGGTAGATGTGGAAGAACCAGAATTGGTGCGAAAATGGTAGAAGTAGTTGATCCACCAGTAGAAATATCCGGCAATGTGGGAGTCTCTAAGGTGCCTCGATAAGCCAACATATCCTCAACATTTAAAATTGGACTAATATTCATATCATTTGGCAAAAGTACATATCCATTAGTCCCCATTTTACGAAGGATATAAGAAGGTCCAATGGCTTAGGCATATAATTTCTTGAAGGAGTATTTAGGGTAATGTTCAAGGTGTACAAGATCCATGATATTATTTATTTATTTTTTTGATGAAGTAAATATGTATTAGAAACAAAAGAGCTTACCCCAAGTACATGAGACATATACCAGCATTAAAACAAAACTCTCTAACATTTGAGGGAGTCAACAAAATGCAAAAAAGTGAGATGGTTACAATTAGCGTAGTGTTAGAGTACCACAAGTAAATATATTTAATGAAAAAGGACTTAAGGCCTATGATTGACATTTCGGTTCCTTCAAAAGTTCTTAGGTTCCTCTCCTTCCAAATACACCAAAAGATAGCATGGGGGACCATTCTCCATATCACTTTGCTCTCCTTAATACCCCCTTTAAACCACCAACCAACAAGAAGGTCATGGGTAGAAGAGGGGAGAACCCAATGAATACCAAACATATTAAAAGTAAGCATCCAAAGACTTCTAGCAACCATGCAATGAATAAAAGTATGATCAACTGTCTCCGCCTTCTCTTTACATAAGATACATCTATTCGGCATAGACCACCTTCTCTCAATAAGATGATTCAAATTCAAACACTTATCACTCCCCACCAACCAACAAAAGAAAGCCACTTTGATGGGAATTGAAGCAATCCAAATATTCTTAGCCGGTAAAAAAGGAACCCCTTGTGGCCTCAAAGCATTGTAGAAAGATTTCACAGAGAATAAACCTTTAGAGTCCTTACGCCACACCAAGGTATCATTCTCACCCACCGAAATCTTACTCTCATGATATTATCCCCGTCATTATATTCTTTTTTTTTACGATGGACATTAGTAGCAAGTTCATAATTTTCATTAAGGCAATTTTACGATGTATAAGATCACAAATATGTTGGGCAAAGGAATCGGCAGAGCAGAGTGAGGGACGAAAATCTGGAGGTAGAGGCACGAGATCAATGGCTTGTCGAGGGGAGAAGCCATGAACAATCTGAAAACGACTCATACTAGTATTACGATTGACGGAACAATTATAAGCAAACTCAAGAGTCGGCAAAATATAGTCCCAAGTTTCTGGTCGCTCCTTTACAAGATACTTAAGCAAATCCCCTATACTCTTATTGACAACCTTAGTTTGCTCATCTGAGGATGAAATGCAGTAGAAAATTTTTAGTGTGTCCCATAAAGTTTCCAAAGTGTTCCAAAAGTAACTAATGAACTTAACATCCAGATCAAACATAAAGAAAGTTGGCAACCCATGGAGGTGCACAATTTCCTTAAAGAACACCTTGGCCACATGTGATGCATTTGCAGTCTTATTACATGGAATGAAATGAGCCATTTTGAAAAACCTATCCGTAACAACTAAAATAAAATTATGCGCCCTAGCTATTTTAGGAAAACCTAGGATAAAATCCATGCTAACATCTTTCCAAGGTGTGTGTGGAATAGGTAAATGAGTGTACAATCTAGTTTTTCTCTTTGACTCTTCCTAGACTTAGCTAATTGACATGTGTGACACTAAGACACAAGTACACAACCCTAGTAGGCTAGCACAGTATTTCTTAAGGGGTGGCCAATAAAATCTATCTTCAAGCAAAGCAATGGTCTTTCTCTAACCAAAATGACCAAGAATTCCCTCAGCGTGCAACTCTAGATAAGAAAATCCCTATGTGAGGTAGAAGGGATGTTAGGATTATGCCCTAGAGCCAATCATAGAGATGATTGTTTAGGGATTAGGAACAATCAATTGATTTCATTTATGCATGTCACATTTATTATTGATTTAATAAAAGGACTTATTCTATTATGTTCATATGCATAATTTATATTTACATAATATGTCCATGGAGTTAGAGTTGAGAATATGAAATTACAAAGAGTTGTAATTTTGAGACTGTAGATATATCTTTGTACTAAACTCCTAAAACATTCATAATTGAAGGTTCACTATGATGGACAGTAATGAATCATAGGACTAGCACTTGTTAGGTTGACTCTATAGGAGGATAGCTAGTCTCAAGCTATTTGTGTGGAGACACTACAACCAACAAGTAGGTGCCTATTATAAGAATAGGTACAGTGAATGTGACCAAAGATATGAGATAAACTGAATGGAGTTTTAACCTGCCTGTCAATCAGTTTCTCATTGTTATAGTGGTACAAGTAATCCTTAGACCTGAGACACCATGGTTGTCTTATACATGTAACTTTAGAAGTTTGATAACACTAAGTGCAGATCCTATTTAGGGGTCTGTAAGGGTGTTTATTGGCTCTACTGCTATGTGTGTGAAGGTATGTGAGTGATCAACAAGGAATCCATCACTCTCAGGAAAAAGAGAGTGAATGTCTTATATAGCATTCATTGAATATAACTCATTAAATCCAGGGGCCCATGGTAGAATGAATATGGAAAGGAATTTCCATAAGTTCATCATTGAGTTGATATTAATGAATGAGTATAAAGTAATTGAACTAGGGACTTGACAGACTTCTATGTCCTATTAGTTCAATTGGAGACATTGTATTGATGGAAGGATGTAATTGTAACCTATAAACTATAACAGAAGGGTTCTTTGTAAATGACTATTCACCTCATTAAGGACCACATCATGAGCCATATGCTAGGTGTTACTCATGGTTAGTAGAAACTCTAATTGATATAAATGAGTTATAATCAATTAGAGAATTGAAAGGAGTTTCAAATTTTCAATTAGACCCTTAATGGAAAGTGTTCCATTGTGCACAACATGTGCTGTTCCTACTACTTGATGATGTGAACCCAATGGGTCACACATTGATCATGTTAAGAGAGCTTGATTGTCTATGAGAGAAAGGGTATAAGTGATTAAAGAAAAGTTCTTTAAGGGGCTAATTTGTATTTGATGCAAACTAGTGGGCTAATTGTGTAATTAAGAGTAATTACATAAAACCCACTAGGGTTTTAAGTTCCCCCTTGGCCGGCCCTATTGTGTGGCTATATAAGCCACATTATGATGTGATGACATCATCACAATTGGATCCCCAAGGGGCTGGCCGAAAATTTCACAAGGCGCTCTCTCTCTCTCTCTCTTCTCCACCTCTAGCAACCATAAGGAAGAAGAAGGAAAGGACTTCAAGTTCAAGCTAGGTGTGGATACTGTTGGAGGTAGTACACTTGGATTGCTCATTCATTGCTGCCCGGAGTTCAAGCTTGGAGCAAAAAGGAGAAGACAAAGCTTAGAGCATAAAGGAGAAGACTTTAATCAATTGTAAGTATCCTAACTCTCTATGTAGTTAGGGTTTTGTTTTGTATTATGCATAATTGGATTCATGGGATTGGGAATCATAGGAAAATTTTAATTCCGCCTTTGTAGTTTTCCTCTCTAGTTCGATTCCCAACAAGGGATACACAGCCTAGTCCCACAAAATTGGTTTCCGTCTCTAATCACAAAATCAACATGGTCATATGGTGCCCATCTTGAATCTCCTGAAAAATGATCCTAAAATCAGGACAAGTGAGGTATTCATCCTTGAGCCTATTAAATCCTATCACGTGAACATTCATGGCCTGAAGAACAGTGGTAACTCTACTAAGGGCATCTGCCAGCCTATTATCAACCCCTGAATGGTGATGAAGCGCAAGTAGATACTCCTGAAGGTACTCAACCCCTGTTCTAATAGCAATTGATGTAGTACATAAAGGAGGAAGAGAGAAGAGAAAGTGGGAGAGAGTAGAAAGTAAGACAGAGAGGAGTAGAAGAAAGAGGTAGGGAAATTCTTAATTCTTATTCAGCAAAGTCTGCTTTAACATTAAACTCTTATGCCTTTATGTAGGCTACAAACTTAGAAAAAATAGGAAGTACTTTAGAAGGGGAAATAAATAAAATAAAATAAAATAAAGAAAACAAAATAAACAAACTAAACCCCAAAATAAATAAACTAAACCCTACGGCCTAGCCTAAAGTAAGTCTGAAACATGTGTGGCACATGTGTCCTGTCTTGGGGTTAATCTTGATCCCCATTAGACCAAAAATTGCAAGGAAAAGAATATCTTGTATGGGCTACACTGATTGACGAATGAACTTTGCCATAGGTGCTGCATATAGGGGACAACTTTTAGTTGGGTGCACCTTAAAAAATTGGGTCACAAACTTTTTGCATTTGGATAAATCAAAATTCTCTAAATTCATGGGTATTGGAATGATTTTCTTAGTTTTAGCTTATCTGAGTGCTAATGTTTGGTTATGAACCTCTTTTTGTGATTGAAGTTTAGTTTGAGTTTAATTTTTGCTTTCTCATTATTTTATTAAGGCTTATAATTTTTGGAGTTTCTATTGTTTAAAAATCTTCAGGCTAAATTTAGTTTGTTATGTACTTATGTCTATCAAATTTCTACATTTATTGGTCCAAGTATGTTTTGGGCTATAGATATCAGGTTATTTTTAATATTAGCTTCTATTGCTTTCCCTTATGCTCTGTACTGATCGATCATTTTATTAAAATACTATGATTGATTAATCATTAGAATTTTTTTATTTATTTAATATCGCTACCCATATAGGGGAGATGTTCATAGAGATGGGGATTATCATCGAGCTGTTCATGTGTGGATTTTTGCTGAAAGTACACAAGAACTGCTTCTTCAGCGACGTGCTGACTGCAAGGATTCATGGCCAGGGCTGTGGGATATTTCCAGTGCAGGCCACATATCTGCTGGTGATTCATCCCTTATAACAGCCAGGTAACTAAATCCATTTCTATAGTTAAAATTTTGCGTGATTCTATTTGGTGGGTATTCTTTTGCCCTTGGAGAAGCTTCCATAAGTTTTGTTCTGTCATATATCAATACTAATGAGAAAATCGTATGTTCCCACTTGCCATTAGTTTATGTCTTCATGGTCCAAATATTTACCTGTCTAGTTTGAATGTCAGTAGGTAGTTGGAGCAAATCACAGGTTTGAATAGATTGTAAATATTGCTGGAGAACAATAGGGAAACCAATATTCACAAGTCCAAAAGAATAATTGTCGGGATGTGTAAGGTCTTGAAATAAATCACGTGTTATAATTATAGTAACATTATGATAATTATTATTAGATGAAGATAATTATGATAATTATTGATAATGCAACATTATGACTATATTATGTTTAGTATTGTAAATTGTCTTATTTAGTGTTATTATTGTTGTGAACTAAATAGGTAGGTAATTATTATTATATGTTATGTTATTTGGGAAGACATGTGTATGATGGAAATTGGGTTGCATATAAAGGTAGCATGAGTTGGCAATTATATCATGAGGTGGCATAAGGTAGCATGAGGTGGCATAAGCTAGCATGAGGTGTTTATAAGCTAGTATGAGGTGGATAATGCGGTGGCAAAGTATAATATCTAGATTCACATGCAAATGACATATGTAAAAGAAGATTTCATGCATAGTGACACGTGTCCAGATCTAACCACATTTAAAATCCATTATTCAAGACACTTGTTGTATATACATTGGTCCATTTGTTAGTCCAATTAGATTTTAACATCTTTGTGACATGTTTCATCACTATTTTGAAGCACCCAATTACTCTTTTGCTATAAATAGCTCCTTCTGTCTTGAGAAAGGAAGATAAAGAGAAGAAAAGAGAAAGAAGTGAGAATTTAGAGAGACTAAAGAGGGATTTTTGGGATTGTGTGTAAGAAATTAAATTGGAGCTTTAAGCTAGATGTTTAAGATTTACGTAGTACAGATGAAAGAGGTGTAGAAGGGCTTTACTTATAAGAGTATGAGGTAGAGATTTTATTCTACTCCATGAATAAGAGTATATTTTGTGTTTAGATTTTATTGATATGACCTATGAAGTTTTGTACGACAAGATTATAATTGTTTGAAATAGAAGCATAGCATTTGACTTGTATAAATCTAGTGTGAAGTTTTAGATGAAAGAAAATGATTTTGCGGGTGACTGTTTGGTATTTACATTTTAGAAAAGATTATATATATACAGATCATGTTTTTTAGAAAATTTCATATTTATTATATCATGTTTGATATTTTAATTAAATTTACAAAGTTGTAAGAGTAAAGGTGTTTTTGCAGTGCATGCTACATATGGTTTGACTTTGATAATTTCAGACTAAAAGTTTCACCTGATGTCAATTCATAATTTTTGGTAAATACTCGATTTTGTGTCTATCTTCATATGCTACTGGTGATACAGGTGAAATTTACAAGATTTACAAAGGTTATGTGGCCCCACCAATGCAACCATTGCCCCACCATAGGTGGCATGTGAAGGGGAGTATCTCTCGTGGGTGTAAGGTTGAAACATGTTGGTTCAAGCCTCCTTGAATATGCAGAGTTGTGAAAAGTCCATGTTAGGACTTAGGAATTAATCTAGTCCTTTTGATTGTTTTTAGTAAGAGTATCAATTTAGAAAGTAAGAGTCCTCGTTTGACAAGTAATATAATTTAGAAAGTAAGAGTCCTTGTTTGACAAGTAAGAGCCCTCTTCATAAGCAAGGCTTGTAAACATAATTACTACAATTGATTAATGAAATTTTCTGCAGCTTTGCATTAATTGATGGTGAGACTCCTAAGAAAATTTTTTGGGTTTAACGTCCTTGTTTGTTGGTAATGGGGAGAGAGTGCAGTTTTGGGAGGATTGTTGGAAGGGGGTTTCTTCTTTTTGCCATTTGTTTCCTCGCCTCTATTGTCTTTCTTTGTCTCACAATGCTTCTATTTCTTCCATGATGGTTGTACATGCCCATTCTCATGGGTGGGACTTCAATTTTATGCGAAATCTTAATGATAGGGAGAGTGTTGAGTTATCATCTTTGTTGTTGTTATTGGATGGGGTAGTTTTGAATCCGGTTGTCCCTGATAGGAGGGTTCGGTCCATTGATAGTTCTGGAGTTTTTTCTTGTAAATCTTATTTTGACAAATTGACTGAGTGCTCTCGTCCTTCATATTCTTTTCCTGCTGCATTGTTATGGAAGTCTTGTGTTCCTCTCAAAGTTAAGGTGTTTGCATGGACTGTTGTTCACAAGAGAATCAATACTAATGATTTGTTTCAAAGAGGGAGGCCTTCTTTATTAGTGCGGCCACAGTGGTGTGTCATGTGCAGGGCAGCAGAGGAGAGTATTGATCATTTGTTCTTGCATTGCTCCGTTGCGAGTTGGATGTGGAGTAAGTTGTTTGGTTGTGGTGAGGAGGTTTGGGTGGTGCCGGATTGTGTTAGCAAAATGTTTGGCATTGATTTTTGGGGTTTTGGTAAGAGTAAGAAGGTAGTCATTCTTTGGAGGTGTGCTTTTTTGGCTTTGTTGTGGGTTATTTGGCTTGAAAGGAATGGGAGAATTTTTGAAAATAAGGAGTTCTCTTTGAGTTATTTGTGCGATAGGGTTCATTTTCTTGCTTCTTTTTGGGCTCATTCTTCTAAAGAAATGGGGGATATTCCTTTCTTTTTGTTAAAATCTGATTGGAGGGCTGTTTTGTGTTAATTTCTGTTGTTCTTTTTCTTTTGTTTTGTTGCTTCTTTTGTTTAGGTGGACGTCTTATCCTCCTCTTGTACTTCTTCTTTTCTATTATTAATAAAATCTTCTGTTGTTGCTGATCGAAAAAAAAAAAAGAAAAAAAAAAGACTCCTAGTAACCCTTGGTGAGACTTCAAGGTTTATCTTCTCCTTCTCCTTCTCCCTCTTCTACTTCTTTTTCTTCTCTATTTTGAATTTACAGCACTGCTGTACACTTTTAAATCGACAACCAGCCCTTCAACTTTAATTGCAACCCTCTTTTCCCTACCATTCACCGTAAACCCTAACCCTACCTTCCATACACTTTACCATTGCAAAACCTTAAAATACCCATTCTGTCCAGAATTTCCCGCAACCATTTCTTTATTTTATTTCACCCCATACTCACCCTTAAAACTTCATCAAATCAACCCTTATTCCATCCATAAACCCTAATACCACCACCCCTTTCACAAAACCTAAAGAAAACAAGTTTTTAGCCCACCTACGCTTAATTGTAGGCAACCTTAATCTCTACTTTAGGGGTTGCTGTACATCAACAGGTCTCAAGCCCATATCTTTATAAATAAATTTTTAGGAATGATTTTTCTACTATAGGATCAGTGCTCGAACCAAATTCCAGCATACTGTTTACAAAATTAAACTAGTTTTATAATCAATGAACCATATTTTCTCACTTGATCATTATTTTTCTTGTATTGGGGTTTGAGTCTAGTTTTCAAATCTTTGTTTGCATATCTGTAGAGTGATTTATGAATTTTTAAATGAAACATGGTTCTGTTTTCAACAATTAAAACTCAAATGTGTTCGAAGCTGTTGTAGATAGAAATTATTTTCATTGAGTATGCAATTTTTAAAATAAATGTTGTGAAAAGTTTGTTTAGTGAAAAGTTTTACAAAAGTGTTTGAAAGGATTTATAAGAAAAGTAGGAACCATGTTTGGATTTGAAAAGGATTGAAATGAGTCCTATGAATATTTGAAATTGTAGGGTTGAATGCCCATTTTCTGTTTAAGATGGAACATTGGCTCGTGCCGTTGAATGCATTACTCGATGGTTAGGATGAGAAATTCTCCCCTGTTTAGCAAGAAAGGTGTAGAGTGCCCTTGGGTGAAAGGCCTTAAGGTTTATTCTGGAATGGTTATGCTCATGGTTGGTTTTCCACCCAATGGATTGCCTCTAATTTTTTCCTAGAACATGAATGGTGTCCATGCTGCGATGGATGGTGTAAAAGGTTTGAAAATATGGGGTCAGGCCTGTGAAAAATGTGTGACTGACCTATATCAGTGATTTCTTTCTTGGTTATCTCAGTTACTAAAATTATATTATATTTGAAAAAGATATTCTTTAATGTTTTGATTTAGTGTGCAACATGTGTTTTAGAAATGTATATTTCTATCATAAATTATTTTCAAAAATTATGATTCGGAAATGAGATGCTTATGAGCAATTACTATGATTATTTCATGAGCTTCTGACTATTGGTTATCATATATGTTTTCAAAATTTATTCATGTTATGGAATATTATCTCTACTTGGCAAGTGTTGCTGACCCCACCATTCTATTGGTGCTAATAGGATGGTTTAGAGGAGGATTGTGAGTGGGCAATTGGTTTTGTATCGTGTTTATAGTACTTTGTGAGAAGTTGTTTTTGAGTTTGAGAGACATATGTTAGATGCACTATTTGTGTGACATAAACGTTTTGTATGTATTGTATGTATATATGTGCATCGTACTAGGTGTTGGAAGATTATTGTTGTGGGACTGTGTTATGGACTGATGTTTAGGATGCCAATTTGTATGTTCCATACTTTTGACTAGAACTCAGATATTTAAATTTTATGGAAATTAAAAAAAAAAAGTTTTAAAAGAATGACATATCTGTGGGAAAAAAAAAAAAAGATTTTCCCAAAGCATTGGTGATTTTTATTCTTAAAATATTTATGTTTTGTGGATTAGTCTTATAAATTATTTTTAAGTTTCCAACCTAAAAGCCTAAGCTTATAAGTGGAGGGCCAAATAGGTATATGAAGCAATGTCAAAGTTTATAATTAACCAATGTGGGATGTGGTATTTTTCTAACACTCCCCCTCACGTGCAAGCCTAACAAGATAGAAATGGACTTGTCACGTGGACAACAAAGATGGGCTCATTAACAGAAACAGCCCAAGAACAACATGCTCTGATACCATGTTAAGTTTCCATCCTAATAGCCTAAGCAAATGAGTGGAGGGCCCAAACAAGTATATGAGGCAATTTCAAAGTTTATTATTAACCAATGTGGGATGTGGTATATTTCCAACAATTATTTTATTCACCTTTTAGAATTCGGGGCGTGATAGGATAATATGTTGTCTTAGGTTTGTGACCAGCAATAGGCCAATAAAAGAGTTAAAAGGAGGAATTAAAGAAAAAAATAAGAAAGTTGAGAGAGAAAGAGAGAGAGGAACAGGAGAACTTAATAGCTTACCCTTTGCCTCTTGTCACTGTAGATTTATAATGGAAGCCTAGAAACTGTGATCGCAATTCTAGTGAAAATTACCAAAAATAAAAAGGGAAAGACAATATCAAAGAGATTCACAAGAACAAAGTCGGGTTAGCCGTTGGGTACTCACAAATCCCAATGGCGGGGCATAAAATACTTCCTAGCACTTTCCCTCTAGCTGGAGCGAATATATTTATCATGCAGATCTTGGTTATCAACATCTGTAAGCACCCTTTATTAACTCCCTTTGTAAGTGCGTTTGCAACCAGTTAATGTGTACCGACTTAGGGAGTGCAAATTAGACCCTGTTGAGCTTCTTTTGCCTGACAGCCATATGTATTTATGTGTCTTTGTGTGTATGTATTACTGCCTAGCTTGATTCTACTTTTCCCTGGATCCAGACATTAACTGATGGGTTCTATACTTTAATGTAGTTTTGTTCCCTTTTTGTTTCATTGTATTTTATTTTATTTTTTAACTTGATAAAGATGTTGTGCTTGATACAGTGATGTCTTTTTAGTGTCCAGTGTTAAAGCTACCTGCTAGCCAGATCATGCTTGTTATTGATTCTAAGCTTTGTATGTTTCCAGGAGGGAGCTTCATGAAGAGCTAGGTGTAATCCTTCCGAAGGATGCATTTGAATTGATATTCATTTTTCTTCACGAGTGGTTGGTATATCAAACCTGTTCTTCTACAGTGACTTTAAAATGTTCTCTTTATTTGTAATGGAATTTATTATCAAACGTTATCAGTAATTAAATCACTATGTTGCATAGTTCTTCATTCTGCTAGCATTTATTTTGTTGTATTTTTTATTTTCCAACCTTCTTATTGAGCCATAGATACTTAGCTAGAATTTATAACAGTTTATATTTTGAATTTAGATGTGCAGGTTTTGCATAGTAAATATGCTGTTTTTAATTGTCGTACATGCTTTACTTAGATTCATTGAAAGTGCGAATTTTATCTAGTGACAGTTTCTGGAGGTAGTATTCATCAAATTTTAGATATTTCATACTAAAGATCTGAACATTAATTCCTTTAAAGTTCCTCATTTTTAGTTGGGGAAATGCTATACTCATGTTTGCTATATTTGCTTGGTTTGTGAGACTTGTTGAAATGCAGTTGTCTTTATACTTGGAGTATATTTGTGGTTTCTCGCTGTCTAGAAGACTGCTTATACATGATGTAACTTTTCTGATTTAGGACTCAAAAAGTTGGAAGGAGAGAGATTATATGAATAATCGCTCATGAATATTCCCTTAAAGTATTGTTTGTGTCATGGAATTTTTTAATGTCTGTTCAGATACGTTAGTGGTTGTGCCATTGCTCTTATCTATAAGTTGTCAGTTTTCACTCTATGCTTCCAGTTTGTAAAAACTTGAAACTATATTTAGTCATTTAGTTGATTAACCGCTGTTTTCTTTGCTTTTGTATGCAGTGTTATAAATGATGGCAAATTCATTAATAATGAATTCAATGATGTATATTTGGTAACTACTATGGCTCCAATTCCTTTGGAGGCCTTTACTCTTCAGGTGAGCTTGTTAATGTTTATCATCTGATGAAGTTCTAAGTCATTCAGTATATTCTTTTGATTTTGGTCATCATATATAAGCTGTTATGCATTATCATGATTCAGTCCTTATGCTGCATTAAAGCAGCTTTGGCTATGTTAAGAAGATTTGTCCTTTTTTTTTTTTCATATGCTTTTTTGAAGATTTGTCAGATAAAGTTGTTTTGAGATCAGAAAATGATGTAGGACGAATTGGGGAGAAATCAAAGGTTGAAGTATTGTAGGCTTGTAGATGGTTTGGGGTGGGATTTGGGTAAGGTTTGTAGGTTGTATGTTGCTGGAATTTAAGGAAGAAGCAGCTGGAAATTCACAGCAGCTATTTGGGGTCTAATAGAAACTTACTTGAGGGATTAGAGTGGTGGGATGAAGGTCCAAGGGTGGGAGGTGGTTGGGGTTATAAAGAATAAGGTTAAGGGTTTAAAAAGGGGTTGTAGACGAGAATTTTGATGAATTTAAAGCAAATACAGCAACAGAAAAACTAAGCAGCCATACAAAAAGAAAGAGAAGATAATCTAGGAATCACTCCTAGAAGTCCTTAAGCATCACGCCTAAGATCCCATAGGCATCACACCTTGGGTTAGAGAGAAGACCTCACACCCTCAAAGTTTGTGAATTACTCACAAAGTAGAAAATTTTGTAATAGTTCATTCATTTTACATGACTTTTTATAGGCTCCTACAAGCAAACAAGCTTCTAACATAAGCCAACTTGGAAATCAAGTAAGCTTCTAAGACAGGCTAGTTAACTTGGACCAAAGTGGACTTGGACTGCACCCAACAAAAAGACCCAACTAGAAAGCCCAAAATACAGCCCATACATGACCCAACCCAATTAGGCCCAAAACAGAAAATTACCAAAATACCCTTGACTTGATATATTATCTTAATGAAATGATAAAATAAGACAACTCTAATTAAAAATTGAACAAGATCCCAAGTAAGCCCCATCTTGAAATTAATCAAATTTTCATGGCCTTTTGAGGCTTGCATTAGAAACATTTGGTCAAAAGGGTTTCTATATCTTTTCAATAAAGCAGTTGATCAAAAAATTATCCATTGGTATGAATATAGAGGAGATGGTAGCCCAAGGAAACATGTGCTCCGATTCCTAGCAAGTTGTGGACATACAATGCATAGGCAAGCCCTGTTGCTAAGATAATTCTATCTTTCTTGGGAAGAAAGAGATTTGAGTTGCACTTTGAATATGCCACTGAATTAGCCATTCGGTGGCATATTCAGAAGTTCAATGCTATTAATGGAGGCAAGGACTTGAATATCGATATCGATGGATATATAAAAAATTTCGATATCAATTTAAAGATATGACGGATATTGTTAGTTAAACACATACATTTGTATTGAAGCTTTGGGAAGCAATGATTTAGACTCTAATAAATAGTTTAGAATCAAAATATTGCAATTTAAATGTGCATGAGACAAGTATTGTGTAAGGTGTAAAAGTTGTACCACACTAAGCGAAAGAATGAATATTTTAAGATAGTAAATGAAGAATGGTTATTCATAACACTAATTTAAGCCATTACGATAATTGAAATATTTATATTAATCAATACTAAAAGAGTAAGAGGTGACAATTTTGACATGATATCAAGAAAATGAATATCTTGATATCGTTGATATATATTTTCGATATATTAGCGATGTTATGTGAAAGAAAAAAGATATTATGGATATATTGAGATATATCGAGATTTTATCAATAACGTCGAAAATATCGACAATATTGTAAAGATATTATGCGAAAAAGATATGTCAATTAGATATTGTATCGAGGGGTCTGGATACACGGATATATCGTGGATATTTTAGTCTATTTGGAGTTGATGCAACTTGGATGGATAGAGAGTTTGAGGAAGGGGAAGTTCTAGAAGCATTAAATTCCTTAAATGGGGATAAAGCTCCTGGCCTGGATGGTTTTTCTCTAGCTTTCTTTCAAAATTGTGGGGATGTTCTCAAAGTTGATCTTTTAAAAGTTTTTAAGGAATTCTTTTTGAAGGCAAAATTTGAAAAAAGCTTTAATGCTAGTTTTATTGCTCTCATCTCTAAGAAAGGGGAGGTGGTGGATGTTAAAGATTTCCGCCCTATATCTCTCCTTGAAAGTGTTTACAAAATTATTGCTAAAGTTTTAGCGGAAAGGCTTGGGAAAGTGGTGGGGAACCTTGTATCTTCTTCCTAATTTGCTTTTATTGGGGGTGGACAAATTGTTGACGCCGTCATTGTTGCTTCATATGTGTGGACTCTAGACATAGAAGTGGTGATCCGGGCTTGATAGCAAAAGTGGACATTGAGAAAGCCTTTGACTGTGTTAATTGGAATTTTCTTATTTATTTGCTTGGTAGAATGGGTTTTGGAGAAAAATGGCATTCATGGATATCTTGGTGCATCGCTACTCCCTCTTTCTCGGTGTTGGTTAATGGTACTCCCTATAGTTTCTTCCAAAGCTCTAGAGGCCTTCGTCAAGGTGACCCACTTTCCCTCCTCCTTTTTATTCTTGTCATGGAAGCTTTGAGTAAAATCATTTGTAAAGCCAAAGAGGATAATTTATTTGATAGTTTCATGGTTAATGGTGGTGGCTTTGAAGAAGGGGCGGTGTCTCACTTGCTCTTTGCCGATGATGCCCTCATTTTTTGTTGAGTTGGAGAGGACCAACTTAGTCATCTTCGTGTGGTGTTACTTTGTTTTGAAGTGGTCTTCGGTTTGCAAGTTAACCTTGGCAAGAGTGAGTTGATTTCGGTGGGTAGGGTTGATGAGATTGATAGCCTTGCTTCTTCTCTTAGTTGCAAGGTGGGAAGCCTATTGGTTACTTATCTTGGGTGACCTTTGAGTTCACGCTTCAATGATATCAAGAAGTGGGATCCAGTGATTGAGAAGATAGAAAGAAGATTAAGTGGGTGGAAAAAAGGTTACTTCTCAAAAGGAGGCAAATTGACATTGATCAATAGTACCTTCTCTAGTATCCCTACTTATTTTATGTTGAGTTTTAAAATTCCTGTTTCAGTGGAAACTAGAATTGAGAAGCTTCAAAGGAATTTTCTTTGGAATGGCATGGGAGGGGAGCATAAATACCACCTTGTGAATTGGCCAAAGACATGCTTATAAAAAAGGAAAGGGGTTTGGGGATTAAATCTCTAGTCAACATGAACAAAGCTCTTCTTGGAAAATGGATTTGGAGATTTGGCATAGGAGAAGAAGGCCTTTGGAGAGACATGGTGGTTTGGAAATATGGGATTTCTAATGATGGGTGGTGGCCTAAAGAGGTTAGGAGCCCTCATGGCATGGGTCTTTGGAAAGCAATCATGCAAGGTTTTAATGAGTTTGTAAAAGAAATTAGATTTAAAGTTGGTGATGGTAGGAAAATGAAATTTTGAAGATGTTTGGTGCGATAACATCCCACTCTTGTTAGATTTTCCCCTCGTTTATGATATAGCGTTGGACAAAGATGCTATGATTGAGGACTATCTTCTTGGGGAGCATGGTTCTTCTCATTGGAATGTTATTTTTTCTAGACACTTCAATGATTGGGAGTTTATACAATTCTAAGATTTTGTTTAGAGGGAATGATTCCTTGGTGTGGCGTAAGGACTCTAAAGGGTCATTGGTCATTCTCGGTTAAATCTTACTATGCTTCTTTGAACTCTATTGGTATGTCTTTCCTTCTGGCTAAAGGCATTTAGATTGCCTTAGTTCCCTCCAAAGTTGCTTTCTTCACTTGGTTAGTAGCTAGAGATAAGTGCTTGACTATGGACAAATTAATTGGTAGAGGTTGATATATAGCCAATAGATGCATTTTGTGTAAAGAAGCAGCAAAAACAATTAATCATCTTTTCATCCGTTGTCATGTGTCTTGGAGCTTGTGGTCCCTTTCTTTTTCCCTTTTTGGGATTCATTGGGTGTTGCCATCTTCTACACATGATCTTCTTTTGAGTTGGAGGAGTAAGGCGGTGCGCAAGGATACTAAGACCCTTTGGAATATGGCCCTCATGCTCTCTTTTGGTGCCTTTGGAAGGAGATGAACTTCCAAATTTTTGAAGGGAAGGAAACATCCATTATTGATCTTAAGTCTTTTTTTGTTAAGAACCTTTTTTGGTGGACTTCTAGCTTTACTAATGTTTCTAATCCTTCCTTTTTTTACTTTTATAGATTCCCTCAAATTATAGAATAGGGTTTTTTTTTTTTTGGCATTTGCTTGTATATATCTTATGTACTTGGGTTTTGCCCTTTTTCTAATACAATCTTACTTCATCCAAAAAAAAAGAAAAAATGCCACCGAATTCAGTCCCTTGGTAGATAAGTTCTTCCAAACATTCTATGTGCCCTCTCTTAACGAAGAGAAGTTGGGGGAAGATCTTGATAATGAAGAAGTGCTCGACTTTGTTTCCATGTAGACTTACTACTCATGGGATGAAACAATAGAAGATACCATTGAATGGGCCTCGAATTGCAAGATATATCAATATATATACCTCAAACCTCCACAACCCACTGGTCAACTTGGAACCTTTCCCTAAAGGGTATCGACTTCCAAATTTCATAAAATTTAGGGGGTATGGGTCCATGGTTCAAAGTCTTGGTCTTGGTCCATGTTGCGTTTCGGTCTTGGTCATCTCAGTCTCGTCCATCCTATCGCGTCTTGGGCGAGATGCAACTTTACGCATGAAAAAGTGTTCAAAAAAATCCAAAAAAATCATAGAAAATTTTTACAAAATATAATGATTTCATTGGAACCATCAAATAAGCAAAATACTGAACTTAAGGCACATAATATAGTAAAAAACATAAAAAATAGGCGCTAGTGATGCTCACGACCTAGGGGAAATTAGTTTGGGATTTGGGAAACAATTTTCAAAGTTTGGGATTTCGGAAACAATTTTCTTTTATTGAGCATTCATATTCTCGAAATTTTAAAAAATTATCATTTAAGGAAAAAAAAGGGTTCATTTAACTTTCATTATTTATAAGTTCATTATAAATTATCCAGAAAAAAAAAAAAAATCAAATGTATAGGTCCATAAAAAATTGGGGGGGGGGGGGAATGAAAAAAAAAAAAAAAAAAAAACTACTGACCACAAGAAAGAAAAGAAAAAAGAAAAGAACTTTAAAAGAAAAAAAAAAACAGATTTGAAGGCTTTATCTTTGCTGTTATGGTGTTACGACTTGAGATAGAGAGAGATTTTCGTGCGACCAAAGAAGAGAAAGCAACGAAGACCAGCGATGGCTGGCCGACGACTTCGAGAGGCAACGAATACAGCCCGACACCAGATCTAAAGGAGACCTAGTTTGACTCGAATTCCAAAGAAGGAGATGAACCCATTCTAGTCGATTCCAACCAAGGAGACGAACCAGATCGGGTAACAAATTGATGATTCACGAACTAAGAAGAACTGGAATCCCTCAAACCACGACCACGACCGGATTTCTTTGTATAAGAAGAGAGAATGGGTGTTGTATGGGGTTGTGTGTGATCAGAAAAGCATAATCTTGTGCGAGTTGCATGAGATTTCTACTGAGACCATTTGGGAGAACGAGAACTTGCCCAACCTATCCTGTTTCCTCCGATATCTCGATCTTCTCGTTTGAGAGAAGGATTTCACCTTACATCTTTGTACCATCAGGAGTTATCGTATTGGTGCTGGATGATTTTGAGTTGACTCGGCGAGATCTTGAACGAGATGACCGAGACTTCGAACCCTGTATGGGTCACCTCATGACCATATGAGACGATTTCTACACCAATGCGGATCAACTGCCTTGAACTAAGCTTTCTATATACAATGGTTTCCTTTTGTCATCGGATGGAATAGCATTTGATTAGTATTGTTTCCCAAGAGGGAGACCAGTCCTTGATTGGGAGGTGATAAAGGCCATAATTTTTGTACAAGTAACAAGGGTGTCAACATGAACCTCAATACTCAAAGGAGAATGAAATTTCAAAATCCTATAACATAATCAATTTGTGAAAGGCTAAAGAAGTGATGCTGAATCCTCAATGGCCTCTCTAAATTTGGTTCAAATTGTAAACTTTGTAAGGATGCAATTTGGTTCAATGGCCTCTCTCATTAACATATTTGATATTACAAGATAAATATTCATAGTGCTAAAAGCAACAAACCAAAAAGACTAAATTACCCCTGTATATTTACAAATGTTTCTAACACCCCCTTCAAACTCATGATGTGACTATGGGAATTATCAAGATTTTTCCAAGGAGAAAACGAAAGCGCATAATGGTGTGACTTTGTAAAGAAGTCAGCCAATTGCAAAGCAGAAGCAACAAAAGATAATGATAGAGTGCCAAGCTAAAGATGATGATGCTAGAATTGACAATCTATCTTGATGTGTTTAGTATGTTGATTAAAAACTAAGTTATGGGCAATCTGTATGGCGCTCTTGTTGTCACAAGACATAGGAGTGGGAGTTGAATAAATGACACCAAGATCAGCAAGTAACCAGTGCAACTAAACTATCTCAGCACAAATAGTAGCCATAGCACGATTCTTAGCATTAACTGAGGAACGGGCAACAACAATTTGCTTCTTACTTCGCCAAGAAATAAGAAAATCACCCAGAAAGATACAATACCCAGTGGTAGACCTATGATTTATCACATCACCTACCCAATCGGCATTAGAAAAGGCTCGAAGCTCTAGGGAGAAGTAGAGGAAAATTACAAACTTTGATGCAAAGAACCTTGAAGATATTGTAAAATATGAAGAAGAGCTACCTAGTGAACTCAAGTGGGAGAAGAAACAGACAGACTAACCACATGCATGACATATGCAATGTCTGGTCAGGTAATGGTAAGATAACTAGACTGCAAACAAGCACCCGATACAAGGTTGGATTTGTTGAAGAACTCCATCAGTTATAGTGCACATTAAGCTCAATAGGTGTGTCAATAGTTCAAGAATCAAAAAGATTAGCTTGCTGAATAACATCAGCAACATATTTAGATTGGGAAAGATTGTATCCTTGAGAAGATGATGCAACCTCAATTTGAAGAAAATAGCGAAGAAGGCCAAGATCCTTCATCTCAAACTTCTTGTGTAGTTGAGTTTTCAAAAGAGAAATCCCTTTAGCGTCATCACTAGTAATAATTATATCATCAACATAGAATAAAAGAACTATTTGCCCAGCTGAAGTGGATCAAAGAAAGAGGAAAAAATCATGATCACTGGAACGAAACCCCAAACCATGAATTACAATAGAAAAATTTTCAAACCAAGTTCGGGGAGCTTGCTTGAGACCATATAAAGCTTTTCGAAATTTATAGACCTCATCCAGAGAATGAGAAAGTTGCAGAGGAGGAACCATATAGACCTCTTCAGAAAAATCTCCATTTAAAAAGGTATTTTTGACATCCATTTAAGAGAGCGATCACTGACGAATTGTGGCAACAACAATAAGGGTACAAACAGTGGTCATATTTGCTACAAGTGCAAAAGTCTCTTCATAACGAGATTAGATTTTGCTAAAGTGTTAGTGGCAAAAGGAATAGGAAAGAATGGTATATGTTAAAGAAAAATTACATGACGAGAGACATGCAATTTCTTAGCAATGGGATTATAGTAGTGATAACTCTTTTGACCTTCACCATGACCAAGGAGGACACAAATAGATGATCGAGTTGTTAACTTAGTGCGCTCAACCTTAGGTAGAAGAACAAAATAAGTACACCCAAATACCTAAAGTGAAAAATAATATGGAGAACTACCATATAAACATTCAAGAGGAGAGATACGTGATAATAGAAGGGATCTGATGACGAGATGAACAACAGTGAGGATAGCCTCACCTCAAAATGAGCTAGGAACAGATGCAGAGAGTAGTAAGGAGCGAGTGCCTTTGCTCAGCTACACAATTTTGTTCAGGAGTGTCAGTACACAAGGACTTTTGAATTATTCCATTGGATTTTAACATGCAATGAAAGTCAGTATCTCGATACACCCCACCTAGGTCACGGCAAGAACATTTAATAACTGCAGAATACTGGTACAAATCATAGCATAGAAGTAAGCAAAGGTAGAGAAAAAATTAGAGTTACTCATTAGATAAACCCAACAACAACGGAAATAATCATCAATAAAGGAGACATAATACTGAGATTCCCCTTTAGTAGCAACGGGGGCAGGGCCCCACACATCAAATGCACAAGATCAAAGGGTGCAAAAGAAGAAGTTGTACTTGTAGGGAATGGCAAAGCAATGAATTTTGCAAGTTTGCAACCACTTTAATAAGATTGAATACTCAAATTTCCTAGAAGACCAGTAGAAACTAAATACTTCAAATGAGAACTGGAGATGTGTCCAAGACGAGAATGTCATAAATAAAAGCTGGATGACTTAGGATTCAGATGAAAGGAAGAAAATTCAATAGTGGATTCAGTAATAGCAAGAATATGCGACTTCTCTAACACATACAACGCTCCCAACTTACGATGGGTCCCAATAAGCTGTTTGGAATGAGGATCCTGCACAGTACAACTAGTAGAAGAAAAATGAACAAGATATCCAGCATCAGAAAGTTGACTAACTAATATTAAATTCAAAGCTAATTGAGGAATACAATAAACATTAGATAGAGATAGCCAAGATGTTAAAATGGAACCAACACCTACCAAAGGATGGAACTGTCATTGGCAGTCATAACAGTAGTGGAGGAGGATGGAGAAAATGTAGAAATAAATAAGGAAGAATCATTAGTCATATGATGAGTTACTCTTGAATCAAAAACCCAAGTGGATCAAAATATACCTGTACAGGATGAAGACAAACCTAGAGGAAAAGTGACAAATGAGGCATTAGGCAGAGATGAAGAGGGAAGTTCCTGCAATTGCTCTGTAAGCGAAGACCTGTTCAAAAGTTCAGGACACTGAATTTTCCAATGACTATTTTGATGACAAAGCTACATATCAATACCAATGCATGATTTGGGCTTTGTAGTGATTCCAAGAGAATTCGATGAACTAACAACATTCTTGGGCCCCATTAAATAGGTCACAAATCCAATCAAAACAGCCAAATAACAGTTGCTTCAAAGCGAGAACCACCACCAACTGTAACCAAACAACTCCGATTCAATATTGCTAAGTAATACTAACAACAAAGTAGACTTGAGGTAGCTACACACCTGATGCCAAAAACTGGTGGTTATAAATCTGTTGCCAAAACAAGTGAAGTTGAAGAAATGACTTACGCTGAAATTTGGACTTGAGTAATTTTCCCCAATCATGTGTTTTGATTTGATCTGATTTTGTTGAGAACTCGTGATTACACAATTAGCACTACTTCTATCCTTTGGTTTGATACATATCTCCTTTTGCCACTCTTTCAAATTTGTCCAGCATCAATTGGTTTTGGTGTGTGAAATTTATGACTAGTTGATATCCACCTGGTGTTTGTTTCATATCTCATTCACAAATCCATCTTTGTCTATGCTGCTAACTTTCAGTTTGGTCCTACTTCTGGTTGATTTTGTTACTACCAACAGTTAGCAATGAATGAAGGAAAGCTCTTCGAGCTTTCTCCCCCAACGGCTAATTATTCTTTGCTTGCCATCATATACAAAAGGTCATACAGCGAGATGTGATTATCTCCTTTTCGTTTTTTTGGTCTGAATCCCTTCTTTTTTGTTTTGTTTTCTGGTTTGAATGCAGGTATTGTTTTATCTTCTTCCTTTCATCATCCCACATGCATATTAATTGAATAGTTCCAGCTCTTAAAATGTTTTTTGAAGTCTGAATGTGCATCTTTGCTTTTCTTTTTTGGTAGGAATCAGAGGTCTCTGCTGTTAAGTACATTTCATTTGAGGAATATAAGAGCGTACTTGCTAATGAAGAGCCTGAGTATGTCCCCTATGATATAAATGGGCAATATGGTCAACTATTTGACATAATTGCAAGAAGGTATGGAATTCAGAATTGTTATGCAAGATCCTCATATTTGAATTGGTAAATCTGTTATTAAAAGTTCTAACAGACTGGAGTAATGTTTTTCATGGTTGTTTAAAAACAATGCAACCAGTGTGAATATTATTCTTTCTCTCTCTCTCTCTCTTTCTCCCCTAAGAATTAATTTGATCAGGGACTGCAATTTTTCTTGACAAATATGGCTGCATTTGGTTGCATCTCTAAGATGTTTCTTTCAATATTTATTATTTATTTATTTTTCAAGAAACAAAATCACTCTATTACCTGTTTGAATGTAACAAATACAAGTGAAGCCGTTATTTATTTATTTTTTATTTTTAAATTTACAGGAAATGTATTATTTGTTTTGTGCCATCCAATCAGGAAACAGTTCTCCCTTTTTGATGGAAAATAGAAAATTAGAAATACAAGTTATTCGAAATCACCAATCAATTCCTAGTAAAGGACAACCAAACATGAGTAAATATTGTCTTCTTAATTCCAAGGATATTTAAGTCTCTAGGCAATAGTTCCTACTTGTCACTCATTTTGTGTAAAATTTTTCAAGGTACAAGGAGAACATGGAGGCACGCAGTCTAACTCTACAGAAACAATTCCGTCGTTATGCCCCTATTTCTCTCAATCCAGAGGTTGTAAACTTTTTAGTGTTCTTTATATTATTCACTCTCTATTTTAGTAGTAGTCATTGAAGTGAGTCTGTGTATCACCTTTTAAGTTAATATTGGATAGAATACACTTATCACACTAGTTTACTTCTATTTCCTTTTACTATGGACCATTTTAGTTGTCTTTTCCTTGAATACTCACATGTACTTGACAATGGATGCTGAATTTATGTAGACTGAGGCTGCACAGGTGTAGGGATGGGTTTTTACGAGGGCCCACTCCCATTGGGAAGGGGTGGGTTTGGGGATTTTTTTAAAAACGCATTAGGGTTTTGGACAGGGTTGGGATTTTCTTTAAAACTCATCATGATTAAGATTGTACCATGGAGTAGTGTTCTTTTGATGTGGAAGTTTTTTTGGAGAGATTGCATGATGGTGGTTATAACTTTTGGTTTTGGATTTTGTGAACAATATATGAAATGTATTTTGTGGCATGATGTATACAATTTTTAAATTTGTGTTGACTGCCTTGTGATAGTCCATTTTGTTTCTTTTAATTTGGTGGTAAATATATTTTTCGCTAGTTTTTGGTTTCTTGCCTTGTTAAGCATAAATGGGACAGGTGGGGATGGGATTTTCAAATATATTAGGGATGGGAATGAGAATTTGATGTCAAACCCGTTGTGGGTTTGGGATGGGGTTAGGACGAGATAATTCCCAATGGGACGAGGTTGGGGAAGGGGCTACTCATCCCAAACCCGCCTTGTTGCCATTCCTACGTATGTAAATATCAAACTCATTTTTATGTTTGAATTAATATTTTTCTTTCTCATTGACCTCGACAATAAACCATGTAAAACAATAAAATAGAAATACATTTATTAATAATAATAAATTTTATAATATATTATACTATAAAAATATATTAAAAAATTGGGTAAAAACACTTTAGTACCCTATACTTTGGGGGCTTTTTCAATCTAGGACCCAAAGAAGTTTTTTCCAACTTAGTACCTAAACTAGTTTAAGTGTTCAATGTCGTCCAATCACAGACAGCCATCTAGGAATTAAATGGAAAATGCACATGACCTTATGCACCTGCCTTGCTGGAGCCTATGTGGCATCCTTGCTAGATCAAATTTTGAACAAATTCTCCATTTGCTGTAATTAACCCAATACAGGTCGTGGTTTTGTCACTCAAGTTGTCATGTGCAGCCCACGTGATGGGCGGAAAATTCTATCAAGGACACCGCGTCAACACCATGTAGGCTCCAAAAAAACACACACATGAGGTCATGAGCATTTTCCATCTAATTCCTACACGGGCTGTCTGCGATTGGACAACATTGAACACTTAAACTGTAGTTTAGGTACTAAGTTGGAAAAAAAATTTCTTTGGGTACTAGATTGAAAACACCCCATATTATAGGGTAAAGTGTTTTTTACCTTAGAAAATTATATGAGTATAAAAACTGGAGAACTGATTCATGCTTACGTCTATATTATTGAAATATTGAACAATTAAATTTATGAGTTGATGCACTTTCCACATGTAGCAACCTTGTGGTGGGTTTGAGCCCACTTAGTCATCACCTGGTTTTCAATTTGATTGGATTAGGAAGTTATTCTAGCAGCTGCCTTTGCTCCCATCGTTGATGAGTTACATATATAAAATGAGAACATTATATGAATTTAAATTATAGACCTAGAGTGCCTTGAACCCTTATTCTTTAGTTGGGTTTGGAAATCCTTGTCTAATCTCAGTTATCCATGTACTGATGGGTTCTATGAAGTCCAAATAAATGAGGGTACCTAATCAACCCACCCCATTACCATCACTACATAGATAGGATTGCACAAAAAAGAAAAAGAAATGAAAGAAAAGCCGAACTCATTGGGTTATTTTTTGAAATGCATCGTAAGTATGAGTGTCTGACCGACTAACAAGTGGTCAGGGAGAAGTCTCAAATGTGAATACTGTTACTTTTTAGGCACCTCATTTCTTACATATGCAGCTTTTTTTTTTTTTGGTTATGCTTTTGTTTCTTCTCTTTTTTATTTTATTTTAATTTTTTAAATTTTAAATTTGGAAAATCAATGTCACTTAGAACACCATTTTTTTTGATATGTGGAATAGAAATGGAATGCATTCTAAATGTGAGTCATTTTCTTTTTGTTTAGTAGTTGATTAATGAAGTGTAGTAACTTTAAAACGCACAAGTTGTCAAAGAACATTTTAATATTTGTTATTTAGGAATTAATCATGTAAAACCATAGACGTCCAATATATGTTGAGCCTGGACATGCTATGGCTCTTGGCTTTTATTTTACTAATTAAACTCTCAAATCTATGGGCTTTTTATTCATTATCTTTAATGCTTCACCTTACAAAAAAGAAAAATTAGGGAAACATTGAACATAAAATTTTTTGGATGGAGGACTTTGACATTTTGTAATGAAGGCAAACCTTTTTTTGGATTGTGACATTTGGAATGCAGGGAACTAGGGTGTTTGTGTCTTTTAGTAACTCCAGGGAAAAATGTAATGGATAGGTTTCTTTTGATATCTTTCTTTGTAAAAAAATTAGGGTGATTGATTAAATATTACCTGTTTAAGTTAATTTTACTACTTTAGTTAATGAAAATGTTTTTGTAATTGGTAAATAAAATTTTAAAACAAAGCAACATATTATTCTATCATGGTTGACATTTTTATCTCGTTAGTGAGGCACCGGAGGTCTTAACCAGGGAGGTGTAACTTCAGATAATGTTCGACTGTTATTACTCACAATTTTTTGTTTCCTTTTGCAATTTATGCAATACATCTTGCCTCATCATTATACTCTCGGTCAATTCAGCCATTGTGGTTAACCTCATATTAGAATAATGAGGTGGTTTGACAAGTTTGGTAAATTAACCACAGGTCAATTACACTCAAAACTTTGTACTTTATCAAAAAGGCACTCAAACCCCCCCACTTTTGAAAATTATAGTCCAGCCACCGTAGTATATATCTGCAGTTGCATTCGCCCCCTCTGTTACATGGCCACTACCAAACTGATGGATTGTGCTTATGTCATGGTTTAAAGATATAAATTACCCATTTTACCCTTAAATAGGACTGTTTAAAGCATCCCACGAAAGCATTATCTTCTATCAACTATCTTTGCCTTCTCTCTCCTCTCCCATCTCTTCTTCCTCTCTCAGCATCACCTGAGAGCATAACCTTTTTTGTCATATTTCTCTCTCCTCTCCTTTCTTTCTTTTCTTTCCTGCTTTCTTTGCCCCTTTCTCTCTCTACAACTCCACCACCCCACATCTACAACTCTTTCTCTGTCTCTAAAGATTCATTGCTTCTCTACTACCAACACCACCCATGACAACCAACCATGACAACCACCACCAACATTGACCCAATCTTGTTCCTTTCTCTCTCCACAACCCATCGCCTCGTAGGACCACCATCAACCATCTTGGATGCTTTGTTTTCTTTCTATACCTCATACTTAAGCATTGATCACTATAACTCAGCATTGTGGTGGTCCCAATTATCATTGATGCAATACCTACATGCATGTGTTCGAGGGGTTGTGCTATGTGCAGATGGAGGGATTGAGACCTACTTGGGTTTACTTTGAACCTTTATTTCTCGTAAAAAAAAAAGAAAAGAAAAAGTGAAATTGACAAAGAAACAATGTGATTAAGCTTGCAGGGATTACTAAGAAGAGAAACAAGTAAGAAGGTATTATAGGGACAAGAGAATAGAGAAGATGTGGGTTGTGGGTCTTGTAGGGCCTTTTAAGTCGTTGATGAGATTGATCGTAGAAGTAGACAATCAAAATTAGGACAAGAGAATGAATGCGGAAGGAGGTTTCAATGTGGTGTGCTATGTGTACACAGAGAGAAATAAAGGTGCTACTTTTCTTTAATGTGAACACACGTTTTGAATGGGTGTGCTACATGTGCATGGATGTATAAAGGTACAAATTTAATAGGTTTGTTTTAATGGTGGGAAAAAAAAAAAGGGAATAAAAAAACATACTAGGAAAGTATAATAGAGGAAGAAGAGAGAGAAGGACAAAAACAAAAAAAAAAAAAAAAAAAAAAAAGAAAGAAAAATGTTGGAGATGAAGTAAAGGAAAATGGTGGGGTTGGTGTTTGAGATAATGACTAAAATAGAGGAGGTGGATTATGGTGGAGGCGAGAGGTGGACATCCTTAGAACAGCTGTTGTCACTGAGTGAGAGCATCCACCTTCTCCACTTCATATCTCACACCCTCGTGCGTGCACACACAGACATAGACTCTCTCTCTCTCTCTCTCTCTCTCTTTCTCTATCTATCTATCTATCTTAATGGATAGAAAAATCTAAGCTGAGAATGATGACTAAGTTCATTGGCATACTTGGATTGCGATAGAAGATAACCCTTCGGAGAAGAGGCAAACTCTATACCCAAGACATATCATTGAGGACCCAAATCCTTTATCTTAAATTCTAGGAAAAAATTGTTTCACCTCATCAATATTAATTCGAACCTAAGAACCAATGATAATAATGTCATATATGTAGAAGAGGAGAATAATCTAACCTTTAGCAATCTAACGGATAAAGAGAGCAGTCATTAACACTAGGATGAAAACTAATTTGAGTAACTACCAATTGAAATCGCTCATACCATGCATGAGGAGATTGCTTTAAACCATAAAGAGCTCGGTGCAAACGATAGACACAGCCATGAGGATGAGTAAGGCTTGGAGGAGGATGCAAATAAACTTTTATTCAATGTGAAATTACATTTTAATGGGTTTGTTTTTATGGTGAAAGAAATGAAAAAAAGAATAAAAAAACATAGTGGGATAGTATAGTAGAGGAAGAAGAGGATAGAAAAGAGAAAACAAGAAAAAGAAAAATGTTGGAGATGAGGTGAAGGAGAATGGTGGGGTTTTGGATGGTGTTTGAGATAATGAATAAAAATAGAGGAGGTGGATTATGGTGGAGGTAAGAGGTGGACATCCTTAGAGCCACCATTGCACCATCTTCTATCAAAATCATGAATTGAGCCCATGAGAACAATAATGATGAACCTAATAGTTAGTGGAGGGTGGGGGCATCCACATTCTCCGCTTTGTATCTCACACCCACGTGTGTGCGTGCACGCCGCACGCACACACACAGGCTCACAGACTTTCTATCTCTCTCCATCTTTCTCCTCGTTTTGGTATGAGATGAAGTTGGTAAAAGAAAAGGAAAAGTTGTGTGGCAACAAGGTTGGTATAATTGTGTCCTACTTGATCTGTGATGGTGGAGATGGGTTGTGTTAAGTTTCCAACCTAAAAGCCTAAGCTATTAGGTAGAGGGCCCAAACAGGTATATTAAGTCATATCAACTTTTTATGTTGAAATGATGTGGGATGTGGGACTTCCCAGCACTCCCACTCATGTGTAGGCCTAACAAGACAACAATGGGCCTGTCACGTGGACAACAACATGGGCTCATGAACGAAATAGGCCCAACAACAACAACAACAATAACGGGCTCACAAATGAAATGGTCCAAGAACGATATGCTTTGATACCATGTTAAGATTTCAACCTAAAAGCCTAAGCTATTAGGTGGAGGGCCCAAACAGGTATATTAAGTGATATCAACTTTTTATATTGAAACGATGTGGGATGTGGGACTTCCCAACAGGTTGAAATTAAATTTAACAAGTGGATAACCCTAATTTTACCAAAAGGCTAAATTGCCCTCGTAAAAATAAAATATTCACAAGGATACATCTCACACCCTCCTTAAACTCATGATGTGAGCCCATAGAGCATCAAGAGCTGTCAAGGAGAAAATGAAAAAGAGTAGAAGTATGAATATTTGTGAAGAAATTTGCAAGTTGCAAAAAAGAAGAGACGAATGGTAGATGAATTGTGCCCAGCTAAAGATTCTAATGAGCAAAGTAGCAATCAATCTCAATGTGCTTTCGGCGCTCATGAAAAACTGAATTATGTTCAATCTGGATAGCACTATTGTTGCCACATTAAAGTGGAGTCAAAGGTAAGATAGGTATACCTAAATCCGATAGAAGCTAATGAAGCCAAACAACCTTAGTAGTAGCCTAAGCCATAGCACGATATTTAGCCTTGGCTGTAGAGCAAGCAACAATTGACTGCTTCTTCCTTTTCTAAGAGATAAGAGAATTACCAACGAACACACAAAAACCAGTAGTGGACTTGCGGCCATATACATCAACAGCCTCATCAACATCAACATAAGCCTGCAAATTCAGAGACAAACTAGAAGGATAATAATAAACTCTGAAAGATGGTACCTCGGATATAATGCAAGATGTGTAACACAACTTCCTAATGAGTAGTATGAAGCGTAAAAACAAATAGACTGACGACATGAACAACATGGGCAATCGGGACGAGTCATAGTAGAATAAACTAAACAACCAACAAGCTCACTATACAGGCTAGGATCATTCAGAGGAACACCATCAGAAGTAGAAAATTTAGTATGCAACTCAATGGGTGTATCCACAACTTTATCATCTGTAAATTGAGAACGATGAATAAGTTCATTAGCATACTTTGATTGCGATGGAAGATAACCCTTAGGAGAAGAGGCAAACTCTATACCCAAGAAATATCGTCGAGTTCTCAAATCCTTTATTTTAAATTCTAGGAAAGGATGTCTCTTCACCTCATCAATGTTAATGGAATTCGAGCCAGTGATAATCATGTCATACATACAAGAAGAGAATAATCAAACCTTGAGTAGTTTAACGAATGAAGAGAGTGGAGTCATTAGTGCTAGGATGAAAACTAATATGAGTAACTGTTAACTGAAATCACTCATACCATGCACAAGGAGATTGTTTCAAACCATAAAGAGCACAGAGCAAACGACAGACATAGCCATGAGGATAAGTAAGGCCTAGGGGAGGACGCATATAAACTTCTTCACTGAGATCTCACATAAGAAGGCATTCTTTACATCAAGCTGGAAAAGTGGCATTAACTGATGGAGTAATAGAGATCAAGGTACAGACAGTATGCATTTTAGGAGCAAATGTCTACTCAAAATCAACCTTAAAACTCTTGTGAAAACCTTTTAAAACTATCTTGACTTTATATTTTTCAAGAGATCCATCAGAGTTGGTCTTAATTTTGTCACTTTAAAGCCAATGAGATTTTGTCTTGCTGGAAGCAGAACCAACTCTCAAGTACTACTCTTATCAAGAGGAATTTACTCATCTTGCATTCTATTAATCCAATTTGGGGCAGTAAAGGCTTCTTTATAAGAGTGAGGTTCAAAGTAAGAGTGAATATAAAATAGATAAAGATGATTAGAAGAAGAGAAACAAGTATTAGAAAAACTAAGTCTTATTAGAGGTGCACGCACACGATATCGGTGTTCAAGAGGGATCATGTTTGAAGAGTTAGAGCTTAGAACGATTGAGATGGTGCATATAGGCTGAGGAAGCTGAGTCTTCCTACAAGAATAAAACAATGGAAAAGAAGGGAATTTTTGAAGAACTAGACTCAGAAGAAATTCTAGCCGAAGAAAGAATAGAAGAAACATCATGGTCAAAAATAAATTCTTCACAGGATTGATCAACAGAAAAGTGATCAATATATATCAAGTCCTCTTTGGGGATAGGGGCAACTTTAGGGGTATAAAGTACAATCAAGGAAGACAACATGATGGGACATATACAACCTCTTGGACACTAGGTTATAACATTTGTACCCTTTCTGATTAATACCATAGCCCATGAATACACACAAAGCAAAATGAGCACCAAGCTTATTACTTTCTTGTTTAGGAAGAAGAACAAAGAAAGCAGAACCAAAGACTTGCAAGAGGAAAGAATTAGGTGGTTGACCAAACAATTTTTTATAAGGAGAAACCCTAGAAAGAAGAGGAGTGAGCATATGATTAAGAAGGTTGACAGCTATAAGAACAACCTCACTCTAGAAGACAGAAGGAACAAAAGAAGAAAGTAGAGGAGCATAGTAATGTGCCTATGCATTCGCTCAGCTACAACATTCTTGAATGATAGATAGTGTCAATTGTATTTAAGAACTTTGATGTAGGACAAACACACAAAAAAGAAAAAAGGAAAAAATGCAGAAAGGGAGAAAACCTTAGGATTGAACACCTAAGGGTGTTTAGAGTTAGCACTAAACTAGAAAAGGGTAAAGAAGAACCCTAAGAATTGACACCTAGGGGGTTTAGAGTCGGCACCAAACCTAAGAAGAAGATTCAAGCTTTAATTTAGTTAATCATTCATTCTTTATTCTTAAAGAAAATGTAGAGCCTTTATATAGACTATGATTACATAAAAATTAGTAAAACTTAACCCTAAAGTCATAGGAAATTATAAAGGTAACAATTCCTTTGTTCTATAAATAAACTAAAATAAAAATGTATGTATTTTTTTTTTAAAATTTTTTATCGGCAATAAAAACGTATGTATTAATCATCAAGAAAATAGGACCAATCTATTTTAGCCTATGTCTGGTGTCCTCGTCAACTCTTCTAGGTGGGAGAAAACTTGATGTCTCGACCCCGTTGTGTTTGACTCAGAGCCTTCTGATTTCGAATTCCTCATCCTTGGATTGGAGAACGATGCAATCCGCAAAAAGAATAGTGATAACTACAAGCAGGATAACTTTTAAGATGCTTTGGCTTCTAGACTTGGGATAACAACTACTTTGCCTCGAAGGTTGCAGGTTGAGGTTGCAGGTTGTAACAGTGATGGTGGGACAAGGCTTCAACCATGATGGTTCAACTAGGACCTTTTAATGTTGGATTAAATTGAGATGTTGTCATTGGCGGCAAAAGAAATGGTTGATGATAGAGAAGGGCTTGTCTTCCACTGATGGGTATTGTGATCATGTCCCGAAAGTTGACGACAAAGATGACGATGGGAAGACGACAACTTGTAGAGGGGTATATAAATGTGTTGAGTCCAAGGTAGTGGTGCTAGGAGCTGATATGACTCACCCTTCTTGTGCGAGTGCATTGGTTTGGGTCATAAAGGTCAGGGGTCTTCTAGGTAGGGCTTTGATAGAGAATGAGGGGGAGGGGTTAGGGATCTTGTTCAAGAATAATTCATTATGATGGTTCAAGGGTTCTAGTAGTCCCAAGAGGGGGTGATGGGTTGAGGGTTGTGCGATTGTGCTGTTGAGTAGGATGAGGATTTAATGGGTTTGATTGTGTATAATACTGTGGGTATAGCTGGGGTGTATGGGTGTATGATGTAATAACAAAGGTTTCTGTGTGACATTGATAGGTTCCTTTTTTTGAAAAAAGAAAGAAAGAAAAAAGATAGTGTGAAGCGCGGGATCGAGGATTGCTTTGATTCCAAAACTGATGTAGGATAAACACACAAAATGGAGGAAAAAAAAAAGAAATATGGAGAAAACCTTAAGAATCGACACCTAAGGGGTTTGGAGTCTACACCAAACCTGACAAAAAGCTTCAAGCTTTAATTTATGTCATCATTCATTCTTTATTTTTAAACAAAATGTGGAGTCTTTATATGGACTCTACATCAAAATTGGTAATACTTATCCCTAAAATCATAGGAAATTAAAAAGCTAAATTCCATTATTCCATAAATAAACTAAAATAAAATAGGCAAGTCTTGATCATCAAGCAAATAGGGCCAATCTATTTTAGCCTATGTCTAGTGTCCCCATCAAACTCTGTAAATTTTGGAAAGAAATACTCACAAGCCAGGTTTGAGCTAAAAGTCTTTACGGTTGTCTTTCTTTTATTGTTCATCATGGTTTATGATGAGTCACAAATCATCAACATTCGGTTGATTGGAGACAATTTTCCTATTGATCCAATGTTATGAAAAGGTTTTTATTGCTTGGTAGAGGCCATTGAGGTTATGTTATGAATTTTGAAATTCAACCATTTGATCTCAAGGCTGAAGGTTTTGATAAATTTGTTGCAAAATGAGAGATGGAAAACACACAAGTTTTTACTTGACTACATAATTTTGGGAACCAAGTATTGGTTAGAATTTCTCCAAGCATGACACAACTAAGAAAATTTGGAACTATTTGGAAGGATCTTAAATCCATTTTTGCAAAACAATATGAACCGAAATGTCTAATCGAAGTTCAATGTAAAAAGACAAGTCAATTTAACTATTCTATAACGAAATGGCAATTTATGGGGATCAATTAGCACCTCTGTAACCAGGTGTAGTTATTTGATAGCTATATCAACTGCAGAGAGAGACAAAGTCTTGTACAATTTCTTATCGCTCTTCGAGATCAATTTAAACCACTCAATAATACCATTGTTTATTGTATCCTATTGCCTAGGTTGATGTTGCTCTTTGAGAACTTATAGCCAAGGAGTCTCACTTTAAGTTGGTTTGCTCTTCTTCATTTTCTCAGTTAGTATTTGTTGCTTCTCCTACACAGCCTCCACTAGTATCTACTCCCTCTGTTCACCTCACTTAACTGACTAGGAAGCCCAAACCACATGTTGGTAATGATGAGTGCGGTTTGTCATTAGAAAGGTCATTAAAAGAATGCATGTCCCAAAATTGCAACTTAAGAAGGACGCTCTTTCTCTCAGTTTGCTCCACAGCCACCTTCTCAACCCTCGTCTCGTCTTCTAGTAGCACTTGCAATGCATGCCCCTAGCAATGTTTCTTCTTCCACATCACAGTCTATGATTGAGTAGCTACAGTCTATGCTTGCCTCTGCTTCTTCAAATTAGTCTCATGCTTCTACTATGTCTATTATACATCATGGTTTGCATGGTTATCGTTGAGAAGTTTCAACTTTTAACCCAAGATGGAGTCCATTTTTTGTCTATCATTGTGTTTCCTTCATTGAGTTGTGTTAAGTTTCCAATCTAAAAGCCTAAGCTGATAAGTGGAGGACCCGAATAGGTATATTATGTTTAACTCGATATTTAATCTATGTGGGATGTGGGACTTCCCAACATTCCCCCTCACGTGTAGGCCTAACAAGATAGAAACCGGCCTGTCACGTGGATAATAAAGATGGGATCACCAATGTAAAGGGCCCAAGAACGACATGCTTTGATACCATGTTAAGTTTCCAACCTAAAAGCCTAAGCTATTAGGTGGAAGGCCCAAACAGGTATATGAAAACATATTAAACTTGATATTTAATCGATGTGGGATGTGGTATTTTTCAAAACTCTCCCTCACGTGTAGGCCTAACAAGATAGAAACGTGCCTGTCACGTGGACAACAAAGCCGGGCTCATGAGCGAGAAATGGGCCTAGGAACGTCATACTTTGATACCATGTTCAGTCTCCAACCTAAAAGCCTAAGCTATTAAGTGGAGGGCCCAAACAGGTATATGAAGACATTTTAAACTTGATATTTAATCAATGTGGGATGTGGGACTTCTCAACACTCCCCCTCACATGCAGGCCTAACACGATAAAAACAAACTTGTCACGTGGGCAACAAAGACGGGCTCACGAATTTAATGGGCCCAACAAAAACAACAATAATAACGGGCTCTGATATCATGTTGAGTTTCTAATCTAAAAGCCTAACCTATTAGGTAGAAGGCCCAAACAGGTATATGAGGACATGTTTAACTCGATATTTAATCGATGTGGGATATGGGACTTCCCAACAAGTTGGATACTCCTTTAGTTCTCCAATCTTATTTAAATAACAGCATAATATAATAAAGCACTCTTATGTGATGGCATAACTTGAATGTGGAACCATTGTATGAATCTCATCTTTGAGTTCGCTATATATACATGTGTCTTTGTGCTATTTGTTTGGAACCACTTTATATTTTTCATGTTACAGCTTTTTGAAGAAGCAGTATATGTTTTGTTGTTTGGTACTATTCGCTAATAAATCAAAATTTTATCATACTAGTTTTCTAATTCTTGCTTTTTATCTTTTTTGTGATACAGTTGATAGGGCTTACAGATGCAGATAGGGATGCCCTGGTTTTACTGATTAACGCTGCGACAATTATTGATGAAATCTTTTATCTGCAGGTTGTATCCGTGCACACACACATAAGCATGCACACATACAGACGTATATAAGCCACTTACATATATTGATTCATATCTGTGCTAACAAAATTGATTCATATGCATGTTTCTTTTTTTTTCCTTTTTGATGGTATGTGTGAGGAGGCACACTTAAGCTAGTAACCTGTGCTTTGCACTTGCTGGATTACCCCTTGGATGGAAAAGTATGTGTCCTGTGTTATTAAATAAAGAAGACTGAAATTATATTTATTAAAATCCTAAAAATGGTTTATGTAGATAAGTAGATTACAAAACAGAAGTAAATGTTCAGAGAGAATCATGAAATATTCTCAACTAATTTCATCTAATCTAAATGTTCAAGGATATTATAAGGTGCATCTCACTATACCAAACAACCAACACCTCAACCCTCCCTGTTGAATTGAAGGGGATGAAAACCACAATCAAATTGCAACTTGATGATTTATAACTTGTAAGGAGAAGATATGGTGGAGATGAATATGCATCACAATTAGTTCATTACTGATGCAGCTAGCTTGTTGAAGAATCAGAGATGCTTTCATTGGTCATAGGCTCATAGCATATAATGTATAATGGTATTTTTGTCTTTTTAGTTGTTGCTGGAATTTATGGGGCAGATCTGTCAATTAGTCTTATGCTTTAAGTATTTCTAGTTGGAGTCAGTTTCAATTTTTGTTGGAAGAAGGTATTTGCTGCATTGGGTACATCCATGGTCTTTAGGCTGGGAATAAAATAAGCCATCTTTGAGAATCTGTACACAAGGAAAATTAAATCAATTTTTCTTTGAGTTCGTGGAAGGCGAAGAACAAAATCCATACTCATGTCTAGCCATGGTGAATAAGGAACAGGAAGTGGAGTGTACACATTATGAATTTTTGATCAATTGGATGCTTAAACATTTGTTTGATGTCACTTCATTTTGAATGTAATGTTAAATGAGCTTGATAAATTAAATGGATGAAAAAAGAGTTTACCTCAAAGAAGATTAAAAAAAGGGAACTTTTTGGGTGAACGACATGCTTTGATATACCATGTTAACTTTCCAATCTAAAAGCCTAAGCTATTAAGTGGAGGACCCAAACAAATATATGAAGCTATGTCAAACTCGATATCAAATCGATGTGTGATGTGGTATCTTTCCAACACTGTCCTTTATGTGTAGGCTAACAAGATGGAAAGGGACCTATCACGTGGACAATAACTACGGGCTTATGAACAAAATAGGCCCAAAAAGACAACAGCAACAATGACCTCTGATACCATGTTAGAACACCACATGACCCCAAATGCTTAAGATGTTACTCTGTTAGATAAAGAGCCCAAACATGTATATGAAGTTATGTTAAACTCGATATTTAATCGATGTGGGATGTGGAACTTTCCAATATAACTCAAAATTTTGGACTTTCGAACTCCAATATTCTCAAAATTGAGTTGTTTTCATTTTAGTAAAGTCGAATTCTTAAATCTCTAACGAAAAAATTGAAATTACAAATAAAAAAGGAAATAAAAAAGGCTTAAATGTTTTTATTTTTTATTTTTTTATGAGCTATGTTACATGGAATTGGGTAGAATTGTCTAGTGTTGGTGGATCTCTAGATGAAGGATTCATATGGATTTTGAAGAATTTTCACTATTTTGAAGTGTCCACCAGAAGTGTTAGCATATATTTGTATGTATTTCATATATTAAGGGTATTATGGGTATTTCCCTTGTATAGGGTTTCTAGTATTTATATTCTTTGTAACCTTCAGATTTACTCAAGGTCTTTAATATCGATATCGCTGGGTATATCGAGGATCCAAAAATGTGGATATATCGGATATATCGTTGGATATATCGACAATATCGATATCGTTTTAAAGATATGGTGGATATTATGTGTTAAACGCGGAATTTTTTATTGAAACTCTGGGAAACAATGATTTAGACTATAATACACACTTTAGCATCAAAAAAATTGCAATTTAAATGTGTATAAAACAAGTATGTGTTGTGTAGGGTATAAATAGTGTGATACGATGAGAAAATAAATAATAGAAATTCATGCAAATATAACTTCCAAATGTCATATGAGATTAAAATTTGTAAATATTTATCATTTACACAATAAACACTTACATACTTACATACTTACATTAGTAGTTTAATACCACATGGAGCTCCTTGGTGGTTCAAAATCATCATTTCTATTCCTATTTTGCCTTTCCATATTGGTAATATTACGACAATAGGTTGGCCATTTCATATAATTAGCATAATTGAGCAGATAATTCTGTAGATGGCGGTCATATTCATCAGCAGAACAATGCCGTAGGATTCCCATTGGTGGCAAATCTTGTTGTTCAGTCTCAGGAGCTCCTTCATTTGTTTGTGGTGGGACTGATGGATACATTGAGTATGGATTGGGCATATAATCAATTGGTTGTTGATATGGATATTGTTGTCGATAGATATATGCCCCTGAGGATCAGTGTTATAGTAGCCCATCCCATATGGGTTGTATGACTGATATGGCACAGGTTGGACTTGTTGATGGGGATAGGTATCTTGGCTCGAGTCTGTTCCATACCCAAAATGACTTTGTTGTGATCCTATACTCATAGACTCGAAGTTCGAGGAAAGGGAATCTACATCTTGTTGGCTGCTTGTGTTTTGTCCCCGTTTTTTCCTCGAATAATGTTTGCCTATTGCCCCGATACCTGGCCCTGCTCTCCTACAGCCATGGTCCTCATCCTGTGTCGCATGTGTGAAATCCGCTTCACAAGTAAAATGACTCAATAATGGCCTCGGACTAGCTCCAGCTCCATAATTTCCACCCCCTCTTCTATCGTCCCCATCATCATCTCCATCACTATCCCCACCTCCAGTATTGGTGTCAGAAGAGTCAGAAGACTTAGAATGCACCGAGTCTGTTCTCATTGCATCCTCGCTTGATAAAACCTCCTCAGATATAACTCTGTCGACGTCAATCCCGAGGTTTTGAGCTTCTTCTGCCACCTTTGGATCAGGTTCACCATCTGGCCCATCCATATGTGAGGGCCTAATCCACTCGTAAAGAGGATTCTCATTCTCCTCTCCTAATTCGACTGATATATCAAGCAGATTTAGAGGCTCTAACTCTGCTGCATTTTCCATCTCAGCTTCCATATCTCTGATCCTCAACCTCATGTTGTAATAACAAAAGACTAGCTTTTCGAGCCTTTCGTACGCTAGTCGATTGCGCTGCTTTGTATGTATTAGGGAAAACGTGCTCCAGTTCCTTTCACAAGCTAAAAAGGAGCATGTTTGTGACAATATCTTCATTGCCAATCCCCTCAATGTTGGAGCAGAAACCCCATACATATCCCACCAGTCAGCTGCCCATAATAAAATGAAACTATTAATTTTATATTTACAACTTTAAAATTTATAAGTTAATAAATTTGTTAGTAGTCTATATAGTTCTATACGCACCAGCTGTCATGCTTTCTCTTGATGCAATTGCGAGTCTCTCTCCAAATTTACCCCTCGCTTCTCGAAACATTATAATCTACAAGTGCAACCTTTTCATCAGTGATTAAATAGAATAAATATTAAAATATAAACTTTGATAGTTATTGTTGTTGTGTTACCTCATTTCCAATCTCTCCACCCCTGTCAGAGTTTGGCTCCAACTTTTGGAAGACCTCAAGCACTGCATTAGTCAAGTTTTGGTTGTGACTAATATTGTTCTTGTATTGATACTTTGGGTTTAGGTAGTATAATAGCATTCATGTCAAACACAAATATATAATTTAATTAGTTTCACTTTGTGTGGTGTAAGTGTGTAACAAACTAACAAATAAAAAATATCAAATAACATATATAAATTATTTTCTATAATTTTAGATATAGGAATTTAACGTAGAAATTTATAATGTATAAATTATACCTGCCGACAATAAAGGATGATCGATTGATTTGTCCCAGCGCTCCTTTATGGCTTTTAAGACCCATTCCACATTCCGATTAGATGATAGGAGGGTCTCTTTCATTACTTGGAACGCTTGATATACTACACCCAAGGTTGGGAATACCTCACTATCAACAATGCGCAACAATCGGTAAAGAGGCTCATAAATACCACATACTTTTGTAACCCTAGCCCAGAAAGTGTGGTTTAGAATAAGTGATTCAACGTGACGGCCTATTTGCGTTCTATTCAGTTGATGTTCATTCCATTCATCAGAGGTGAACAAGGTTTTCAAGCCTGCCTTTTTCTTTAATAGGCTGTCGAGTGCAATATAATTTGTGGCAAACCGAGTGGCACCCGGTCGCACAATATCTCCTCCACAACATGCTCTCATTTGTGCCAACAACCAATTGTGGTTGTATATAAAGTTTGTGATCATCCTCTCTTCAGTGATCACCTCTTTAACACCTTTTTTATCAGCAATCCTCTCAAATATGAGGTCGATGCAATGAGCAGCGCAGGGTGTCCAGTATAAATTATACTTTTCCATTAACAGTTGCCCCGCTTTCTTATAATTGCTGCCATTATCAGTCACTAGCTGGACAACATTTTTGCTACCAATTGATTGCACGACATTTCTCATCAAAGTATAAATATACTTATGGTCCTTAATTTTATCCGAAGCATCCACCGATTTCAAAAAAACTATCTTTCCTTTACAATATACCATAAAGTTGATGATGGACAATTTTGTTGGACCTGTCCATCTATCACACATAATGGTGCAACCATATGTCTTTCACATTGGCTTTATCTGTGCAACGTATTTGTTCATCTCTTCCACCTGTGAGATGAAATAGAATTTAAGTAAAATCACATAAAAAAAATTAAAAGATCATAAATAAAACTTAATAATGAATAAATACTAATATTTTGAATTAAATTAGTAATTACCTCCATATCAAGATATTTAGTTCTAATCTCATACGAGGAAGGAGGATTAACGCCTGTTCCAGAATTCTGAGCTCCAGCAATCATATTTTTGAAGTGATGGGAGGCGGCCTTCTCAGGCGGGACATTCTCATGTATAAAGAATTTTGCAACTAATCTACCTAAACCCTCCTTTATCTTGCCTTTACTAAAAGCATCCTTAATAGTCCTTTGCTTTGATTGTGCTGTTTTATACAGAGAAGGAACGGAGGGGATATGAGTTTCTGGCACCCGAACGCTTTGACTACGTTTAAGTGGAGGCATTGGTCCTTTGCCTTTACTTCTACCAGCACTTTGAGCCACCAGCACCAGAACTTCCAAAACCAGCCTCTGATTGGAATTTCCTCCGTTGCTCTTCCTCCCATTCACTAGCCTTTGAGACACGGTAGGCTTTTTTATAGTTCCTTCTTTCCTCCGCATCCAAATTTGTTGGGTACATCATGATGTCCTCATCATCATCTTCATCAGCATCATCTGATTGGGATTCTAATATACCACCCCTTAACATTTGTCTAACATTTGAATCTCTCCTTGCCTTTGCTGCCTTTGTTGCAACTTTCCCTGTCAAAAGTTGATACATCTCATCTTTCACCTCTGGAGGCACATTGTTGCAAGGTGCTATATTATTTTTTGGATCTGACCCCAATAAATGGTACTTAAGCCGCGTCGCCCCACCACTCTTCCATGTCTTCTGACAATACCTACATTGGATACCACCTACTGTACCCTCTATACGACTCTCATGTTCCCACACAGGATCAACACTCTTTGCTCCTGCCATCTTTTGCTAAAAGTATACAACTGCAAATCTTATGCATAAGTATATAACATTAGTATTTAGTTATTTACTTACTAGACATATGAATTTGCATATATGATTGTGTAAAATTAAAAGAAATATATAAATTTAATTTCATCGAGATAATAAGAAATTGTGAATTATGCATTACTAACTTTATTGAAATAATTTAACACTTGTAGAATATATAATGATAATATGATATAACTATATAAGTATATGAATATGATGATATAACAAATTAATATATAAGTAGAATATGTAATTATTTAACAAAATAATTTGCATATGTGATTCTGTAAAATTAAAATAAATATATAAATTTAATATCATTATATATCAGTAGAAATGTAGAAATATATAATGATATAACAAATTAATTTGCATATGCGATTTTATAAAATTAAAAGAAATATATAAATTCATTGAAGTAGTAAGAAATTGGAATTATGAATTACTAGCTTTACTGAAATAATTTAACACATTAAATTGGACATATGATGATATGACATATTAATTTAGCACTTGTAGAATATATAATGATAATATGATATAACTATATAAGTATATGAATATGATGATATAACATATAAGTATATAACAAATTAATATATAAGTAGAATATGTAATGATATAACAAATTAATTTGCATATGTGATTTTGTAGAAATGTAGAAATATATAATGATTATAACAAATTAATTTGCATATGTGATTGTGTAAAATTAAAAGAAATATATAAATTTAATATCATTGAAATAATAAGAAAATTATGAATTATGATTTATGAATTACTAGCTTTACTATAATGATTTAACACATTAAATTGGACATATGACAAATTAATTTAACACTTGTAGAATATATAACTATATAACTATATAACTATATAACATTAGTATTTAGTTATTTACCACGTTACTGGACGTCTGAACATATGAATTTGCATATGTGATTGTGTAAAATTAAAAGAAATATATAAATTTAATATAAATGAAATAATAAGAAATTATGAATTATGAATTACTGGCTTACTGAAATAATTTAACACATTAGTATATAATTGAAAATTTGAAACAAATATACATAATTAATATTTAATACTAAGGTGAGTACGTGAGGTGGTCTAACTATCTAAGGGATTATAACTTTATAAGAATAAATTAATTTGGATAGAAATAATGAATTGAAAATTTGAAATAAATAAATTATTTAGACATTATAAGACATAATCACATATAACATAATTCACATAACTAATTAACTAAAATTGTACAAATTAATAGAATATAAATTATATGACCTTCAAGTCTTCAACGAATGGCCTAATTCACAGATGCACTACTGTCTGCTGTTGCCTTGCTACTTGCTTCTCACAGATGCACTACTTTCTTTTTTCTCAGCACTTTCTTGCTCCTTCTTTGTTCACAAATCATACAAATTTATAGACTTATCACTTATATGAGGAATTGAGGATGATTGATGAAGTGAAGTGATGAGTGTCTGAGTGATAACCGGAAGTGGGAAATGATGAAGGCCCATTTGTTTCTCAATGCAACAAAAAAAAAAAGCATGCTAAAGGGCTGCAAAGGACAATGAAGGACAATACACCAATGTTTGTTCACGTGAAGAAGGCTACAAAGGGCTGCAAAGGAGGGCTGGTGGGAGGGTTGGGTACCGCAAATGGCTCCAAAAGGCTGCAAATGGTTGGTGGGAGGGCTGCTGGGATGGTTAGTGGGCATCTTTGCCCTGCAAAGGGCTACAAAAGGCAGCAAAAGCCCTAGTGGGAGGGCTGCAAAAAGCAAAGGACCTACCCATCTTTTACTTATTTCATGTGAAATGCAGTGCAACGGACAAATAATGTGAAAATTTTCACATGCAATCAGCAAAAATGGATTCAAAGGCCTGCAAAAAACAGTAAAAGCCTAGTGGGAGGGCTGCCAAAAGCAAGGACCTACCCATCTTTTACTTATTTCATGTGAAATGCAGTGCAAAGGACAAATAATGTGAAAATTTTCACATGCAATCAGCAAAAATGGATGCAAAGGCCTGCAAAAAACAGTAAAAGCCTAGTGGGAGGGCTGCTAAAAGCAAGGACCTACCCCTCTTTCACTTTATTTCACGTGAAATGTAGTGAAAAGCACCAATAATGTGAAAAAGTTCAGCAGAAATCAGCAAAAATGCATAAAATGTGAAACTGGCGACATATCCAGCGATATCGTCGATATATCGTCGATATCCTGGCGATAAAAAGCATAAAACAAGCGACATTTACACTAAACTATATATCGACGATATATCATCGATTTCTGGTTTTTTTTCCAATTTTTCAAATACCGTGAAGGAATATCGTATCGTTAAGGCTCGATATAGCGATATATCGCGATATATCGTCGATATATTGCGATATTTTGGTCCCTGGATTTACTTTAATGAGAATTGCAACTGTCTCAAAACCTTTCATGGTATCAGAGCTTGGTTACGTAAATTACCTCTTCTTCTCTCTCTTGTGAAGCACTTTTTCTTGGTCATGTTGAAGTCGTGTGTGTATGAGGCAGTAGCACCCAATCGCATCCTCTGAGATAATCGCACCTATCGCAGCCTCAATCAGCCCTATCGCAGCCTCTTGAAGCATATTGTAGCCCTCGAAGCATATCGCAGCCCTCGATTCTCTCTCTTAAAGCTCTCGCACCAGTTGTTCTTCTCTCGAAGCTCTCGCAGCCCTCAATTGACCCTCCTGAAGCATATCGCAGCCCTCGATTTTTTCTCTTGAAGCTCTCGCACTAGTTGTTCTTCTCATCCGTCACTGTTGTTGTCGTTCTCCTTGAAGTTCCTGCACTAGTCGCAACCTTCCATCGAAGCTTTTCCAGCCATTGTCTATGGCAGTCGACGATTCTCCACCAATCGCATCATCTCCAGGCAGTCGCAAGTCCTCCCTCTCTTCGTTTCTTTCACAATTTCGTTTGTTGATTCTCCTTCGTGATTAGTCTCTTGCAAGCCCTTGCTCTCACTTTGCACTTGGGAATTAATCACCTATTGGACAGTTATGCCTTGTTCTTATTTGGACAGTCGTGCCTTGTTCTTGAAATCAGCTCTTTAATTTCTCTTATTTGGACACTTGATTAACCTAATTCATGGCTAATGGAAATTCAGACTCTCTTCAGGCAATTAGTGTCAAATTGACAGGTGATAACTACACCTATTGGGCTTATGTATGAAGAATTTTTTAATGGGCAAGAATATGTGGGGTTATGTGATTGGAACTGTTGAAAAACCAAGTGATGCCAAGATTGAAAAATTTGGAGAATTACTTTCAGTTTGGGAGATGAATAATGCTAAAATTATCACTTGGATTAATAATTCAGTTGAACAATCTATTGGAATGCAATTGGCTAAGTTTTATACTGTCCGGGAGATTTGGGATTATTTGTCAGAGGTGTATGTACAATCCAATTTTGCGAAGCGCTATCAGTTGGAACATGACATTAGGGAGACCCCTCAAGGGGATCGAAGCATTAGGCCTTTTATGTTGTTATGACTGGTTTTTGGGATCAATTAGCTCTTACCGAGCCTCGAGAACTAAGTGTGAACACTGTGTATTGTAACTACAGGGAGGAGTAGCGCCTTGTTCAATTTTTGATGGCACTTTGGGATGAGTTTGAGGGTATTTGAGGCACTATCCTTCATCGGAATCCACTTCCTTCAGTTGATTCTATGGTTAATGAATTGTTGGCAGTGGAAACTCGTTTCAAATCCAAAAAGGGGTTGCTTCCTTTGCTTGCTCCATCAGTATTTGCAGTTCCTCCTCGACCTTAGCCTAGCACTCAAGGTACTCAACGACTTAAGATTGCTACTGATGAATGTAGTTTCTGTCATCAGAAGGGTCATTGGAAGATTCAGTGTCCCAAACTTTTGAACAAGCAAGCATCTGGTTCATCTCAACAGGCACCTAATTTTAATCCACCGTGGAAGTGGAATGGTCCTAAGCATACAGCAGCCGTTGCACCATCCATCAATGCAACATTGATCCCTCTGTGGTTGCCTTAGCAGAACAATTTCAAAAGTATCTTGGTTCTTCTCAACCCAATGCACTCTCTCAACTCCTCTCTAGGTTTGCCATCTCTTCCTCCAGGTATATCTCGATCCACTTGGGTATTTGATTCTAGTGCCACTCATCATATGACTAATGATTCCTCATTGTTTATCTCTGCTCTTTCTTCTCCACCATCTTTGATTACTGTTATGACTACCAATGGTACATCAATGCCTTTGGCAGGTGTTGGTTCTGTTTCCACGTCTTATCTCTCGTTATCTGATGTCTATTGTATTCCTCAATTGTCATTGAATTTGATTTCTGTTAGTCAACTCTCTGACTCTGGATACATTATTCACTTTTTTTCTACGGGTTGTTTTGTACAGGATCTTTATTCCAGACAGCTGATTGGGACAGGCCGTAAGGTGGGAGGGTTGTATGTGCTGGAGGAGTTGCATGTTCCTGCTTTGGCTGCTTCTATAGTTGATTTGTCTTCTTTTCGTTTGAGTCCTAAGTCCTCTAGTTTTTATTTATGGCATAATCGCCTTGGACATGTTTCTTCTTATCTTCTTAAGTATTTAGTCTCTAGTGGAGCTTTAGGCAATTTGCATAGTCATGATATTTCTGATTGTAGTGGATGTAAACTTGCTAAATTTACTGCTTTGCCTTTTAATAAAAGTATAACTACCTCTGTTGCACCTTTTGATCTTGTTCACTCTGATGTGATGTGTGGGGACCTGCACCTGTGGTCACTAAAGGTGGCTCTCGTTATTATGTCCCCTTTATTGATGATTATAGTAGATATTGTTGGGTTTATCTTATGAAGCATCGATCTGATTTTTTTATCTATTTTTGCTGCTTTTCGTGCTATGATCCAGACCCAATATTCTGCTGTTATTAAATGTTTTCGATGTGATTTGGGTGGGGAATGTAGAGACACTGATTTTCTTAATATGTTAACTTCGGATGGGACCATTCAACAGTCTTCTTGCACTGACACTCCTGAGCAAAATGGTATTGCTGAGCGCAAGCACAGGCACATTATGGAAACTGCAGGCTTCTTGTTAGTTTCTGCTTTTGTGCTTAGCTCCTTTTGGGAGGAGGCTCTTCTTACTGCTGTGTATCTTATTAATCGCATTCTTCTCTTCTCACATCTGCCCCCCTTTGAAAAATTGCATGGTAAGTCTCTTGGTTATCATAATTTACGTGTTTTCGGTTGCATTTGTTTTGTTCTCTTACCCAAAGTTGCACGCACAAAGTTATCTGCTCGATCGACTATGTGTGTGTTTCTTGGTTATGGTGATAGGCAAAAGGGTTATCGTTGTTATAATCCTACTGCTAGGAAACTGTATGTCTCTCGTCATGTAGTATTTCTTGAGCATATTTCTTTCTTTTCCCTTCCTTCTGCTACAGATGTTGTTTCTAAATTTGATCTTGTTTATCTTGATCCTTTCCCTGATCTGGTTCCTTCTGATTCTTACATTGGTGATTTAGTTCCTTCTGATCTTCCATCTCAATCCTCTCGTCCTCCTATTGTCCATATGTACTCTCGCAGGAATAAAGCTCCTTCACTTGCAGATACAGCTCCTTCCCTTCCTTCAGCTGCGTCTCCTTCAACTTCTGGTGATGTGGATCTCTCTACTCCTTGCTATCCTCAGCGACTTCGTAAGTGCCCTGATCGTTTTGGTTTTTCCAATACTTGTTATTTTTCTGACTTTTGTTTTTTCTTATCTTCCATTCATTCTCTTTCTAAGCCCATCTCTTATAAAGAGGCTGTTCTTGATCCTTTTTGGCAATAGGCTATGAATGAAGAACTTTCTGCTTTGCATACGACCAACACCTGGGATCTTGTTGCTTTACCTTTGGGTAAACGTGCTGTTGGTTGCCAGTTGGGTTTATAAAATCAAAACCAAAGCGGATGGTTCTGTTGAACGCTACAAAGCTCGTTTGGTTGCTAAGGGCTATGCACAGGAATATGGCATTGACTATGAAGGAACGTTTGCTCCTGTTGCTAAAATGACTACAGTTCGCACCTTAATTGCTGTGGCTATCATTTGCTACTGGTCTCTTTCTCAGATGGATGTTAAAAATGCCTTTCTCAATGGGGATTTATCTAAGGAAGTTTATATGGTCCTCCTGGCCTTGCTCATCTTCCGGGCCACGTTTGCAAGTTTCGCAAAGTTTTGTATGGTTTAAAAAAGGCACCTCGAGCTTGGTTTGCTAAGTTCTCTACCGTGATTTGTGATTTGGGTTTTATCCTCCAGTGATCATGATTTTGCTTTGTTCCTTCGTTCTACTTCTGCAGGGCAAATAGTTCTTTTGTTATATGTTGATGATATGATTATTTCTGGTGATGACTTAACTGGGATTTTTCTTTTCAAAACTCAATTGCAACATCATTTTGAGATGAAGGATCTTGGTTCGCTTCGTTATTTTCTTGTCATTAAGGTTGCTTTGTCTCCCCAAGGGTATCTTCTCTCTCAGTCCAAGTATGCTGCTGATGTTATAGCGCGGGCTCCCTTTTCTGATTCTCGGACTGTTGATACTCCTATTGAGCTTAATGTTCATTTTACCTCTATTGATGGTGTTCCCTTGACAGATCCTCATCTGTATTGAGTGCTTGTTGGTAGTCTAGTCTATCTCACTGTGACTCGTCCTGATATTACCTATGCTATGCATATTGTTAGTTAGTTTGTTTCTGCTTCTGACTTCTGTTCATTGGGCTGCCCTTCTTCGTATTTTACGTTATCTTCGCGGCTCTCTTCATCAGAGTTTGTTGTTTTCCTCTACTTCCTCTTTAGAGCTTCGTGCCTTCTCTGATGCAGATTGGGCTGCTGATGCTATGGATCGTCGCTCTACTACTGGTTTCTGTGTCTTTTTGGGTGACTCTTTGGTTTCTTGGCGGAGTAAGAAACAAAGTGTTGTTGCTTCGTTCCTCTGCTGAAGCCGAGTATCGGGCTATGGCTACTACTGCTGCTGAGATTGTTTGGTTGCATTGGTTGCTCACTGATTTGGGTGTTTCCTCTTCATCCCCTACTCCGATGTACTGTGACAACAAGAGTGCTATTCAGATTGCGCATAATTCTGTCTTTCATGAACGTACTAAACACATTGAGACTGACTGTCATTTTGTGCGTCATCATCTTGAACTGGGCATTCTTTCTTTGCCTTTTGTTATTTCCACCATGCAGTTGGCCGACTTCTTTACCAAGTCGCACACCATCAAGCGCTTCCGGTTTCTCCTTGGCAAACTCTCGATGCTTCCTACGGTCACATCCTGAGTTTGACGGGGGGTGTTAGGATATATTTGTATGTATTTCATATATTAAGGGTATTATGGGTATTTCCCTTGTATAGGGTTTCTGGTATTTATATTCTTTGTAACCTTCAAATTTACTTTAATGAGAATTGCAACTTTCTCAAAACCTTTCAGTATCCACGTCCCACACCAATGTTGTGACATGTTGACACGGTCCATCTATCATAGATTCTATGAGAAACTCATGTGACGTGATTTTATTGCGTAATATATTTCTTAAGTTGATGAGTTCTCGAATTCTTAAATATTTCATTAGTACCTTCAATTCCATATATCATGTTATTTATTGCAATCAATTGAAACATTTTAAAACTTTGAATGGTTGCCCTTGTATAGGTTAGGAAAGAGTCCAAGATGAATCACATGTTTATGAAAAATATTCTTATCACTGCTTGTCTAGTTCCCTTGCTTTTGTAAATAATCATAGTTTGCTTATCATTAAGGGGAAATACTTGAATTCTTTGTGTAGACAATTTGGATCTGGTGTTCTCAACTTTTAATGCAGAGGCTTGTTTTCATTACTAAATTATTGCATTGAATATTTTTTTTTTTGTTTTTTATCAGCACTTTTCTTGTTTTATTTAGTGTTACATCATAGTCCTTTTTCTAGACATCCAAATGATTGGTTTTGTTTTGAAATATATTACAAGTACCTAATATACGTTGCAAAACTAGATAATCTTCACTCATTTTCATTCAACAGCAGCGGATGGCCCTCACTAACATTTATTTATTTTCAATCAGGTTTGGTACAGCAATCCAATTTTAAGAGATTGGTTGAAGCAGCATGCTGATACGTCTCCCTTGGACAAGCTAAAATGGATGTATTATTTGATTAATAAGAGTCCATGGTAAGTTTTCCCTCAAAAGTTCTCTTTTGGAATTTTTTTTTTTTTTTTTTTTTTTGGTATATATATATATGGGATAATGATCAGGTGAGCATGTGCTGATATAAGTTATATCAGCTCCCACATTGGGGGTTGTAACTTGTGCATTAGTGGGTTCTGGGATATATTGGACCAATGCAAGGGGTACAAGTGTACATCCCCTAATGCATGGTGCTAATATAAGCCTGATTAGGACTGATATAAATATAGGATGACGGTCAGGTGAGAATGTGCTGATATTACTTATATTAGCCCCCGCTACAGGCTATTAAGTGGAGGGCCCAAACAAATATAGGATGATGGTCAGGTGAGAACGTGCTGATATAACTTTATGCAATCATGATGCCCGATTCAACAAACAATCAAGTCTACATGCATATCTAGACCACTATCCCAAAAATGAAAATTGTAATATTAAGATGCACTAACCTAGAATAGTGGAATCTATATGAAATAATAATTCTAATGCAAAACAAACATGCAAACATTGGTAATATAACCCTAGGATAATAACAAAATCGTGTGAATAGAGAAAATTACAGCATTATGCTAAGAACATCATCCTATATTCCTATCCTAAAGGGAAACATTCTATCCTAAGTGAGGGAGAATCATCACCATTCAAAAAAATGAGGAATCATGCTTCATATAACAATTTACCATGCTCAAATCAATCATGTTATATCAAACATAAGAGAGAAATCTCCTAAACATGTTCCTACAATCTCCTAGACATGTTACTTGAGAAGAACATGCAATTAAAGATGGAAAGGAGAAATAGATTATCTATCCAGGCAAAACCAAAGGTCTTCTTCCTTATTTAAGCTTTATTCAAACCCGAAATAGTGCTGTAAATTTTTCTTATGGAGGCTAAATATGGTGGGAGAAGGATGGTTCTCACAATATCTCTCTATCCACTCAGGCAAGGAAGAATATAGTGCTGAAAAATGACCAAGGGTCTTTGTTTATAAAGAATAACAAGTATTTTGAATGGCTAGGATTAGTCCAACTCAAATTAGATCAATGGCTATTAAATAGTCTTCAAAAATGATGATTGAAGTGTTTTTATATTAAAAAACAACTAAACCCAAAGTTAAGATCAAGTAGGAAAGCTTAGGAGAAGAGACCAAGTTGGAAGGGCATTCTTTAAGCTTTTATTCAGGAAAAAAAAAAAAATCTTAAATGCTCCAAAAAAATATACCCTAAGAGATAGGAAATAAATTGGCTAATAAATATAATCTAAAAAACACTATAAGAATGGGTGAATATTTAGCACATGAGAGGGATATAGTGTTTTTTCACCCAAATTCTACTGGACTTTTCACCCCGAAACCTAACCAAGGGGGACATTGCATCAATTTTTTCTTTAGGGGGGTTTATATTAATATTAAAATAATTTAAATTCATGGCTGCAGAGCTAGTCTGAGCTAAGGTTTATGTGGAAAACTCTGGGTAGTTCTGTTGACAGGTTTCTGAATATTTTTCTACAGTGAAGCCTTTTGTTTTGTTTTGTTTATATGGTAAATATTTCACAAAGAAAATGTGTTGTCTATATGTTACTTACAATTCATTTCTCTATCAACAGGTCCTGCCTTGATGAAAATGAGTCATTTTTGACAACTGCAGACTCAGCAGTTAAGTTGCTTCCTGAAGCCACAAAGCCAATAACTGGGTGGAAGGGCCTTGAATATAAAGCTGCATTTCCCATGCTGAAACCACCTGGTGCAAATTTCTACCCTCCAGATATGGACAAAAAGGTATAGGATGGGATGTTTTGTCTCATCAATTAATATTATTTTATATAGCTTTTTAAGTCAATTACTAATTTACTATTGTGACTTTTTCTCAAAATTGCAGTCGTGGCCATCATTATAAATTATTTGTTTTACATATCCAGCATGATTACCGATAGGTTTCTCTCTTGTCATAGGAATTTGAATTTTGGAAAATCAGTTTAACGGAGGATCAACAAGAAGATGTAACAGGATTTTTTACTATTATCAAAAGGCATGGTGAATTCATTTTGGACTCATCTCTATCCAATAATACAGTTGATGGCACCAATCATTTGGTGGGGTCCAGTCATGATTTATATAGTGTTCCTTTCTCTCAAGAGTATAAGCCTTTGCTCACAAAAGCTGCCGAGTTACTGCATAAAGCAGGGGACGTGACCAGCTCACCTAGGTATAACGCTTGCTGCATTTCTGTAGTTGATAGTTCATTTTTGGAGATCATGGATGAGTGGCTGTTTGTGAGCTTCTAATTTCTGACTCTGTGTAGTTTGAAGAAGTTGCTACATAGCAAGGCTGATGCTTTCCTTTCTAATGATTATTATGACTCGGATATAGCTTGGATGGAGTTGGTTAGTATATCACTATATCTTTTATAATCATGTATTTGTTTGTTATTACAAACACTGTTATTACAAACTCTGTTTGGACACGCATAATTCTGCAAGCTTATTAGGATTTATCTTTTACGATGAGAAATCTCTCTCTCTCTCTCTCTCTCTCTCTCTCCTGCTTATTTGTTTTTTTATTCTCCTTTCTCCTTTTCTTCCTCTCATCCCCTTTTCTTTTCGTTATCATTTTTTTTGCCTTCATTTTGTTTTTAAAAGCATGTCGAATTCATTAATTTATTTTCTAACCAATCATCTGCTACTTTCTGTAGTTTTTTGTCAGTTGCAACTATCAACTTCCTGAAGCATCATAATTACTTAATAAGTCTTTCCAATTCTTTAACAAGTTGAAAATTTTCAATTTTAAATGAATTGAACTAAAATTAGAATTAACACGTCATGCTTAGGGAAGCTTCATGTAGTAACATCAAAATCTATTTGGTTTTGATATGAGTTTGCAATTAGACATAGTGATTATATTTTTCAAGCTGAAAACTCCCTTAAACAGGATCTGATTGTGTTAAGTTTCCAACCTAAAAGCCTAAACTTATAAGTGGAGGGCCCAAACAGATATATAAAGCCATGTCAAGGTTTATAATTAACAAATGTGGGACGTGGTATATTTCCAACACTCCCCCTCACGTGTAGGTCTAACAAGATAAAAATGGGCCTGTTACGTGGACAACAAGGACGGGTTTACAAATGAATGGCCCAAGAACTGACATGCTTTGATACCATGTTAGGTTTTTAACCTAAAAGCTTAAGCTTATAAGTGGAGGGCCCAAACAGGTATATGAAGCCATGTCAAAGTTTATAATTAACCAATGTGGGATGTGGCATATTTCCAACATATTGTTTTGTCGAAAATAAATAATCTGAGGGCAGGTTTAGGGGCTTGAACCAACTTAAAATTAACATGAAAATATGGAAATAAGTGAAGAAAGGAGAGTGATGGGGACAACATGCACATGGTTCAGTAGGATGGCCCAGATTGGTCTATTAACTTGAAGAGCAAGGGTTTACCATTACTATTTAGTTTTATTTTTAGAATAACAAATTGTTGCCTTTTAAATTCCTAGACTTTAGGGTTAAGTTTTACCATATTTGATGTAATTGGACCTCTATATAAAGGCTCCAATAACTCTTTAGTTTTTCAGCTTATTATGAATTAAAATTGGGTTTTCCCACGTTTGGTGTCGACTCCAAACACCCCTAGGTGCCGATTCCTAGGGTTTTGCTTCATTCTTGCTTCTTCCAATGCTTCTTTTCTAGCCTTTTTTTCAAGCTTCTTTTTCTCTTTCATTGTTCTCAAGAGGGTTGTCCTGCATCAGAGAGTTCCTAAAGTGAAACATGATCTTAAATGAATTCACTTTGTAATGGCTAGATAGCCAAAATAAGAATTACAGGCTTGGTAGATTCATAGATAATTTAGAATCTCATTTTCTTCAATTGGATAGTTGAACTTATACTGCAGTACTCCTTTTAAAACCAGATCGAGCAACAATATGCATATGAGCGACCTGGTTTTGAGTACACATTCCAATGAATCCGAGTGAAAGATGCTACAAAGGGAAAATGCAATTCCTGATTCCAATGAGAAAGATACTCGAGGTAGATTTTGGATTTAGTGGATCTTTTGCAAGTTTAGGCTTGTTGGGAGGCAACAGATGCAAATGGGAAAGCTGATGGCTGGCCAAGAGGGTCTTGAGTCTTTACAGCCTCATAGAGTCCATTTTTTTCCTCCTTGAGGCTGGTTTTTGGTAGCTTGTGTTGGGGTTTTTGTCCAAGAGTGTACAGGGTTTTGGGCCTCTTTTAGGAGGAATTCTTGTTCTCCTCTTCTTGTACATCTTTCTTTTTGTTAATAAAATTCTTTGTCTCTCATAGAATAAAAAAAGAAGAAAAGAATTCCTTCACTGTTAGATGTATATTTGTAAATAAGATTTTATTTCTGTAAGGGTACTTTTAGTCTTTGCTTATTATAGGGGTTATAACTATATTTATCGTTGTAGTCTTGTTCTTTTGAGTGAATGAGAATAATTCTTCTAACAATGAACCCCAAGGGCTAGGCTGGGCCTTTGTCTTCTTCCCTCTCCATAGTCGAACAGGCACTTTGTGAATTAGCTCTCACACTCGATTGCAGCTCTCTCATTGTCGCACCAGCATCCAAGTCAGAATTAGTGTTATTGTAGTTTTCTCTCTTGATCGTTGTCATCTATAGCATCTCTTTGACTCTTGATTGCAGCCATCAGTCGCACCTTCCTCCATCCTCTACCATGGTCGAACACATTGAAGCACCAAAAGCATCAGTCGAATAAATGGCAAGTCTAGTCCTAGTCTTTGTCGAACAGCAAGTCCAACCTTCGTCTAGCTTTTGTTGCACCACCCTCGAGCCCTAGTCAAGCCATTCGAGCCACACGGACAGAACCAACAAGACTTACCTGAGATCTCCTAGCAAAATTCAAACAACAGTTGACCCTCCTCTTCATCGAATGTCATCAACGCACCCAATTGCACCCACTTGAGACTCATTCTCTCTTGATCGAACATCACCAGAACTTTGATGCACTCCTCTCATCTTCTTCAAGCACTGTCTAACCTTCGTCTCTAACCATCACAACCATAGTCGTCGTTGTTGATAGTCGTGATCCTAGCCTGTTGCTCCTGATCATTGGTCTTTCTTTCTAGACCTATTGCAATATTTTGGAGAGCTTGCAGGTTCTTGTGGAATCTAGTTTGTCAGCACTTAAATCCTTTTGTTTCGATCATAATTCTTCTCAGTTTTATCTTTGGCATTCTAGGTTATGTCAAATGTCTATTGAGCTTTTAAAAAGTTTTGGTAAAGTGTCCTTGAGTGACATCACTGATTGTAGTAATTGTAAACTTACAAAGATGTTTAATTTACCATTTAATTAGAGAATTTATTTTTATTCTTCTCATTTCTCTATTGTGCATACTGATGTATGGGGAACGGCTCCGATTTTTGCTAAAGGTGGTTCCTAGTATTATGTTTCTTTTACTAATGGTTACAGTATATACAGTTGGATATATCTCAATCTGAGTTCTTTTGTATGTATCATACTTTTCACTCCATGGTGGAGACTCAATTTTTCACAACCAGAAAGATTCTTCATTCTGATTTAGGTGGTGATTATTTTTAAATAGAACTTGACCGATTTATTAAATGCATTTGGTTGTATCCATCAATCTTCTTGCTCTAACACACCTACGCAAAATGGTGTATCTGAGTGAAAGCACTAGCATATTACTGAAACAACTTGTACTCTTCTACTCTCTTCTTCTTCTTATGTTCCTTCCGTCTTACAGGGTGAGGCTGTTCTTATAGCTTTCTATGTTCTTAATCATATGTCAACTCCTCTTCTGTTTGGGGTTTCTCTATATAAAAGATTGTTTGCTTAACCACCTAATTATTCTGTTTTCCATGTTTTTTGTTTAGTTGTTTTCTTCTTCTTCCTAGACGAGAGTGCACTTAGTGCTCATTCTGCTTCCTGTTTTCTTGAGGTATTGCATTAGTCAGAAAGGGTATAGTTGTTATGACTTAGTGTTGAAATAGTTCTATGTTTTTCTTCATGTTTTCTTGCTTGAGCGTATTCAATTTCACTATTTCTCCTAAAATAGCTATTGTCTTTAAGGAGCCTTTATAAATAAGCCATGACCTCATTCTTAACTCTTTTCTAATCACCAATTTTCTCCCCATTGTATAGATTTTGGGTTGAAACTTGCTTTGTTCTTTTTTCCATAAGAATTTGTATACATTATATATCTTAGTAATATTCTGACATTTAAATGTATATTAATCTCTGTCTCACCGTTTGAAGTTTCATTTAATTTTTGTTACCTTTTTGTTTTTATTTATTTATTTATTTATTGTTAATTATCATTTTTATTCATCAACGGTGGTGTTTCTATATTTTACATTTTGAAGCATTGGGAATTACCATAGCAATAAGCATTTAATACCTAGGTAAAAGAGCATGTTAGGCTGAGGAGAAAGCACAAAGTTTGTGTTTAACATTGTCCTAATTCATAAAAGCTAAATCAGGCCTCCAATTGTACAGTTGCACTGCATGTTGGGATCAAAAAGATGACTTATGAATAAATAAAAAATAAAAACATAAAAAATAAAAAGATTACTCAATCTTGGCAGTTATATTCTAGAAATTGTTGTTCCTAAGTAGTAGTGGTACTTTTTGAATTATTAGGCATTATGGAATTAAGATTTCCAAGGTTTAACCAGGGCTATTAATATTACTTTTCATAAACATCACCAAGGTTTACAACTATATATTGTGAGAGCTTCTTGATTTAACTATTATGTGCTTTTATGCATTTATTATTAAAATCAGCAAATTTTTGATGATTTTTTTTTTCTTTTTTCCCCTTTATTTATTTCTTTATCTTTTATAAATTTTTGTAGGACTCTAAGTTGGATGTTACTATTGGCCCCTATGAAACATATGAAGATTCTCTTTTTGGGTACAAGGTACAATTCATAACAAACCAACTTTTTCTTATGCTCCCACATTCATCTTCTATCTATGTTACTTAGGGTCAGACCGCAATTGTAAAGGAAATTGAGGTTACTGATCAACTTGATTATGGTCTTCTGTTGGTTTTAACGCTCTTTTATTACTTATGGCATGTGATTAACCTTGATAACATGTATCTTGAACTTATTCTCTGGTTACACCCGCTTAGGTTGTACATCTAGCTTATTAGTCACATTACATATCTGATATCTCATAGGCTACATTTGAAGCATTTATTGGAGTCCGAGATGACAAAGCAACAGCTCAAGTTAAACTCTTTGGTGATCATTTGCAGGTACTTTTGTGGAGACATCCTCAGTCAAATATATGAAATCTTTTTGTTTCTTTATTTTCTCATTGTTTGTTTCTAATATATATTTATTTTGTTATTCTAGGTTTTGGAACAAAATCTTCCCATGGACAATGTTTACAAATCAAAAGATGTAATTGCTGCTCCTATTCGTGTCATTCAACTTGTTTATAATGCAGGGGTGAGTTTCTTGGAATGGTATACATAAATTCTTATGAATTTAAATTTCTTTATGTGACATGCATTTAGCGCATTAGCAAAGGGACTGGGATCACAATTGATTTGTCCTAATTTTAGTGGTAGCTTTCATGAAGCTTCTGCTGAAAATGTCGTTGTCTCCGTTATATATATATAGAGTGTTGATCATGTGCGGGATATCCCGTTTGATCATGGCTGTCCACGCACATGCATGTGAATGCGCGCGTTTCATGGATGGACGGCCGTGATATTTCAGGATATGCCACACTTGAACAGTCTTGTATATATATATATATATATATATATATATATATATATATATATAGATATATATATTTTTTTCCTTTTTTTTATTATTTTTATTTTCTCTTTTAGACCAAGATCTAAGCCTTCTACTAGATGTACTAGTGTAGGAATTTTTTTTTTTGATAACGATGGAAAAATCCCACAGCAGGGCCCTTTGGACCCACCCATGGAACCTAAACCCCCAGGGAGACTAGTGCAGCAACCCAAAGCCATGGCCCCCCACTGAAATCTAGTGTTGGAATTTTATCCCTTCTTTGTCATGCTTCAAATGCAAAATAACTGAATTTAGAGGTGTGACCTACTGGTAGGATATTACTACATCAACTACTACTACTAGTGTGGTGCTTTTCCCACATTATTATAATTTCCAAAGGATAGGATATTAGTACATCAACTACTACTACTGGTAGAAAAAAAAAATTATCCAAGTAACTCCTCGCTTGACCACCTAATGCTCCTACCAATGCCTTGAACTACATTTCTTTTAATTGACTACTCATGAAAAATTAGAAAAAAAAAAAAAATGTCTTAAGGGTGAGAATAGCACATTGGAATAAGTCAAGCCAATTGCAGGAACATTAAAAAATATATATATATATATCAATCAATTGATTGAATCACGTGCTTCGTGATTAGAGTCATAAATCCAAAATATTTAAAGTATTATTCAAAAATCGAATCAAAGGCCAATATTAAAATATATATATATATATATTCATATCTGAACAAAATATCATATTAAATTCTAACTTTGGTCAACCATAAAAATAAATGACCTGAAGGTCCAGGCAGATTGACCTGAAAGTCGAGACAGTGCTCTTATCAAGCTTTAGAAACAGTGCATTGGTACCCAAGATCAATACCTTATTCCTTACTGATGAGGGCTAGACATCATATAATCAAATTAGAGTTCTAAATGTAATTTGAATTCAAATCTCAATTCATTTATATCATACACATTGAAAGAGACGGAATTTCAAATAATCAATATTATATATCAGTGATTCGTTCAAAACAAAGTAACAAATAATTAGATTTTGCTTGGCTTTTTAAAATAAATAGCATATTTAAACTTGGTAGTTGGTACATAAATCAACTTCACAAACAGCTATTTGATAAATCAATCAATTTATATAAAGAATTTTTCAGGAAAAAAAATATTTGGCATGCTATACTCTCGCTTATGTTATATCATACACATTGAAAGAGACGAAATTTCAAATAATCAATATTATATATCAGTGATTCGTTCAAAACAAAGTAAAAAATAATTAGATTTTGCTTGGCTCTTTAAAATAAATATCATATTTAAACTTGGTACATAAATCAATTTCACAAACAGTTATTTGATAAATAAATCAATTTATATAAAGCATTTTTCAAGAAAAAAATATGTGGCCTGTTATTCTCTCACTTACGTTAAATTGGTTCCTCAAAAATCAAAGTGAGAGAGCTCTGACTAATTCTCACGCTCAATTTGGACCCAAATCCAGTAATATTACTCATCATTAAATCATACAGATCCCTCAAATTAAGCTTAATTTTCCCGTCTAAAAGCTTTAAAATCTAATTCTAATGGTCTCAAAATGTCCACAACAGAATTTTCATTTTTACTATATTTAATATAATTTAAAATTTATACTAAGGAGACACAAAATGAACAAAAGTCAAATTATAGTCAAATGGGTCTAACCCGAACCATTAACCGGGTCCACAAGGTTGGGCTCATCAATTTGGCCAAGGTGAACCCAACCTGGATTGCGGAAACCCAACATATGGGCTCCAAGTGTGTGAGTGCATTTAGGTATATGCGGGCATGCCTATACAGGATTATAGGCACCATCTTCTTCCTTAGATTTCATGAATCTGTTTGTGCTTGAAACCCAAATATGATTTTCTCAAACTTCCAATTCGTGCCTCATTTAAAGCATTTAAACTTATGGATATATTCCCCAGTGAAAACCGTTCATGATGGTCTAATAATCGCGGAGTGATTTACCAGAAAAGTGATTGACATCTGGCTGGAAAGTTGATGGTTCACCATTAAAGTTGGCATCAAGCATTTTCATTGATAACATCACATAAAAACCTATATTTTACGTGATTAAAACCTTTTAATTTACTCTGTGCACACTAACATACCTTTTAGAATCGATAATTCGAAGTTTTATAATCAATTTGTGAAAGAAATCAAATTTCGTCTACATAATATTGGCCCAAGGATCAACCCAAAAGGTTGGGGGGGGGGGGGGGGGGTTGAATTCAAACTATGAAAACTTTTCTAGTTTTGGAAAACAAATAATAGCTAACAATGAATGCACATTATATAAATCAAATTTACACAATAAAGAGGTATAGCAAGAGAGTGCAAACACAAGATTTAACGAGGTTCTGCCTTCCCGACTATGTCCTCGCCCCAAGAGCTCCACTTGAGGATTACTCAATCCACTATCACAATCTCTTTACGAGTGGAGATGAAACCATTTACAAAGAGAAGCTCTCTTCCAAGGCAAAACAACCTTTGCCTCACTAGGGTTTCACATAACGCTTTACAATAGTTGAGTATATGAAGTTTGAAGTTACTTGTTGCAATACAATCTCTCTTCTAGAGTAAATGCAACAATTTAAACTCTTCTAATGATTGCTAAATTTAACATTTTTTGAGAAATTAGCGAAAGAATGCTAAAAAAGGATGGTAGGATTTGAATGCTATTGTATTAATACACATAAATGAGTTTGGATACTTTTATTTATACCCCTTTCACTTAAAATGGCCGTTGGAAGTATTAAATGTTGGAACTAGTTTAATGCCCCATTGGCTTTTCAAAAAACTAGCCAGTTAGGGCTTTTTCGCAAAGTTTGGTTGACTACACCAATGGTGTAGTCGACTAAACTTATCAGAAGCTGCCAACGTTGAGATTGAGGGATTTTTAGTCGACTACACATCTATACAAAGGTTGTAGTCAACAAAACTTATCAGAATTGAAGAGTTTAGTCTCAGCTTTGTTCTAGACTTCTAGTCAACTACAAGTGAACTTTAGTTGATGAAACTTGACAATTCATGCAAGTTTAGCTTGTTTTCGTGAAAAATACTTATTTAAGTCTATGGATGTCAAGTATTAACTTAAGCCACTTGTGTATATTAAAATCATCTAGTTCAAAGGGGTCACTTGAGCAATTAATTGAGCAAACATGTACAGTGTAAACCTAAAACCTCACTCATAGCCCATAAAGATTTTCAATTGAAGTGCTTGCTTGGTCTTGAGTGCTTTTAGGTCCATTGCCTTAGCTTTCTATGCTCTTTTGGTACTTTGTCCTTTTATACTTGAAGATTTGAGAATGCAATCAGTTCATTTTTTACTTTTGTTCATGTTTGAGCTTTATTGAAGTTGGTTTCCTTATGCCAAATGATCCTATTGCCAATTCTTTGATTTAAATGAATTGGACCACCTGTCTTTGATCATCACTTGACATTTAGTACTAAAATCAATCCTTCGTTATCATCAAAATATATGTCCTTGGTTGAAAACCCTTTGGGATAACATGTAAAACACCCGAAAATTCGGGTTTCAATTAGTTGATGCACAAAAATTGGTGCAAAACATGATGAATTCGCACCTAGCAACCCAAGCAAACTAGCTAGGAAAAGGCTAGAAAATAAGAGAGAAAGTGAGAGAAAGTGGAAGAAATTCTGTCGGATCTTATTCAGGAGAGAGAAAATGGAGCTCTAAGCTCTACAATTCTGTTTGTAATTCAATATTTCGAAAACTGACTTCCAACAGAACCTATCAGCTTGTTTATAGCAACTAAAAACTTGCAATTGACAAAAATACCCCTAGAAACCATGCTCTACTAACAGATATACTAAAGGAAATGCTGAAGAAATAGAACTACTGATTTAACAAAGGCAAAAAAGACTGAACAACCCTTCTTAACAAGCTTTCAGACAAATAATCCACATCAGGACTCCCCCTCTGAAAAAAAGCTTGCCCTCAAGCGTCAGCTGCAAAATAAGGACTCAAGTGCTGCACATTAAACACGTTGGAGATATTAAAGTGAGGCGGCAACTCCACTTGATAAGCATTGCCATTAATCTTGTGTAAAATCTTGCAAGGCCCCACTTTCCGATCACTCAACTTCATATAAGTTCCAGCTGGATGTCGTTCCTTACTTGAAAACACCCATACAAGATCCCCGGTCTGGAAAAGAAGTTCTCTTTTCTGAACATTAGAAACTGTTTTATAGTTGGCATTAGACTCCTCAATTTTGGCTTGGATTTGAACATGAAGTTCCTTGATAAAAGCTGCCATATCCTCTGCCTTAGCATTAGTCTTCTTAGAAAGTGGTAGAGGAACCAAATCAAGGACACTATAAGGCTTGGAACCATAGACAACCTCAAAAGGAGAAGTATGAATAGTCCTGTTGAAAGAAGAATTGAAAGCAAATTCAGCCAATGGAAGAATGTGTTCCTAGCCTTTAGGATTTTCACCAATCAAACACCTCAACAAATTTCCAAGGCTTCTATTAACAACTTCAGTTTGCCCATCAGTTTGGGGATGAAATGAAGTACTAAAGCTCAATTTGGTGCCCACAAGGCGCCACAAAGTTCTCCAAAAATGAGCAAGAAACTTAGCATCTTTGTCGGACACAATAGAAGTAGGTATCCCATGCAATTTGTAGATTTCTCTAAAGAAATGAGTAGCAACATGAGATGCATCCATTGCTTTTCGACATGGAATAAAATGTGCCATCTTGGAGAATCGATCTACAACCACCATAATCGAATCATTCTTTCTTTGGGTTGGTGGAAGACCGAGCACAAAATCCATACTAATGCATTTCCAAGGGCTGGTAGGTACAGGAAGTGGCAGATACAGCCCTACATTAGTGGCTGTCCCCTTACTCTTTTGACAAATATGGCACCTTTGAACATGCCGAATAACATCTCTGTTCATTCCCGGCCAAAAGTAATCTTGTTGAAGCAATTCAAGAGTCTTTTTCGCACCAAAATGACCCAAATTATGTTGTTCAATAAGCAACTTCTCTCTAAGAGAACAGTGAGGCACACACAACTTCAATCCTTTAAAGAGAAATCCATCTTTCAACAAAAACTCAGTCTTGGCAGCCTGCTGTCCACTTTGTAAAGCATGGAGAATCTTCCCAAAATAAGGATCTTCATCATAATGTGCCTTGAACTCATCAAAACCAGCCACCATATTTTGCATCTCAAGCAAGAGATGAACCCTTCTACTCAACCCATCAGCTACTTTATTAAGAACACCGGATTTATGTCTCAAAGAGAAATTAAATTGTTGGAGATAGCTCACCCACTTGGCATGCCTCTTATTAAGATGTGGTTGATTGTTGATGTACTTAAGAGCTTCATGGTCGGTGTTGAGAATAAACTCTTTGTAGGCCAAATAATAACTCCAATGCTTGATAGCTTGAACAATAGCATAGAACTCCAAGTCATAAGTAGAATACTTGAGCTTGGCACCATTCAACTTCTCACTAAAGAAAGCGATTGGTTGTCCCTTCTTGGCTAAGGACCCCACCAATTCCCACACCCAATGCATCACAATCAAGCTCAAACACCTCGTCAAAATTAGGCAATGCTAGAATAGGAGCTTCCGTCAACTTCTTCTTCAAGAGTTGGAAACTCTCTTGGGCTGCCAAAGTCCATTCAAAGACTGTTTTCTTGAGACAATCGGTGAGAGGAGCAGCTAAGGTACTGAAATTTCTGATAAACCTTCTATAGAAAGTAGCAAGACCATGAAAACTCTGAACTTCACGCATACTAGATGGTGTAGGCTAGTCTACAATTGCTTGGACCTTACTTTCATCCATAAGTACTCCATTTGAGGATACAACATGCCCCAAAAATACTACCTTGTCAACCACAAAACTACACTTCTTTAAGTTGCCATAGAACTTTTCTCTTCTCAAGATGGCAAACACTTGATGGAGGTGCTGCACATGGTCTTCAAAACAGCGGCTATAAACCAAAATATCATCAAAATAAACCACTACACACACGCCCAAAAGTGGTTGTAACATTTGGGTCATAACCCTCATGAAGGTACTAGGAGCATTGGTAAGTCCAAATGGCATGACAAGCCATTCAAAGAGCCCATTGTGTGTCTTGAAAGCGGTTTTCCATTCATCTCCCGGACGGATACGAATTTGGTGATAGCCACTTCTAAGATCAATCTTAGAAAACACCTTTGCACCGGCTAAACAATCCAACATATCATCCAATCTTGGAATTGGAAAACGGTACTTAATGGTAATCTTATTAATAGCTCTACTATCCACACACATCCTCCAAGAACCATCCTTCTTTGGAGTCAAAAGAGCGGGAACGGCACAAGGACTAATACTAGCCCGGATATATCCTTTATTAAGCAGTTCCTCAATCTGTTTTTGTAGCTCTTCTTTCTCTTTTGGTGTCATTCTATAGGCTGTCTTGTTTGGAAGTGCTGAACCGGGCACTAAATCAATACAATGTTGGATATCCTGCATTGAAGGCAACTCGGGAGGCAACTCTTGAGGAAACACATCAAAATATTGCTCCATTAGTTCTTTAACAGCATTAGAATCAACACTTTCAGCAACTTGTTCTTGTGGAATTAAAGCAAACACATAGCCACTTTCTAAGGCTCTCTTGAATAAACCTTTTTGAAGTAAGTAAAGAAGTTGTTTGAGGCTTGGAATGCACTTTTTCCTTCATAGGCAGCAGCGTATACTATTGGTCTCTCTTGCATAAAATGTATGTATTCCTCTTCCCATCATGGATAGTTTGTCTATCACATTGCCAAGGCCTTCCAAGAAGAATATGGCAAGCATCCTATGGGTACTACATCACATCACACTTCATCAAAATACTTCTTTCGAATGGAAAAAGAAACAAACAACGCCTTTGTTACCTTCACTTCATTTCCCTTCTTGAACCAAGAGAGTTTGTAAGGATTAGCATGCTCTTGAGTTGGAAGCTTCAATTTGTCCACCACCTCTTGTGAAACAACATTCTCACAACTTCCCCCATCAATGATCATGTTACAAACCCTTCCACCAACACTACAAGTTGTGTAAAAAATATTGGTTCTCAACCAATCTTCCTCGGATTCTTGCTTTGGCACTAGCAAAGTCTTCTTTAACATAAGTGCCATGCCTTCTTCCTCATCACAATCTCCACCAATCGCTTCATTTAAGGGCTGGTCATAAGCTGGTGGCATATCAAAACACACATTTTCATCAAGTTCTTCCATCAAAAGTACTCTATTACGCTCCCCCATGGTCTTTCTACAATCAGAAGACTTGTGACCGGGTTCTCCACACTTGAAACACTTAAAGTTTCCGCTTTGAAACTGATTTCCAGCCCCTTGACGAACTGTATTTGGCTGATTGGAAGTTGGAACAGCAGCCTTAGCAACCGTGGGAGGTTGCACATCACCCCGTTGATTTCCCTTTCCAACTTGAGATGAATGACCACCTCTATGGTAGCTTTGGTAAGGCTGTCCAGCCCTTGAAGACCCTTGAAACTGCTGACCAGATCTAGAAACACTCCGGTTTTGTTGTTTCTCTACCAACAAAGCTCGGTTAAAGGCTTTCGAAACAGTCCATAAAGGTTGCAATACAAGAATGTCTTGGATAGAAGCCTTAAGACCACTTAGGTACCTTGCAACCATTTGTTCTTCACTTTCATTCAAATCAACCCTTGCTACTAATTGATATAAAGCATCAGTGTAGTCATCAACATTGCCTGTTTGCTTAAGATTGTGCAAATTCTTATAAAGAGTTTGCATATAGTTGAGGGGAATGTAGTGTTGCTTAAGCTTCTTTTTCATCTTATTCCAATCAGTAATCTTACCCTTTCCACATCGTTGACGATGCACTTGGAGTTGTTCCCACCAAAAAGAAGCACTTCCTTGGAGACGAATTGACACCAACTTCACTTTCTTTTCATCCAACACTTCATAATAGTCAAAAATTCTGTCAATAGTATTGAGCCAATCAATAAATGTTTCCGGATTAAGGCTTCCCCTAAACTCTGGAATATCAATTTTCAGATTATACTCCAACTTGGAGTTGTCCTTTGCCACAAAAGATCTTCTTCTGTGATGAACCCCAAAGGGATTATCAATGGAAGTATCTGTACCCTCGGATTCATAACTCTCCTCACTGGAAGGTTGGAGTCGATAAACCATCTCCGTCAAGACCTCAATTTGCTTCCTCAAATCTCCAATCTCATCTCTGTGCTGCTGGTGTTGTGGTGGATCATCACGTCTGCCCACTGGTGGATGGTTCTCAGCTCCAAAGTCTATGTCCCTGGCATTTCCCCTACCCCTTCCTCTTCTACCTCTGCCTCGTTGAGCCATAAGAGCAACATAAGCTCAAATAGTGATCTGAAATGCAGCAAGTGTAGCCAAATAGAAGTAACCTCACAGAAGCCTCAACTGTAGCAGTATACAAAGTCAATCGAAGGACTAGAAGACTCTCAATCACGATCAAAGAAGCTAGAAGAAACTACGACTTCAATTCAGAAAGAGTTTGAAGCTTTCGATATCAGCTATGGGTTGCGACAGCATAAATCGACACAAAATCAGGTCCTAATGCTTCGATCAAGTCCAGAACAAGTTGCGATCACAGGCTAGCAAGCATCGCAATACCTGATGCCCTTCAGACTTCAATTTCGAACCCAAACAGAGCTACGATGGAACCTGTACTGCCAATTCTAGAGTCGATTGTTGCAGATCTGTTTTCGATCAACCTAAAATAAGGTTTCCTCGAAACAAACAGAGCTCGACTGAAGCTTTAGAGTTAAAGAGTGACTCGACTGCTTGCTACAAAGAAGGCGACAACTGCTAGACAAACCCTAGGTCAATCGATCAAGGCTGAAGCACCATATCGTCATGTCGACATAGATAACAGAGGAAAACATGGCAAAATTTCACTTCGAAAGGACTCGATTCTTTGGCTCTGATACCAAATGATGAATTCGCACCAGCAACTCAAGCAAACTAGCTAGGAAAAGGCTAGAAAATAAGAGAGAAAGTGAGAGAAAGTGGAAGAAATTCTGTCGGATCTTATTCAGAGAGAGAAAAATGGAGCTCTAAGCTCTACAATTCTGTTTGTAATTCAATATTTCGAAAACTGACTTCCAACAGAACCTATCAGCTTGTTTATAGCAACTAAAAACTTGCAATTGACAAAAATACTCCTAGAAACCATGCTCTACTAACAGATATACTAAAGGAAATGCTGAAGAAATAGAACTACTGATTTAACAAAGGTAGAAAAGACTGAACAGCCCTTCTTAACAAGCTTTCAGAAGAAATAATCCACATCAAAACATGTGCAATATTAAACTACATTCAAAGGAGAACAAAACCCTATGTTGCGTTTCTAAAATCAATCACAAATAATACTTTGAATTTTGATCCAAAGTACTTCTGATCTCAGTACTTTGTGTTCCCAAAAATATTATGTGTGTACATATATACGCATGTGTGTGTGTTAAATCGGAAAATATTTTATGCATATATATACATTGATTAATTGATATATATATATATATATATATATATATATATATATATCCGTCTTGGTTGGGTTGCTTTCAGTATTCTCACATAGGGACATTTTCGAAAAAGCACTAAAATAAGGAAACCTTTAGAATAAAGGGTTTTAAGAAAAAAAAAGGCTTTTGACTCCAATTTTTAAGGAAAGCGTGGTCTTAAATTAAAAACGTGGATTCAAGAGCTAGGTTATGAGTCTAACACCCTAAGCTATTCGGTGGAGGGCCCAAACAAGTTTATGAAGCCATGTCAAATTTTATACTTAACTGATGTGGGACGTGGTATTTTTCCAACAATTATCATTATTGATGAAAACATGACATTAACCATAGATTTTTTTGATGAAGATGACATTAACCATAGATGGTCAAAGGACTACTACGTGGTCGGTCCATAGGACACATCTATAGTGAACTATGAGCAATTATAAAGCTCTTGTGCCTATAGCGATTAAATTAGATGGTAATGATGCGCCATGTAGTTTCAGTACCACAACTAGTCATGTTATAACAGGTTTTGTGCTCACGAGCAGGATTATCATGGTTAATTGTTATAAATCCTATTGAATAATATTTTGCTATATTTTTTAGTGTTTTCATAATAAGTTCTCTTCTAACTTTTTTTTTTTTTTTTTTTTTTTTTTTTTTGTCTTCTTGAATATTGTTTTTGTGGTATTTTGTTACCTCGTTTCTGATTATAATTGATAGAAGAGCTTTTGTTAATGAAGAGCTTACAGTATCTAAGTCTTTCTTGATATTATTCTTCACATGTTGCTCCCTATTTACCATGTATGCTTCGCATGATCCAGGTCTTTTTGTTGTGGTTTTATTTCTATAATTTCTCTTCGGTAGGGAAAAAAAATTATTGAAATTTTAAAGGCTGAGCTTACCTTGTCGGATACGAACTTCCTCATCTCCACTTCCTTGTTTTATAGAACTATGGACTTAATGAATATCATTTGTGGACCTATCTAAGTCAAATGAAATGTTAGTACAAGTCAAGGACTTTAATATCGATATCGATGGATATATCGAGGGTCCAAAAATGTGGATATATCGGATATATCATTGGATATATCGACAATATCAGTATCGTTTTAAAGATATGGTGGATATTATGAATTAAACATGGATATTTTTATTGAAACTCTAGGAAACAATTTTTAGACTCTAATACACAATCTAGCATCAAAATATTGCAATTTAAATATGTATAATACAAGTATGTATTGTGTAGGGTATAAAAAATATACCGCGCTAAGTAAATAAATAATAGAAAATTTTTCAAATTCAACATTTAAATGTTATATAACATTGAAATAGATTTTTGTAACATTTAAATATAGAGTGCTATTAGACCAAAGGCCATTGGTTTGAAATAATATTTTAAATTATGTGAAATACTAAGCATAGTAAAATGTACATATATATACGTGTGTCAGTGTGTGTGTGTGTGTGTGTATAATTACATAATAAATATAAAAAATGAGTGGAGCTATTTTTTAACTTTTTTTAAAAAAATTAATACAATAAGATAGAGTAGAACTCTTTTAAAAAGGTTATAAATGTAAAGGTTAGAAGGTAAAGTTGTTAGGAAAAAAAGAAAGGGGGAAAGGGGTAAGAAGGTCAAGTTAAAAAGACTTATGGGTTACATTTATAAAAATATGTAAAAGGTGGGTTTTTAAAGTAATAAGAAGGTTTGTTTTCCCTTTTAAAAGGGTTATAAAGCAAAACTATGTAAACTGATAAGGAATCCTTACCAGTCACGATTTGGGCTCAGCAAACAAAAGGAAAAAAAAAATAGGGGAGAAATAAAGGCTCCAAAGTCCAAACATAGAGGCGTCAAGAGGCTTCCATGGGGGAGGGGGGTTTGACGGTGAAGCTAGAGGGCTAAGATGATGGTTGTGGCTAGGAAACCCATTGACGACGACAACAGTAGCAGCAACATGTGAGGAAGACAGGCAACAGCACGTACCAGTTTCTTCTTCGACAGCGATAAGGGCAACGGTGAGGGCACAAACTGCCACCTTCTCCTCCTCCTCTTCTTCTTCTTTTTCTTCTTCTTCTTCTTTTGCTGCTGCTGCTGAAAAATTTCTCAAAATTTGCACCGACAAAGGACAAATAATGTGTAAAAATTTCACTAGCAATCAGTAAAAAGGGCATTTAAACATAGCAGTGTCAATATCGTTGATATATCGACGATATATCCACTGAATTTTCGACGAGAAACCACAAAAACCAGGCGATAAAACAAATAATTGATATATCTTCGATATATCGCGATATATCGAGTATATTGTTCGATATTGTGTTTTTTTCAAAATTTTCAAATACCGCAATAGGATATCGTTTCGATGGGGGGTGATATGGCAATATATCGACGATATGTCGTCCATATCGTCGACATTAAGGACTATGGTACAAGTAACCCAATACTTTTACATGACAGCTAAATGCATAAAAAGAGTGAGAAAGGAAAGGAAAACGAATGAAGAAATAAGATAAAGAAGCAAATTTAGGTTAGGCCAAATTTCACTCTCATGAATGATACATTGAAGCAAGATTTTTAGAAAATGGTTTATGACATCTCCTATTAACATAGCTGAATGCAAGAGTTGTCCGTTAGTATAAACTCGTGGTTTGTTCCACTGAAAGAATTGATTGAGTTGGGTTTTACTTTTTATAATTTTGAGAGTATTAGATTGATATTTAAAGGGAGATTTGGCCATAGCCCTATACTATAATAGATTTTTTTACAATAGATCCAGAATCTTTTTTACTAACCTAATAACTCCTTTTGATTAGATTCAGACTAAAATACCCCAAATTTATTAATATATTATTTCGAAACATGAAATTAGTTAAATAAGGGAACCACTCCTACGAATTCATTAACGTTTATAAAAAAAAAATTGATTGCAAAAAAAAAGGTTTCAAATAGTAAAAGACTCTAATTCACGTTATTGGTAGTAACAATAAACACATGGCTATGAGGCTATCTTAGCAAATTTTATAGGTAGAACAATATCAGTTTACTACATGATTTTCAAATTTTATAAGTGGAATAGTAACAGTATACTACACAGTGTTACAAATTTCACAGGGGAACAGTAACAAGTTTTTTCAACCGTTGTCATGTAGACATTACTCAAACACATGACCTTTTCAACAAATTTTATATGTAGAACAGTATCAGTTTAATATGTTCAAATTTTATAGGTGAAACAATAAGAATTTAATACACTACGTTTCAAATTTCATAGGGGAAAACAATAAAGTGTTACTAATTAACACATGATGCAATATTCAGTAAAATTGTCAAAGACAAATAATTTCAATAAAAAACACAAATCATGTACTACTTGCAACCTTTACAAAGAACGAAACTGATTCTATAAAATTATCAAACTGAAAAAAAAAAAAAATGATAAAACAAAAAAAAATTAAATTAAAACAAAAAGAAAAAAAAGCACAATGATGTGCTTATTTGGACTGGTTGTCTTATTTTCCAGCAGCTATTTTCAGTGGTTTAGCTTATGCATTTATTTCCTCGAGTTTACATGTAATTAGAGGATTAGCTAAGGGCTAACAAGATCATTTTACAAGCCTTATACCTATAAATAAGGATCTGTCCAGCAGAAGAGTAGTTTTTTCCCCGAAATTAATCATTCACAACAGCAGTTGTAAGAGCTTAGGCTCAATTACTCTCCAATAATCAATGGATCCTTTGAATTTCCTTCAGTTTCTCTCATGTTCTAGCATTTTCTTAGCTAGATTGCTTGAGTTTCTGGTGCGATTCCATCATTTTGTATCAGAGCTTGTTCGATTCCCTGTGACGAAGTCGTAGTTCTCTGCCGAGATGAAGTTTGAAGCCTCAGTTGTGATCGAGACACCTAGTGTTTGCTGAGGGTTGATCGAAACTTCATGAAAGCAGAATTCGATCCTGTGATGAAGAATTTCCTACTGTTTTCCTCTTTTCCCAGCGTCGTAGTGCTGAAATTGACCTCCATCTCTGGTCGATAATTGACCTAGGGTTGGTTGATTAAATTTTTTTTGGTCTGGTCAAAGTTTTTGTAGCAATAATCGAAGCATTCTCTTGCTGTAACAGTGTCGCAGTGGAGATATTGCGAATTAGCTATGATCGCAACTGTCTAGGGCTGCTTGAAATTGATCGACACTGAACTTGGCAAGCAATCGAGTCTAATTTTCACAGTCGACACTCAATTTGAAGTGCCTTATTGGTTCGATTCTTACAGAAAAGTGATCGATCCTCATCAGTAGAGCCAATCACAGAGATTGAAGCATTGACCTGCAGAGATTCAAGGTCGACAACTTCCTTCTTTGTTGCTGTTGTGCTCTATTGTTGCGTCTGCTGTGTCGTTCTGTTGTGGGGCTTTGTTTACAGTGATAGGACTTGACACAGTTGATTTTATCCACTTCTTGCGACTGGGTTAGCTTGTGATATAGCTGGTTTACTGCTAGTTTGCTCTGTCTTGAAGAGTGCTTTACAATTCTGCTGCTGGTTAGCTTTCATTCTCTTCATTTTAGACCAATATTTGAGTACTTATTGCTGTTATGGCTCAACGAGGCAAAGGTAGGAGAGGTAAGGGCAGAGGAAACGCTATGGACATAGACTTTGGGGCTGAAAATCACCCTCACATGGGTAAAAATGATGACAACTAGCAAAACCAGCAACAAGGAGATGAGATTGGAGAATTGAAAAGGCAAATTGAGGTCTTGACGGAGATGGTTCATTGACTCCAACCTCCTAGTGAGGTTAATTATGAGTCCGAGGACACCGATACTTCTTTTGGGAATCCCTTTGGGGTTCACCAAAGAAGAAGACCCTTTATGGTGAAGCAAGACTCCAAGTTGGAGTATAATATCAAAATTGACATTTCGGTGTTTAGAGGAAGCCTAAATCCGGATGAATTTGTTGATTGTCTCTATTCTATCGAAATAATTTTTTACTATTATGAAGTTTCCGATGAAAGAAAAGTGAAGTTAGTTTCTATTCGCCTCCAAGGAAGTGCATCTTCTTGGTAGGAACAACTACAAATGGTTCGTCAAAGAAGTGGGAAAGGCAAGATTAGAGAGTGGAGCAAGATGAAAAAGAAGCTGAAGCACCATTATATTCCCTACAACTATATGCAAACTTTGTACGAGAAGTTGCATAACCTTAGACAACTTGGAAGTGTTGATGATTACACCGAGGCTTTCTATCAACTACTTGCAAGGGTTAATCTCAATGAGAGTGAAGAACAAATGGTGGTAAGGTATTTGAGTGGCCTTAAGCCTTCCATTTATGATGTTCTTGTGTTGCATCCTTTGTGGACTGTTTCGGAAGCCTACAACTGAGCCTTGTTGGTAGAGAAGCAACGCAATCGGAATGTTTCTAGAACTGGACAGCCATACCAAAGCTACTCTAGAGGTAAAAATTCAACACAAGTTGAAAAGGGAAGTCATGTGGGTGCAGGACAACAAGCAAATGTTGCTCAGGCTGTTACTCCTACTCAAAATCAGCCTACTGCGCGTCGTGTAGGGGCTGGAAATCAGTTCCAAGGAGGGAATTTCAAGTGTTTTATGTGTGGGGAACCTGGCCACAAGTCTACGGATTGTAGAAGGACCATGGGGGAGCAAAATAAAACACTTTTGATGGAAGAAATTGATGAAAATGTGTGTCTTGATATGCCACCAACCTATGACCAGCCCTTAAATGTGGAGATTGGTGGTGATTTTGATCATGAAGATGGCATGGCACTTATGATGAGAAAGACTCTTCTTGTTCTCAAGCATGAGACCGAGGAAGATTGGGTGAGAAACAATGCTTTCTATACAACTTGTAGCATTGGAGATTGGGTTTGTAACATGATTATAGATGGAGGAAGTTGTGAAAATGTAGTTTCTCAAGAAGTAGTAGACAAGTTGCATCTTCAAACTCATGAACATGCCCATCCTCACAAGCTTTCTTGGTTCAAAAAGGGGAGTGAGATCAAAGTTACCAAGAGGTGTTTGGTGTCCTTTTCTATTAGAAAGAAGTACTTTGATGAGGTTTGGTGTGATGTGATGCCTATGGATGTATGCCATATTCTTCTTGAACGACCTTGGCAATATGATCATCAAACCATTCATGATGGGAAGAGAAATACCTACACTCTTTCAAAAGATGATCATCCATACACATTGCTGCCCATGAAGGAAAGGTCCCTTCCTAAGCCTTCAACAACTACTCTATTTACTTCCAAGGACCTCATGGTGGAAAGCATTGATAATGGTGGTTTTGGTGCCTTACTTTCATGCGATTATGAAGCTGATTTGGGGCTTTCCACTGCTGTTTTTGAGTTTCCACCGCTATGTTTTGATGAGTTTCCTTGTCATTTATCTTCCGGATTGTCTCTTATGGATGATATGCCACCTATCTTTGATGAAGAATCCAAGGAAGCTTCTTTTACCAACATTACTCATCAAATTACTCCTTTGAAGGTGGCTGATTTTTATTGGCAGCATCAACATGAATCCTTGAGTAGTGATTGTTTTTGGGAATTAGACTATGTATGTGGTGATTTGAGATCCAAGTTTCCAAGTGGTTTGGGTAAAGCTTCTTTACCTTTTCCAAAGATGATATATGGTGAAGAAGCATCCATGGCTAAATTGTTGCTGAATGTTCATACTCTTAAGCGGTGCGATTGTGAGAAATGCAATGTCAAACACAAAGTCAAAGCTGAAGTTAAGAGGAAGAAACTTTTTTTCAAGGTTTGAGACCTTGCGTGGCTGGTTTTGAATGAGAGAACCAAGCCAACCAGCCGTGTCATAGAGGCGTCAACTTCGTCATTCCATTCCAAAACTTCCAGGACAAGTTTTCTTTAAGAGGGGAAGTCTGATGTGCTTATTTGGACTGGCTGTCTTATTTTCCAGCAGCTATTTTCAGTGGTTTAGCTTATGCATTTATTTCCTTGAGTTTACATGTAATTAGAGGATTAGCTAAGGGGTAACAAGGTCATTTTACAAGCCTTATACCTACAAATAAGGATCTGTCCAGCAGAAGAGTAGTTTTTTCCCAAAATTAATCATTCACAACAGTAGTGGTATGGGCTTAGGCTCAATTTCTCTCCAATAATCAATGGATCCTTTGAATTTCCTTCAATTTCTCTCTGTTTCTCTCATATTCTAGCATTTTCTTAGCTAGATTGCTTGAGTTTCTAGTGCGATTCCATCACACAATGTAAAGATCATATGAGAATCCAAAATAAACAATACACAATTCGACTTCAAAACTCGACTTGAAAATGCAATCCACGTATGATCTGTGGAAAAACAAAGGTTGAAGATGACGACTCACCAAGCTTGAAGATGACAGAAAACCAAACTTGATCAGACGTGATGAAGAACGAAAGTTGAAAAATGATAGAGAACCAAGCTTCAGGATGTTGGAGAACAAAGCTTCATAATGATGAAGTTCTTGATCGTAAGAAATTTGAATTCAAAATCCCACCATATCTAGCCAAAAGCCCTAGAAAGGAAATCCCACAAATCATGGTCGTTGTATTTTCAAAATAATGTTGTAGAAAAATCTGTTAATAAATTTCATTAGATATATTTAAGGCTAATATGGGAATTAAAAAAAATATTATTTCCTTATAGTTAATAAGAATATTTAATTATGGGTCTAAGGAGTTTAAAATCCTCATGATGGGGTTAACGTTAAAACCATACTTCTAATTGGGGATATTGCCAATTTCCTCATATTTAAATTCGATAAATGTTCACTGGTATTATCTTTGTAAGATCTTACTGTATCCCAGCATATAGAAACTAGAAATTATTGAATATATTTGGGTGGAAATCTAAGGTTGATAGGTTCAAATTTTGTTTCAGGATGTGAAGGGTCCTCAAACTGTTGCATTCAATTTACCAAATGATGAGCGTATTGTAAAAGATCGAGGAACATCAATGGTCATGCTGAAGAATATTTCGGAGGCAAAGTACAGTCCCTTTCCTTGAAGTCTCCATAATTAATAAACTTCCACATATATATAGATGAACTGATTTTAATTGTTGTCCATTATTATGATTTTTTATCATTTGAGTTGGGAAAAGTTTGAAATGTTAGACCTGCCTATCCTAACCAGGTTCAAGCTAATTCTTCAGCCTATAGCTAACATATGTATTACAAGGGAACAACGGGAACTTGTAGACTTTGAATCTTTCTTTACCCACACAATTTGCCATGAGTGCTGCCATGGGATTGGGCCTCACACCATAACACTTCCAAGTGGGCAACAGTCTACAGTGAGAAAGGTCAGTTACTACAATTTGAACTTTTGTTCTTTTTGCCTTATTATTCATTACTTCATATTTTGATTCTCATTTATTTATTTTAGTTTTAAAATTTGTTTAGATACCATCACCTCTCTTTTTTCCATGGACTCTATTTCTGGTAATTTGTGCTATTATGCCAAGGTTAATGTATTGATTATTCAAATCATCATTGTCGGTTGATGCATATAAGTGGACACACTTTTCTTCTTGTTACTCCTGATGGAGTTATCGTAATACCACACCCTTCCACGTAGATCTTGTCTGCTTTGGGTTACTGCCCACTGTTTTAGAGTGCACTATATGTTAAGGATGAGAGTACTTATATAGCCCAGCGACCCTCACTAATCAGGCAATGTGGGACTAAAGTACATGGACTTGATACTTCACCTCATTTCACCCCAGTTAAGAGATCTGTATGACTGTTTCACTCCTATGCACACTCCCAAAGAGACACACATCCTTGTCTAGGACAACCCTAAAGGGCCACACGTCCCCATGTGAGATCATCCCGCACATCGGAAGGTATGTACGACTCAGATACCCAATTATAACGCCCCGCCCTTCCACATTCACTATATTTTATGCCCACCTTGCAGCTTTAAAACACGTCTTCCAATTGAGGAGATGTTGTCTTAGCCTAACCAGCCTCATCAGAGCACATAGAAGGGGTTTTGCTTATTGTTTCCCATACACTCTCTAACAGACTTGCACCAGAGTGCATGCCTCAAGCTCTCATCCAGGCATAATGTATGTTATATACTAAGGATGAGAGTCTACATATATAACCCAGCGACCTTCTCTAACCAGGTGAGGTGGGACTAAGTAAATGGACTTGGTACCTTACCTTACCTCACCTCACCTCACCTCACCTCACCTCACCTCACCCCACTTAAGAGGCTTGTTGGACTATTGAACTATTGGCCTCTACAGTAAAATGAAAAATACTTCCATCACAAACAATTGATAGTAATTTCCTCTTCTTGTTACTTGTGTTGGAGCCATGGAGTTATAATGCAAATTACTTCCACTGCAACAATTGATAGTAATTTCCCTTTCCAAGCTCAATCAGTCAATGTGCTTTATGCATGGAAGGAACCTGGACCAGAAAATAAAATAAAATAAAGAGTAAAAATCAATTTCAACTGCCATATTAAGGTTATGAAAATATGGAGATGTGAAAAAGATATTACTATCAATATTGGAAAAGAAATGTGATTGACTTCATAGAAATATTCAAAGGAAAAATTGAATTAGCAAACAGTTTAGATTCACCATATTGCAAATGAAATCCATTAATAATAAGTATGAGGTGTGTAGTATATAGGGTGCAACAGCAAGCATCAATTAGTGTACGAGGAACTTAGATCAATATAGTGCCATTAGTACATTCATTTGACCATTGAAATATAATAAACTCTTTTATTAGGCAAATATATTCTATTTATAGATATTTTTTATGATGAGGAAATCCTTTGGGCAAACCCCGGGCCCATAGAAGACCCCACAACCGATATGGACGAGGTAAGTCCAAGACCCATGAGAACCATGGAATCTTGTGTGGGTGGCTCCAAGGGGTTTAACGAGAGTCGAACTCAATAGTAAAATGCTTATATATAGTATGGAGTTTTTTGTTTGCATATTGATGGTTTTTTACGTTGGTAAATAGATTTGTCATACAATACAGGAAAATATCCGATGGAAAAAAAAATGTATTCCATTCTTTTGATATGTCTGTTCAGAAGCTTTGAGGTTAATTGTTGCGTTGTGATGCCCAATAGTAAAATAATTGACAAAATAAGTCGTGCACCAAGGGAAACAATATTTATCGTGGTTGAAAAAAAATCCTTCCTACGTCCATTGACTAGATGAGAAGATCCACTATAAAATGTATACCTTGTAGAGAGGATAGAGAATGCATACTACCCAATGACGCCACCCAAGGCTTGAAACAAACTGCTTATGGTTTTCGATTCCTCAAATGAAACCTGTTCTTTCCCTTCTCTTCCTCACCTCTTTACAACCCTCTAAAACCCTCACAGATCATTCTCTCTCAAAAGTCTTAACCTAATGATTTGACAAATATTTATAAAGTTCTTAAACCAAGAATTTTGGAATTTCTTTCCTTAAGAGAAACCACAATGAGAAATATTTTTGGAAAATAACTCTATAAAAAAGGAATCAAGCCAAAATAACATGTTGAAACAAATTCCCCACTATCTAGACTTCTTCTTAAATTCCATCAAACCAATCATTGTCTTTCCCATCGTTGATTCTACAAACTATTCGACCCATATCAAACTAATTCATATGATTTTCTCGCCATGTAGTCTGTTATGGTTTCTAACCCCCATGATCAAACACAAGCATTGAAAGACCAATTGAATCCACCTGCAACAAACTATCCTCATTCTAACTGTACTTCTCTTGCAGGTTGTGGACCTCAAGGATGTTTAGCAAGAATGAGTTCATCATTGTATGTGAAATATAGAGAAGAATCATGTCTTGAGAATTGGGAGAATAATGTGATGTGAACAAATGCAGCACCAACAATATTTTCTGATAAAAAAATTGCGGATAGTCTTAGAATAGAAAAAGGCAGTACCACTACTCAATGAACAGTAGCTACTATTTGCTTAATCGACTCAAAGATCAATTCTATTTTACGTTTCGAAAAATACCTCATGCGTAGCACTTCCCTAATCGTTACAGCTAGGAAAACAGCTACAAATACTGGCCTCTTGCACATAACGCAATGGTAGAGTGATCAGAAAAGGCTGTGGAGTCAAACCCTCAACCAATGCTTAGAACCCTAGCAACATGGAGCCCTCTGTTCATAAATTTTCTCTCCAAGACAAAATATTTCTTTTGAAGACTGTCCAACCCCCTTTTACAACCTAGAAGCTTCTTAGAGAAGCTAAATAAAAAATATAACACTTTGACCCCCAAAAACCAAATATGTTCCAAACACCCTGAAAAAGATATACAAAATGACGCCAAGAGACCCAAAGCATTCAAAATTAGACTAGGTTGTACCAGCCCACCTTGAGCTCAATTTGACACCCAAAACATCTTACAACACCATGTGGAATCTAGAAAAATATTCACAAGTAAAATGTTAACTGTTACCTTGTTCATATATGTGTGTGTGTGTGTGTGTGTGTGTGTGTGTTTGTGTGAAATTGATCAGATCTGGGACATCCCGAATATCCAGGACATGATCACACGGCTCGGAGCTATGCATGATGAACACATGCGTGCACGTGAATGACACACAACTCCTATCACAACCCTGCATAGCCTGTAGTGCCTCACATAGATACTTAGCATAGTATTCTGCATAACTGGAATACATTACATTCTACATCCATTTATATTAATTAGAGCTTACATAGTCCCTGTATACACATCCTTAACTAATCCACCATCTTCTCTCGTATTATATTACAACACTTTCTATCAGAGTCAAAAGACAAGACAAAACATAACTAATGCAATAAAACTTTTCTCCGCAAAAATTCCTTCCCACGCTTTCTAGTGGTCTCCTTTTTAATCTGAAAATGTTATTTAAATAACATGTGAGCTATGCATCTTTGTGAAGCAATACCTTCTAGTTCTATAGTATTTTAAATTTTAACTATTCATGTTCAAATCACATTCAATCGGTACACCAGTAATCTCCAAATTTTCGATCATATTGTGGCACATTATTTCATGATGATTCCAACATAAAATAATTTATATATCTAAGTTACTGTTGTCCTCACAACCTACAAAACACAAATCAAGATAACACACATAGTCCCCATGCCAAATGTGCGCTACCATTTAGCCACAGCACGTATACCTCATGCAAGTATCATTGACCTCATCCCAACAATCTTGTACATTAATGCATGAATTGTAGGGATGAATTAGTCCTGGCTGTCCACCCATCATTGTTTACAATATCAGAATATATAATGAATTCAATTTAAACTTTTCATCACAAGTCTTTATATGCCACAAGATCTACTAACTTCTCATAATTAATCACATTTATACACATTGCATTTCTAGCTCAACGTAGGACTCATTAACAGGAATACCAATGTTCGAGTCACATTGGATTTGGACTTAATTTGAAGGTTTTATATGCGTTTGAACTTGGTTATACAAATTAAAATTAAAAAAAGACCACTTAAAAAATTAATAAATAAAACTATTTTTCTCGGCACCCAAACAGCAATCAATTTTTTACCCAATTTTATTTTTTATTTTTTATTTTAAAAAAATGGCAGATGAAGAAGAGCCCACATGCACCCTCACGTACTTGCGCTTGGCTGGCGTGTGGGGACCTCCCTCAGCGCGTATGTGGACATTCTTCCTTTGGATTTTTTTATTTTTCCCGTTTTAAATTCATAAAATTGCATTAGAGTTCACATATCATAGAAAATTCAAATCTTAAGAAAACTTGATGAATGAGGTTTTCACAGAAAGCTTATGAACTCAAGAGTTTTGAAGAAAATATCAAACACGTGAAATTATAAGCCAAAAAATAATACAAGCAAAATACTCTATTCTGTATTTTAATTATTTATTCCAAAATACTAGGTATTTTGACCCAAAATTCACCAGGATAATCCTTCCATTATAACCTACTTCGAATAAAAATTTCATGCATAGATGAACTAGAGCATGAGATATTAAATTTTCAAGTTTCAGGAAGCCATGGATGAATCCTTGAGTTCCACAGAACCGCAATTGTAATTCACTTCATAATTATTACTATCATAACACAAGTGGAGATGGCATATCTCACTTGAATCACCAATTGTTTTGCTCAAATCTGAATTTTCCCAACTAACCCTTCTTCTAGTACTTTCTCTCTCTCAAATTCTCTCTCTCTCTCTCTCTCTCTCTCTCTCAGGTTTCCTTCTCTCTCCTTTAAAAACCCTTCTAATGGAGGTGGGAGGGGGATTTTATAATAGGAAATTCTGGGGTGAATAAGCTGTATGCTGCAATTGTGGGACACCCCCTACTTAATTTTATTGAAAAATATATTTTCCATTTTTATTCATTTGACACCTATCAATCAATTGCCACACTTTCTAAATAATTTCCACCTCCAACTTGGCTTTTTAAAAATAATAATTTTATATTAATTGTCAGATTTTTCTCATAATTATCTTTTAATTATAATTAATTTCTTTAATTAATCTTGCTTTCTCCCTAATAATAAATTTTTATAACTCTTGGGTACATTTTTTATTTTGGTTTTCCAAAAACCACACCATTTTGTTCTCATAGAAATATCCTAATTGTAATATTATAATTCATATGTTCTTATAGCATCAAAGTCAAAAAATTTCAAGTAAGGTAAAAGTCTACTTAACTATTATTATTATTTTAATCATAAATTAGTAACTTTTCCATTATTATATTTAGTTACATTTTTTTTCATAATAAGACTATTACATTATACTCAAATCACATTTTTATGTGTATACATATCGTCACATATTTATGTATTTTACTAAACATCATTATAAAGTGCTTAAACTAAAGCTAATACTATGTATAATATAAGGTAAATTTCAAAGCCTTATAACTCCGAGCCGTGCGATCAGGTCGGGAATGTCTCGGACCTGATCCTCTCCCATATATATATGTGTGTGTGTGTGTGTGTGTGTGTGTGTGTGTGTGTGGGCGCATAGATTTTCATCATAGTTGGTGAGTAGAAGTGATAGTTAGTCTAGCCTTTGAGTGTGCCCATTTGTAATTTCGCCAGCTATAATTTGTTAATTTCTTATCATACCTTATATTACCAACATTTGATATATTTTGTACATAAGAGTGTCTTTTGTTGGTTATATTTATGTACGTAAGAGTGACTTAATTCAAGTCAAAGGCCTTGAAAAAAAGAAGAGGGCTCAAAATAACGTGGTCAAAGGTGGTGAGAAAGGACGTGTGTTACAGAGTTAACTATTGATTCAGCCTTTGATGGAGTTGAATGGTGTAAAAGGATTCATGTAGCTGACCCCATAAGTCTTGAATAAGGCTTGGTTGAGTTGAGTTCACTTATGTTAGCTACCTTTGATAGATCTGTAGAGTTTTGTTTATTAATTTATTCTACTGAATCTGTTGTTGCTATCTAAAACTACATGTTAATCTTTCTAAATTGGATCTTTCTTATTCTTAGTATACCCTTTACATCCTAAGAGAATGAAATTAAAAAGCAAACACATTGTTGAAATTCAAGAAGTTCCTATCTAGTGTATGGACATCATTTTCGATCTGCAATGTTTTCACTCTTATTTTTTATCCAGGAGCTAGAAGAACTCCACTCAACCTTGGAAGAAGCAAAAGCTGATATAGTAGGTCTTTGGGCACTTAAATTTTTAATCATCCAGGTTAGTGATTATTTATTTAGTTTTCTCTCTCTACAAACCCATGAACTTACTACTGCAACTTTTATTATGCTCCCAAGTATAGGATGTCATGAAGTAATATAAATCGGGTGAGTCCGAGGTCGAACCACAGGAAAAGGGTAATAATTAGTATAGATGGATCAATGGTGAAAATTAAAGATAAACAAAATTGATTGAGGGAAGGATTTTGAGAATTCGATTGTTTGATTGCAGAGAATTAATTTGATTGAAAACAATTATTTGAAAGCACTAAGGTTCAGAGGTTCACTCACAACAAGTATATTATATTTGCTAACGACTCCATTTTATAACTCAATTGAGACTCATACGAATGATGATCTCAGTTGGATGATTTAACAATTTTTTTTATTCAAAATAATTTTAAAAAATATGGATTCATAAAATTGATTGATTTATTACATGAAAAAACTAGTAATTTAATTCGTAGGGAATTCTAAACATTCACCGTATCCGGAGTTAAGGATAAATCAAAGAATTATGCAGAATGAATACTTTGGAAAATAATTAAAATCAATCAAAAATATGAAACCTTATATTAAATCCATGAAAAATCATTAAACAAATACCAAACAATTGTTTTGGCTTCACTGCTAGCCTTAGCAAAATATCTAGCTACTCTGCCTACTCATAATAATTGAATACTAAAAACTTAAGAGAGGTAGAAGAAGAAGAACAACAAGAGAAGAAGAAGAGGTATAGGTGCAGCCCCCCTTTTCCTTTTTATGTGCTCTTCGGGTTTCCAAGGAAAAGGGAAGAGTCCTTCTAGCAAAAGTTACATGGTATCCGAGCAAAGGGATGCTTCTCTTGTTTCTTCTCTCTTTGTTGAATAGCATTTCCATCACTATCCTAGGGCTTATAGCACTCAATCACCTCTTTCTCGTCTCGTCTCTCTCTCTCTCTCTCTCTCTTTCTCTCTCTCTCCTCTCTCTCTCTCTCTCTCTCTCTCTCTTGTCGGAGCATCACAATCAAAGAAAGTTGCTTCACTCCTCTTACTCAGCAAGGATCTCTCGTCCTCATCCCTCTATCCTTTTGTCGCAAACCCAAACAGGCCTCTCTCTGTCAAAGCTTTAATCATTACACACCAGCGTTGTGACTTTTTAGTTTCATCTGTCAGAACTTCAAATCAAAGCACCATCGCTAGCCCTCACTCCAATCACGACACACCAACATCATGACACTTTGTTTTCGTTTATTAGATCTTCAAACCCTAGAACCACCACAGCACCTCGATTCCCAATTAGATCTTCAATCGAATCCACCCTAGCATTCGACTATCATTCAGTCTCGAGCTCTGGACTTTGACAAACCAATCTTCACGCATCATCATATCTCTCTTGCTCTCACCCTCGCACTCGCTATCACTCTGTCACAATCTCCTCTGTTCCACTCCCAATCAAGCCTCTCTTTTCTTTCATACAGTGTTAGCATTGGCCCAATAACTTTGTTGACTTGTTCTTGGTAAATTATATTGAGTTTATACCCACCGCTAGAAGGATGTGTCTAATGGTTCTAGTTTGGTCTTTCTTTCCTTTGATGTTCTTAAAAAAATTTGAAGATTTGTTGATGTAATTCTTCTCTATTACACACAATGGCGGATGATAAGATGCAGGAAATTAGTATTAGGTTGAATGGTGATAACTACTCCTACTAGTTAAACTGTCATGAAATTTTTTTTACTCAGTAAAGGACGATGGGGTTATGTCACTAGATTGAAATCCATCATTCTTATCCTAAAAGTGATGGTTTTGATAAAGCAGTTGCTAAGTGGGAGATGGAGAATGCTCAAGTTCTAACTTGGTTACACAATTCGGTGGAGCCAAGTATTCGTCAAAAATTTTATAAATATGATACAACCAAGGAAGTTTCGAACACTTGCAAGGTATTTATTTAGATTTGAATTTTGCGAAACAGTATGAATTAGAGATGTCTATTCGTGGTGCACTGTAAAATGACAAATTAATACAGGAATTTTATAATAAGATGACCAGTTATTGGGACCAATTGGCACTTATAGATCCAGTTAAGTTGCATTGTTTGGAAAATTATATAAATTATAGGAAAACCAGTGGTTGACGTAGTTTCTTATAGCCCTTCGTGATTATTTTGAACCACTTCATGGATCTATTCTTCATTGTGTCCCCTCACCAAAAGTTGATGTAGCAGTTTAAGAATTTATAGCTGGGGAAACCGCTTTAAAATTTCTCATCTTGCTCCGCCTTTTTTGTCGGTGTTTACTCCTCCTACTCAGCCTCCACTATTGCCTTCTCCTTCTGTGCACCTCACTCAGCTTACTAAGAAACCTAAACCTCGAGTTGGTGTTGATGAGGGCATCTTTTACTTATCAAAAAGGACATTGAAAGAATACGTGTCCTAAACTTGCAACACAGCATCATCGGTCTTCCTCTTAATCTACTCCACGTCCATCTTCTCAACCTTTTTTTCGTCCACCAACAGCTCTTGCTGCACCTACCTCTAACACTATAACTCCTATATTACAGTCTATGTTTGAGTAGTTTCAGTCCATCCTTGCTTCTTCTTCTATGAATCAGTCTCAGGCTTCTGTTATGTCTACTATTCATTCAGGTTTGCATGGTTCTTCTTTAGGTATATCTCCCACTTCTTGGACATTCGATTTTGGTTCTTCACATCATATGACACCTATTTTGTCTTCCTTAGCTAATTGTGTCTCTCTCTTCTCCTATCACTATTATTACTGCAAATGGTTCTCCTATGTATGTTGCATCTATTGGTTATGTTCTTCCATCTTCATCTTCATCTTCATCTTCATATTTTTCTATTCCTAATGTATTTCATGTTCCTCTGTTGTCTCTTAGTTTACTATCTATTAGTCAACTTTCTAATTCTGGATATAATGTTTTGTTTTATTTTTCTGATTGTGTGATTTAGGATCGGAAGTCCAAGTAGCAAGTTAGGACCGGGCGTAAGAGTGTGAAATGTAATATTTTAGTTTAGTAAGGATAGTTTACTATTTTACGAACTTGAGCAAGCTGGGCATGTGTGACATATTTGCCATAGGGGGAGTGTTGAATATTCTCTTATAACCCTAAGTTTAATTAATTAATTTCATTTGAGTTTTATTAAGATAGGTTATATTGTGATCATTTTAATTTTATTAATTAACATTGTTGTTATTATTATTATTATTATTATTATTACATCATATAAATATATAAATGTGTGGGATGATGAAATGATATTGATAATATAATTTATAATTGATAATATTATTATATAATTTATATAATAATTATTGATAATTAGATTAATTATAGTTAATTAATAGATTACCATCATTATAAAGATGTAATATATATAAGATTAGCAATGTAATAGTTAGTTATGTAAATATGATTATATTACTTTACTACTATTTATTAGTGGAGAATTCCAAAAGGGCATATTTGGTATATTCATTAAAATTATAGGTACTACCATTAGAGAGACATGTAGCATAATTAAGGAAATTAATCATCATGGGGGAATAATTCAAGAAAAATCTAGAAATCTAATAAGATCATATATTTTGCATGAGAAAGTATGAGGTGGCATGATAAGACCATGGTTGTTATTAATTAACACATTTTGAGTACTATTAGGGAAAACATAAGATTAATTAGGATAATTAAATTATAATTAGGAAAAAATAAGAAAATTCTGTGAAATTAATTAAATATTATATTTTTGCGTGGGAAAGCATGATGTATCAAGTTAAGGCCTTGTTTGGCATGCCTTCGACCCTAAGAAATTAGGTGGCATTGTTTGAAAAATTAGGAATATGAAATTTTGCATGAGAAAAATATGTGGCAGCCCTATAATTCATGGAAAATTACTGTTTCTGCATGTTTCAAATATAAAAAGGGTTTTGGCCAAAATTGGGGGAAACCTATTGGAAGCAATTCAATCATCGAATTTGAATTTGTTAGGTGAGAATTGACATCCAATCGTGTTCTACAATGATCTATACCATCAATTTTGGCTCAAAATGATGAATTCTTGAATCTGAAAGCTTTATTTCAATCTATAATGGCTACCGATAGTCAATCACTTAATTCTCTTATTTTAGCTTATAATTCGATGCTATTATTGAGGGTTTAGGTTCCTTTTAGGGCATAGAGTATGCCTGTAAAATTTGGTTGCAATTGATAAGATGTAGGATGTGAATTTGATCATGGAAATTTAGGGTAGGGTTTCAATGTCTTGCATCAGTCGTGCTTCCTTTTATTGAATTAGTGGGCTTTAAGCCAACACCACAATGCTATGCATGACATGCATGAATAGAATATCTAATCCAACGGTTGGATTGGCTAAATATTATTCTTACAAAAAGATATTAATGTGCATAAGAGTAAAAAGTCTTACACCAAGTGTTAATATATATATATATTAAAGGAATTATGTCTAAATTTAAATGGGTAAAGATTCAAAAAAATAGAATTTAGTTGAAATTTTGTAAAAAATAAAAATCAAATAAATTTGGACTTTTTAGAAATTATAAATTATAGTTGGGTCATTTAATAAATATATATGAGTTAAAAGGTTTGTTTACAAAGTCAAAACTCCTTTATTTTAGCCTTTGGGGTGTTTTTTTTTACCTTGGTTTAGAGGAATGCCCAATGGGTCCTTAGGGTAAACAACAAGGGGTAGCCCATCTCCCTTCTGATAACACCTACCCCTCCACACACTCAAGATGAGTTGAAACCACAACCTCCCTTAAAGGGGGAGATATACTCTCTGGGCTACAGCCCAATGGCAGCCTTTTGGCTTTCGTCAAAAACTTTCTTTATTTGTAACATAGGGTTGTGTGAGCAGAATCCTCTAGAGCTCGACCTCCAACACCTTGTATCACCTCAGCGACCATCTAGCGACTTGTATGACCTTCGACGATTATCTGGCAACAGTTTGGAGACAAAAAATTAGAAAACAGCAGTTTTTTTTTTCTTTTTCTCCTCTTACACCCTATATACGGTTCAATCTCAATTAGAACCACGATTCTCTCTTGGTAGAATCACGGTTCTAACATGATTCTTATTGAGAACCGCTGAACCATGTTTCTAGAGCAGGTTTAGCACCCTTGATCAACAAGTCTGCTTCTAAGGTCCCACCCAGGGTATACCCTATGCACAACACATCCTACTCAGATGCTTGTCAATGTGCATGTTAGCAGTTGAAATTTTGGATAAATGGTGAAAAGGAACACCAAAGATATTGAGTTGTGTTGGGTTGAGTTCATTTGAGATTGGCTGAGTTACCTTGATGTTAGCCCCAATTCCAATACAATCTAGCAAGAAGTAGCTAAGAGTTTCTCCAGCCTTCCAGGATCCCAAAATATAGTGTCAGAAGAAATGCATCTAGAAGTTAAAGAATGTTTCTACTCGCAATTTATTTAAAATTGATTTTTTACTTGTGCAGCCTTTGGTGTTCATTGATGTGAAGATTGTTGACTCCTCTTCTAGAAACTCAAACTTTATATGTTTTACTATTAAGACTGATGACACATTTATCCTTGGCCTTTCCCTTTTTCACCCGAGAGCAGGATTTGCTTCCTAAAACTTTGATAAAGTCCATGTATGTTTCTTTCCTTGCGGGATGCTTCCGTTCGGTACGTTTTGGGTTAGAGGAAGCTCACGGGTAAGCTAGTAATTCTCCTTCTTTGATCCACTGTTCTATTGTTAGTGCTGCTAAGCAATGTATGTTTGTTGCGTCTTATCAGAAAAGGCCAAGCACTGCAGTTTAACTGGTTATTCGAGAAAGGAGCCTTTATCTTGCATGCTGATGAAATATTTTCTGTCAATTTTGATAAGGTATAGCTGTTCCAGACCTCTTTTACAGATTTAAAATTTTTATATTGAAAAATCAATGAAATGATTAGTGTCTTCTTTTGAAAGGTTGAAGGTGCAGTTGAAAGCTTGAGTAGGGAGATCCTTACCATACAGGCAACAGGTGACAAGAATGCTGCAAAGTTGCTTCTTCAAAAATACTGTGAAATTACACAACCATTGAGGGTTGCATTGGAAAAATTAGAAAAGATTCAGGTATGATCTCTAACATTCTATTAGTTGGTACACCTATGGGGAATTAGTTTTAAGGTTGAAGAGAAGGCCAATCATAAGCATATATAAAAAATTTAAAGAAAAAATGAAGTAAATTAACAAAAATATAAATCAATAAATTGTACGGCAGGATAACATGTGTGGTACAGGCAAGGGATTGAAGTTCATCCTTTGATGACTCTCAGTTTAGAGATCTCTTACAATCATAGACTAAAACATCCATGATATATCTGTGTATCTAGACCCCTTGATACGATATTTAATTGTCATATCTTTTTCGCAAAATATCTTTACAATATTGTTGATATATTCAATATTATTGATAAATTCTCGATATATCCATATTTTTTTTTCTCACATACTGTCACTGATATATCGAATATATCGATAATATATCGACTATATTGAGGATATATATCGATGATATCAAGATATTCATTTTCTTGATATCATGTCAAAATTATCATTTCTTATTCTTTTAGTATTGATTTATATAAATATTTCAATTATACTAATGGCTTAAATTAGTTTTATGAAGTAACATTCTTCATTTACTCTCTTAAAATATTCATTCTTTTGCTTAGTGTGGTACACTTTTTATATCCTACACAATACTAAGAACACTTTGAGAAATTCTATCTCAAGGTGAGTAGAGTGATCTTCCATTTGTCATATATATAGGAGATTACATTGTATATACATGGTAATATTCTATTGAGAGTTGACTTACCTAGGAATAGGTAATTACAATCAAAATCAATTTACATCTATAAGAAAGGAAAGGATTTGAATCATGGAGAGAATTATGTGAAGACACAATACCCTCCGTGTTAGGTAGCAAGCAGGACTTTCCTTCCTAGAATGGATTCCATGCACATGGCATAAGTTCTACAATCAAGGAGATGATTCAGTGGAATCATTTGTGGCACTTAACTCATCCTTATCAAATACATACTTGTCTCATACACATTTAAATTACAATATTTTGATTCTAAATTGTTTATTAGAGTCGAAATCATTGTTTCCAAGAGTTTCAATTAAAATATGTGTTTAACTAACAATATCCATCATATCTCCGATATTTTTTTTTTTTTGGACCCTCGATATATCCATCGATATCGATATTTAAGTCCTTATAGTTACAATGACATCAGTTTGGCTGAATAATTACTTTAAAAAGGATTAGTTTAGTCCAGAGAATAATGATTATATATAACCAGTTAAAAATAAATAAATAAATAAAAATTTCCACCTGAAACAAATTGATCAAAATATACTTCTCTATTGTTGAAACATGCATAACTAATTAAAAATGAAACATTCTTTCTAACAGCATGGAATCAATTCAAATATGTTTCAGAACTAGACAATATTATTTTTAATTTTTCATGAACTGAATTAATTTTGCATGCTTTTACTCCCCAAAAAACTTATTATGTGCCAACAACATTTTTTAATTGCCAACTAAATGTAGCCAAAATCTTGCTCTTTAATGTCTACAATCATTTATTTGTGTAACTTGCTGGCATTATAAATTCATTATTCTTCACAGCGTCCTGTTACTAGAATCGTGGCAAAGATGATGATTAGATTATATTTAACAAGATGCACGCTACCTAAGTCGGTTCACTTAATACTAGTTAATAGTATAATTAAACTTCTAAAAGACATTCCGTTGGTTGGCTCAGGGTGAGGAAATCCTAAAACACTTTGAGGCTTAATATTTGTGGTCCCATTAGGCATACACATCAAGAGCCAAGGCTTTATTAAGGGGTTAACTTTTGCACCATTTCACTCCTCAACTCATGGTGTGAAACCTTATGTGGTTGACCTTTCAATTTTTTATTTATTTTTTGTGTTAGTTTATTTGGTGTATCATGTTTGTTTAGTTAGCAATGTTAGTATGGTACTAGAATGTCGACGAAATATTGGTATTTATATATATATATATATATATGCTTTATTATTGTTTTTGTTATTTTTCATATATTTTATTTCTAAATATCAGAATACAACTTACACAGTTACACCCAATGTTTTAAAAGGCGTGAGCGGAAGGCGAGGCATTTTTCCTCCAATAGGGCGAGACATAAGCCCTAAGGTGTGAGGTGTAAGCCCCGCGAGTCTTTTAATTTTTATATGTAAAAAAATATTAAATATTAAAAATCGTGAAAAATATATGGCATGAGGTGTGAAAAATAAATAAATAGCGCTTCCATGAGAGTTTGTGGCTGAAAATATTGAAATAAAAAATAAATAAACAGCCCAACGTGTCAAACAGGGCCTTCATAAGGCTGAGGCTTTTTGATTTAAGAGATCTTTTTTTAGTGGATGCAAGTAGAGAAAGACAGGGTGTGAGTGAGGGCACAGTGATACTGTGGTAGAAGACCTCGATTTAAGAGATCAAGTCATCAAACTATAAGTCTATTAGAGGCATTCAAAATTTATAAAAAAGAAAAAAGAAAAAAAGCATTGACCAAGGGGCGACGATCTCAGAAGGATCCATGAGATTAATAGTGTCGCACGGTCGCACCATAATGAGGCTAGAGGCACGTCGGCGATGACGAGCAGAAGGCGATGATCGTCAACTCAGGTGTCTCATACCTCCATCGGAAAAAAAAAAAAAAAAAAGGAAAAGAAAAAAGAATATAGTATAATTGTTTTCGAAAGGTATGCCGGTAGGGTGGCTAGAGGATCACTGGACGTTGTCGTAGTCAACGTCGTTGCCGTCACTAGCATCGTCGAGCTGGTACCATCTTCTCTCTTGTTGTCAGCTTGTCGCCGTCATTTTTTCCTTCTTTGGTTTTGAATAGAAGGGTGAAGGTTAGGGCTAAAATGCCTAATGGGTCAAACATATAGCCAAAACACTGCGTTTTGGTTGTTTGAAGGCCATTCGAGTTATGTCTTGCTGGGCATACGCCTGATGGTCAAGGCGTAAACGCGTATGTCTCATTGCTAGGGCATACGCCCAATAAATGTAGCGCCTATTTTCATACGCCCTGAGGCGTTTTACCCCCAAACACATCTAGAGACGCGCCGGGGCACGTAAGGGACGCGTTTTTTAAAACATTGGTTACCCCTAATGACTTGCCACTTATGCCTGAATTTGTTGGAAGCTAAACCCCCAACAAATTCATATCATATCTGTATCAAATACAGATATGCTTGAGATGGTCTCTGAGACGTATCCTATACTCTCTATACGTATTGGAATAGTAACACACATGGCCACGTCATCGGATATGTCTGGGATTTCTTTAGGGTAAGTTTGTAATTAACTAATTATTTAATGAATAAATAAATAATTAAATGGGGTAAAATTTGAAAATACATAATATCCATACTTCGATTGAAATAATAAACCCAATTTACTTCTCTCATCTTTGTTCTCTTCCCATTCTATCTCTCTTAGAGCAACCATTGTAGAGCAATAGAACTAAATGACTATTTTGTAATGTTGATATCATTTGGAATTTTATTTATTTTTTTAATAATGAATGATGAACATGGATGATGCTTATAGATGTGTTCTTTGTATATTTATTCTTGCATAATAGTTGATTTTGTAGATGTTTCAAACTTCTTTTATGTTCATTATTGATGTTTTAGACCAAATATTAATATATATATATATATATATATAAATGTATCCCTGCCATATCATATCCTACATTTTTTTAGAATTTCTGAATTGGCGTATTGATATCACATCGAATCTATATGTCGTATCTGTATCCATGCTTGATAGGTAGGTAGGAAGTAAGAAACTATACATTCCACCATCACCTTTTTATTACTAACAGTAACTATTTTTCCCATGTGTGGTATTACAATTGAAACAATTTTATCGTCCTCAAGCGAGGGTGGTGTATTAAGTTGAGGAGGTTAGAGTTCAACCATTACTCAAGTCCAACCTTGGTAAATATTTAGCCTAGATGAGCTGATGCAAACTGGATATGGAAAAATCCCGTGGATGACTAAACAACAATAATTGGATGAATCTCTAATCCAATATTCTCACACATTGAAGTCCCTCGTTTCTGTATTCCAACTAATAAAAAGGTTATCGTTTCTTTTTATTGTAATTGCATTATCTGATCTGCTTTTTTTCATTCCTCATGTGCTTCAGGTACCCGTAGATATAGCCCCCATATTTCCCATTGCAGACAACATATTGGACTAAGGTCACTGAAACATGGGAATGCCATCTTTACATCCTTTGAAGAAGTGCAATTTGGTTTCCGACTTACTCCTTGAAACTAAGTCCTACTATTAATCTGACTAAACTAAGTCCTACTAGCATTGGTATCTGCATCCGTGCCTGCTTGTATCAGTTTAAATAGGCTGGACAATGAATTTGGGACACAACATTTGAACCATGCCTTATTTTTCATTGAATAATTAGAGGGAAAAGCCAGCTTCCATTTTAACTGTGTCATATGATGATTTTTCAGTGAAATCATGGGAAGCTCTTTGTTTCCTTTTTCTATTTTAAAAATTAGAAGTTTCCTCTGGCATCTATATTAACTTAAAATATATGTAGTGAGAAAGAAGCTCAATCGCACAATTCCTGGCTATATCAAAGAAAGTTGTGAGACCAAGAAAGCAAGTGAAATTTGTTAAATGTCCTTACTAAATTCCTCTCTATTCTTTTTTGTTTTCGTTCTCTTGTTTTTCCTTATATCTTGATTTTATATTAGCTATACCACCCAACAAGTTTATGATCACGTATTAAAAAAAGAAAAAATAAAAATAAAAAGATTTATATCTTGATTTTATTTTTCCCCTCATATCTTGATTTGTATGCCTTAGCTTGTACCTTGCGGTATTACTTATTACTTATTAGGGAACAAAAAGATGTCTGCGCCTTATGTCTTTTAAAATGGTGGTATACATATGGCAGAGAGAGGTGTTCTAATAAAAAGATGACTTATTATAAAGGCTAAACATGTTAAATTTCCATCAAATGGGAAAAAATTTCATATAAAATAGGTAGAGAGGGATTAGAGTTTGTTATTCCTAAATACACTTGTGAAATGAAAAACCTAAACTTTTGTATCGTTCTGTTGACTGCTTGGTAATGTAGTCATAATAAAAGTTTAATAAGGAATAGTTAGTGTCATTCTCTTGGCATATCTTAGAAATTGCAATTGCATCTGTTTCAATCTTCATAATGCGAAATGCAGAAGTATCTCATACATTGAAAACCCTTCCTGTTCATAGCCCAGCTTAACAAAAAGGTACGTTGGCTTTGCTCTTTTTGCTGCAATAGGGTTTCCTTGTCTGTCCCTTCTTTCTTTTTTTCCTCCTTCCACTGTCTTTAGTTGTCATAGGCAAAATATTAGACAAAAGTCACTTGAATCTAGGAATATCATATTTTGCTCTTACTGAAGAAGTGCGATTTAATACTTGATTTTATTTGTCTTTTAAAATGAGGAATGCCATATTCATATTCATATTTGTATTTTTGGAATCGACCCGTCGAGACCTTGGAAACAAGGCTCATGAAGAATAAGAAATTATGTAATATATATACAACAAAATTTATCTGTTGAACTATTGGCCAATAGATTTCGATCTCTAATCACGAATGAAATTCCTCTATCCAAGTTCGTCCCTTCCAAAGTCAAAATAGAGAAATCATACTAACTTAAGCGAAACTTTTGTTAATTTGAATTTTTAAAAAATTTATCTATTGGTCAACATTTTAAATTTATTTGTTGAAGTTAGAGAGTAATTTCCATTTCTAATTGAGAAATGTGCGAAATTTTCATCCAATTCATGACATTTCACTTTCCAAGTTCACCCCTTCCATAGTTGAACACAGAAATTCTACCAATTTAAGTGCTCACGTCCTAGGAAAAGTATTGAGTGAGTCTTCCATGTAACTATGACACAGCCAGGTGGTGTCACAAGTCAATAGAGGCCAAGCAAAGTGGGATTGTAGGGTCAAAAAGGACATTGATAATCCTACTTTACTTGGTTCTCATTGGCTTGTGACACTACCAGGCCATGTCACAGTTACATGGAAGTTTTTCTCCCAGACTTGGCCCTGAGGTCCTGACTTAATTGGGCAGCGACTAGAGGAAGATCAAAAACACCCCTCTTTTGTTGAGTGTTGTAAGCCGAAGCAAAGATCTGGGACGTGTGGAATAAATTGATTAGGTTTAGGGTGAACTAGTTAAATATGTAAGCACACAAATTGATCAAAGCTACAAAGTTGCCGCTAATGATGAACTGAGGATGTGATTGGTCATTCTGGGATTGTTTGAAAATGATCTAGTTGATGTTCATATGACTAAGAGATTGCGAATAAAAAGGTTTGATTATGAGTGGGAAAGGTTCTAAGCACCACACAACACTCATTGAATCCAATGGTTCCCATTTCGACAATATTCCTTTTAATTTCCCCTTTTAACATCATTGATTTCCTATCAAAACCAAGACTGACGTCGAGTAACCCTTCGAAAGAAAAGTGGACATCATCGCATGTATCGACGATTCAAGTTATGTTTTAATTTCTCGAAGGCATTCGAATGGTTTTTAAAAGAAACTAGACTTTTGTTTTGAGAAGGCTTGAAAGCGTGCCTTTGAGTTCAACATTTAATTGGAAAGGAGTTTTTGAAAATAAGTTTTGCAAATCATAGATATAGAATCTTATGTGCAGCACCAATATACAGCACCTTATGTGATACTATATATGTGAATGAATCAAAACTCCCTCAATTTATTTAGGAGAAATATCAAAAAACTCCCTTGAAAAAAAAAAAAGAAGCCATATCTAAAAACTCCATTAAATACATATTCATCTAATCCAAATAAAATACAATCATATCCATTAACTCCAATCAGCTGACTTTTTGTTTAGTGATGTTATAAAAAAAAAGAGAGTGATTTAACTAAAATACCCTTATTTGATATTAAAACGTTTAATGGAAAAAATGCCTATTTAACTAAATTTCTACTTTATTTATTTAGTGTAATTAGAATAAAATTAACTATCATTAATTAACTCTTCTCCAATGTACACGTGGGAGGGGGGAAGAAAGAGAGAGAGTGAGAGATTTGGGAAAATAAGGGATGAAAGGGAAATTTTTGTTAAATATGCAGTTTTGTTAGTAAACATATTAATTTAATGTGAAAGAAAGGTATTTTAGTAGGATCACCCTTTTTTTTTAACATCAGTAAACAAAAAGTTTAATGGTTGGAGTTAATGGATATGATTGTTTTTTATTTGGATTAGATGGATATGAAAAATATTTAATGGAGTTTTTAGATATGATTTTATTTTTAATGGAGGTTTTGGATATTTCCCCATTTATTTAATAGATCTCTTGTTTGTTGATGTGGGTTGGGTGCTACATGAGGTATTGTATGAAGGGTGCTTCGTATAGCACTTCACATACTTCTAAATAATCAAATTGTTCAATCTTTAAGGATCCTATACCTAATCTTAAGGGGTGGACCGAGTGGTCCTAGGGCCTCTCACCAAGCAAGAGGTCTTAGGTTTAACTCTCACCACTCCCCCTTAAGGCTACCTCTATGAACTTAATCCTATAATTACCCCATGCATATGAGACTATGGGATTGCATGTGCCTAAGGGTGCTGTTTGGTTGGGCGGCATCAGGAATGGGAAAGTGGATTCTAGAGAGGATTCCACTATTTGGCTTGCATTAACCTAGGAAAGCATGCATTCCCGGTTCCTCACATTCCCACCATTTGGCCAAAAATCATTCCCTTATTTTTGGTGGGTTTGATTCCCCTCCAGTCGGGAATCCCATTTAGTAAAAATTTAATACCAAGCGTGCCCCTCTCTATTCCTCACAACAAATCTTTATTCCTTCTATATCCTCCCCCTTCATCCCCAAAACACCATCAGACCCTAGTTCTCGTCTCACCACATCTCACCCCACAACAGCAGCAGCAAGAGGAACGAAGCCTTTCACCAGGCGATGGAGATTACAGTGGTCGCGCTGACTTTGAAGCCTCTTCTTCTGTCTATGTGCCCCCCCCATTCACGACATTCCCTCTCCTCCTTCTCCTTCCCTCTTCTTCTCTTTCTTTCTCTCTTTCTCTAAAAAATCACTTCCAGATTTGATCTCATCCCTCTCCCTCTCTCTCAAGCACTTCCACTCCCAGATCTACAATAAACACCAGATCTCAAAAAGAAAAAGAGTTGTCGTCATTGCTATCGCCGTTGCCGTCACCGTCCTCGTCGCCTTCAGCTCCTGCGAACGCAGTACTCGTCTCAGTCGCCATCCTCATACTCGTCTCCTCCCAGATCTACACCACACATCCAGATCTGTGATTCATTCCTTTCCTTTTTCTTAACAAAAGAACATAAGATTCTTTGAAGATGATGATGATGATGATGATGGTGGTGGTGGTGGTGGTGGTGGTGGCTGTGAAAAAAAAAATGAGTATGACGATGGGTATTGTGCTCAGATGATGAAAAAAAATGGAGGAAAAAAAAAGTGGCAAAACAGTGGGTATTATGGAATGAAAATTAGAAGAAGATGATGATGATGGTGGCCATAATAAAATAAAATAAAATAAAATGGTATGATGGTGAGTATTGTGCTCAGATGATGAAAGAAAATGCAGGAAAAAAAAATGGTAAAACAGTGGGTATTGTGAAATGAAAATTATTGATTTAATTGATGGGATTGTGGAATGAATTCATTTCCTTAGCTATACTAAACAAGGGCATTGTGAGGGTATTGTGGGAATTTGATTTATATTGGGTATCACTTTTCTGACTTTTCCAAACATGAAAGTGGGAATGGTAGAGGGAATATTGCTTTCCATATCCCCAACCAAACGTTGAAATGGGTTTCAATATCTCACATTCCCATTCCCAAGTAATGGTACATTCCCTTGACTCACAGTTCCCAATCCACGAACCAAATGCACCCAAAGGGATTACTCTGGTGCAAACCATCCGGAACCTCTTGATATCCAAAAATAAATAAATAAAAATAAAAACAAGGATCCTCTATTTTAAGTGACAAAAACCAAACCTCTATCTAAAAATTATTGAGATAAAAATTTCATTTGATCGATACTAGGTTCGCAAAAGTTGGAACTGTGCCAACTTTTAATCCAAGCTCTTGGATGAGTGTTTTGACGGCTTGAATTAAAACATTAAAATATTGCTACTAAAATGACAAAAATGTCATCACCATCATGTTTTAAACCAAGCCATCATCAAAACACTCATCCAATAGCTCTAAAAAGTTAGCACGGCAACAACTTTTGGGAACTTAGCACCAAATCCAAACTCGGAATTGTGGACGCCTTTTGAGATAAGTTAGAATGAAAACAAACGTATTGTTTTCGGAAATGTATGGGAGTGTCTTGGAAATGGTTCAAAATTGATTTGCTTGGTATTAAAAATCGCACCATTTTTAAAAGGATGATTTTAACCAAAGATAAGTATGCGTTTGGGGCACCGTTTCGAAATAAAAAGGCATTTTGGAAAATGCATTTTCAAAAAATCATTTTTAAAATAGCATTTGGTATAAAATGGATGTTTGGTAAACATACATTTTAAAAGTCCTTTTGAGTAAAAAAAAAAGGATAATCATCAAGATTTTTTAGTTTTATCTCTTACACTCTTTTTGCCTTTTCACAAACGTCATTTTGAAAAGCTACACCTGGTAGCTTTTGCTAAACTTCCTTTTAAAGTAAATGACTTTTTCTAAAAGGCAGTTTGAGTGGTTCACCAAACATTTGTAAAAAAAAAAAAAAATGAAAATAAGTTTTATCCTTCAAAAGGCTGGCTTTTTGAAGCTTTTCAAACGATGCCCCAAACGCCCACTAATCGTGGTGAAGTTCTTCGAGAATCTCATGCCAACAATCAAGCTCCACCCAACTTACGCCTGAAGTCCAACCTGTGACCCACAACTAAAAATGAGCCTTGCGGCGCCAACATTCTCAATGCTGCAACTCATGTAGGAATCTTATTAGATGTTTTTGGGCTTTCTAAGGGGCTGTTTGGCAACCTAAAAACCTAGCCAATTGAAATAAGTCTAGCCAGTTTTGGTTTCATACTGTTTGGTAAGTATCTTTTTTCCTACTACACAATTCAATTTTGTTCTGAAAATAAGACATAAATACAGTTTTTTTTTTCAAACTATTCACACTAAAAAGTTGCGCAGGCATGCTAAGGCTCGAAAGCCTAAAGATCGTGTGACCACGACCCTTCAACACCTGCTAGGCCGTCGGCCTCAAATGCCTATTTGGTCATTGATGTAATTAAAATTAAAATGTAAATTAGGAGATGAAAGAGAGATAGGCATTCTTCTCTCTAAGGTTCTAAACTAAAGTCTATTTGCAGACAAAATTTACAGAGTTAGGTCAAGGACTTGAAAAAAAAAAAAAAAAAAAAAGTGCTTCATTAAAATGAAATACTTACAGAAATCCCAAGTACGAAATAGCTAAATGTCCAATATTGAAATCTAAAGCATAAACTAAGATCGCTAAAAAGCTAAAATAAATTTAAAACTGAAAAGCTATGAAGGTAATTTGAACTAGATTTGATTTCTTGAGAAAGAGTTGTTGTGGTGAGAACCCTTTCTCTGTGCGTGTCTTCCCTTTTTTATAAAATAGCTTAGGCCAACTTCCACAATCCAAATCATAGCCAATATGAGCAGTTCCACTGGTTCAACTCCGACTTTGACGGTGGTAGTGGGCTTCACCCTTGCCGTTGTGCTCTCAGTAGGACTCCATTTCCCCCATTACTCCAATCGTGATAGAGTTCTTCAGTGAACTGCTCCATCTTTTCCTTAACTCCTTTGACATGGTCAAAGATGCACATACTCCTCCTTCTTTGCAGTTTGTTTTACTCTTCTGCAAACCAATCCTACATGGCACAAATCACATACGTGGCATTTCTATGTCAATTACATCCCTGCCCCTTGAAATGTCATTTTTAGGCGGAAACACAAACCAACTATAAATTTCTTTATTTAAAAACCAGATTACAGTTATGAGCTAGACCTAGTCTGATCCAATTTTTGAAATTCATAAATAGCCTTAAAGCTATGAACAATAAGCGAGTAATGAATCAGACAGTATGCTGCCATAATGTAGGCAGTCTTGAATCCTCACATTTTAATTGCACTTATGGTTAGAATTGGTATGGGGTTCCTCCTATGAAAGAATCAAAGAAGTATAATACATGTTTCATTAATTGTCACAGGACTTTCTCGAAGAAATTCAGATTTTTGTTATGAAAACGCAAGTGTTATGCAGGAGATATCAAATTATACATACATCTTTGAAAACATTTCAATTAAAAGGCAAACTCATGCCACCTTTCTTGATTGGATTCAAATTAAATTCCTATCCACATTAGTGTGGCATATGATATGGTAGGGTTGGTTCGATCACTAAGCAATTTAGGTAATTGCCTAAAGTCACTAGGGCTAGCCTAAGTAGTGAGGAAAGATGGAGTAAAGGTAGAAATATGATAAGTTAGAGGTTTGAATCCTTCCCATTGCACCAAAAAAATAAAAAACTTAGGCAGTCACCCAAGGGCTCCCACCAAAAATAAGGGAAAAAAAAATGGCCACTAAGAGTAGTGGAAATATATATACTAGTGATAGCACAGATGCGTTGCACGTGGGTTTTTTGTGAGAGAATTTTTTCAAAAAATGAAAAAAAAAATTATATGTAAAAAAACATTAACATAAAATCTTGTCATATTTTAATTTTTAAATCATTAGCATCAATGCATGAAAAATCAATATAAATATATAAAAAATGTACCATAATCATCTTGTTGGAATATTATTTGCAAAATAATAAAATAATACGAGTTACCTTGCACAAAATAGAGTTAACCCAATCCAGCTAAGAGGCGCAACAACGCTTCTTGAAGATAGTTGGAGCCTCCCACTCGTGCAAGGGATTATGGCAACTCTATCTTCGGGATTCAACTTAGCTCAGACTCGATCCTGTTCCTCTTCGATTTTGCACTAATCGGCAGGAACTAAGTACTTTCAACCTCTTGTCAAGATGCCCAATAAAACTTAAAATAAAATAACATATGTATATTATGTAGTAAGGAAGTCAGAGAATGACAACTTCCAGTTAAGTTCACTAACAGTACCACAGTTACCCTTTATATAGGGGATAGGTGGCTTGTTGTAGAAGCAAAGAATCTTTGTCATAATTACAAAGATTCTATGCTATCCAAAAAGATTTGATTTTATCCAAAAAGATTTGATCTTATCCTTATCATAATTATAAAGATTCTAATCTATCCAAGAAGATTTGATCTTATCCAAAAGGATTTGATCTTATCCATAATCTTATCCATGATTTGATCTTATCCACAATCTTATCCATAACTTGATCTTATCCATAAAATAAAATAATTTAAATCATTTCCAACAATCCCCCACTTGATTTAAATTAATAAACTCAATATGAAAAATAATAATAATGGGCATCTAGGAAAGTCATGTGCATAAATGAAGGTGTCTTCAGGACTTGAACCTCCACTTAGTATAAACACATCAAAGTTTATCAGAGAACTTAAGTGGACGTGCTTTGAACATAAGGACCTATGTTGATAAATTAGACATGTTATACACATACTCCTTTCAGAGGTTATTGTACTTCTGAAGTTGGCACCTTTTGAGTCTGTGCCGAATCCCATTTTACTGAGTGATCCAAAGACAACCTGTTATCTCTTGTGAAGTGACTAGCTTCGACACTCAGAAAGATAAGTCTATCAAGAGTGCATCCTGTAACACTCCTATCAATATGATATATAGACTTATTAAGAGAAATTAAACTCTTAACCTCACACAAAACACAGGACTCATCTGCAAGTAAATCAATTGTAGGAATTGCACTAACTCATCATATGAATGGACTTAATTTCATTAAATTTTAGTGCATGCACAATAGTTGTTTCTTAGCTTGTTTTTCCCATTGAACCTAAGAAATCTCATCAGGTTGGGTTCCACTAAGTACAACTTAATTACAGGCTTTCAGTCCCATTCGCCTCGATGAAATTGAGATCAAATCTCTTCCAAGGCCCTTGGTTAAAGAATCAGCCAAATTCTCCTTGGACTTCACATATTGTATAGCCATACTTCCATCAGAGATCAGTCCTCTTATATGACTATGCCTCAGACGAATAGGTCTGGATTTCCCATTATAGATCTCACTATACGCTTTAAGCATAGCAGCTTGATTATCACAACATATGGTAATTGCTGGCACTGGCTTATTCCATATTGGTACGTCTACCAATAAATTCCTCAGCCATTCAGCTTCCTCTCCCGCAGATGAGAGTGCCATAAACTCAAATTCCATAGTAGAATGAGCTATACACGTTTGTTTCTTGGATTTCCATAAAATAGCTTCTCCTGCCAAAGTGAAAATCCATCTAGTTACGGATGTCCCACCATCTAAAGATGAATTCCATGTTGCATCACTATACCCTTCAAGCACAGCAGGGAACCTCCCATAATGTAACCCATAATGCATTGTGCCTTTCAAATATCTCAAAACTCTGCTCAATGCAGTCCAGTGCTCTTTACCAGGATTGCTCGTGTATCTACTCAGTTTTCCTATTGCGTAGGCTATATCTGGCCTTAAGCAGTGCATTGCATACATATGACTACCAATAATCTGAGAATACTTTAGCTGAGATACACACTTACCTTCATTCTTTTTTAACTTGATGCTAGAATCATAAGGAGTCGATGTTGGAGAACAATCAAAATAATTAAATCTCCTTAAGATTTTCTCAACATAATTTGATTGTGAGAACGCAATTCCACTATCAGTTCTGAGTATTTTGATTCTGAAAATGACATCAGCTTCTCCAAGATCCTTCATATCAAATTTTGATGACAAGAACTTCTTTGTTTCATCGACACACTGAAGATTTGTGCCAAAAATTAACATGTCATCCACATAGAGACATATAATTACTCCAGAATTGCCATCAAATTTGCTATATACGCATACATCTGCCCCATTTATTTGATAACCATTCTCAAGAAGTGTTCTCCTATATTTCTCATGCCACTGTTTTGGTGCTTATTTCAGCCCATATAAAGACTTGACTAATTTGCAAACTTTCTTCTCATTCCCAGGCAGAATAAGACCTTCTGGCTGCTCCATGTAAATTTCTTCTTCCAGTTCTCCATTTAGGAATGCAGTCTTGACATCCATTTGATGAATGATTAGATTGTTTAAAACAGCCAAAGCTATCATCAGCCTGATGGTTGTGATTCTTGCAACAGGAGCATAAGTGTCAAAATAGTCAAATCCTTGATGTTGTTTGAACCCCTTTGCTACTAACCTTGCTTTATACTTGTCAATCGATCCATCTGGTCTCAGTTTCTTCTTGAAAATCCACTTGCAACCAATAGGTTTGCAACCAGGTGGTAAATCAACTAATATCCATGTATTATTGGACATTATTGAATGAATTTCATCATCAATTGCTTCTTTCCAAAAGATAGAATCATGAGATGACATAGCTTCTTTATAGGTAGATGGATCATTTTCAATTAAACAAGTAATTTGTTCAAGATAAAAGTCAGAACCAAAATCTTTAGGAATTTTACCTCTTTTGCTACGTCGCAATTCAGCCGATTCTGCAGTATCAGGTTCCTTCCTTTTCATTGTCGACTGAGTTTCAGCCCCCACTAATTTGGAGTTATCTTTGAATGGAAAGATATGTTCAAAGAAATCTGCATTGATCGATTCTACAACTGAATGAGGTGCTGGAGTTTCCAAGTTTAAAAACCTGTAAGCCTTACTAGTCATTGAATAACCAATAAGAACACAATCTGTTCCTCGAGGTCCCACCTTTGAGCAATGAAAATTTGGTAATTTGACATGAGTTAAGCAACCCCATACTTTTAAGTATGCAAGATTCGGCTTTCTACCTTTCCATATCTCATATGGTGTCACGTTCATCTTTCTTTGTGGAACACGATTCAAAATATGACAAGCTGCAAGCAATGCTTCTCCCCAAAGATTAAAAGGAGTTCCAGAACTTACAAGCATAGTATTGGCCATTTCTGTGAGAGTTCGATTTTTTCTTTCAGCAACTCCATTTTGCTCAGGAGTATCTAGAGCGGAAGTTTTATGACAAATTCCATTGACTTCACAGAATTTAATCAAATCAAAATCAAAGTATTCTCCACCCCAACCTGACCAGAAGGCTTTGATTTTCGTACCGTGAAGATTCTCGACCTCAGCTTTATAGTTCTTCAGACAGCTAAAAGCTTCATCTTTGGTTCGGAGTAAGAAAACATATGCATATCGAGAAGCATCATCAATGAATGTAATAAAATAACGCTTTCCTCATCTAGCTTGAACACCAGTCATCTGGCAAATGTCGCTGTGCACCAAATCCAAAACATTTGATGACCTTTCAACTCCTTTGAATGATGTCTTGGTGATTTTGCACTTACTACATGCAACACATTTTTCAACAAGATCATCTTTGAGATTAGGAATGAGACCCAACTTGGTCATTGACTTGATCGCATTAAAGTTGATATGCCCAAGCCTGCCATGCCAAACATCAAAAGAATCCACAATATAAACAGAAATAGATTTATTATTATCTATATTAATTTTAAACATTTCATATACAGCATAGCCTTTCCTAACAAAGACACCATTTTTAGTCAGGATAAATTTGTCTGATTCAAAAGTCATTTTAAAGCCGTGCTTGCTAAGTAAAGCACTAGAGACGAGATTCCTCCTGATGTTGGGGACATGCAGGACTTCCCTAAGAAGAACAGTCTTCCCAGAGGTGAACCCATTCCCACAACTTTGGACGAGGAGGAATTTCCCATGTACATGTTCATATCAACCCCTACTAGTTTGTAGGTACTGAACATGTTTTTGTCACTACAGACATGACGGGTGGCACCAGTATCAATCCACCATTCAGCATCTCCATCGACCATATTAAGTTTAATCACGACAGCAACAAGCATGTCATCCTTTTTCGTCTCTTTTGCCTTTGTTGTCTTTGCCATCTTTCTTATAGCGACAATATTTAGCTATGTGTCCTGGTTTCCCGCAACTGTAGCACACCCTTTTGATGTTCTTGTCCTTCTCAGACTCCTTTTTGTTGTTGGGCTTGCCTCGCTTCTTGAATTCACACTTTGATGGCCATTTCTCGACTTGTGCTTCGCCTAGAGAGCATGAGCTTTAGCAACAGGTTCATCTTTCTTGTTGCGATTACGAAACTCTTCTTCAATTCTCAGGTGATGCATGAGCATGTCTAGAGGCAGGTCTTCCTTCTTATGCATCAGCTTAGTTTGATAGTCCTTCCAAGCTGGAGGCAGCTTTGAGATTATAACACTGACATCAAAATTCTCATCCAGTGTCATCCCAGCAGCAGTGATCGAGTCTGCAATCTTCTGCAATTCTTGAACTTGATCGATGATTAATTTTTCATCACTCATTTTGAACTCAACATAATTGCTCACCTGAAACTTTTTAATTCCAAATTGTTCAGCAGTATAAACAATTTTTAAAGATTCCCAAAGATCCTTGGCATTTTTTGTTTTAATTGAATACTGGTCATACAATTGATCAGTAAGAAAGTTCAAAATATTATGACGACAAAGATAATCATCATCAATCCATTTCTGAATTTCAGATGTTACTTGAGCAATATCTGCATCAGTTGCTCCTGGGCTCAATGGTATGGTTGGACAAAGTTCAGTTAAAACATAGGCAATCTTAAGTTGTTTGAGCAAGAATTCCATCTTTTGTTCCCAACGATGGAAATTCTTCCCATCAAACCGAATATTTTCATGTGATACAAGTCCGAGTGGAGTAACAGAAGCCATAGGAGTAGACATATCTTCAAATTGTTGGAATATTATTTGCAAAATAATAAAATAATACGAGTTACCTTGCACAAAATAGAGTTAACCCAATCCAGCTAAGAGGCGCGACAACGCTTCTTGAAGATAGTTGGAGCCTCCCACTCGTGCAAAGGATTATGGCAACTCTATCTCCGGGATTCAACTTAGCTCGGACTCGATTCTGTTCCTCTTCGATTTTGCACTAATCGGCAGGAACTAAATACTTTCAACCTCTTGTCAAGATGCCCAATAAAATTTAAAATAAAATAACATATGTATATTATGTAGTAAGGAAGTCAGAGAATGACAACTTCCAGTTAAGTTCACTAACACTACCACAGCTACCCTTTATATAGGGGATAGGTGGCTTGTTGTAGAAGCAAAGAATCTTTGTCATAATTACAAAGATTCTATCCTATCCAAAAAGATTTGATCTTATCCTTATCATAATTATAAAGATTCTAATCTATCCAAGAAGATTTGATCTTATCCAAAATGATTTGATCTTATCCATAATCTTATCCATGATTTGATCTTATCCACAATCTTATCCATAACTTGATTTTATCCATAAAATAAAATAATTTAAATCATTTCCAACACATCTATCAAAACTAAGCATAAAAAGTGTATATATTTGTAAATGTAGTGCATGAAGAAAAAAAAATCGTAAAAGAACAACTCCACATATCTGGAAAAGAATAAGGACCAAAGTAGTTTTTTATTTGGTATGTATATACATGCTGGTTCAAGTTGGTTTCAAACTCTGTATTTGTTTATTTATTGGTAGATAAATTTAAACTTTGATAGATTAATTGTTCTTCAAAATATGCATTGAGCAACAAAGTGGGATTTTTATTTTATTTTTTTAATAGGAAAACGGTTGAATATTAATAATAATAATACAAAAAAAACACAAAAACAAACCAAGGAAGGGTCTTTTGTACGGCTCAATATAAGAATGTCTTATTAATTGCATAAATGTTGTGTTTTTATTTGCCCCTCTCATTTATAGCCACTATAGTGAACAACCACCTATCATTTCTTTTTTTCTCAGCCGTACTTTGTGAACCACCACGAAGCTTCAATAAAGATCTATGGATTTCTCTCTCTTTTAAATAATAAAAAAACTACCAATAATTTCCCTTGATTTCACTTTCACTTTGTTTTGTTTTTATTTTTGTTATTTATCTGTTATTCGATGGTCTTAATTGTTTTTCAGTTCAACTTGTGAGTCTTCTTTTCACAGTTTTTTCTTAAGACATTTTTCTCAATTCTTCTAAGTTTTTGCAAGACTCCACATTTTTCATGACGTCATTATCTACATTTTTTTTTTTTTTTTTGGGTTCACACAGAGTTTGAAAAGAACGTGGAAAGTTTTCACATTATTCTTTTTGACAAAGAGTTTTAGCTATAGTTCTTTTTTTCTTTTTTTTTTGGTTCTCTTCCCTTCACGTGAATATCAATATATATATATATAACGTACACTAATTTCTCTTCTTCGGTTTTTTCTTTTCTTTTCTTTTCTTTTTGATTCGTATGTTTATTCGGTGGCATTGTTGTCCACCATCAAAGACACGACCTTTATGAGGTAAAATCATTCATGGCTTCTCGTTTTTTTTTTTTTTAATTTTTCTTTTATTTAGTGAAATTGATCTCTCATAATATAGTTTTTCTTAAATTTTTCTCAAGTTCTTTTCACTTTTCTCAGTTTTTTTTTTTTTTTTTTTTTTAAGATTCCAAATTTTTTCATGTTGTCATTATCTTTTCTTTTGTTTTTTGTTTTTTATTTTTTTTTTGGTGTGTAGAAGAAACAATACGATCGACGTATAAGTCTAGCTAGAAAAATAGTACAACTGACATATAATACTGAAATTCCAGTAGTACTAACCCTACAATACCTCGAAGGGGGGTTGAATAGGTATTACGTATAATCTTATCAAATTGTAATTATCAACACACTTAATCTCTATTATCACAATTAAAACAATCACATAGCAGGTATAAAAGCAAGTAAAAGATTGCACAAGAGATTTTTACGTGAAAAACCCTAGATGGGAAAAACCACGGGACCTAGTCCAGTTGAAGCAAATCCATTATGAACTCAATGAGTACAAGACACACTTACAGACCACAAAGACTCATGCAGTTGTCTTCATTCTCACGATCACACACGATCGATCTCCATCTTCACGGCTTTGGTCGCAACCAACCTCTTCATAGCGATTCCTTCAATCACGAACTCGCAAGCTCGATCACCATTGCAACGGACTCACAATCATTCGAGGGTGTGAAAGGTGTGCGGTTTGAAGGTATCTAGAGCATGTATGTGAAAACTTTGGTTAAAGTGCTCTAGAGAGGTTTTGAGAAGATGATGAATGTAAAACCTAATTGGGAGAGGCTTGTTTAACCCTCTTAATGAATACAAATCCTATTTATAAAGTCTAAGAAACCCCAAGTGGCTGAGCCACGTTTTTAAATCAAATAGGAAAGTTTTAAGAAAGATAAAAACTATTTTTTACGAACCCTAATCGATCTAGACTCAACCCCGATTGATCGGAGGTACAAAGAGTGAAAATCAACTTTCTGGGATAGCACTGATCGATCGGGCCCTCAACCCCGATTGATCAGGATATGTGTAGACACCCTATTTTTACCAAGCATATTCATCAAAGGGATGTCACCTGAAGAGCAGAACCATTTACAACCCCACTCCAAAAACTCGCCTCGAGAACGAGTCTTACACAGGAGTTAAGACCTCAATGGTCTTGAGGGGTTCGGAATTATCTTTTCAATGACTAGTAGCATGCCCAATTCGGAGTGAAGGAACTCCGTGTGGAGCCATTTAAAGTTTTCAGCCATTTTTAGCAGGCGTTAGAAAACGCGCGAAAAAAAGAGCTGCAACATAAATTTCCAAAAATCTAAGAATAGATGTTTTGGCACATTCTAAGACCTTTTTGTGAAATAGCAAAACTGCTAAAAATGTTCTGGTCCTAGATAATCTTATACAGATTTTTGAAATTAAGTTGCCCCAAGAATTTCTGAAATTCTAGGAACGGATTTTCTGGCACATTCTAAGATCTTTTTTTGAAATAGCACAGTTGCCAGAAATCCCCCATTCCTAGAGCATTTCACTTTGCTTATTTGAAAAATAGGGTTTTTTGAGCTTAATCGCATGCTAAGGAAATCAGAGTTGTAGAACAAAGTCAAAATCATGAAGAGCATGTTGAAATCTTTTCAGCACCTCTAGAAGCACCTCAATTAGAGTTCCCAAGCTCAATCTGCCCCATAGGCATTGTGCACTCCAAAAAAGTCAACTTTGGTCAAAAAGTCAACTGTGGTCAAAAATAAAATTTGCAGTCATTCAGAAGGAAACAGCGATACAAATCCGTTGCCAGTAGTCTTATGACAATCTGAGCTCCGGAACGTTGAAAAGGATGATGCAAGCCAAAAAGTCAACTGTGGTCAACTATGTTGAAAAAGTCAACTTTCTAGTCATTCAAAAGGAAATAGTGAGACAAGACCATTGCCACAAGTCTCATCCCAATCTGAAGTCCAGAACACTGAAAAAGTCCATGCGGGCCCCACGCGAACAGAAAAGTCAACTCTGGTCAACCTTGATAAAAAAAATTTGAAATTGCAGGCATACTGAAGAAAATAATAAAAGGAATCCATTGCAACTGACTGCATCTCAATCAAAACTCAGAAACTCAAAAGGGTTGCAAGCGGGTCCTACACAATTTGAGCAGCACAGAAAGTCAACTTTGGTCAACCTTGATCAGAAAAAGTCAACTCTCAAGTCAACCTGAAGAACATAATGGGAAAAATCCATAGCCACTGATCTCATGTCATTTGGAGTTTAGGAAGTTAAAATATCTCCAATTGAAGTTTCAGAGGGAGCCCGGGCGGGCCCTGCATGCCTTGCAATCCACGACCGGGAAAAGCTGCAATCACAAGCCCGAACCATAGTCAAGTTGAAGAGCTCAGAATTATCTTTCCAACGACAGGTGGATCATCCAATTTTGAGCATGTGGCAAGAAGTTATGAGCATTTAAATATTTCCCGCGCGGCTGTGAATAGTGAATAATGTGCGTGAGATATTTATCCGTGACTTGAAGACAAAGAGATAAGGCAAATCAGCACATTAAGCTCTTGTGTCCCCCCTACACCAACAAGATAGGATATTTATAAGTTAGTTTAATTCTATTTTGCACCCTAGACTATTTAACTTTAGGTTAATAGCACTTTTGCCCCAAAAATGTGTGGCTAGGATGACTCTTTGCTCACCAAGCCAAGTGTAGATCCAAGAATGACTCCTAGTCCATTAAGGAATAGAGGTGTAGGGCTGGGATTTAATCTCAAGAATGGATGGATGGGATTAGCTCACCTATTTACACTTAAACCATCCACTTTTCCTATAACCCCCCCCCCCCTATTCCATCCATCTACAAGCTTTGGAGAGCCAAGAAAACCCTACCAAATTAAATTCAGCACTTCTAGAGAGAGAAGCTCCCAAGAGACCAGCCATAAGGGGAGGAGCTCCTCCTTGCACCACAACACCACCACACCTCCACCACATCACCACCACCTCTACCACTTCCACCACCACAAAGCCACCATCAAACCCACTCAAAAAACCTTCCCAAGGTGCTGTCCAAAAACACCCAACCACACAAAACCTCCATTTTTGGGCATGGGTAGCTAGGAAGACCACACCCAGAAACTGCTGTATTTTTGCTATGGAACCACTGTCACCTTCATGTATGTTGACTGTCAACTTATTCTCGGGTGACTGGTAACTTCATTGTGTTACCACTGTGTTGTTTCCAAACCACTCCAAAGCTTTTTCAAGCTAATTCCACCCCTCCAAATCAACTCCCAACCACCAAACCACCACAAAAACACCTCCCCCATGGCTGGTTCAAGTGAGTGAGAGTGAGTTGTGTGTGTACAAAGTATATGTAATTCAAAGAAAGCGAGGAATACAAAGCAAAAGCAAAAACAAAAGCAAAAGCAAAAGCAAAAGCAAGTTTCAAAGGAAAGGTATAAAGATGTGATTTCTTGTCTATTTCATATGTTTTCATTGTGCTACTAATTTTGTTTGTTCATTGAAGCTTGGGAGGACTTAAATATAATAGAAAGAGTCACGCCATATATATAGACTTTGTGCACATAAACTATTTAGGGTTTCTTGTTTTTGTTTGAGCATATTAAATTGAGCAAGTTTATCTAAAGAAAATTGAAGGTGCTATGATGGTTGGCTGGCCCGTAAATGGGTAGGCATAGCCTAGCACATGCATAAGGTGTGATGGTTGGCTGGCTCGTCAATGGGTAGGCATAGCCTAGCTTACGCGTGTTTAAAACATTAATTTAAAGCTATGATGGTTGGCTGGCCCATAAATGGGTAGGCATACCCTAGCGCATGTGTAAGTTTATGATGGTTGGCTGGCCCGTCAATGGGTAGGCATAGCCTAGCTTACGTGTGTTTAAAACATTAATTTATGGATTTGCTCAATCTAAGTGTTCAAGCCAAATGGAGAATCCCTATGTTTTCAATCGCGCTTGGAAGTCCAAAAAAAAAAAATGTATGAATTGTGAAGCAACTTTCCTAATCTTTGTTTTGTAGGGTATTATTCCTATGTATATAAAGAGGCAACGAAATGGAGCTTACCTTGCAAATAGCCGTGCGCGCACTTCCAAATAGGGCTTATTGCTATGTGCTCGCAAATAACGCCAAAAAGCTTATTTTTTAAACACACACATATCACAGATGCACAAATTTTTCTAGAACATTTTGATACGCCATTAGGCTACTGAATTTTTCCTACACATATCACAGATGCACAATTTTTTTCTAGAACATTTCAATACGCCGTTAGGCTGCCGAATGTTGCCACAAAGCATGACACACACACACACTAGCTTAGCAATATAGCTTGTTATGTATTCCTACTATGTCAAAAGCATGTCATCTACACCACTTTCTTACAAAGCATGTCATCTACACTACTTTTTTTATAAAGCATGTCATATTCACTAACTATTTTACAAAGCATATCACACACGCACTACTTTGTCACAAAGCATGTCACAAACGCACTAGATTTTTCCGGAATATTTTTAGACGCTGGAAAGCTGCCCAATTTTTTTTTATGAAAATATATGTTGCATACATGCCCCGAATTTTTCAAATAACTTTTGAGATGCTAGAAGGCTGCTGAAATTTCTAAAGAATTTTTACCAAATGAATAGTCCAAATTGGTCATTTTTATTCATCCTCATCTCATTCCAATGCGAATTTCAACAAGAATGGTTCCCATTTACCAACAAAAAATGCATTATTTATTTTTCATACGCCGGAAGGCTGTCCAAATTTCTACAAATTCAAATCATTCCAATTCAAATCAATTCAAATCATTTCAATTCAAATCAATTCATTTCAAAATCAATTCATTCCAATTCAATCCAATTCAAATCAATTTTCATCCAAATTCCTCAAAGCATTCAAAATTAATATTCCATACTTCAAAATACTTCAAAATCAATTCAATTCTTCAAGGTGCCATCCAAGTCTCATTAATTTCATATCATTTCACATATACCATGATTTGTAGCACATCTTTTGAAATAAAAGTATGCTATCTTTAGTTGCATCTTTTGAAATTCAAAGCACATGCCATATTTCATGACATGCACTTGCACTTGACATTGGGTTATCACACCATTTTCAAAGCATCTTTCAAAAGCAAAAGTAAATGCCATCTTTCAATGCATCTTTCAAAGCAAAAGTAAATGCCACCTTTTCGATGTATCTTTCAAAAGCAAAAGCAAATGCAATCTTTCAAAAAACTCTTTCAAATCAAGTTAGAGCCACATTTTTGCACAACCCAATGTCAATATCATATGCATGGTTCATTTTGGAATTTGTTTAAAGTTTTGTACTATTGAATGCAATTTAGAACGTGGCAACCGTGGTTTCAATCCACGGGTGTGAGGGAGTGCTAATACCTTCCCCCTCCTCAACCGAGCCTCCGTATCCATAATCTATAGGTAACATAGGTCTTAGGAGTCATTGAAATCCAAGTCGGACTTAATTGCTGATTTTTGGATACCCAAAAGACGATCAGTTACGTCTTTAAACCAATAACTGATGGCGACTCTGAGTTCTGCTTTTCTGTGAACGTTTTCCTTTTTAGGAAGACATTCACTTTAAAGCAAAGCAATCTGGAAGCATAGACCATACCAATTCTAAATCACCAACTGTAGATAAATAGGCCATTCAATCAATCAGCATTCCACACACCTAGTGAGAAGTCCTAAAAAAGAAGAAGCAAAAGCATTATAAATAAAAATTAAAAAAAGAAAAAAAAAAAAAAAGGAGAGACAGATAAAAAGGGACACCAGACATCACGTGGTGACCGTCGTCCCACCCGGGGTCGCGACCTCCCTGAGCCTCTTCTTTAGGGGGTAGCGACAATATGGTAGAGAAAAATAGGCTTATTTAAAATAGAAGCAATCAATGGGGCCATCAACCCTAATTGATCGGGGTAGTAAAAATTGCTAAAAAGCTTTTTAAAATACTTGAAATCTATACTACCTTAATTAAAAACACTTATAAAGATTTGAAAAGATTTAAAGAATTAAAAGATGGCAACTAAGGTCACTTACCTTACCTACAAATGAGTGTGAGCCGCATTGAGGAGAATCTTCACTTGAATGCATCTTTAATGACGAATACTCCACACTTGATACGGAATTTGCCAACCATAGAAAACATGGACTTTACAAATACAAAAACTTAAATAAATATATTATAAAAAAAATTTGTACATTAATGCAATGCATAAAAATAAATAAATAAATAAATAAAACACGTACCAAGAAAAAGAAAAAGAAGAAGAAGAAGAATGGTGTAAAAGACACAGTATAACTGACAAATTAAATCTTGACATCAAGTAGTGGAGAGAAGTTCTATACTTTTTTTTTCCTTTGACGTATATAAGCTATTTTGGTAGTGGAGAGAAGTTCTATATGTTTCTTCATGATCTTTGTGAGGTAAACTCGTTCATGGCTGCTCGGTTTTTTTTTTTTTGTTTTTTTTTTTTTTTGAATTTTCATTTAGCGAAATTGATCTCTCATGATATAGTTTTTCTCAAGTTCTTTTCTCACTTTTTCTCACTTTTTTTTTTATTTCATTTTTAAGATTCCAAAGTTTTTCATGTCATCATTATCCTTTTTTTTTTTTTTGGGTATGTAGAAGATGTAATACGACCGACGTATATGGTCTAAGTAGACGAATAGTAAAACTGACATATAATATAAAAATTTAAATAAAGATATTATAAAAAATTTGTACATGAATGCAATGCATGCAAAAAAATAAAAAATAAGGTACCAACTTAATACTATTACTCAACAAAACTCCAATTTTTTTTTCCTTTTTGATTATGCTCAAATCAAGCCAACTAGCCAAGTACTTTTAAGACAACACATATATCCAATTCTCTACAATAAAGTGATAATCCACTTATAAGGCCAACTCTAGGATTAAAAAATGAAAGAGAGTTCTAGTTAAGAAGCCACTACCCAGAGATAACATATATAATAGTATATAAAATATAGGGAAAATTAGCGTGTAGTACCCCTTTTGAAACTTATAAAGCCTTAAGTCCACTCACTAATCTTATAAAGCCTCAACTCCAAAATGGAATCAAAACACCACCGCTTCATACTTAAGTGAGCTAAATTTTTTTTAAAATGACGAGTTTGCCCCTGTAACTGAAAAACCTCCTGCATAAAGTCCGCGACTGTGTTACGGCTTCATTCGTTGGGTTCTTCTTCAAAATCAAAGTCCTGCGATTTAGGTTCTGGTGGTTTTTCTCCATTGTCGCAAGCCTGTGAGTTGGATTTGTAAGAGCTCTGAGTTCTTGCTGCATCGTGTTGGTTTTTGGATAGTGGCTGCTTCTGCCGCGATTGGAGCTTTAATTGTTAGTACGCAAGTTTGTTTTCTCTTCGTGTTGATGATTTTTTTTTCTTTTTTTTCTTGTTCATGTGCGATTTCATCTCATACGTCGTGTTTGTGTTAATGATTAGTTTGCTGCTTCTTTTTTCCTCTGTTGATGCGCGATTTTCTTTAGAGCTTTGTGGTTTTTGGTTTTTTCGTGTGAACTGATATGTATATTTTGATTTTATTTGGATTTTTTTGTTCATAATTATGAAAACAGGGGGAAAATATTAGGTGTTTTTTATTAAGTTGTGATTTTTATATATTTTTTTGTGTTTTTTATTAAGCTTTGTGGTTCATGTGCGATTTCATCTCATACACTAGATGTTGTTTGTTCATTTTTGTTTATGTTTTTATTTGTGTAGTTGATTAAAAATTTGTTATGAGTTTATGTTATAAAAATGGGGGGATTTTTTTTGGACATGTATTTTGTTGTTCAAACAGTTACATGTAATTGTTGTAGGTTTCCTTTTTTAACAATTATAAATGTTGCTGTTGTAGGTTTCCTTTTTAATAGTTACATGTAACTATTGTAGGTTTCCTTTTTTTTGGACATGTATTTTGTTGTTTAAAGTTTGCTGTTTTTGTACAGGTTGGGTTTTTTCACAATGGTGGTGCTATTGTGCAAATTTGGTTCTTACACTGCTCTTACAAGCATAGAAGCGAGGTTTAGACACAATGATTTACTGCAATTTTTGCATGGGAAGTGGAAGAGTTTGCAAGTTGAATCCATATTTCTATCATATGAGTTACCTGGGCATGCAAAATGTATGTTGGACAATGATATTGATTTAGAGAACATGCTTTGTATTGCATGTTAGATAGGTCTTGGATGTGTAAATGTTGCTGTTTCAGTTAACAGAAGTGAGGAAGATGAAGATAATGGGTATGCAGGTGAAGAAAACTATAGTGTGGGAGATGTAAGGGTGCATCGTGACAATGAAACTGATCTACTTCCAAAATTTTGTTCGCATGAGAAGCAAGTATTTCTTTCAGCGGGGTGGGCATGTGGAATTCGACATGTGGGGCAATGTTTTGAAGGTGGTGTCAAAGACTTTAGAAACACGTTACGAAAATACTCGATTGAGATTGGTTTTCTTTACAAATTTATAAAGAATACTATTAAGAAGGTGAATGCACGATGTAAAATGCATGAGGTGAATGGATGTATGTGGCATGTGCATGCTAGAATTAAGAAGGCCAATGATTACTCTTACATTACAAGATTGAACAACATTCATTCTTATGGTGCTACTATTCGGACTTCAAAGAACACACGAATAAGTTATGAGTTGGTTTCAACTCTAATTCAAGATAAAATTCATGACAGACCTCTCACAAGGCCTGCTGATGTTGTTTTCGACTTAAAGAAAGATTATGGACTTGATATCATGTACCATCATGCATGGTGGGGGATTGACAGAGCAAATAATGATATTTTTGGTGACCAATCATTGTCTTTTGATATGCTTCATTGGTACAAAGAACAAGTAATGAAGACAAATCCTGGAAGTTTTGTAGAGATTGATTATGACACTAATTCTAGAAGATTCAAAAGGGTATTTGTGGCGTTCAGTGCATGCATACATGGTTTTAACCATTGTCGTCCTATGTTGTTCCTCAATGGGACATTCTTAAAGGCGAGATACAAAGGAAATTTACTTGCTACTACTGCAAAATACGAAAATCAAGGTTTTGTGTGTTGGATTTTGGTTATTTTGTAATAGTTTAATGAATACAGTTACATGTAACTGTTTAATGAACACAGTTACATGTAACTGTTTTAGATTTTTATTTTTATAAAAATTTATATGAGTGTATGCTTATGGATTATGCTATGACTTATCCTATTGAGCTTATTCATCTTCTTTTTGGCAGGTTTATTCCCAGTAGCATTTGCAATTGTTGGTTTCGAGGATAAAGATAATTGGACTTGGTTCCTTGAAAACTTGTTCCAAATTTTACCATAAGAATGGCGCATTACATTCATTTTGGATAGAAACCAAGGTCTTTTGCGTGCTGTTCCTAAAGTTTTCCCATTGGGTTACCATGCATACTGTTTGCATCATTTAAAGTGCAATTTGAGGAACAAGTTGTTTGGCAGGATAAACTTGTATAGAGAAAGGATGGTTTTAAGTTATGAGAATGTGCTTATGCAATAACATAAGCAGAGTTCGAATTTAGACTTAAAGAGCTCAAGAAAGAGGGTGGGGCTAAGGTGATAAAATTCTTGTCGAAATTGCCGAATGAGAATTGGACTAATGCACACTTTATGGGACAACGTTATGGTGAGATGTGGTCAAACGCTGCAGAATCTTTCAATTCACAGATTCGTAATGCTCGTCATTTGCCAATAACAAACATGGATGTTCGATTGGGGAATGTGTTGAAAGAAGAAAGATCATGGGTTGTAAGTGTTTTAGGCGATGATATATTTGAAGTTCACTCACATCCATTAGTATCAGTTGATATTCGTAGGCGGACATGTTCTTGTTGCCAATGGCAGTGCAATGGATTTCCTTGTGCACACGCTGTTGCAGTGATTCATAAGTATGGCCGAAACTTGAATGAATATGTTGAGATGTATTTCCATGTAGATAGTTTCTGATTGGCATATTCAAAGAGTACATACCCTATTCCTACAGTCGGTCAACCCAACCATCCAGCTAGTGGAGCTATTATTTTAGCCCCATTGTCAAAAAAACAACCGAGAAAGCCAAAGAAAAAGAAAATTCCATCCAAAGGAGAGAAAGGGAACCAAATAAGATGTAGCAGATACAAACGGATGGGAAGTCACAACAAAAAGATATGCAAGGCAACCATTTCAGCTGATATGTAGTTGTTTGCTCTGATTAATTTGATGATGTATTTAATAAAGGGATAGAATTGGTTAAGAGTTACATGTAACTGCTTTTGGAAATCAAACATGTTATGATGATTAATGCCTTTTGATTGATTTTGGATCTTTTTTTGTGTTGCATGAAACTGTTTTTGTGGCAAGTTCATTTTTTTAGTAGCAATTTTGTGTTTTTCTGATGTTAATCAAAATGTTCATCACTTAATTTGTTGGATCAAAGGCGCATTAAATTTGGACTTTGTGAAGATCATGGAGTTGGGATATGAAATCATAGATCTCAGATCCTGGCCATGGCAACACTACATATAAAATCATAGAATTCGTTAAGAGTTACATGTAACTGTTTTACACAAAACGTAGTTCAAAGTGATGAATTTAATCACAATCATTTAAAGTGGACTTGTCTTTAAATTTCCCTTATTCTTTTAGTGATGGACACGCAAGATCAAGATGTATTGCATCCGGCCAATTGTATTGCGTGACCCTATCCAAGTCTTCAATGTATTAGATGTAACTCCACCCTAGAAAGTGTCCTTTTGTTGTGAATAAGAGGGTAACACACAGATGTAACATGATAAGTCTCGCAACATCCTCATAATCGACAACTCTAGTGCCTTTAGCTGCTAGAAATATTTGCTTCTCTATTTCAATCCTTGAAATTCTTTTTATCTTACCACACCTTCTGTTCACAAACGGGGAATTTGGTTTTCCCTCAACTGCGAATGTAATGCCATGTTGACCAATCGGAATACCGAAAATGATCGATATGTCAACACTTTCAAACATTAAAACCTTTGATCCAATTTGAAATCTCTTATTTTTTGGGTCAAAACACCCTATCAACTCGATCACATTATCATCACACTTTCTGGTGTATCGAGCGTTCAGCTTGTTCGTGATGATTGCATTCACCATGCCCCAAAATGGTGTCTTCTTCAATGCTTCTTTGTGCTATTTTTTGAATTTGATTTTGTTCAAGACTGTGATTATTGCATTGATATTTGACCGAAACTGTTGCACGTATCCTTTTCTTCCTATAGGGGGCCACCACTATTTTTTGCTTACCACCCCACTCTTTTTCCCCTTTATTAATGATCCCTCACTTTTACTTGCAGAGGGCTTCCTACTTGCCATTCCTGCAATACATTTTAAGTTAATTAAACAATAACATGCATGAAACAGTTATATGTAACTTTTTAAAAAACTGTAAACATCAGAGAAGGTACACTAGGGAAGAAAACATGTAAGTGTTCTATAGAGAACAGTTACATGTAACTGTTTTAGGTAACCGTTACATGTAACTGTTGTAAGTGTTATGCCTAACAGTGGCCAATTTATCGAACACTTTTAAAATAGTTACATGCATAATTTTACAAAACAAAACAAGCCTAAAAGTTACAACAGTTATCTCTCATGTTACCGTTAAGGTTCATGTAACTGTTACACATAACAGTTACAACAGTTACATGTAACTGTTGTAAGTGTTATGCCTAACAATGGCTAATTTATCAAACACTTTTTAAAATAGTTACATGCATAATTTTGCAAATCAAAACAAGCCTAAAAGTTACAACAGTTATCTATCATGTTACCATTAAGGTTTATGTAGCTGTTACACATAACAGTTGCAACTGTTTTAGGTAATTTTAACAGTTACATCAACATGTTAAATCCAATATTTTTCAAACATTTATATGCATAATTTCGCAACACAAAATAAAAATAACTGTATTAACAGTTACATGAGAGAAAACGACATTCATAATTTCGGAACAGAAAATAAGCATAATAGTATCAACATGTTAAGCTTAACAATTACATCAAGATGTTAAATCCAAGTTTTTTAAAACAGTTACATGCATAATTTCGCAACACAAAATAAGCATAACAGTATCAACAGTTACATCAAGATGTTAAATCCAATCTTAAGCTTAACAGTTACATCAACATGTTAAATCCAAGACTAATATACACTAATCTTTAAATCCAATTTTAAGCTTAACAGTTACATCAATATGTTAAATCCAAGACTAATATACACTAATCAAAACCCTAGAAAGATTTATATCCCAAAATCAAAACCTTAGAAAGAGTTAAATCCCAAAATTAAAACCTATTACTCACTTTTTTTCCCCATTTTCGCAGGTAGGGCTTTACTTCACGTTTTCTGTCTTCTTCACGTTTTCTGTCTTCTTCTTCTTCACAGTGTTTTCTTCTTCTTCTTCTTCTTCTTCACTTTTTCTTTGTCTTCTTTACATTTTAAACTTGCATAAACACTAAATTTCTACCATGGAATCGTAGAGAATGGTTCAAATTGTTACAAAATGGAGAGGATTGGTTGAAGTTTGTAACGATTCGTGTACTGGTGCTCTTAAATGATTTGGATCTGTAGAGGTGCGAAATGAAGCAAGGGGTAGAGGTTGTGTCGATTCGAGTGAATCTATACAAGGGCGGTACTGGAGTGTAATTTCGTTTATAAAGTAGGGGTAATGTGGACTGAAGGCCTCACAAGTCCACAAGTCCACAAGGCTTTATAAGTTTCTCTCGTGGACTGAAGGCCTCACAAGTCCACTAAAGTGCACTTGGGCCCAAACGCCCCTAAAATATATAATGTAATTAATTACCTTACACAGAACACATGGAAACATAGTTATAGTCATCTATCATGCAACTAATAACCACAATGTAAATCATAGCCAGTGTAAAACACAAAATCACCATGCTGCATGAAGACCGGCTCCCAACATCCATCGTGGCGACATTTGAAATGCTCGTCCATCAATGATTTGAGCTCAAATCTGCGCCCGCAGCCCATCTTCTAACAATATAAACATATATTTGTTTCTTATAAGCATTATCTTTCTAGTGCTGAATCATCTTTCTGGTGCTGAATCATCCTGTTTGCTATCCCATAATCCCTCTTGCAAATGTTATAGATTACTGTCCATAATCCCTCTGGCAAATGCTACATAACCCAATGACATCATAGAAACCTCCATAAACATCTTCAATCAGATCCATATTAGAATATGGAAGGAGAGAAGAGTGATTTTTTGGAGTTGGTATTGTACATATCTATATATATATATAGATACATGATAGAGCAAAGTTCGGACATAAAGGGTAGCATTCCCATGCGCCTTATACCCACTCACTCTAGCTTTCTCTCACTAATGCTAATTACTTATGTGAAACTAATTGTATTAAATGATATACCTAATGGCATCGATTTGCAAAATAAATACTACCAAGAATTCTTTGTGAAACATATCATTTCAGAGAGTTGGGTTAAGTCTTTTTTCAAGAGCTTCAATACCTTTCTTATTGAGAATATTGAGGTATGATGGGATAGGGGTAGTTGGCAGTTATCTAACATTTTTATCTGATTATGCTGCTTGGATTAAGGATGATAAAGTTTCTCTAGAATCAAAGTACAAAAAACCCATGCATTTTAGCTGGAAGGGTTTGGGAGGAGAGATAGTAGTGTTAGATGAAACGCAGGTAATGTGTTCACAATTCACATGTTCTATATATTTTTTGCTCAATTATTTGTTTTCGAAACTTCTCAGCTCTTCGATGAGGGCAAAGAGGTCGAGCTTGGAGCAAAGGAAGTCTTCTTTTTCCTTGAGGATGGGTTTTTTTTTTTTTTTTTTTGTTTAAGGATGGAGAAGTATCATGATGTGTTTCTAGTGGAAGGCACTAATTCGCTTATTGATGAGGTGGAGAATGGTTTGTCAATCACATCTAAAGGCCCCATGGTCGTCATTTTTGGTGGTGGTGGTTGGATCCGATGACTCCATTTTAGGTTTTTGTAGTTTTTAATTGATTAAATGAAGCATTGAAATCCATCACTAAAACAATAAAGCATTAAAACCCATCACTAACAAAGATTTGATGCTAATTACTATGATGTATTGGGCCTGCTCTGATACCATTTAATCCAATCGTGCAACTAAGAAAGCTAAGAAGATAATACAAGAGCATTAGTTCATATTTAGAGATAGGAAGAAAGAAAAAAGAAGGGTATTGCACTAAAGAGATTGTTCATATTTAGATTGTTGCTTGGTGCCTTTACCAAATGAAACCACCTCTATTTATAGGCACCTCCTAAATGAAAGAATAACTAGGATTTGTCCACATGTCACCAATCTAATAGTTAAGATTATTCTATATACAAATTCTAGAACTCTCCTTAGAAATAACTAAATATAACTATAAAAATATGACAAATTAGTAATATCATTTTTTGTTTAAGTGACTGGGCATTTGCGTAGCCATGTCATTAGGGAAAATATGACTAGAAAACTTTTAAATATCAATGATAAAACTTTTATTAAATAATAATAAGAAAGTCTTTATACTATGAAAAAAAGTCTTTTAAGAAATGAATCAAATTTTATCTTTTTATAGAGGATAAAATTGGATAAATTTATGAGAGAGCCGAAAAATGAAATGGGGATTATCTTTGTGAGATGGAGGAAGTATTCATCTTATCATCTCTAGTTTTATGTCTTTTTTGTGTACTTATTTATAGGAGAGGGTAATGGTGTTGCTGATGTAAATATATTTGCAAGAATCTTGATTTTCGAGCAATCGAGTTAGGTTATAAGTCTGCCTTCAAGAATTCATATTAGCATCTTGATCGACAAGATCCACATGATTTTTTTTTTTTTTTTTTTTTTTTTTGTGTGGCTAGGTGCATGGGGATCATATTGTTGCAATTTGTTTCTTAGAATACCAAGAAAAAACAAAAGAAGTGATAGCTTAATGGTTATGTGGAACATTATATCAACCAAGTGCCAACAGCTTAAGGCTGTGAGGCTGTCCCATTCTCCATTGTGTTAGTCACGTTCAAGTCCTTGATCACAATGCTTACTGCTAGTCCATACTATATATCATTCTCTATATACCCAATTTCTTCAGTAAAAATAAAAAAATATTCCATAACCAAGAGAAAAATAAATAAATAAATTGAATTGAATTGCAAAACAAGTTCAAAATCCATCACACATGTATTCAGCCCATAATTACACACCACGCCATAGCCCACTCACCTCGTCAACATGCTACTTCCAGGAACCCACAAAGCCTGTGAATCCACAACTCCATCAAGCACTTTTAGTATTTGAATGAAGGGAGCAGCTATTGTAATCCCCCAAAATTATTTCTTTCCCCCACCTAATTTTCCCACCCCCTAATTTACATACCCACCCTACGAAAAGACTAAAATACCCCTCCTTCCTAATAACCTCTAACCCTTCTCACTCACCCCTCTCTCTCACCCACCCCGTTCTCCCCCACACAAGGATCTGGAAGAACCCACAGGCGAGGAAGGACGACGGCGACAGCAACGGCGACGGCAAAAAAGGGCGACCGGTGAGAACTCTTCACCTGCCCTCTCTTCTTCTTCTCCTCTTCTTTCTTTCTTTCTTTCTTTTTTTTTCTTTTTTTTTTTTTTTTTTTGTCTCTACTAGTTAGATCTGTGGGGGGAGTTTTTTTTTCAAAACCTTCATTTTTTCCAGTGAGGGAGGTTCTTCTTCTTCTCTCTTCTTCTCCTCTTTTTTCTTTCTTTCTTTCTTTCTTTTTTTTTTTTTTTCTTTTTTTTTTCTCCTTTGCTGGTCAAATCTATGTGTTTTTCGGCAAGAGAGGTTTTTTTTTTCAAAACCTCCATTTTTTCCGGCGACGGGAGGGAAGAGAAAGAAAAGGAAAGAAAAAAAAGAGGGTTGTCGACGGAAGGGAAGAGGAGAAGAAAAGGAAAAGAAAAGGAAAGAATTAAAATTAAATTAAATTTAAAAAAAAAAGAGGGCTGCTGACGGGAAGGAGTTTTCCGGTGATGGGAGGGAAGAGAAAGAAAAGGAAAGAAAAAAAGAGGGCTGCCGACGGGAGGGAAGAGGAGAAGAAAAGGAAAAGAAAGAAAAAAAAAGAAGAAGAAGAAGAAGAAGAAGAAGAAGAGAAGAAGAGGGCTGCCGATGGGAGGAGCCCTTTTTGGTAATTTTGTATAATAATTTTTCTAATTAAAAAATATAGGGAGGCAACTTATCAGTTTGGGGGGTTGCAATAGCCGTTCCCTTGCTAGGGTTGAATGGTGTTATTATTATATTTCATGTAAGAAAAGGGTACAAAAGTCTATATAATTTTAAATAAGGTATTATTGTTAATCAAAAGGCTTTTTTTTTTAAAAAAAAAATTTATTTTAAGTAATATGGTATAAAAATATAGTATAGATATAGATAGACATGATGATGATTAGGTGAGCACGTGTCAATATAATTTATATCAACATCTGCATTAGAGGGTTGTACCTCATGCATTAATAGATTACAAGATCCCTCAACACATTATGTTGATATAAGTTATATCAATACGTATTGACCTTATTAGGACTTTAATATATATATATACTTATGAACACGTGATTCACTTTCTAGTTTCAACTATGGCATCTACTCCGCCCAATGGGCTATGTAACTTGCTTTTGGCTGATCTAGTAGGCGTTAGTACCCCTAGGATATAGTTTTATTATATTTTTCTGACCAAAAAAGAAAAATAAGGTAAATTAATTTTAGGAAAAATTACAGATTGCCCCCCTGATATTTGAGCAGAAATCACTTTTCACCCCTCATCTTTAAAATCGGACAAATAACCCCTTCAAATTTCAAAAATTTCATTTGGACTTACGCCGTTAATGGAATTCATGAAATGACTGTTATACCCCTGAGACATTTCATCTAAGGATGCAAAATTACATCCTTACCCTCATTTTATTTTCCACAAACAAATTAGATGAAGCTTCCTTGAGAAGCTTCTGGATCCTTACATGGAGGAGGCGATCGGAGTTTACTCCCACAAAAAACTCACCAGAGTTGCAGCGGCAACTTGTCACCTCCAAAGCCTAAATCCAGCCAACCATGAAACCCAAACCTTAGCTCTGCGAGGTTAGGTATTTCCACGGCGTGTACACTTTAATAAGGAGGATGATCCGCTACTTCAACTGGGGTTTTGAAGATCTAGATTGGGTATCCATTTATTCAAGATTTGGTGTCCTGTTAGCTTTTGAAGCTATAAATTGGCAAATGAAAAAAAGGCAATTTTGAGACAAAAAGATTTTTTATTTTTATTTTTTGCTTTCTTTATCTCTCTTCAGTGGTTGAAACCCAAACCCATTCACCGACACACAACATTCATATTTGAAGCCGTCAAATCTGAAGCCCAAACCTTCGTCACAGATGGCGTGGTGCACAGTCCACAGCAACTCAATAGCCATCTGCAAATCGCCATCGGGTTATCACTATTGGTTGTTGCGGTTCTTCATGGTGGTTTTAGATCTGAATGCCATTGGCTGCTCCAACATTGCCCGAGAAGAAAAGAATGACGCAGAAGGGAGCCACCATGGAAATCTGATCCTTTGGCCACTGATGATGATGATGTCGATGCCTTTCTAGTAAAAGGCATGAGCAGATCGGAGCATGGAGCCTCAAATCCAGCCTTAGGAAGTTTCGTCTTCAAGATCTCCCTGCCAAATTCATCACAGGAAGCTTTTCTCTCTTCACCGGAAGCTCTCTCTCTTCGCTGGATTCATTACGGGAAGCTTTTCTCTCTTCACCAGATCTGAGCTCCTCTCTTCACCGAAAGCTTTCCTCTCTTCGCCAGATTTGAGCTCCTCTCTTTGCTAGAAGTTTTTCTCCTTGTTGGAAACCCAAGCACTTACATCGACAAAGAACAGAGAATCCCAAAAGAACGAGAGAGAAAGAGAGAAAGTGATGGAGATGGAGCTTCAATGGATACCAGGCTGAGGGAGTGAGAAACACGTGGGCTGTAACACTGTAATGATAAGGGTATTTTGGTCTTATTTGTAAAATATGCTGGTTAGGTGCAATGCACATGACTTTTTTTGCTAAAATCATAACGTCAGTTAGACGGAAGGGTGTAAAGTAAATATTTTTTAAACTTTAGAGAGTTATTTGTCCGATTTTGAGGATGAGGGATGAAAAGTGATTTCCGCTCAAAAATCAGGGGATATGTAATTTGCCCTTAATTTTAAGTACAGATTTTTACTATATCTATGCTTAATTAACATTATTTATATTTTAACATTAAAAAGAGGTTATTCAAAATTTTTGGGGTGTTAGACCCCATGATATCCGAGCGTTTAGTGGCAGAAATCCTGTGACAACTCCCCTAAAGATTCCGCTCTACCCCTCCTCCTCCTCCGCCACTTTCTAGCAATGAACCCATTGCTAACGACGATATTCCCGCATGTTAGCAATTTTTGATTATTTTCCTTACCCTTGTTTGAACCATTTTCTTATTAACTAGAGAAAATGGCGACCACACCAATGGTGCCGCCGCCTAATCCGGCTGCCGGAAACCCTAACTTCGACGGTAATACGCCGGCGGCTCCACCGCCACCGGGGACGGACATGACGGGAATATGCTTCAGGGACCAGCTTTGGCTGAACACATACCCTCTCGATAGAAACCTCGTCTTCGATTACTTCGCCTTGTCTCCTTTCTACGATTGGACCTGCAACAACGAACAGCTCAGGATGCGTTCCATTCACCCTCTCGACATCTCTCACCTCTCGTAAGATCCATCCCTCATGTTTTCTGTGTCCATATATGATTTCTTTATTTTCTGTCTTGCTTTGATTGCCTAGGGTTTCTAAAATTATTTATTTATTAATTATTATTTGCTACATTATTTTCTGATCAACTGTCTCCTGTCTGGACGCTGATAATTGATACACATGTTATTTCATACGGATGCGTTTGGTTTTTAATATATGCTCTTTTTGGTTGCCAAGTAATTATCATTTGATCATTGGAACAACCTTCGTTGTTGTTGTTGTTTGTTTGTTTTTTTGTTTGTTCCCTTCTCTTTCCCTTTTTTTTTTTTTTTTTTTTGTTTTTTTCCCATTTTTTCCCATACAATGGAAGATCAAAGATTAAATTTCTTTTATTTTCCTTTCTTTTCTCAGCAATTAGAGGGAACATTGTGTTTTATATATTTGATTTTCAAATGAATGTGGCCCAGTTAATAAATTTTTGTTTTCTCCAGTCCCAGATAATTATAATTGAAAATATTTATTGAAAAAAAAAAAAACTCGGATTCTCAATTTTAATTTCTATGACTACAATTGTTAAGTCTGAAGGGTGTATGATTTTAAAATAAATGAGTTGGAAGACAAGGTTTAGGAAGCATGAAAGCTCGAGATAAGGATATGGCATGATGGTTAAGTCTGAAACTAAGCTCAAGATAATGATTCAGTAACTTAGCAGCTGAGAAAAGTAGAAACTTGAAAATTCTGGGGTTCTTTGACTCTTTATTTCAAATCAACACCAATAGGCAATGGGGTTATACAAATCAGTCACTAGCACATGTATGTGTGTCCGTGTATGTATATGCACAAGCTGATATTTGCAAACACGTGCCATGTTTTTTGGGTTGCTGATAGACTACGTAACATTTGTGGCAGATTGACTTGGTGAGCTAGCCCACCAATTAACTGGGCAGATTTTGGAAGAAATGACCAAAATCTCAAGTTTTAAGTACAGAGTATAGACATAGCACCTGATTGACAAAAATAGTTAGTGGACTTATATTGTTATCGAAAAAGTTGGATGAGGCACTGTAAAGGTCTAAAGGACAATTATTATTTTGTTTTTACAGGAAAATGACGGGGACAGAATACATGTTGAGTGAAGGTATGGAGCCTCTCCATTTTGTTATCCGTAAGCAAAAGAGGGATGGTCCTGAGAAAGTCACACCAATGCTGACTTATTATATATTGGAGGGTTCAATTTATCAAGCACCACAGCTTTGCAATGTCTTTGCGGCTCGAGTGGTAAGTTTTATTTTTTGCTTTTTATATAATTTATTTTGTTGCTTTTACTTTTATTTCCCTATGGTTCCTGCATATTTGGTGTGGTGTATGATCTAGTCAGTGGAAGTTTTGCCACTGGACTGACAGTGCCTCTCTCTCTCTCTCTCTCTCTCTCTCTCTCTCTCTCTCTCTCTCACACACACACACACACACACACACACACACACACACACACTCACACACACACACATTTATTTAGGGACAATTGGCAAGAAGCTTCTCTTGCATTATGATAATTAACATTATCTTTCTTTTTTAAATGATCTTCATTCTATACCACATTCAAGATTGATGATGCTCTTTCTGGGATGTATCTTAAGGCATAAATTCCCTAGGACCAAAAATTTCTAACTCATTCTTTGATTTATCAGTAAGGAAGATATGCTTAGTTCCTATCTTCTTAGTGCTATAGTTGTGACAGCATGCTCGATGGTGATGTAGCAATCGATTGATTAGTCTATTTTACTTGTGGAAACATTAAAAAGTTGCATGTAAATTAAACGGAGAAGATTATCTAATGTCTTTGTGCCCGCAAAAATCATCTTTTTTTCTTCTTGATTTTGTTCCCGTGTTGCAGGGTCGAGCTCTCTATCACATATCAAAGGCCTTTACAACTGCTGCCTCAAAGTTGGAGAAGATTGGATATGGTATGTGAGTGCTTCTTTTTTCTCCCTATTGTTAATCATGAGAGAAAATACATACATCTACATATCTATACATCTACATATCTATATATATATATATCATTATTCTCAAATGGTAAATGTTTGAGGCATTTGGAAGAGTACAGCCAACAGCTATCATATTGACTGCTAAAACTAATGTAGTTATGTTCATTGGTGTGCCTTTAGACTTTCTATAATTTTTGCGAACATGGTTCATTTCAAGTTTTGTTGGTTTGGAATCTAGAGTTTTGATTTTAAAATTTTCCAAAAGTAAATGAAACTTCATTTAATCAATCTATGAGTTCATTAGTTCATTATTATGAAAATATTGACAAAATAGCTAGTTTTGTATTTTCTCAGCGTGATTTTGTATCACCTTATTTTGCTTATTAAGGTGAAATTATCCTATTGCACCACTAACTTATGTATTCAAATGCATTGCAAAACACAATGGACTTATGATTCATTCAAACATGCCGTTAATGTGAAATTTTCAACATTTACCATCTGTTGATAGGTAAGTTCTTATGAAGGAGGAGAGTGAACTATTCCAGTCAGTGATATGTCTGAGTTGATGAGGCAGCAAGAAGGTGGTGCATAGTGTAGAGCAAGAAAAACAGGTGGTTATCCTGATGTGTAGCAGGAAGGGAGGATCCAAAAAGTGGGAATGCTCTCGATGCTTGTAAATTTCAAAGTTGTGAACCCTTATAAATGAGCCCACAGCCAGATTCTATTATTTGAATCACTAACCCAATAATGCCCTTCACACTCATAATGTGTGTAGGCTTAATAGTTACAGGCCCATGAGCTCGCACTAAGTGTGGCCTATGTCTGATGGACAATATAGACCTCATTCTCCTATGGTCACCAAGGCAAAAGGCATGCCATCCTGATTGTAGGACGAGTTGCCTGGCTAGTTTAGTTAGCCATTACTCCCTACACTAATTCATTACCCTCAAGTTATCATGACAAATGAGTTGGGTGGCCTATTTCAGCGCCCTTACCTGCACGCAGAGCTCTAGTTAGACCTTCTCAGGTCCTGCTACCTGCTTGGGTAGGCGTTAACCATCGGAATGTAGATAAAAGGGTAAAGAAAGGTTCCATGAGGTGTTGAATTACCTAAGACCTAGGTAGACTTGATATCCAGTAAGCCATCCTCAAAAGAGGGATGTCTTAGTCCCAAATAAGATTTTATTGGAGGAGAGAATCTAATTAAAACTTAGGTGCCATATGTCACCAAGTTTAAGAGGCCATATATTGGCTCCTTGTCAAATATTTATGCGTTGCTCTCTATCTTGCTTCATTATTGCTATATCTTGTAGTACAAATGACTTTCTCTAACATGTGGTTCAAGTTCTTTTTTTGAGAACAACAGATTCTGATAAAAATTATTATAAAATAAATGCAACTCAACGAAGCCCTGTCCTAACTATCTTGGTCAGCTACAGAAATCATTTTTCAACATTTTGTTACTCTATGGCCATATCTTCTTTCAAACATGAGGCCATGATATCTTTTTTCACAATCTTGGCCCTTATTCCTTTAGGACTTCCTCTTGTCCATGTAGCACCTAACTTGAAGCAGCTTGAAGTATGGAGAGATATTTCAGAATCTATAGGTTTTTTAGGTTAAGTGGAACAGAAATATAATATAAGTAATAGAAGTTTAGTCAAACTAAGATTGGAAATGAGGGTGTTGTGCAAATTGATGGCCATAAAATACTTAGAAGTGACCATTTTGTTATCTATTTTGTTGTCTTGGATCTATCCATAAAGATGGAGGTATTGAGGAAGATGTTGCCTGTAGAATTAGAGCACGAATGATGAAGTGGAAAAGTGCACTTAGAGTGTTGTGTGACAATAAAATGGCTATTAGTTATTGGAAAAAATTTGTAAGATGTTTACAAGGTCAGCTTTGCTTTATGAAACACAATGTTTCAAAAATTAGCATACTGAAATGAAGATATTAAGATGGATGATTCATGAGAAAAGATATTAGAATTGAGTACATTGGTAACTAGGCAGGGGTGGCGCTAATTGAAGATGAGTGAAAATCGTCTAAGGTGGTTTGGTTGGATGGAACAATGACCTATGCACACTTCAAGACAAATGTCTGATTTAATTCAAGTCGGAAGTAATGAAAAAGCGAATGGAAGGTTAAAAAGAACATGGTTAGAGATGGTAAGGATGCACATGATTGCTAAGAAATTACCAGCAAAAGTGGCGCTAAGTAGAGCTGAGTGATTACAAACGTATGATCATCTCAAAGAACTCTTTAATTTGTTATTCTGAATCATTAGGTTATCCAACCATAATTAAAGCAAAAGGGTAGGTGCTCCATTCCAACTTTTTATGTGAGCCTTAAGATTGAAATTTTTCTTGTCTCTCTTAACAACCCCCACAGTCCCACACTCACTACAGCTCTGTTTTACATTTGTCCTTGGTAACATCAATATATGTATCCAATATTTTACTTTTCTTGGACTTACCCCACACTAGCTACAGCTCTGTTATACATTTGTCCTTGTTAACATTTATATATGCATCTAATACATTACTTTTCTAAGACTTACCCGATCATTTAAAAGATCCTATCATAGGCTTTTTGGGGTCAAAGAAGATCATATGGCGACATTCATTTTCTTTATAAATCTTTATGTAAAATACCTTAGCAAGAGAATAGTTTCTTTTGGCATGAAGCCAAATCAATTCTTTGAAACTCATTCATGTCTTAGTCTTTTTCTGTTATTTCTTTCTTTCAAAACTGAAAATAAAATAATAATAATAATAAGCTTTTTTCCAAGAAGAGTAGATAGAAAGGGGATCTCCTTTAAACAAGAAGGGAAAAAGAAACAAAGAAACAGAGAGGAACAGAGAAAGAAAAAACCTGAAACAAGATCCCTAAGGAAGAAGGTATCTCACAAGAAATTCATGTGAGTGTTTGCTCAAGCACTATTCCAAAAGTTAACTGGTTGAAATGATAAGTTTATCCTTTATAACAATAGCTGGTGCAACCCAAAATATTTCCTTTATTATGTATATGAGCATAGGAATGCTTTTTCCATTCATCTGTTTTTCACTTTGTCGTTGACTTGTATGATGTTTTTGAACAACTTAGTTATATGGTTTATGCAGATGATGGCTTCACTACCAGCACATTGCAAGCCTTAAATGAAATGACAAAGCCTTCCCATCTTATCTTTTTCTAGAGTTGCCCAAAATCTTTTATACCCAAAATATTTGGAAATATCTGTGGGTATTAACCTTGCAACAAGTATATGAATGGTCTTAAAGACCCCTATATGGTTCTTATTATATAAATTTTGATGTCTAAATATATAGGATCCTTTATTTTGTATTTTGTGACTTAGTCTACATTTTTGTTCCATTATTAGCCTTAAAATATCAATTAAATTCTTGATTATTGCTGATGCAGTTGATGCTGAAAATGAGAGTGCAGCCTTGGAATTAAAAGTTGGTAAAGAGACAATTGATTTCAAGGAAGTTAAGCGTATAGATCATATTCTTGCATCTTTACAGCGAAAGGTAATTAATATATCTGAAGAAAATTTTTTTTGTTTTTTGGGGCGCAACAATATTGCATAGGATTAATATATATCATGAAAAGAGATGTAAGGAAATTATTAGAGTATGGAAAGATCATTGTTCCTGAAGAATACTGAAAAATATAACCTTTGTGATGGATTGTATGCTTGATTATCTCTCTCTCTACTTTCTTTCTTCTTTTTTTTCAAAAAATTTTTATGAACCTTATGCTTGATTATCTCTGCTAATTTTTTTTTTTTTTTTGGGAATGAGCAATGGTTAATACAATATTAAGGGTAGTGGATACTTGTGCACATTGATTTAAAAAAAAACAAAACAAACTTAAAAACAAAAAACGTTCAGTGCCCCCTCCTCTCCCCCAGTCTATTTTTCCACTTTCTCCTGTATGAATTGAAAATACAAGGAAGTACAGTCATACTTGGAAGTGAAAGAAGGTTAATGGCATGACATGCAAATGAAATTCTATACTGAGGCATCAATACTCTTCTTGAATTGGCATTTTATTCTAGGGATGGTTTCGTGTGGGTCTCAGAATTTAGAGCTCAACTAAAAATCAGTTGCAAACTGGTTGACACATCCCAATTATTTGTTTTTCAAACCAATCAGTGAACTTGACAACTTTTGGCATTCAGTCTTCTTTCTCTGAAAAGCTATAAGTTTGTTATCTCACTGTGGTTTTTACTGAGATTGGCTTTTTTTGTTTGTGCAGCTACCACCAGCCCCACCACCACCACCATTTCCGGAAGGCTATATTCCTCCAACCACTGAAGCAGAGAAAGGCCCCGAGACCCAACAAGCAGCAGAGCCACTACTTCCTCCCATTGATCCCATCATTGACCAAGGTCCATCTAAAAGGATGAAAATTTGAACTGCAAAACAACCACTTTCCCATCTTTTCAGCAGCTCACCTAGGAGAATTTTCCTCGGTAATATAAGTCCCAACTTAAAATTCAACTTCTCTCTTACTTTTCATGTTCATTTTTCAGGTTTTGTGTGTTCATAGTTTCCAATCATAGTAAAATGTGTAAAATGTGTTATGAACTTGTTACTCGGGTTGTAATTTACATTTGTATGTGAGATAGGGATGGTATAGAATATCTATTGGATAAAGTTGTTCATTTCAACATCTGGATAGTTCCTTGTCCTCTCTAAACATTGGTATCATAGCCATAAATATTTGGTTGATGTAATTAATCTATATTAAATTTGTTAGATAACTGTTAGTTACCAAATCAACCTAATATCTCAAAGAAGGTACGTGGACCATAATCAAGAAGTGCTAGATCCATATGATTATGATTTCTTAAATTAACTACCAACGTGAAACACCATGAAAGGACAAGGACAGAAGCAAAAGACCGAAATTCCCAAACGGTATGCTGTACAATTATGTTTGATGCATGGATCTGAAAGAGTCAAATTTTCAGAATGAAGAAGCCTTCCTTTTCATAAGGGAGCTACTAATTTTCAAATTTTTTGCTGTATTTTTTTTTTCTTTTGAATTTAGACGTCAAATATCTTATTATATAAAATAGAGTGTGTCACATGATACGACTCTCAAGCCTTCCCTCCACATATTGAAAGCGTGACACATGATGCCTGGTTGTCAAAATATTGTACTTTTTTTTATATTATTTATTAGTTTATTACATTAGTGGAAGAGTGAAGAGAATATTAGTTCAGCACACTTCGAATTCTCAAGTATTTCAGTTTTTTTTTTCCCCCACTCAGGTTAGCAGAGTAGTAATTGATGTAGTTGATTAAGCTGGTTTCAATTTTTATACATAAAATACACCAGTGCAATAAGTTTATAGAGCATTATGAAAGTAGATTAAATTAGATTGACCTATATCAATCGATGAGATGAACTGGATACATTCCGCACATCGCACGGTTGCACGTTTGTCTATAAAATGGGAAGGCTACTAATTTGTAGAGTATCGAGTCTTGAAGTGAGGTTAGGGATTGACAATTGGAAAGACATTGATTATAAAGTGAGCTAGTATGAGTGTAAGTGCCTTCGAGTGTCTGCAAGAAGCCCCAAAGTAGACGGCTTACGGCTATATAGGTAAGCATCCCTCTCTTCTTCTATAATATTTGTAACGTAACCGTTGATAACCTTGTAATTTTGTCCCTACTTCTATTTTTTCCTGTCTTGTACTGTGGTTTGATAATATTAGATTCTAGGGATTTATTTTATTTTTCATAATAAGGAGGACTATGTTATTTCACCCATTTATTTCACTCATATTCTCCCACCCATCCATATGTGATAATTTTTCCTTATTCCATGCTAGGCCCCACTTGATTGATTTCATCTATACACTTTTGACGTATAAAGTGGGTAATAAAGGTGGTTGGCAAAAAATAGGTAGAGTAGCAATTTCCTTGGTGTAGTAGTTACTTAACAAACCTTGTCATACAAGTCTATTATTCCCCAACAGGCAGCCATCCGAGGAAAAAAAACTTCAATGTAACTGTGACACGACTAATGTGGTGTCACGGGCCAATGAGAGCCAAGAAAAATGGGATTGTCAGAATATTTTTTGACTCCACAATCCCACTTTACTTGATTCTTATTGGCCTTTGACACCATATGACCGTGTCAGTCACATGGAAGACACTCCCATCCGAGACAATCCACGAGTCTCATATCTCACCTCCATCATCCATCCTATATCTCTTGACTTGCACTCAGACTAAAACAGTCTGGTTTGGCAGTCTGCTGTCCTTCATTTACAGCAGAGACGACATTTCCAGGTTTTGTACATGGCATGGCTTTTAAACATTCTTAATAAATACTGGTAGGGTAGCAATGTGGTTTGGGAAGGTGCACTATGGTGTGCTCTAAGGATTCCTCTTCCATCCCATCTTAAACAATCCACAGACAATTGATTGAATTTGTTTCTATTGCCAGATCTCGTGTGCAGCGCTAAAGAATACCGACTATTCCAAGAGCAGGGAAAAAAAAAAATTGGAAGCAGACTGCATAAATGGAGCAGAGAGGGAATTTCAGTCTCAATTAACAGCTGCATGCAGTTATGCATGAAATGAAAAGCAATCATTCAACTTTGATGGCATTAGCCAGTTATTCTTCTAAGCAATAGTTCTAATCCGTCAATACACAGCTTTCTAGACAATCTTTAGTTCTTTGAGCCAGGACGTATGTAGGGGACATGGGTCTGGTTTCCCTTCCGCTATTGACTTCTCAGAGAGCGAATAGAACCAACCATTCCTCCATTTGAACTGCAAGCATTACGCAGACATAACAGAAACAAATTTAAATTCAGTATCAATATTTTTGTGTGTAGTGCTTGGAAATCTGCAATTATATATTGCAACTTTTTTTTACCTCCTTAACCGCTGTTGGGAAGTGGGCAACGGCTCGTGAGTAAGCACATAATCTATCCTCCATGGCTTCTTCAAACACTATCCCTTTTTCCTCTGCAGCTGCAGATGCGAGTTCGGCAATGAGGCTAGACACCTGAAAATATAAATATCAGCCAAGTTCTAACTTCTTCATAAGCCACGTGACTTAATTCGCAGCCACATGCAATAGAGACAATCTGAATGACTGGAAGAATTAATTGAGTTTCAAAGCCTCTACCCACACATGGCACATAGACACAGTAGGCAACCTGAAAAATATTAGTGAGCTGGCTCAGACAGAGCCCAAGCTAACCAGAATACAACCCAACCCTCCCTACAAGAGAAAATTATTGTTCTCAATCCCACCAACAGATAAATGGATTTGGATTAGACAATCCAAACCCTTCTCAAACCATTATCAATCCTCTAGTGACCCTGCTAGTTGTGTCTATAAACTAGGCATCACTGCAACTCTGTCATGAAGTTATGTTCACCGTCCAATAAATAGTGTGGTCCAAAGTAACCAAGAATTATGTATTGTTGTAAAATCAATTACTCATCTCCTAACAATCCAGTCATGCTGTCAAATTGAACTCCCATTGCTGAGCTATGCCTCAGACGATCTTAACCCACATGGTCTAATGACTTGAACGGCATGGTTCATAAAAATCTTCCTCTTTAGGTGATGTGAGCTTTAGCCCCAAAAAAAAGAGAAACAAAAAAACATTTTTTGGACAATAATATCACTGGGTTCTTAAATTGCTCCAAGGCTACAAGCCTACAAGCCATTTAAGTGGACATTCAATTGGACAAATGGGTACTTAACACAATCAGTAAGGGACAATTTCACAAAAATCTGAGCAAAGGTAGATATTTCAAATAATTTTCTCTTCTTTTCAGCCAGATGGTACAGTTTTAGTACGCAATGAAACCAAATCCAATGCTGTAAATAATTATTCTTGAAGAAGGTAGCCATACCTCAGAGCGGAATTCCTTCTCAACAACACCTACAGTTGCTCCAGGATGACGGGCCCCAACAAGCATGAAAGCAGAAATCCATATAAGCTTCTCTAACATCTGCTTTTGAAAGGCTTCCTTGTCAAGAACCTGGTACACATTACCAAAAACTTCAAATATTTACTTAACCAATAAAATCAAAGAAGAGAACCATTATTCAACTTCAATAATGAATGATGGATGATGGATTACTGCTTATAAACTTCCACAGAACAAGGGCCTGTTTGGTTGTTTAAATGGAAACTAAATGGTTATACTGTATTTTACATAGTATTGAAGGCGCAAATTCATCATCCTGAATGGGACCCATCTAAAAAAGTAGGAGTCATCATCATAGCAAACATTTATAGGATTAATTTTTAAAATTCATGAAATGCCTCTATTTTAAATTTCCACTCTCATTTGTGATGATCTCAAACATTCTTTTGAATTTTCCTATTCAAGATGATGGATTTGTTCACAAAATTATATGCAAAAAACTGAAATAATTAAATTTACATAGGACATCCAAACAAGCCCCAAGTCAATTTTGTATTTACCAAAGGCCAACATGAAACTGAAGCATTAGGCCTTTATCATAGACTAAGAAACACAGATACTTCCCCGGAGGTGCTGTGGCAGTGTTAGAAATATATCAAACACGATACTCCTCCCATACGATACCTCTCTGTCTTTTCTTTTTCTCTTCATTCTTTATTTTCCTTTTTGTCGTATCTTCTCTGTGAAGATCTCCATTAGGATTTCCAAAAACAATATAATGGGATGTATTTTGAATGATGTATGTAATGCTACATGATATAAAATAATCATATGTATCAAAAAATATATTTTATTAATGTTCTATCCCGTCGTGTCATATCTAAATTTTGAGAATTTGTTGTGTCAGTGTGTTCATATCCATGCTTCTTAGCTCATAAACAAGTTCCAACGACAAATAAAGAGATATTTGCATTCAAGGACAAAAATAAAAAGAGCAAAAAAATAAAATAAAATAAAATAAGAACTGGAAAACTACACTAAACAAAAGAAAAGATATTTGCAATATTCATCTTTACCTTGCAAGAGAGGCCTCCAGCATGTAATCTTGCAGCTACTGCAGATGCCCATTTCCCATAAGCTGCAGTTAATCCCTCAGGGTTAGTATCAGTCTTCCCATCAAGAGGAGGTTCACCAAGCTTCGATACAGCAAAATATGCCAAAACTTGGTCCGCGTTGCTAAGACCTTTACTTTGAAGCCACGGCTCCAGCATTCCATTCTGGAAGAAAACCAAATCTGCTGGATTGTTAAAAACCATTGCAGGACATACAAACCCATGAACCAGAACCCAAAATCTTGCAAGTGGAGAAATCCAATATTTCAGATCAAATTGCTCTCAAATCTCACGTAATTCAGTGAAACTGATGTGGATTGTTCAAGAAATTCCATCATCCACCAGAGAAATACGAGACATTCTGGAAGATGGGAAAATTCAATCACAAGTACTGAGATAACAAAACATATCAACCTCAAATACTATGCAACTCTATGAGATTACTATGGGAAATTTCCACTGCAAACAAGTGAAATTTAAAATCAAATCATCTCAAACACCATGTAATCAGAGTTTTTTTCTTGTAAATGAAAACTTATGGGTAATTACACGAAATTCCTCAGTTTCAAAACCCCTCCCCCCCCCCCCCCCCCCCCCCCCCCCCCCGAGGGAGCACACTGGAACTTCAAGAATAAAAAAATAACAACATGATCTATTAAATTGTGACACTATGTCACCTCCATCAAATTTAAGGCCATTTTCCATCCAATTTAGGGTTTATTTTCGTTAAATTTAATGCCCAAACTAATTATAAAACACTAATTTAGGCATTAAATTGATTTAATGGAATCAAGGGACACTCGCATGTTGCATCAAATTTTCTAAAGGCAAATAGATGGATGAGGGCAAAGTGTCACAATTTAATAGCTCAAGTTGTTATTTGTTCATTCTTGAAGTTCAAGGGGTCTCATAAAACCAGCCTATATTCAAGGGCCAGGGGGTTTCGTGTAATTTACCCAAAATATAACTAAATACAATATTATAATTGTATATGACTCTAGCATTCTTCATAATCAAAATCTCTACTTCACTATGAAGCTCATGAGGAAACATAATTGACCTACATCCTATATTATTCGTTGGCATAACTAGCAAAAAATCATCAGCACTTTTAGTTTCTCTTTACAAATATTTATAATAAAGAAATTTAAAATTCAAAAAAAAAAATCTCTAATATCATGTAATTCCGTGATATTATAATGAATGATATTCCATTATAAAATAAGAGCAATATTGCAAATTATGATAGATCACTACCACGTACCATGTAACTCAATAAAGTTACTGTCAGCAATGGGAAAAGTCCACCATAAACTACTTATACTTAAAACAAATTACTATATTATTTATATCATCAAAGTGAAATTGTGAATTTTGGTAACAAATGGAGAAGTTGCATTGTTATTAGTGAGATTTTATATCCCATCATTCTTCAATATCATGTAACTCAATGAATTTACAGTGAATTTGTGAAGTCAATAAAACAATTCACTTGTCAAGTATTCCTATCATGTAATTCAATGAAGCTACTGCAATTATTTGAGACATTCAAATAAAAAATAACTCCGAAGAACAAAAATTACAGGAACTGGTAAAATCCAACCCCCCCCCCCCCCAAAAAAAATAAATAAATAAATAAATAAACAAAACTTTTATGAAGTATCAAAAAAATCCAGTCCTGCTACAAACTAAAAGTAACTTGTGCTAAGACTACTTGCACCATGTGCTGAACATGTTGTACCTTGACTTGTTTCTTGGATATTTCAAAATAAATAAATGAACTTTCCAAGGGTTCTTTGGAGGTGGAAAAAGGGGTCTCAGTATAAAAATGGAGAAGAAGAGAAGGAATAATCAGGTGGGTACCGTTCCAACGAGACTGAGGAGTGGACTGAAGAACAGCTTCAAGATCGTCGTTTCTAGTGCAGACCAAGATGGGACCCGAGAAATCAAGCGGCACTGAATCGCCTCTCTTGACGAGGACATCATCTCCACAGCCCATTTCCTGCAAGGCTCTTCCCACCCGTCCACCACCAACAATGATGGCTGGAACAACCTTGGTGGCCATAGCACTGGATGATGCCCTAACCCTAATTGTCGAAGTGGGTTTTGCGTTTTTGTACCAAAGAGAAGAGCTAGAGACCGTCATGGCCATGGCCATGCTGATGAAACCAATGTCTTGAAGCCATGGTTTCTCTGCTTCTTAATTTATGATACAATGATCTTGCACCCAATTAGCAAGAGATCCTGCATAGCCACTCATTTCTAGCATGTGCCTATCTGCCTCTATCTACTGGTGGGATTTTAAGGGCCCTTAGGCTTCTACTCCCACCCTTTTTTTTTTCCCCACCCCCCCCCTTTTTTTTTTTTTTTTTTTTTTTTTTTTTTTTTTGAAAACTCTTAAAACTAAAGAAATTCAAACTTTTTTATGGCACAAAATTTTGATAATTATTTTTTTAAATAAAGGAAGAAGTATTTCGTTAACTTTTAAAAATAACTTTCAAAATCTTTCACACTCAAAACTTTAATTATAAAAAGGGCAAACTACATATTAGTGTCACTAACTTTATCTCAAATTTCAATGTGGTGTATAAACTTTTAATTTGTCCAATTTAGTGCATTAACTATACATTAGTGTTTCAATGTGGGTAAACAAGGGATGGCCGTTTGGTTTACTAATGGAAACCTCACGTGGTGCTGACGTGGCGATCCACGTGGCGCTGACGTGGCATCCCTGGTGGAGTCTCCCCAGGAGAAATTACATATTAGTGTCACTAACTTTATCCCAAATTTCAATGTAGTGCATAAACTTTTAATTTGTCCAATTTAATGCACTAACTATACATTAATGTTTCAATGTGGATAAACATGGGACGACTGTTTAATTCACTAATGAGGACCTTATGTGCGCTTACGTGGTAGCCCATCTGCCATCGATGTGGCATCCCTGGTGGAGTCTCCATCAAAGCTGTTTCGACGAACCCATTCATAGTTAGAAATGATAGAGCATAGGAAACCCCACCTTCCTTCCCATTTCCATTTTCCATTTTCCATTTCCCTTTTCCCTTTCCCAACATACGTAATTACAATCCCTTCTATCTGAAGAGAAGAAAGGCTACTATTGAAAGTAGGAAGATATTCACCATGTCTTCCACTACTGCCACCACCACCACTATTGCCACCATGGAAAGACAGACACACTGGTGCCACTTATGTGATATGAGAGTCTCCCTCTTCCCCCATTCTTCTCCACCCTTATTGCCACATTAACGACTTCCTCAAAGAAATGGAGTTTTCCCTCTCCTCTTCTCCCTGACCCTAATTCCACCTTCTATCCTTTCTCTATTCTCTCCCCTCCCCAAACCCGCACATCATCCCCCACCCCTACCACCATTCCCGAAGATAATCTTTACCATTCTTCAGATCAGTTCGCAGTCGATGTGGAAGCAAAATAGCTCCTTGCGTCCCCCACTCCCACCACCATTCTCACTCTTGGGTCAGAAGCCCTAGATCATAAGGGGTTATCAATGTAAGTAATCTCTCAGATGCTGTGCACGTGAGATGCAAATGGTGGGAAAAAATGGGGAGACTCCACCAGGGATGCCACATCAGTGCAAGATGGGCCACCACGTGAGGGCACATGAGGTCCCCATTAGTGAAGTAAATGGTCGTCCCATGTTTACCCACATTGAAACATAATGTATAGTTGGTGCATTAAATTGGACAAATTAAAAGTTTATGCACCACATTGAAATTTGGGGTAAAGTTAGTGACACTAATATGTAATTTCTCCTGGGGAGACTCCACCAGGGATGCCACGTCAGTGCCACGTGGATCGCCACGTCAGCGCCACGTGAGGTCTCCGTTAATAAACTAAACGGTCGTCCCTTGTTTACCCACATTGAAACACTAATGTATAGTTAGTGCACTAAATTAGACAAATTAAAAGTTTATACACCACATTGAAATTTGGGGTAAAGTTAGTGACACTAATATGTAGTTTGCCCTTATAAAAATTAAGAAACAGAAGTTTATTCAAATGGATCCTAACTTAACTTAAAATTAGAGTTGCTTTTCCTAAAATTAGAGTGACTATGAGATGTTTTTTAGAACTTTCTCACATCGTAACTTAAGTCTCAAATTTGGATTTTTTGTTTAAGATTTACTTTTCTTAAAACTAATTGTCGCACATGTGCATTGCACGTTATAACATAGAACTTCAAGATTAGATAATTCATACCCTAGATCAATGCAATTAAAGATCAATGACTTATATATTCTTAGTAACAATTAATTATTACATAAAATGTTAAGTGGGTGTCATTTACATCACTTGTTAAGTGAGTGATATTGAATTCAAGTTTATGGAAAAGCATTGATATTTATTTGTTAATATTAAAAAGGGTTAAGGGTAAGATAGTTTGTAACGATAAAGAAGGACCTAAATATGAGGAGCAAAACCACCTTCAGAATCAATATTGGTAGCATTTGGACAGCCTTCAATTTATAAGTTGGAGAAGCAAAAAAGTAGAAGCATAATATGGTTATATGCCCTATTATTAAATAATTTATAAACAAAATTACAATTGAAAATAAAAATAAAAATAATTGAAAATAAAAACAAAATACTTCATGATACACTTATACACCCATCTCATGATGTCTTGAACAAGATGCCTCTACACTAAAGAATCATAAATCCTAACAAAGAGAAAAATATTATGAATTTAAACAACAAAAAATTTGAATATAAATTAGAATATAATAATAAGGGTTATTAACCATTTAGTACCATTAACTCACTCCTGGTTCCAATCTAGTCCATAAACTTAGAAATTGCATGATTTTGAAACAATTTTAAATTTTTTGATTCAATTAATGTAGGACATTCAATAGCATCTGTCAATAAAGATTGACAGAATACCCACGTGACAACACGTGATGGTTTACTTAGCATATATGTAGCAGCAAACGACGTTGTTTCAAGTAAAAAAATTTTAAAAATAACAATGATAATAAATTTAAAAAAACGTAAACTAAAAAAAAAGAAAAAGAAAGAGAAAGAAATCGACAAGAGGATGAAGTATATAGGCCTCGCCGATCACTTCCTACGGCAAAAAAAAAAAAAAAAAAATTGTTCTTCAATGTTTCTTCACCAAGAAATGAAGGGCTTGTTGTCCTCGCCAGAAAACGACCCAAACAAAGGAAAAAAATCAAGAAAGGGAGAAGAAGAACCAATTCAGATCTAGGCGCTAACAAGCCGTCGACAAGCAATTGGAAACCCAAGAACTCCTTCCTTTTGAGCACAGCAGTGGTGATTGATCTGAAATTTGGCATTGAAGACCTATTTTCTCACAAGGTCTGTTTTAGATACCCACCTCCATGAATAGCAAGCTTATAATTTGGGTTTTCCAGATCCAAGCACAATGACAGGTTGGGGTTAGGGTGGGGTTTAAAAGGGGATTTTAGAAAAATCCACTGAAAATGAATGGATTTAGGGTTTAGAGTTATAATTCCCTCCATAAATGATGAGTTAAAAGAACCCTTAAAGGGATTGACCACTGTTGTCAGCAAGGAGGAAGAGGAAGAAGAAAAGGAAGAGGGTTTTGAGTTATAATTATCTTTATTCAAATCTAGTTCAGATTTGTTTGTGGGTTCCGATCTCGGCAAATATGGTTTCGTAAACTGCTGAAATATTAGTTGTTGCTCTACTATGTATCATCGACAACCTAGTGAGGAACTATAAATTGGAATTAAAAGAAGAGATTCGGAGACTAAGTTACGATGTGAGAAGGTTCTGGGACGCATCCCATAGGCATCCACATCGCCCTAAAGAGGTATCTTAATTTGTATGGGCTATTTCAATCACTTCTTAATTAGTCACCAAGCATATGTAAAAAATCATTCATGTACCCACATACATCCATAAACATCCACGCAAGAATAAAGAAAGAGAAATGGAAAGCAATAAAAAGAGAATAAAGAATAAAAGAATAAAAGAAAAGAAAAGAAAGCTAGGATACTTAGTATCTACGACAAGAAAAATCAGTTTTCACAACATGCGAAACACGTCGTGAATGGGTTTTCACGATGCACATGCACATGTTGTGTAGGGCTATGCCGTGGAAAGGGGGGACTCTTTAACAGCATGCATTACGAGTCGTAAAATCACTTTTCATGATATGTGAAACACGTCATAAATGGGTTTTCACAATGCATATGTGCATATCGTAAAAGGGTTTTCACGACGCATATGTGCATGTCATGTAGGGACATGCCATGGAAAGTAGGAACTTTTTAATGGCGTTCATTGCGCATCGTAAAAATTGTTTTAACGACATGTTTTGTGTGTCGTAAAAACACGTTAATGACATATTTAGCACGTCATGAAAACATATACACGATGTGCATTGTACGTCATAATAGATGAATTAACAATGCACGTTGTAATAAATGAATTCACAACGTACATTGCAAGTCGTTATAAAAACATTCACGACATGCATTATATGTCGTTAAAAACCTTTCCATGACATACATTAAACGCTATGAATTGATTAGCATTTGAACTAAAAAAGTTTCCACTACCTACTTTGCACATCGTTTATAACTTATTTACGATATGCATTGCATGCTGTGGATTTTATTTTATTTTATTTTTAAATAATCTACTTGGATATCTTGTTTCCTACCTTACTTTTCAAATGCCATATGTCTATCATTGCCCAACTCAATCATTCATCAAAATCATTTTTTCCTATATGCATTAATAAGCTACAATTAACAATATCAACAATCAACTATCAACTATATATCCATATCTATAATTTGAATCAATTGAACTCAATTTAAAGAACATTTATACATCCATCACGTTTAAGTATATTGTTTGTAAAATAGACTAACAAAATTTATAAAAATGTCAAAATAAAGTTCAAAAAGAGCGAATGGGTTTTCACTATTACTATCTCCATGAAATAGCTAGCCTCCTCAATCTCAAAAACTAAAAGACTTGCTAAGAAGCCTCCTCAACCTAATGTACATCCTAGGGTGAACTTGAACATAAAATAAGCACTTACGTACCTTACATACAAAGATGCAAGGATCAAAGTCCACGTAGTTCGAAAGAGAAGGGGTTATTTCATTCACAAAGAACTACTATAATTCTTAAGTTTCCATTTAAAGAAAAATGAAAGTTTCCAAAAGATAAGGAGTTTCCAAAAAAAGAATAAGAGAAAATAAGAAGTTTTATAAAAAAAGGGAACTTTGGTGAGATTAGAAAGTTTAAGAAAATGAAAACTTAAGAATTACCATAATTCAATGCAAAAGAAATAACCCAAGAGGGAGAAGGGAACAAACAATAACAAAACTTACCATATGCAAATCATTTCTAAATATTATCAAAATATTATATAATCACCTTATTTATGCTATAGGACAATTATTATGCTCAAATCAACTGTAAACATTCCCAAATTATCATTATAAAACATAAATCAAATTTGGACAGAATACTAAGTAACCCTAAAATAACCTAATAATCATGAAAAAAGAAGAAAACAAACAACTAATAAAACCCTAATGTAATAGGACACCTATCATGCAATAACTAACCCTAGAACATGCAAAACTCACTCCCTATATGCAACCTAACATAATAATTACCAAAACAATAGCAAAAACTAATAAAAACATGCTAACAACCTATCAGAATCATAGAAAAAGAGATACACTAATCATGTTTCAAAACAGTAAACTTTAGAGCATATAAGAGAGAAGAAGACATACATTAGATGCAATAATCCTCACGCTTATGATAAGTTATCAAATTCACATATTATATCATGAAGATAACATCATGAATTATGGAAAATCATCACAAAAAATTCATACTAACATCCTAAGCATTCTTACACTACAACAATATCAATACAAGAGAAAACCCTAATCGTAGAGAAAAAATCATTATTTCAGCATGCAACAAGGAAAAACCCTAGAAAACTATAATGCTATTCACATAATATGCATCACATAAACTCAATAATATCAACTAGACATGATAATCCAACTAAGAAATAATCCTAATCATGCAGAGAATAAAACCTAGAGAAAAAAGAGAATGAGAGGCTTACTAGTAAAGAAGACCCTTGCTGAATACTTCCTTCTTCCTTGGCTTGATATGCTTCTAGTTCTCTTTTAAATATGCAATAGAATAGCTCTCTCAAAGTATATGAGTGTGCAAATTTGTGTTCCCTCTCTCACTAGTGAATATAGGGGCTAAAAAGTTCTATTATACTAATAGAAGGGTCTTAATTTATAACTAACTGTGAACCCCGGAAATTGGGCCCACAAGGATTGAGAAGAAAATCGGTTTGAAAAAGAAAAGGAGTCGCCACCTTATTTTTTAAAGGAAACAAGGGAAACGCTAAAAATAGTTTGTTTTAGGAAAACAATTTGAATGACTCCATGTTTAAAAAGGAAAGGCAAAAACAGTCTTTTGGAAACCAAAGAAATCGGGGATTTGGAGGCTAAGTTATGACATGGGAAGGTTCTAGGCAAAGCCTATAGGCACCCATGTCACCCTTTCGGTCTCTCGGTTTATTTGGGCTAAATCAAGATCTTTTCCATACAAAAATCAGCAAGTATATCATCACAAGAATTGCATGCATATCACATATTCCATTCATCCATCCATGCATAACAAACAAATAAAAACAGAAAATAGAAAATAAAATACAAAAAACCTAGGATACTTGGACCCTAGAACGGACTTGAGCCTCACGAAGAGCGCCTACGTACCATGCAACGAAATATATGGATCAAAGTCCACGTAGTTCGATTAGAAATAAGGTTAAGACTTAATACAAACCTATGGTAAAAACCCTAGGTTTCCTTATTTTATCAAAAGAGTTGAATAAACAAAGTTTAAATTTAAGAAAACTTCCACAAAATGGAAACCTTGATAAAAACAGAATTTTATTGGTTAAGGAAACCCTTGATTAAACCATAGACTCGTATTAAAAATTAACCCTAGGAGGGAGAAGAGAAAGAGTTAAGAAGAGAGGCGAATTGGGGCACCTTCACACCCACTTACCTGAGCGCAATAGCTCCAAGCATTAGCCATTTCAAGCATTGGCGGCCCTATTTGTCATAGGACTAATACCACACCTATTTGCACCCTTACACGTGCTCAAAACCATGCAAAAACAATGATATATAAATCTGGACAGAATAGTATTATGGCCTAAAATCATCCACTAATCATGCTAACAGCAAAAACAGCAAACTTTCATAAGCCCTAACACAATCTTAAAACCATATTATGCATAAAAACCCTAGAAATAAACTAACATGCATGCAAAAATACCATAATTACTCTATATGCAAAAAATATACAGCAACTATGAAGAAAAACCAATGAAAAAGCCTAAACTAACATGCAATATGAAAACCAACATAAAATAAGGACACTAACAGCCCTAAACTCACAAATATGTTTAAAAACACACAAAAAATACTCCACACATACTAAAACCAAACTAAACAGAACCTAAATCATGCATATTAACTAACTAAAGCAATAAAACATGATAGAAATCCTAACTCTAGCATGCAATAACACTACTCTAAAACAAGGACAACGGGAGCACAAGAATCACAATTATGCTTAAAAACACATAGGACAGCCTTAAAGCATGCTAAACTTATGATAAATAGTAGATATTCCATGTATATTAACTAGCTAGAGTGTTAATACATGATAAAAAAGCTACCTTTTGCATGCAACAAGCCTATCCTATATGAAAACCCATATTCAGCATAAAGAAGGAGTGAGGAATACCTTAAGAAGAAGCTTCCTTGCTGCTGTAGAGACTCTCTCTTCCTCTTATGGATGACTTGAACCAATGTTCTCCAAGGCTACAGCAAGAACTCCAGCTCTCCTTCAAGTCTCTCTCTCTTATTCTCTCTCAAATACTTAGGTTTTTAGGCATAAAGTGGCTCCCCTTGTGCTGAAGCATAGGGGGTATTTATAAAGTTCACTAAGGATTAACCAATGGCTGGGATTAAAACCCTAGAAATTAATCCAAGGGTTATTAGAGACCCCCTTGGGGCTTAAGTAACTCAGAAGTTACCAAAAACTAGAAGGAAACACGTCCAAAAGAGCCCAAATACGTCAAAATAGGCAAGAGTCCACTTCAACAAGGAATCATAGGGGAAATAGCAAAGTGGCCTCGGGTGACCACCAGGGCTTGGGCGGCTAGCCGCCCAGGGCTGGGTGGTCACCCGAGCCCACTCCAGATTTTTGCCTATTTTTTACTCCTAATTCTTCTAGAAGTGTTTCAAGCGGCAAATGAACTCCGATTTTGATGAAACAAAAGCCAAAACGACCGTGTTTTGATGAGGAATACATTTTTAAACATTTTAGGGTGAAAACCACTAACCATGGGGGCATGGTTAGGTTTGAACAAGGCGGTTAACCGCTATGCTCTACCTTCGCCAAGCATAGGCATGCACATAGGGTCAAACCAAATGCTTTCCACATCAAAATTGAACTTCATAAAACACTTTTGGGGGTAAAATGATGACTAATGAAAGTCAATTTGAAAAGATTTGATTGGTAATTGTGAGTCAATTAGAGCTAACCTAAAGAAGGGTCAATTAACCAACTTGAACTACGTCAAGCCATTTTAATCCCAAGCCATTGATTCATCAAATTGACACTAGAAATACCTCGTATGCATCCATATGAACTCCAATTGACAATTTGGAGATCATTTTAAGGTCAAATGAAAAGTTTGGGACTTAAAAGACGATTATGCCCCTCAAGTCACAAAAGCTCTTATTATCCCTCAAGATCAACTCCGAATTGAACCAAAATTCATATCCATTGTCCTTGTGACCCTAAAAAACTAATGCAAGTAACTAGACTCAAAAACAAAACAAAAACATGCATGAAATGATGAGCCCTAGTAAGGTGGTGCAAAAATGGGGTGTGACACTAACCAATCATAGAATCCAATGGCTGAGATTAATTACCATAAAATCAATAAATGGCTATTATTAATTCACTTGGGCCTTAAGTAACTCAAATTTACCTAGAAAACAAGGATAGAAACTCTTTGGAGCAAGAAAAACGAAATAGGAAAATCAGATGGTGTAAAATAGGCAACACAACGAAATAGCAGGCAAAGACCTCGGTTGGCCGGTTGGACAGACTGGGTGGGCCGGTTGGACCAGCTGGCCCAGCTGGTCACCCGAGACTCCGTCTCTAGGTTATCTTCAACTTCCTATTTCGAGTCATCTTCTTTCAAACAACCATAATTTACTCATTTTAACTCCGAATTAAATGATTCAAAAGCCCAAATTTTCATAATTCAATAAAGAATAAGTCTAGAATATTCTTAAACCAAAAATATGTAACCATGGTTAGGTAGTTGGGTTTAACAAAGCGGTTAACGAAAAAAGGTCAATTAGCCATTGGTGAAAATTATGGTAATTCAATCCTTAAATTGACTCTACAAATAGATTCTTTTAATAAACATGAACACAATGGAACAATCTGGGATGAGTTTCGAGGTTAATTAAAAAATATACAAGTTAAAAGACAAAATTGCCTTTTAAGTCGCAAAAATTCTAATTAACTATCCAAACTTATTTGGAATTGAACCAAATTACACATATATATCCTAAATGTGCCTAAAAACTAAATGCAAGTGATGGAATGTAAAAATGAAACAAAAAGATGCATGCAGTAATGAACAATTCTTATAAGCTTAAAAGGGCAAAAATGTCCTTGAAGGCTTAAAGACTCCTAAACACATCCGAACTTAAACCAATACTAACATAAACTCATAGGGGTGAAAATAGGTTGTCTACAGCTGGATTTAGTTTATTTTTTTACATGTTTTCAAACTTATTGTTGGTTTGTACTTTAAATGTTTTCAATACCCCAATCATGTTATATAATTATAAAATAATTATATATCGGTGTTTTATGTATATATTAACATGCATTAGAATTTATGTGCATATCTATGGCATTATTGGTATAATTGTGAATAAAATGAAATTAATAAATACTTAGTAAAATTATTAAAGGGTCATTGGAGTTGGACTACTATGGTCATGGGACGTCTTGCTATGTTTTTCACTCCTTTGGTCCTGGGGTATTGCAGTCCCAAGCAAGGATGTCGTGTTGTGTTGTTATCTTGGAGGTTAGGTTTAAATCCTCCATTTCCGTGCGAAAAATCTTACAAGAGTGTGATTTGGTAATTATGGAAATAATGTAATGGATACGGTCGCATTACAATCACGACATACTATGGATTTTCCTGATTATTTTATATACATGATTTATTGGGCGTTATATTATCATACTTTGATTAATTTCATATGAAAATTATATTTACTGAGTTTTATACTCACCCTTATGTTTATAATCAAATTTTCAGATGATTATATAGCAAGGGAAACCTTTCCTTAAAGTAATTGCATAGGACCAATTTAGTTTGATTACGCTACGCTAGATTGGGATAATTTTATGGACTTAAAAACAAATTTAATGTTATGGTTGTGTAATATTTGAATACTTTTATTTAGCTAATGGACATTGGACATGTAATAACTTAATGATGGTAATATTTTTAATTATGTAGATTTATTTTATATAGGTTATTATGCATGTGATGATATCAATCATGGATGATAGGATATTTTTTGATGTTGTAAAACAGGTTTATTTATGGTATGTCCCATTTACGAATGGGTCATGCCGAAATTTTTATTGAAATAACAGGTTTTCTAACACGTGTCATCCACATGATTTCTAAATGATTTTTCTTTAATTGAACTAGTTTTATTACCATTGATCACGGCTTAATATAATTGGGTCGTGACAAGGATTGAGCCAAAACATCTATAATTAGCAGCCCAAAGTGCCAACTCATGGGCCAACTTATTGGCATCTCTAGAAACATGCCTAACATACCACATAGAAAACTTAGATAACCAGTCCCTATCCTCAACAGACCTCCTATGGAAGAATATTGGACTAGTCAAAAAGAGGATCAAAAACAAAAACAAAAACAAGGGGAGTGTCCCCTTCAAGAATAACCATGGATAAACGTTGCTTATGAGTTTCTTGTAATCTAAAACACACCGCTTTTGCTTCAACTACAGAAGCTTCCAAGAAGCCAATCATAGCCGTCCAAGCAAAAAGGAAAGACCCAGAATGGTCTAATAATAGCACTTAGCATTGAGAAGGTTGGCCTTATAGCCACATCAGTATTAATCTTGAGCCAAGGATTAGGAGGAGGATTTCACAAGATCTGAGGTAGAGGTGGGGTAGGAGGGGTACCAAACCACAAGATGTTCAGCAGATAACTTCTTAATTTGGGAGAAGAGAACTTTGGGGTCCACTGCCACTTTGCTTCAACTTGAAGGATAGATCTTTGCTTTAGTCAATAAGATTTTCCAATGATGGTCCAAAGAAAAAAAAAAAAAAAAAAAAAAAAGCAGCCATGGCATAGCAGCCACCATCATTGGCATAGGGACAACTCTCCCTCCATTTTTTGGTAAAAGAAACACACTCTTCATATGTGTGTGTGTGTGTGTGTGTGTGTGTGTGTGTGTGTGTTTTTTTTTTTTTTTGGTTTTGTTTTCTTATGTTTTGTTTTTGGTTTTGGTTTTTGAATTTTTAGGCTTAAAATGACATCGTTTGGGTTGTTTGCTACTGTTGGCCCCAAGGGTTCAATCCCTCATTGTTTTGATGATTAACAAAGCTTAGATGTTTTGATTTGTATCTAATGACAAGTGAAGTTCTTGATGAGATAAGTATTATAATGTACACTTCACAAAATAGCTCAAATGGAATCATAAAGCAGGCTGTACAGCTCAAGTCACAAGAACAATCATATGGAACCTCAAAGCTATATCTTTCAACTTAGATTTATGAATGGTTTAGGACCTTTGTGTAAGATTAATCCATCCTATGCTCACTTCGGTTTCCAAAGTCTTTATAAAGTGGTGAAACTATTTTAAAAGACACAAAAGGTTTTTAGTCAGAAACTGTCAAGTTAATGGACTTCTTTTGTAAAATATGATTTTCCTGTAAACAGTAACTTTCAGACGACTAAATGGTCTTTTCGGTCGACCAAAATTTTTTAGATGACCAAAGTGCCATCTCAGACGACCAAGAAATTCCAGGCTTGATCTTTAAGTCTTTCATTCTTCTAGAATTTTCAATTGACCAAAATCTCGTTTTCAAACGACCAAAATGCCATTTTAGTTGACCAAAAGGTCATTTCAGACGACCAACTTATCTGAGGTACTTCATATAGAAAATGTCCTTCTGGAATTTTCAGTCGACCAAAATCTCATTTTCAGATGACCAAAATACCATTTCAGTCGACCAAAAGGTTATTTCAGACGACCAACTTATCTAAGGCATTTCATTTGGAAAATGTCATTCTTGATTTTTAGTCGACCAAAATCTTGTTTTCAGACGACCAAAATGTCATTTCTGTCGACCAAAAGGCCTTTTCAGATGACCAACTTGTCTGAGGCATTTCTTTATGTCCTCTGGAATTTTCAGTCGACCAAGTCCTTCGGGAAAAACATAACGGCTAGTTTTTAAACAGCCATTTGAAGCATTTAATGCCTCCCAACTATTTTTTCCAGCATTTAATGCTATGGAACGGTCATATTGGACCCAAGGGCTATAAAAGCAACACTTTAACTCATTTATGAGTAATTGATTGAGATCAAACAACAACATTCATTGTCATCTTCATCAAAACCGTAGAAATCTCAAGTGAGCATTCATTGTGATCAATCTTTAGCTGAGTGAGCTTGTAAATCAGTGTTTATCTACTCTTGAGGAGAGTTTATTGGACACAAAAAATTATCAAATCATCTTGTATTAAAGGGTTGTGGAAACCCTAACTTTGAAGATCTTGAAGAGGGCTTTGTGCAAGTGTTTAGGGAAGAACACTTGTGGCTGTGTAAAGATTTGGTCTTTACCTTGGAAGAAGATTGAGATAGTGGATTTGAATCCTCAAGCGAGCTCTTGAGGCGAGGACGTAGGCGGGGAGCCAAACCTCGTTAAAATCCTTTGCATTCTCTCTCTCTATATCTCCATATTATTGTATACTTGTAATATTCTTTATTTTTGCAATAATCTGATTTTAATTTGCTAATTAGAATTTTATTTGGCTATAAACCCTATTCACCCCCTCTAGGGTTGTATACTTGGGACTACAATTGGTATCAGAACCTAACATCTTGTATTTGACATATTTGTCTTACGAGGTACAATATGGCCAGCTATAGTGGTAGCGGATTTACCGAAAGACAATCGGCAAATAGACCACCTCTCTATAATGGAGATGCCTCCTTATATAATTTCTGGAAAATTAGAATGCAAATTTTTATTCAATCCACTAGTTATGAGTTATGGAATATAACCACCAATGGACCTTTAGTTCCTTCCAAAAATGTGGATGGAGTGGTTATTCCTAAAGAACCTAAGGAATATACTAATGCTGACCACAAAGCCTTAGAACTAAATTCCAAGGCCATAAGCTTGATATATTATGCCTTGACTAATGATGAGTTTAGCAAAATCTCTAGGTGCAAAAGTGCCAAAGAAATTTGGGATACCTTAGAGGTTACCTATGAAGGAATCGCCCAAGTTAAAGAGGCTAATATGAACATGCTTGTATGTGAACATGAAATGTTCAAAATGAAAAAGGATGAATCCATTAGAGATATGTTTGCTAGATTTAATGCTATTATTAATCCTTTAAATTCTCTCAGAAAGATCTACACTAACTCTGAATTGGTGAGAAAAATTCTTAGGAGTTTGCCTAAGCAATAGGATGTCCTCACCACTACTCTACTTCAATCAAAGGAGCTGTCAACAATGACTTTGAGTGATCTTGACGGCAACCTAGTCACACAAGAACTCACATTTCAAAGCTCGTGAAATTGATGAAGGCAAGACTTCCAAAAACATTGCTCTCAAAGCTTCAAATGATGAGGAAGAGCATCAAAATGAAGAATGTGAGAATGATGATGATGAGGACATGGCATTCATCTCCCACAAACTTAAGAAATTCTTTGCTAGAAGAAACAATCAAGGGAGAAGAGGCAATAAGGGTGATTTTTCTAAAAGAGCTCCATCCAGAGGAGAATCTTCAAATAGAGAACCTCAAGTGTGCTTTGAATGCAAGAAACCTGGACACATCAAGATGTATTGTCCCCAACTCAACAACAATACCAACAACAACAACAACAATAGGGACAATAAAAGGTTCAAGAAGAAAGTTTTCACTGTCACTTAGGATGATGAAGCAAATAGTGATGAAGATGAAGAGGATACATCTTGTGATCAAGAAGTTGCAAACTTTTGTCTCATGGCAAAAGAGGATGAGGTAATAGATTCTAACTCAAATGATATTGATGATCTTCCTACTTATAATGTATTGCAAGATGCTCTTGAAGATACCTATGTTGAACTAAAGAAAATTTCTCACAAAAACATTGATTTGAAAAAGACCATTACTTCTCTTATGGAAGAAATAAATGTTTTGAAAAGTCAGAACATTATTTTGAAAAACAAAGTAGAGCAAGTCTTTATTGAGCCATCTCCTTCTATCCTACAATTTACTCTTGAAAGTGAAAATTCTTCATTGAAAGAGAAGATTAAAGACTTGACAAATACCTTAGCTAAGTTCACCTATGGAAGGGATAACCTAGATAAGATATGACAAGTCAAAGATGGTGTTTTGAAAATGCCGGAATTGGTTACCAAGAACACATTAAACAAAAGTCCTATATCAATTTCTTTCCTAAAGCTTCTAACACACCCAAAGTCTCATATAGCTATTGTAACAATAGAAGACATAATTATTATTCTTATAACATGAGAAGGAGACCTAAAGGTTATCCTAAGAAGGTGTGGGTGGTCAAGGGAACTTCCCCTCCTATGGCTAACACTTTTGGACCCAAGAAAGTATAGGTACCAAAGAAAGTTACTTGAAGTTGTTGTGTAGGTATGCTTGAAGCCTTCAAGTAATAAAAAGTGGTTTCTTGATAGTGGATGTTCAAGGCACATGACCGGAGATAAATCAAATTTCATTTCTTTGAAGACCAAGGATGGCAGCTTTGTGACATTTGGAGACAATGTCAAAGGAAAGATAATTGGCATTGTCATGGTGGTGTCACACCCCATTTTTGTCACCTTAGTTAGGACATATCTTTTCATGTAGGATTTTGAGTCCTTTTCGAGTCTAGTCTTTGCATTGAGTTTCTACGGTATTGAATATCATGTGTATGAATTTTGAAGTGATTTGGAGTTCGTTTCGATAGTCAATAAGAACTTTTGCGACTTAAAGGGCATAATCGTCTTTTAAGCCGTATATTTTCCATTTGACCTTGGAATGAATCTCGAGTCATTCCTTTAAGTTCATATGAGTATATAGAATCTATATATAGGTTCAATTTCATAAATTAATGGTTTAAGATCAATTCGGCTCATAATGGTTCGGGTTGGCTAAAGACCCTTTCTTGGTTTACTCAAATTGACTCATAAGACCCAACCAATTTTCTCTCATTTAACTTCAATTGGGCTTTATTTACACCCTAGGTATGTTTAGAAAGATCGAATTTCGATTGGGAAAGCATTTGGTTCGACTTTGTGTACAAATTCAGTTTAGCGACGGTGAAGCACCATGGTTAACCACCTTTGTAAAACCTAACCATGCACCCATGGTTAAGGATTTTTGTCCCAAAATGCCTATAAATGTGTTCCCCTTCAAAACACGGTCGTTTTGGCTTTTATTTCGTCAAAATCGGACTTAATTTGAACATTTTAGGACTTCTGAAGCAAGTAGAAGTCAAAACCGAAGCAAATAAGGAGAGCCCTCGGGTAACCGTTCGGGGCTGGATGGTCAGCCTTCCAAGCCCAGACGGCTAACTGTTCGGGGCAACTTGGTCACCCGACAAACTCCGTCCTCAACTCAAATTCTAACTCTTCTCTCCCTCTTTTGACGATTTCCTCCACCATTACAACTTGTTTTCTTTTAGGAGTGTGTAAGTTTGAGTTGTTTGAGCACCAAGAGAGTCTCTAATAGCCCTAGGATCATTGTTTAATGAATTAATCTTAGCCATTGGTTTAGGAGGTCAGTTCTCTATATAAAGGACATGATATTCAGCACATGGGGGAGGTTAATTGCACTTTACACTTAGAGAGAGAGGGAGCTACGAGTTTGGAGAGATAGAAGGACATCAAGAGGAAGCTCTTCAATCCTAAGCAAGCAAGGAAACAAGAAGTTTAAAGAAAAAGAAGGTTCTACAAGAGGTAAGCATGTCTCTTTAATGCTAAACATGGGTTTTCTCCTTCTCCTTCTCCTTCTTCTTCTATAATAGTTCTAGTGTATGTTGTAACTCCACATATTAGGATAGTTCAATGTTTTTAGGATGCATTATGAATGATTTTGAGATGATTTATGGCATTGTGTGCTTGATAATCCCTGGTTTACTAAGGATTAGATAGTGTTATTCTTCTTATCCTCTTAAATCATGCATAGTTCACATGTTTAGGTTGCTGTGATAATTGTCATGAGTTGATGCTCTTGTTAGTTAATATACATAATATGAATGATATTCATGATGATTTGAGCATGTGTTAGAGTCTTTTCATAGGTTTTTATGCATAGTTGTGAGTTTAGGGTTTCGATAACCCTAAAATCACACAAGCTTCATACAACATGCTTAGCTTAGTTTTGTGAGTTGTTTCTCATCATAGTCATTCTATATATGCTGCATATAGTTGAATCATGCTAGATTTGCATTCATATAGTAGATTTTATAAGGTTTTTGGAGATATTATCCTTTTCTAAGGATAATTATCATTTTCGCTAAGTAGGGTTTTGCATGAGAGCTTTCTGTGATGTGTTTAAGCATGAAATCAATTCTATTGTGTTCTAATATATATATTTTATGTAGGATATGTTGATTGCACCTCCCTATAGTGACTTTTTTTTACGTGAAATTATCTTAGGATAGTTTCGCTTAAGAAAGCTCGCTGTAGGAAGGCCTATTTTCATATTTTACATAAAATATCATCTTTTTGGTTAGAATGGGATTTGCTATCATGTTTATTGATATTATTGGAGTCTCTCATGATTGTTAGTGTGTCTTTGGTAGGTTTTTTATGCATGTTAGTCAGGTCATTGCATGTAGGATTGAGTTAGGGTCCTTAGTTATTCATTATTCTTGTTGTTTGCATGATAAATGGATAATTTTAGGCCTTGTCATGGTTCTGTCCAGATTAGTATATCGTTCTTCTTGCATGGTTTTATGTACTTGTAAGGGTACAAACAGGTACAATGCTTGTCCTATTGCAAATAGGGCTGCTATTGCTTGAAATTGCTAATGCTTGGAGCTATTGCGCTTAGGTAAATGAGTTTAAAGGTGCCCCAATTCACCTTTCTTTTTCTTTCTTTTCTCTTCTCCCTCCTAGGGTTACTTCTTAATACGAACATATGGTGATTATCAAGGGTTTCCTTTATTAATAAAATTCTGGTTTTCTATCAAAGTTTTCCTCTTGTGGAAGTTTTCAATTTTGGATTACTCAATACATTCTTCAAACAAGGAAACCTAGGGTTTTTATCATAGGTTTGTATTAGGTTGTAACCCTATTCTATTCGAACTACGTGGACTTTGATCCATGTATTTCGCTGCATGGTACGTAGGCACTCTTCGTGAGGCTCAAGTTCGTTCTAGGATCCAAGTATCCTAGGCTTTTCTTTTCTTCTTTTTCTATTTTGTTTTATTTGTTTGATTGTGCATGGATAATTGGATGGAATATATGTTATGCATGCTGCCTTGTGATGATATATGATGATATTTGAGTGAAAATGATCTTAAGTTAGCCCAATCAAATTAAGAGACCAACTCGGGCGATGTGGGTGCCTATGGGCTTTGCCCAGAACCTTCCCACATCGTAACTTAGCCCCCGAATCCAATTTTCTGGTTTAAAAGACTTTTCTTTTCCTTTAATGGAGTCATGTGGTTTTGAAAATAAAACATTTTTATGGTTTTCCTTTTTTTCCTAAAAAATGAGGTGGCGACTCCTTTTCGTTTGTTGTCTTTCACCCATCTTTTGCCAAATCCGCGTGGGCCGTTTTCTAGGGGTTCACAGGTGGGTAAGAATTCCTCTATTTGTATTGAAAATGTTTTATTAGTTGATGGTTTAAAGTACAATATTTTTAGCATTAGTCAATTATGTGATAAAGGCTATAGAGTTACTTTTAAATCAAATAAGTGCATAATTGAAGATGATTATAAGACCTTGTTTATTGCATATAGGATTGGTAACATCTATGCTATGGAGTTTGAAGAAATCGCATTACAAAATTTACATTACTTCTCTGCTTTAAATGAAAATCATTGGTTGTAGCATAGGAGACTTGGACATGCAAGTATGGATTTAATTTCAAAACTTTCAAGGCATGATCTTGTGAGAAGTTTACCAAAAGCCAAGTTTACAAAAGATAGAGTTTGTAACTCATGCCAATTTGGCAAAAAAACCAAGTCTTCTTTTAAACCAAAAGCTCATATTTCCACAACAAGACTTTTGCAACTTATTCATATGGACTTATTTGGACCTATTGCTATTGCAAGTCTTGGGGGAAAGCATTATGTATTTGTTATTGTTGATGACTACTCTAGATATACATGAGTGTTCTTCCTTGCACATAAAGATGAGACTCATGCTATATTTGTAACATATTGTAGAAGAGTTCAAAATGAGAAAGGTTACACCATTACATATGTTAGAAGTGATAGGGGGAGTGAATTTCTCAATAAGGATATTGAACAATATTGCGATGAGAATGGCCTTGGTCACAATCTCTCCGCTCCAAGAACTCCTCAACAAAATGGTGTGGTTGAAAGAAAGAATAGAATACTTGAAGAAATGTATAGAACTATGCTTAATGAACATTCATTACCTAAATATTTTTGGACCAAGGCCGTTAATACCTCATGCTATGTAATGAATTGAGTGCTATTAAGATTTAAGATTGGTAAGACTCCTTATGAATTATGGAATAATAAGAAACCTAATATAGGCTATTTTAGAGTCTTTGGTTGTAAATACTTTATATTGAATGATAGAGATAAACTTTCCAAATTTGATTCTAAATCCGATAAAGGCATATTTATTGGCTATTCTACTAGAAATAAGGCATATAGAGTTTTCAATAAAAGAACTTTAATCGTACAAGAATCTATGCATGTTGTTTTTTATGAGACTAACCCCCTTGCCACAAAGAGAAATGTGGATGATGATAATGATGCTATAGATTTACAAGAACAAGTTGAGAACTTGAAACTCAATGACAAGCATGAAGCAAAAGACCAAGATAAGGAAAAGATTGAAGATGAAGTCATTGAAGCAAAGAAACTGGAAAAAGAGGAAATTGAAGAAGCTCCAATCCATTCAGATATCACCAAGACTTAGAAATTTGTGAGGAATCATCCTAAAGATCAAATCTTAGGTGAATCTTTACGTGGGGTAAGAACTCGTTCTTTCATGAGAAATATTTGTGATCATCTTGCATTTTTATCCCAAATTGAACCTAAGACTATATATGAAACCGAAAGTAATGAATCTTGGATACTAGTTATGCAAGAAGAGCTTAACCAATTTGAGAGGAACAAGGTTTGGACCTTGATTCCTAAACCACATGACCATAGTGTAATAGGCACTAAGTGGGTCTATAGAAACAAGAAAGATGAATCGGGTACCATTGTAAGAAATAAGACACGATTAGTTACCCAAGGTTTCAATCAACAAGAAGGCATTGATTATGATGAGACTTATGCACTGGTTGCTAGATTAGAAGCTATTAGGATGCTACTTGCATTTGCATGCCATAAAAATTTTAAACTCTTTCAAATGGATGTCAAGAATGCTTTCGTAAATGGTTTTATCGAGGAGGAAGTTTATGATGAGCAACCTCCCGGATTTGAAAGTCATGAATTTCCAAACCATGTGTTTAAATTGACAAAAGCTTTATATGGTTTGAAACAAGCACCTAGAGCTTGGTATGAAAGACTTAGTGGGTTCTTGCTCAAAAATGGTTTTAAAAAAGGAAAACTTGACACCACTCTTTTTATTGAAATCATTAATGAGGACATGCTTATAATTTAAATATATGTTGATGATATTATATTTAGTTCTACTAATGAAAGTTTATGTGAGCATTTTGTTAAAGTCATGCAAGAAGAGTTTGAAATGAGCATGATGGATGAGCTTTACTTCTTCCTTGAATTACAAATCAAGCAAACAAAGGAAGGGACTTTCCTAAATCAATCCAAATATGTTAAAGACTTCCTTAAGAAGTATAGATTGGAAGACGGAAGAAACTTTGGCACACCTATGAGCACCTCCATCAAACTTAAAAAAGATGAGAAAGGTAAATCCGTGGATCAAAAGAAATACCGAGGTATGATTGGTAGTTTACTTTATCTCACTACTAGTAGACCGGATATCATGTGTAGCGTATGTTTATGTGCTAGATTTCAATCATATCCTAAAGAGTCTCACATGCTTGCCGTTAAATGCATATTTAAATATCTTAGTGACACTATAAATCTTAGTATATGGTATCCTAAATTCACATCATTTGACATGCTTAGTTACTCCAATGTAGACTTTGCCGGATGCAAAGAAGATCGCAAAAGCACAAGTGGGACTTGTCATTTTCTTGGACATTCCCTAGTTTCTTGGTTTAGTAAGAAACAAACTTCAGTTGCTCTTTCTACAGTCGAGGTTAAATATTTGGCAACCAGAAGTTGTTGTGCACAAATGTTGTATATGAAACAACAACTTAAGGACTTTGGACTTCATTATGATCATATACCCATAAAATGTGATAATACAAGTGCGATCAATCTAACTAAAAACCCTATACAACATTCACACACTAAACACATTGAAATTAGACATCATTTCATAAGAGATCATGTTCAAAGAGGAGATGTGGAAATTGACTTTATTGGTACCGAGCACCAATTGGCGGACATTTTCACAAAACTTCTTCAATAATATAGGTTTAATTTCATAAAACGTGAATTGGGTATGTGTTTGAGTGATGATCTCTCTGTTTGAGGCTTATAAATCATGATATATGCCTTTTGAACCTTCATGTAATTTGAAAATTTTTTCTGCATTTTTGTGCATTCAGTCGTCTGAAAAGACATTTCAGACGTTTGAAAGTGCATTTTCGATGACCGAGAATATTTCAGTCATCCGAAAGGGAAGAAGGGTTCCAAAGAACCTCCTTTAGACCTTCCTTTGCTCCACTTGAAGACCAACCAGCTCCTTGACTCTTTTTGCTAATGACAAAGGGGGAGAGAGATTTGAATGGATGTTTTGTTGCTAAATATTGAAAATATCTTTTGAAATGGGGACAATGTAGTTTGTGGATATTAGATATGTTGATCTAATAATAATTGAGGATATTCTGTGATATATGACCATTTTATTGTCCATAATGCATATTTATAAAATCTGTCATCAATCACTTGCACTTTGTGAAATCTGCTCATGCATTTTTAGCAAAATGATATATTCAATATATGCATGTGTTTAGGGGGAGCTTTACTGCTCTTTTATTCCTTTACAAAACATCATTGGTTTGTCATCATCAAAAAAGGGGAGATTGTTAGCTTCAAGGGTTCAATCCCTCATTGTTTTGATGATCAACAAAGCTTAGATGTTCTAATTTGTATCTAATGACAAGTGAAATTCTTGATGAGACAGGTATTATAATGTACACTTCACAAAATGGCTCAAATGGAATCACAAAGCATGTTGTAAAGCTCAAGTCACATGAACAATCATATAGAACCTCAAAGCTATATCTTTCAACTTAGATTTATGAATGGTTTAGAACCTTTGTGTAAGATTGATCCATCTTATGCTCACTTAGGTTTCCAAGCTCTTTATAAAGTGGTGAAACTATTTTAAAAGATACAAAAGGTTTTTAGTCAAAAACTGTCAAGTTAGTGGACTTCTTTTGTAAAATATGATTTTCCTGTAAACAGTAACTTTCAAACAACCAAATGGTCTTTTCAGTTGACCAAAAGTTTTTAGACGACCAAAGTGCCATCTTAGACGACCAAGAAATTCCAAACTTGATCTTCAAGTCTTTCATTCTTCTAGAATTTTCAGTCGACCAAAATCTCGTTTTTAAACGACCAAAATGCCATTTCAATCGACCAAAAGGTCATTTCAGACAACCAACTTATCTGAGGCACTTCATCTAGAAAATGTCCTTCTGGAATTTTCAGTCGACCAAAAGGTCATTTCAGATGACCAACTTATCTAAGGCATTTCATTTAGAAAGTATCATTCTGGAATTTTCAGTCGACCAAAATCTTGTTTTCAGAGGACCAAAATGCCATTTCAGTCAACTAAAAGGTCTTTTCAGATGACCAACTTGTCTGAGGCATTTCTTTATGTACTCTGGAATTTTCAGTCGACCAAAACCTACTTTCAGTCGACCAAGTCCTTCGGGAAAAACATAATGGCTAGTTTTTAAACAGCCATTCAAAACATTTAATGCCTCCCAACTACTTTTCCCGGCATTTAATGCTATGGAACAGTCATATTGGACCCAAGGGTTATGAAAGCAACACTTGAAATCATTTATGAGTAATTGATTGAAATTAAACAACCACATTCATTGTCATCTTCATCAAAACCCTAGAAATCTCAAGTGAGCATTCATTGTGATCAATCTTTAGCTGAGTGAGCTTGTAAATCAATGTTTATCTACTCTTGAGGAGAGTTTATTGTACACAAAAAATTATCAAATCATCTTGTATTGAAGGGTTGTGGAAACCCTAATTTTGAAGCTCTTAAAGAGGGCTTTGTGCAAGTGTTTGGGGAAGAACACTTGTGGCTATGTAAAGGTTTGGTCTTCACCTTGGAAGAAAATTGAGATAGTAGATTTGAATCCTCAAGCGAGCTCTTGAGGCGAGGACGTAAGTGGGGAGCCGAACCTCGTTAAAATCGTTTGCAGTCTCTCTCTCTATATCTCCATATTATTACATACTTGTGATATTCTTTATTCTTGCAATAATCTGATTTTAATTTGCTAATTAGAATTTTATTTGGCTATAAAGCCTATTCACCCCCCTCTAGGGTTGTATACTTGGGACTACAGCTACAACTATAAGTAACCATGTGCGGTCACGTGGGTATTCCATTAACTTTCATTAACGAATGTCACTAAATGTCCCACATTGAACCAAAAAATTTAAAGTTGTTCTAAAATCGCACAATTTCTAAGTTTCTAGACTAGATTAAAACTAGGGGTGGAGTTAATGGTATTAAATGGTTAATAACCCTAATAACAATCATCCACAGTATGCCAACAAAATAAAATATAACAATAAAAATCTCTCCCCTCCTCCCTCATTTTTGGTAAGGGTAAGAAGAAGATAAGAAGAAGATGCCCTAGCAGACTACAACTGAGGAACCAACACATTCCTAAGAAATAAAGCTTAATAAGTGGGGTTGCTGAAAAATAGTACGGAGTGACTAGGAAGTCATTAGGGATAACCTAGTGGTGAGAGAGTATAACAACCTGTAAAACACATTCAAATTTATGAGCTTCATAAAAATAAAACTCTTTCAAAAATAAATTTTCTTTTAAAATAACAAAATATAATACAGTTGCGGAAAGCGGTGGCTAACCCAAAACTCAATGTGAATATGCATTACTCAACTCATTAAATAATATTTGCATCAACTTTATACAAATAAAATAAATGAACATAATCTCTCCAAATCTCAACCCAATTCTACTACGTGTCTCCAACAACAATGACTTGAAAATATATTGAGATGAGCAAAAACTGCCCAGTGGGAAATCTAATTCCTATACAATACATAATGTTTCAATATCACATGCAATACATGCACTTGTATCCAAAAATAATAAATACACAAAATAATACGAACTCCAAATCATATACCTCAAATATCAATTCATAATTAATAATAATTCAATTCCTAAATATATTAGCCTCAATAAAATCAACTATCATAATTCATGACATCAAATAATACATTTATCACCCTATACAAATCAAATCTCAATGTACATATCAAAATAATCATTATTCACTATATAAGAATTAAACCCGCTACCTTAATAATCGTTGTGATTTCAAAGTCTCCATGTACATACACAAAAATTGACCAAACCCCCTTCACAAATTTATCTTTTCTTGGATTTCTCTCTCTCTCACACTTACCCTTTCTCTCTCTGCCTTGCTCCCATATTTCTCTTAGTCGGTGTATTACAAAATACAAAAGGTAATGGATATATATATATATATAGGCTAGAATTAAGTCAGTGACATGCAGAGATATGCTTCCCATCTTCACATGGGTTCACTATATAATATAATATAACATGTATATATATATATATATATATATATATATATATATATACATCTCACCCACTAAGGTATGTCGGCAACTAACTTGATTTAATGATAATATCTAAAAATCATTCACCAAATAAATAAATAAATATATATATATATATATATATATATATATATTAACAGAAGATAGTGGAAGCTTACCGAAACTAGTAGAAAGGGTTAGTAACTTCTAAGTAACAAAAATATTCAAATAAATTATAACTCCAATACACTTAAAGCCCACAAAATAGTTTTAAACCCAATAACTTGGTCCAATCCAGTGCATGTATAATAATAAAAAAAAATCTTATTTCACATAAATAATTTTTTTTTTCTAAATAATATTCAACCCCAATGTAATTTCAAATTAGTGTAATAAATATCTGAAGTGTTACAGGGAGGATAGGGTAAAAGATAGGATCATGGAGAGTAAAGAACTTTCCATTGATGTCTAGCAATAAACAAAGAAAGTAGAGAAGTTCAGCATAAATTACAATCCATTCATGATCATAGCATATTTTTCATTGTTACAAACTTTCAACTAGTTCATCACCATATCATTTTTTTTTTATATAAGAATTATCAAATCATATTCAGTATTATGGGTATGATTTCACATAAAGGAGTAGCATAAGCGTCCTTCTATTAGTCAAACGCCTTTGTTTTCAAAATAATTAGCCATATCTCTAACCATTATCCATGATCAAGACCTTTGGTTGATATCTTCCCATAATAAACTTTTCCATCTTGGATTCTACCAAAAGGGGAAAAAATTATAAAGGATCTCAATAGGCAGGTAAAAATATATATAGATATAGTGGAAAAATTAGGGGAAAATTTAATTTTAACGAATATCAACTTTCTCTTTGAAAAGATGAGTAAAGTTGGGAAAAATTAAGGGAAAATTCTATCAGGCATCATCTTTTCATCCCTCGCCTACCTCCCTCTTCTCGATAATGAAACCACCGATGAACAACCAGCCATTTTCATCAATTTATAGAAAGCGACCCCCTTAAGATCATTTGATAGTTGACCACAACATATGAATTTCGGTCGGCTACTTTAGGCAAGATCGTCTAATCGGTGGCCACCTGTTCTCATCTTTTGATTGGTGAGATTTTCGAGTAAAAGCCGATGACTTTTTTCTTGCATTACTATGATTTTTACGTCTATTGTACCATAGAGTCACATCCTGTGTTAACTAAGGGCCTGTTTGGTTGTTCAATTCAAAATTAAACAATTCAAGAAATTTTACATAGGATTGAAGGTATAAATCCATCACCTTGAATTAACAAATTTAAGATATCATCACAAATAAGAGTGGAAATTCAAAATAGTGGCATTCCATGAATTCCTTAGAATTGACTTTATAAATATGTGAATTATCTTAGTTGGGACATCTCATTGCCATAGCAATGAAGCATTTGTATCCTGTAAAGCAATTTGTGCAAAAGTGTACCCGAAGAGGCGACTCCATCATCTCTATTAATATCTAGTTTGAGGCAGATTCAGACATACTAGCAATTGCTCTATATGTGGATTTTTTTTTTTTTTTTTTTTTGTTATATGCATTGAGATCCAATTTGGCTATTCTCGATCTATTTTGGACATGATGACAAGTCCATAGAATAGGAAACAACATAAAAATGAAAGGGCGGCGGCTATTTACACTAGGATTTTTTGCTTTATATATATACTTACTTTGTACACACACTTTTAAATTTTAAAAATCACACTTTTACTTTATACATACTCCATAATACTTAAATTAACTCTAGCCCTAGGAAGCACAGACACTTCTCCATAGGCTACATGTCCGTGTTAGACACATATCAGACACAACACTTCTCCAACACTCCTCTGACACGACACCTCCCACTTTGCCTCTTTTTTTTCCCTTTTTTTTGTTCATTCTTTTTTTTCATTTTGTCTTATATCTTCTACAAACAACTCAACTAGAATTTCTAAAAACAATACAAAGGTATTCATTTTGAATGATTTATGTCATCGTTATATGATATTTTTTTAATTATATATATATATATATATATATATATATATATATATAATAAATGTTCACTTACTACAGTATCCCGCCATGTCATATATATCCTAAATTTTGAATTTTTTCATGTCCACGTGTCTGTGTCATGTCGTACCCATGTCACATATCTATGTCCATGCTTCTTAGCAGTCTAACTCCAACCCCAAAAAGTTTGATACATTTGAAGCTGAACATGTAGTATTTGTTTAGTACATTATAACTAAATAATTGTAAAAGAATTAGTTAATATATATGTCCCAAACAATGTTAAAATTTTCAGTAAAAACAGTATAAACATTTTAAATTTGTTTGGTATACCAAGTCTGAACCATCCATGATGCACAAACGAAACTCAACTTCTTTTTATGAGGTAAAAAGTTCATGTAACGACCCTGCAAAATTTAAGTTTAAACAACTGTATATAGATATATAATTAGAATAATTCACAGCATGATTTTTATTTAATTAAGTAAAAATAGTTGTGTTATTCATCATTAATATATTTGGTTATATGGTTGTGTTTATGGAATTGAGGATGATGAGAACTGAATAATAGAAGGATATGATACTATTCTTGAAATTATAATTAAGAATTATTACAACCTATATAATTTAATTGAATCAATTAAAGTTCCTAATCATATGATGTAGTATTTTAAATATAATCATATTAGTTTCATAGGGTTTAGTCATAGTAAACATTCAATTTTATGATCTAAGTATTTTAAGAATTTAAAATAAGGATTATTAGATTTAAATAAGGAGAGATTAGATTTTAATTAGAGAAAAAATATTAAATTAATGAAAAAAATATAAATTTTTGCATGAAAAGTGCTGAAGTGGCAACACAAGGGCCTTGTTTGGCTTGTAAGCCTTTAGGTGTCAAGAAAGAAAAGTTAGAAAAAATTGAATTTTGCATGGTAGAAATGGTGGCAGCACCATATGAAGTCTAAAATTTTTGCAATCATTTCAATAATTAGTATAAATAGGTTGTAATAGAAACCTTAAGTTCATAACAAGAAATATGGAGACGAAGTGGAGAATTTCTTGAGAGAGAAAGTGGAAAAGAAGTAAGGATATTCTTGAAATCCGTTTCATCACAAATTAAGCACTCAATTCGGGTTTAGAAGGTGCCGAACAATGTTAAAATTTTCGGTAGAAAGAGTCTGAACATTTTAAATTTGTTTGGTATACCAAATCTAAACCAATCGTGATTCACAAACGAAACTCAACTTCTTTTTATAGGGAAAAAAGTTCATGTAATGATCTTGAAAATTTTAAGTTTAAACGACTATATATAGATATATAATTAGAATAATTTACAGCGTGATTTTTATTTAACTAAGTAAAATAGTTGTGGTATTCATTATTAACATATTTGGTTATATGGATGTTTTTATGGAATTGAGGATGATGAGAATTGAATGATAAAATGATATGATATAATTCTTGAAATTATAAGAATTATTACAACCTATATAATTTAATTGCATCAATTAAAGTTCCTAATAATATGATGTAGTATTTTAAACATAATCAAATTAGTTTCATATGGTTTAGTAGCAGTAAACATTTAATTTTATAATCTAAGTATTTTAAGAATTTAAAATAAAGATTATTAGATTTAAATAAGGAGAGATTAGATTTAATTAGATAAAAAAATATTAAATTAATAAAAAAATATAGATTTTTGCATGAAAAGTGTTGAAGTGGCGACACAAGCTAAAGGCCTTATTTAGCTTGTAAGCCTTGAGGTGTCAAGAAGGAAAAAAAATTAGAAAAAAAAATGAATTTTGCATAGTAAAAATGGTGGTGGCACCATATTAAGTCTAAAATTCTTGTAATCATTTAAATAATTAGTATAAATATGATGTAATAGAAACCATAAGTTCATGACACGAAATCTAGAGAGGGAATGGAGAATTTCTAGAGAGAAAAAGTGGGGAAAAAGAAAAAGAGAAGGAAATTCTGAAAATCTGTTTCATAACAAATTAATCACTTAGTTCGGGTTTAGAAGGTGAGAAAAAACACGTCTTTTAGTTTTGTATTGATTTCTTAATTCAATTTGATGTTTAATATAAAAAATTTGAATTTTAAAACTTGAAAATGGTGTTTTAATGGAGTCTGAATCTTGTCATTTCATTCTCTTTACATAGTCAATGATTCTATGCCATTATTAAGGGTTTAGTTTCCATTTGGAGTGTAATTAGTATCTATGAAATTTGGTAAGATACGAGTTATTGTGGAAGTAGTATTTGAAGTTTAAAGTTTGGATTAGGTTTATAAAACCCGAAACTTTAATGAGAAAACTAAGTTAATGTATTAATGGTTTCTTAAAATTAACCATAGAATATGAAAATAGACATCATAAGCTTCGTCTAGGTTTTTGAATTACTAAAATCCGACTTCGTATGAAGAAGATATAAGCATTTGAAGTTCTATCCTTAATTGTAAATATTGCAATTTCATGTCTATATTAGTACATATTTATGAAGAAGACAACCTATTTGTAAATAAAAACAACCATTTTTGTAAATAAGATACAGAAGTGTCCTATTTCGTAAATAAAACATAAAGCGTATTGTTTTGTAATTTAATTTATATATTTAAAAAATAACAAAATTTTATTGAAAATGCTAAGGCTCTGTTTAGTTACTAAAAAAATGTTTATATTTTATTTAAATATCTTATTCATTACTAAATAGATATAATAAATTCCAAATTTCTAAATGTTTGAATTGTAGGGACCTTTAAGACCTTGTGTATTAATCTTTTATTTAGTCTAATACAATCATTTTATATTGTGGCACACTTTATATTGAGATAATGTTTTATTTAAAGCACAAATTATTATTGTTATTATTCTGAATACTAATGAATTGTGGGGTGGTCATCCTGAGCGAATCCAATAAGAGATGCCTTGCAGTTAGTGCACTAATATATTGTGTCATTGAGCAAGTGGGCCATGGCCAATATACACATATGATAAAGACATATATCCTATGGTTGTAATAATACGCATGTGTGGCAAGTGGGGCCTGTGCAGATTATTTTTAATATTTGTGTTTTACAGGTTGCAAATAGTAACAAAGGCTCAGGTATGAAAATTGTTATTGTCACGACCCGAAAATAGGCTATGACATGTCAATAGAAAGAAGAATAAATAAAATTAAGTTTAAAGATGGTTTATAATAAAAATTATAGCTTTATAAAATATTTTTAGAAAATCTGGCATGGTCCTGTTTGAAAATAGGACATACCAAGTTCTCGACAGTTTAAACCTAAATCAAAATCATTCAACAATCCACAACAGGTAATTAAAATAAGCTGGCATACTAGTTCCCATAGAGTTCTATTGTCAATACAAGCAGTATATAATACAATAAGTCTATCTAAATAATATACAAGCCATAAAAATTGTAAAATGCATCTGCACAACATCCATAATGCAATGCTTATGCTAAGTCTAATGTGATGCCTCCTCATAAGAGTCATCCCTATTTTGCTCAAAGTCTGCAAAAGGTTTTAAAAATAGGCGCAAGTATAAACTCAGTAGGATACATTTTTCAAAGTTGTATATTAAGGTTTTAAAACCATTATGAACAATTAAATAAAATGCGATAACAAGGGATTGCATATCACAAATTTTAAAATAAGTATAGGAGAACATGAAAGTCATCCATAATACAAATCCGCCATATCTAGCAATCCACAACATCCTCAGTCTTTTAAACTGAATAATCCTCCCCAGGTCATGTAGGGCCCTTGTGTGCGAAAATAAGAGGAAATACTATGGATCCCTACATGGGTCCAAAAAGTAACCTTATCTTGAGGAAATACTATAAATCCTACATGGATCCAAAAAGTAACCTCATTTCGGGAACACTACGGTTGTGAAGACCGGAAAATACCCCTTATCATCACATCCATTTACATGTTAATCTTACAAAACCATTTTATTTATAATATTACAAAAATGGGTTTCCAACACTTATATAAAAGTGACGCTTAAATAGTCAATTGCAAGGATTTAACAAATAGGTTTTCAAAATCAACCCATTGTATCCCAAATCATGTGAGAGTATACAGAACAACACAAATATAGCTAAATAGGGTATAAAATAAAACCTTAATTTCCCAAATATATGAATTTTTAATAAATTCAAACCCCAATCCCATGTAAACATGTATCATATCATGTAAACATGCAAAAACCCATGATAATGTACCAAATCATTCATACAATGGTTTACAACCATGAAAAATGCACTTACCTCTCAAATAGTAGCTAGAAACGTGAATCTAAGGGTGTACATGTGTAGATCGGGGTGGAAATCGCAATATCCAAGCGTTGTGGGGTCGGATCTGAGCTCCCATGGTCATGCTCCTCACTGTCAAGCTCCTCTTTCTCTCCTCCGTGTTTCTTTCTCTCTTTCTCCTCTCTTTCCTTTTCTGCTGAAAAAAATGGGTAAGAAACCCATTAGGAATGGGTTTAATAAGGGAAAAAGGGGGTAAAATCGTCAAATAGCCTTTTTTAAAAGCTGTCCGCCGACACTTTCAGACGTCTGAAACTTACTTTCAGACGTCTGAAACTAGACCTTAAAATCATCCTTCTCTGGAATTTTCAGACGTCTGAAATATCACTTTCAGATGTCTAAAACATTCAGACAGCTGAAACTGGCCATCAATCAAGTACTTCCCTATCAGCACAGGTCTCAGCCTTCTTTTCATTAAAAACATTTAAGTAATCTTCTCCATTCTTTATTCTCCCTTTTACTTTGAGTTATTTAATGAAAATAAGTAAATAACCCCCCATTTGAATCCAAATAAAATATCAGAAAAATCAAATTCAAAGTATATCAAAATCTCATTTCTAAGTTTTAATACAAAATCCGTCTCCCGACAGATTTTCCCAAAACAAACATATGAGGAACCCAATCCAAACATGCTAATAAAATCTCATAAAATCACAGAAGTCTTATAATATTATAAACTTCCATTATTGCAAAAAATTATCTTTAAAAACAAAGATTTACGAAAATTCACTTTTTCCTAACACTTAACCAAATTTCAGTAGCTTAAACCTTTAATACCTTACTTTTAAATTATGGGTGTTACAGTTATATTGAGAAAAATAATAGAATAATGTGCCACAATGTGAATTTGCATTATGAATTAATACTATCTTCGTAACATGATTATATTGGGAGTGCATACAATCTGCAACAAGAATACTATAGTGCTTTAGAATAGACTAGAGAGTGCCAAGGATGGGGGCAATGAGTCTGATCGATGGGTCTCACCTATTGAAGGGGTTTACGAGCTTAATATTAATGGAGTTGTTTTTGCTAAGTTTGGTAGTGTGGGGATGGGTATGGTTGTTAGGGATTTTGAGGGTCAACCTATAGCGGTTGCGTCAAAGCAAGTGCAAGGGAAATTCCCTATGGAGCTAGTTGAAGCTATGACAATCAGGTTTGCAGTTGGTTTTGCGAGGGATATGAGTTTATCCAAGTTGAGCTTTGACAGAGATTGCATGGGGGTCATCAGGGCTATAAATTTAAATGTCGCCAATCTTTCATCTGTAGGATTGATCATTGAAGACATTTAATTGGCAGCTAGACATTGGTTCACCTCAGCATTTTTTACCCATGTGCAAAGAACAGGCAATATGGTAGCTCATGATTTGGCTAGATTTACTAAGGATTTAGATGATATACAAGTCTGGATGGAGGAGGTCCCAACTTGTGTTAGGAATCAAATCCATGCAGATTTATATCATTATTTGCTTTTATAAAATCTATCACTTTCTTCACACAAAAAAAAAAAAAAAAGAAAAGAAAAAAGGAATAACTGTACATGATTATTTTGTACCTGTTGTTTTTAGATTAATACCAAATTAAAATAGGGGCGTTTGGGGATAAGTTCTCTTTTCAAAACTTATACAAGTGCAAGTCTCCTTTTAAAAACTAGTTAAGCCTCAAGTCCTCTTTATAATGTCAAGACAAAAATACCCTTATCACTATTAACACTTTCAATTTAAAATTTAAAGAAATAAATTCTCCATGATACCTGGAGAGTATTTCATCCCAAAATTTTCAAAAATCATTTCCCTCATATCCAAAGATTCCATAATTGAATTAAAAAGGTAAAAAAACGTCTCTCTTCATATAGAACGTGTAACTGTATTAAATTTCATATTTTTGTGTTTGTATTTGGAAAATTATAATAAAATGTGTAACTATTTTAAAATTGGAACGATGCTTTGTGTAATTATTTTAATTTTATTTTTTCAAAAATTGAAATGTATTTTATTTTTTAAGTAGACATTCTTTTTTTTTAGTATTGAAAAATTGTGTTCGGAAAATTGTTTTTTTTTTTTTTTTTTTGTAAATGTTTTAAATAATTTGAAAATTCAAAAAAAGGCACACAAATTACATGTACTTTGTGTAACAATAGTTACATATAAAACAGAGATTATTTGTGAAAATCAAATAATCTCGTGTGTTAAAAATGGAAGAAAATAAAAGAAATCATCATAGTTATACCATATATGAATATGGTATCAAATTTGCAAAAATCCAGTAATTTTGTCCATTAAAAGTAGAAGAAAATAAAAAGAAATAGCCATAATTATATTGTAGTTGCATATGTTAGCAAATCTACAAAAATAAAGTAATCTCATGCATTAAAAATGGAATAAAATAAGAAATTCAAATTCAAATCATTAATGAAGGAGGAAAATCCAGTATTTGTGTGAAAAATCCCTTTAATTGCTTACTATATTTGATGAGAAGGGCATAAATGGTATTCATGAGAAGATGATTTCCAATATCAACCCAAAACATAGTCATTTTAGCGAGGGTGTGGACTTGAAGCATTAAAAGAAATATCTGTGGACTCTTGGCTAGATGTTTATGCTAAAAGCGTACTTTTGGCTAATTTCCTCATTAAAATATGCGTTATTCTGATTGAGTTGTGTAGCTTATCTATATTATAATAAAAATTTTCAAGGTGATGAGGAAAGAATAGAAAAGAAGTAGAAAGGCTTAGACTGCGCAAATTAGAAGAAACTTTTTGATATTTTATTTTTAATCTTATAATTGATAAGTAATAGGATTATGTTTGTAAGAACTTATTTGAAAATGAATGGTTGTACCTTTTGTACTTAATAAGTTATTAATATTATGTTTGTTGACCAAAAGATTCATTTTCTTACTTTATGAGCTGTATTAAAAACCCAGTTGTTACAGTTCAGTATATTTATTATATTTATTTAGTATAGTATGACTAAACAATTGCAAAAAAAAATTAGTTGGTATGTCCTGAACAACTTTAAAATGTTTAGTTAAAACAATCTAAACATTTTAATTTGGTTTTGTTCGGTATACCTAGTGAGAATAAAATGTGATTCACAAACAAAACTCAACAATTTTTTATGGGAAAAAACATATCTTTCCATCACTAGAAGTATTTGAACTAATCATTTGTCCATCCATTATTCAAAAAAGCGTAAGAAACATGAACAATAATTAAGGTTTAATAGATATTATAGGTTAGTGATTAGAGTTTATGAGAGAGTAAGAATTTATGAATAGAGGGAACAAGGGTTTTTGAATGAGAGAGTTTTCATTATTTATGGTTATGTGTAGTGGTTCTGTAAAGCAAATTTGTGTTTTTATTTAAATAACGTAGTCCTTAACATTCATTTTACTCAATGATAGAATAGTAATTAAAAAAAATTAATTAAATAGTGTGTGTGTAAAGAAAAAATGTGTTGTAAATAGTTGTACCTAAAATGAAATTAGAAAATCTGTGGCTAAAAAAAATTTTGAAAAAAAAAAAAATCTTAAAAAATCTCCTTTAATTATGTTTAGCATTTTTGAAGGGTAAAAAGGGAGACCATTTCAGGAAGAAGAATAATTTTTTGACTTTGAAAGGATGTATTATGTTTGGCATTTTTGAAGGGTAAAAATGGTACATTCACTTATTATTATTTTGGGTAGTTGTGGAAGAAGAGTTTTAGCTGTGGGCCTGTGGTAATATCATTTACTCATTATAGATACCTGTTAATTGATTTAATCCCACCTTTGTTTTAGGGTGAAAAAAGCTCATGAATTTGAAGAAATTAGATGAATAATTTGGGATGATGATCACATGTTAGGGCATTTGAAGAGCAAATTGGTGATTTATAGGACAACATTTAGCTTAGACTTTCAAACCTTGGGAGGAGGCCATCGATGGGCATTTGGGTGAGGGCCGAGATGTTTTTGTAGTTTATTCTATAAAAATCCAGAAGGGTGTTGTTAGCCTAGTTAGTAAATACTTATATTATACCCGTATAATACACGTATGTATATACATAATTTCTAAAAAAACTCCCGTTTGCCATACAAAGTTCAAACTAGAGGTGTTCGTGGTTCGGTTTGGTTCGGTTTTAGAGCAAATTTTACAAACCAAAACCAAACCATATAATTAAAAAAAACCAAACCAAACCAAACCAAACCGAAAAATATCGGTTTGGTTCGGTTTGGTTTTGGTTTTCTCTTATCAAGTAATAACAAATCATGAATAATTGGATACACATAACAAAATGAGAAAATTGGCAATCTAAATTAAAAATAAGAACAAATTTAATAATAGCATTAAAGATTGTTAACTAAAAAAAACATTAAACATTGTATCAAAATGGAAACATATTAAAATAGGAAGTTTACATATTAAAGTTTAATATATAATAAACATATATTATGACATATTATATATACTTCAGTTTTTTCGGTTTGGTTTGGTTTTTTTAACATACAAACCAAAACCAAACCAAATGAAAGAAAAATCGAACCGAACCGGCCGGTTTGGTTCGGTTTTTGGTTTTAACCTAAACCATGAATACCCCTAGTTCAAACATAACTAAAAATACTCATTTTTTTTTTTTAATAGCAAACGTATAGTTCACATATTTGACGTATTCCATATTATACTTATGTTAAAATACTCTTAATTGCATTTGTTGACAATTCAACTCTTACTATACTCATCGGCAATATTACTGCTAATATTTAAAATATTTTGATTTTTATCTTGATTTTATTAAATCAAGATCTAATTTATACTTTCTTATATCTTTATATAATTTTTTTGGGTTTATTAAGGATTGTATCTATTATTTCACTATATAGACCACGTTTCTTATGATTTTAGGACAAAAACTATAAAATAATTTAAGGAATGGAAATGTGAAAATATATATAGATCAAGACTTACATATTTATTAATTTTTAGTAATATTCTTAGTCAAATTCCTTCTTCTTTCTAAGCAAATATAAAAAAATAAAACAAAATAAACAATAAAATTGATTATTATTTTATATATGATTGATTTTTAACAATATTTAAATAAAACAATATAAAAATAGTGATTAGTAATATACTAAATGAAATAACGTAACATACTTGCATATTTTTTGTCTCAAATTTTTAATTAAAATTCGTATTGTACTTCTATATACTAGCATCTATATTATCCGTTTCCCTTTTTTATGACAAATATTTTATCGTATTTTTGTCAAGAAAAACTGAATTGTACTTTATACATATGCCGTTTCGTATTGTATTTTATTAATTATGATGGTTGGTATAATTTATTAAAAAAAAAAACATTTTGTAACTTGGTCCAAAAAAAACAAAAAAAATTGCAAAAAAAATTGTAAGCCTTTTAAGTCTTGACTCCTGGTTACATATTCAAACCAACTTCCCGCCCCTCGGCCTCCCCAAACCAAGTCAAAGCCCGTTCACTACCCAACACACGTAAGGACAGGTTCACACATAAGGACAAGTTCCAATCCTTATCGTTAGCCCCACTAGTCTATCACAGCCACCTGCACAATTTCCTAGGCGTTTTCAAATTTGAACCTCCTCCGGCTTGCAGTGTCAGTGCATTTTATTTACGGAAGGTTGTGCTATTCAATTCAATTTCAAAAGGTTGTAGAAGCATGAAAGGCTAAAGTTGTAGGATTGCCATTAATATTAGGATTTACAGTGGATTCGTGGTCCCATCTCAGCAGCACTCACCAAAATCTTCTACTTCCCATTTTCCCACCTAACATCTTTCCCAAGGCAACCGAAACAACTTCATATATGTGGGAAATTCTTCTCTCTCACAATCTCATCCAGCTATCTATCTCTCTCTCTTTCTCTCTCTACCATGACATATCTCCAGTAAATCCCTTTTCCCAAAACGGCCCTAAACCCATCTTTCAAATCACACTTCATTGAAGATTGAACTTTCCCTCTAAAATTCCTCCACCCCCTACAACATCTCTCTCTCTCTCTCTCTCATGATGAGTGGTTTCAAGAAATCCTCAATACCACGGCAGTCTTCATACAATTCCCTCTACCTGAATCCCCTCATCGATCCCAAACACAACAGGAGCTGCAGCGAAGGCGGCCGCAACACTCTCGGCCTCGAACTATGCCGGAATCGGGTCTCCGTCTCCGTCTCCGACAACAAAGAAAACGCCGTGCCCCTGCCCACCAACAACAAACAAAATGCGGACAAAGAGAACATTGTGCCCACCAATGCTTCTTCGTCCGGTGCGTCCAAACAGTTCCTAGATTTCAAATGCGCATCCACTGGCAGGGTCTTGAAGCCATCTTCGCTTCAGCTTTGCATGCAATTCAACGAGCCCGGTTCGACTTTCGGGTCCAAATTGTGGGACCCCATCGACTCAGAGAACTCGAATTCTGCTAATATTTGGGACTATTCGGATTCTGAGGCGGCCCCCGCTTCGTCGTGGTCTACACTGCCTAATAGGTTGGTCATATGATGGATGCCCCTTTGGAATTAATATATATAATCTTTTCTTTTTTAATGTAGATTTCTTACGTAAAATGTGTATGAATTTGGTGTTTTGGGGCGTGGTTTTCAGGTCTTTGTTGTGTAGGCCTTTGCCTTTGGACGTAGGGAGGTGTACTTGTGTTATAGTGAAGGAAGCATCACCAGAAGGATTAGATGGGGGTGCTCTGTATTCACTTTATACCAATGTAAGATCTTTGTATTTGTCAAAGAATGTCATGGGTTTTCTTGATTTGTCGATAAGATTGCCTACACGCATTGCTATACTCTACCGATGTTGCTCGACTTTTGCTTGTGAGTAACTAATTTGATTTTTCCTTGGAAATTGATTCAACCAGTTCAATCTGAGTAGTTAATGGGGGTCATGTTTACACTCTTTTTTTTTTTTCCCCTGATGTGGTAGCTGTCCTGAATTCTTTTGACTCCTATGCGCTAGAACATGAAATTAAAGGGGTCTACTTGTAATAGTGGTTATAGGTGGAGTGCTAAAAGTTCTAGTGTCTTAACTGCACCCAGGTTGTTTAGCATTTTAGTGGATCAGAGTGATGAAAACTAACACTCTTTTGATATTTATGTCCCTATTGCAATATACTACCTTCATATTTTCATGATTACAATTTATGACATAATGGGCCTTGGTCATCATTAATCATGCCATAATTCTCAACTATTATGGAGGATTTTGAACTGAAGTTTTGTAATTTCAGTCATTGGTCGCAGGTCCATGGTTTCCTCTTATTTATTTATTTATTTATTAAAGAATGTTAATATTGATCAACAAAGACTCATCAATGGATCAAAACTATTAAATTTGGGAAATTATTTATTTATCTATTTATTTTCTTCGAGGACAAACTATGGAGATAATGTGGATGGTCCGTGGAGCTCTTATTCTGAAATTAAAATGGGTTCTACTCCTTGTTAATTTTTTCTTTCATTGGCATGCATTGTCAAATATGGAGATTTATTAAAAATCATTGTATTTCGTGGGAAAGAAATTCTACCGTCCCAGAACACCATGGCACTTCCATTTAGAAAACAGTATGTGGCAAAAATAGTATAGAACACATGCTGCTTTTTGAATGGAAGGACCATGGTGGTCCGGGACCATGGAATGTTTTCTGTTTTGAATACTAGAAGAAATAATGAACAAATTAATTAAATGAAAGCAAAATTTTGTAGAGAACACATAATGGAAGCAATTTCAAAATTTTTTAACAGGTTTTTGGTCTCACATATTTGCATATGATTCATGATGGAAGGAGAACAATACCTTAGGGCTTTGTTGAAGACTATTGTAGGCGAAGGAGGTTGAACAAAGTGTGAAGACCTTGAGAGCTCCACTCCTATTCCTCTTGTGTTTGCCGGCCACAATAACGGTAGGATCACTATCGGTGGCTGGCCTCTCTAATCCTATTGGAGCTAGGATTTTGAAAACCCTCTACCAACCAAAATCCATAAGAGTCAATTGGAATAAGTTAAAATTACTTGCAAATCAATGCACTCATATCTTTTTCTTCTTTTTTATTATTATTATTTTTTTTGGGATAAGTACACTCATATCTTGTATTCCTTGAGAACCAATTAACAAGCTTGTAATCACTACTTTGCATTTTAGTAAACAAGTTACTAGAATCACTAGATGTAGATTTTAGTGATTAACACTGTTAATTTGCTTAAGGGCATACTATACTCTCTTATAAAGAGAAGGTGAATTCCATCTTAAGAATGAGTGTTCACACAGTTAAAACACTAGCTTCCCAAGATATCTTGGTGTTGATCTTAGAGAGCAACTTATTAGTTAGAAAAAATAACTAATGTTTTGAACTTGAGTTTCACTATTCTCTCAAGATTGAGAGCTTATTGCATTTATCAACTATAAGAATCACATCAATAATGATAGTGTTTTTATTGATGTGTTTTTTATGATGATCCATTTAGTTCATTCCCAGTGTACATCCTAGAGTCAACTACTCTGGTGGTGGAGAAAAACAATCCTATCACATTGACGCTTGGTAATAGTCTGCAGTGTTTACAAAATCATAATCTAAACAAGGGTTATGGTTCATATCTCCTATATGTAACTTTCATTTACATACCTAAACCATATTCAATGAAACTTAGGGGCAAACAAAGTTACCATTCATCTCAGCAGTAGCAAAATGTCCACAACCCGAAATATGAATCTTGAAATAAATATAATTTGTCGTTAATGGAAAGGAACAAACTAATAGGTTTGAGGGCATACATTCTAATTGATAATCTTACACAAAATGCTACAAGGAGAGATCTTTCCTAGAAGACTATATACGTCTTTATAAAACGAAAATATGTCTTTATAAAAGGCATTTAGTGAATAAGTTGTGTGATTGAAGTGTCTTTTCACAAGCTACACCTCTTTTGGTTAAGCCAATGACTTAACTATACAAGTTAATGGAAGCAATTTGATGTTATGAATTTACTTATTTGATTCCATTCATTGGTTCTCTCTGGAATTACACAAATCCCATTAGGTGCCTTTTGAGGAAGATATATGTTTTGTCCTTTCTAAAAAGCATATAATATTTTATTCTGCTTTCAAAAAAGGACATGTCCATAGAAGATTAAATCTCATTATATTAATAGTACATCATATATATAATGTATATATATAAATGAATATATATATTTGTAATTTATATACATATATAGTTGATAGTTCCATTATACACATAAAAAAAGAATTAAAATATACGAGGAAATAAAAGATATATATAACTACATAAACAAGCAAGACACCTGTAACTCCATAAGTCATATGAGTTATTAAGTTGTAATAATGGCATTACTTTGAGCATTGTTCCATTTTCCACACAAAACATCATAAAACAAATTTATCATCATCCAATGATCATAATACGTAAAAAGACTTCCTTGCTGTGGTGTAGGAGTGTCTTGCAAGTGTCGATGAAGTGTTGAAGCCGTGTCTTGACCATGTTGGGTAAAAAAAAGGAATTAAAAATTATGGATCCTTTCCAAGCGTGTCCGACACGGGAAGTAGGTGTGTCGGGCAAGTGTCATGTTCGATTCGCATCGGACACTGCATTTCCAGAGTTTTTGGAGTGTCAGTGCTTCCTAGATCATATGTATGATATGTATGTGATACGATTATGTAATATCATAAAAAAAATATGACTTAATTTAAATTTGTATAAACTTGTATTTTTTAATTGTTTTGCGGCGTGCACTTTTTGAACCTTACACACCACATACTTGTTTTATACACTTTTTTTTTTTTTTTTTGATAATGATTCTAAATTATTTATTGGAGAGTATTTCATTATTTTCCAAAATTTCATTAAAATTTTTCACATTTTACTACTAATTTTCGTCATTCCTCTAAATTGATATCAAACTTTTTAAATTTCCTTGGCATTTCTCTGTTTCTCGGTTCTTGTTGTCTCTGCCATTATCAACATTTAAGTCCTTGCTTTAACTATGAGATCCTTCTCTTAACTCTTGGGAAAATATGTATTGTTAATTTGTTACTATATTTACCTTAGTTGTATGTGGAACATATAGATTTTTGAAATTTAGATACTAGGGTACCTAGCTGGTGCTGCAAAACAACAAAGGAAAACAAACTGAGAACTCTTAAGAAGTTAAATCTTAGAGTTACTTGTAATTTTGGACCTTGCGTACTTTAGGTGGCATGAGTGGCTTTCAAGATGCATTGCAACAAGCCTTGGAGCCTCCTAATCATGTGATTAATCAAGATTCAATGAATTGTTTCCCACGATTTGTCACTGAGGTTTTGAACCATTTATTCCACAATGGTCTTAATTTCATGCAAATGCGTGCTTATGCTATGCATGATTGGGAATGCTTGAATCTAGGACCTCTTTCAAGAATTTAGTTAAGCATCAACCACCACTAGGCTATGAAGCACGGATACTTAAAAACTCCTAGCGAATCCGTATTGGATATGTATTGGATACGATACGTTTAGGATACTCCCCGATACTAATCGGATACTCTCCGTATGTATCAGAATAGTAACACACGTTGCCACGTCATCAGATACACCTTGGATACTTTTCGGATACATCTCACATACATTTGGGATTCCTTTAGAGTTAGTGTGTAATTATTTATTTTTTAAATAAAGGGGGCTAAATTTAAAAAAACATAATACCCATACTTTGATTGAAACAATAAACCTATTTTATTTCTTTCATCTTAGTTCTCTTTCTACTACTATCTATCTTTTAGGGCAACAATTGTAAAACAATAAAGTTAAATGGCTATTTTGTAATGTTAATGTCTTTCTAGTTTTTTTCTATGAATGATGAACATGGTTGATGCTTATGGATGTGTTCTACATCTATTCTTGCATATTAATTGATTTTGTAGATGTTTCAAATTTTTTTATGTTTATTATATACGTTTTAGACCAAATATAAATATTATTATATTTATTAATTAATCTATCCCTGCCGTATTGTATCCTACATTTTTTTAGAATCGCCAAATCGGCGTATCCGTATTGCATCGTATCCGTATCCGTGCTTCATAGCCACTAGGTTTCTCATATGTTCATGTCTTGAACTGAGTTGTTATTGATTGGATGGACTACAAATCTTTCTAAGTTGAATGTTTTTAGGAGTTATATTTTTAGTACATAAAAATATATTGAAAATATCATTCATTAGTAAATACTTGTCAAGTTTCCAACCTAAAAGCCTAAGCTTATAAGTGGAGGGCCCAAACAAGTATATGAAGACATGTTTAATTTGATATTTAATCGATGTGGGATGTAGGACTTCCCAACACTCCTCCTCACATGCAGGCCTAACAAGATTCAAATGGCTTGTCTTGTGGACAACAAAGACGGCTCATGAATGTAATGGGCCCAGAAATGACACGCTCTAATACCATGTTGAGTTTTTAACTTAAAAGCCTAAGCTTATAAGTGAAGGGCCCAAATAGGTATATGGGATGTGGGACTTCCCAACAATACTAAATATTGGAGACTATTAATTATAAACAATAAAACCAAGTTGGTTCCTTTAGGAAAAAAATAATACTTTATTTGTTTGTAGTATATTAATTATATGGAGGCCTATTGTAGTTTCTGATTTTGAGTGATATAGGTTGTAATATAAACTTTTAAGTTATATAAGGATTTGGAGTTCTTTCTAACTCCATTTTTTTTTTTATAACTTATGTAAGCCTGTTTATCATTTTGTTGTTGTTGGGACCATACTTAGCTTGCTTGTTTACTATTGTTATACTATTTGGGGCATAAAATTTGTTGGATATTCTTTGCCATGGAATAATTAATAACTTGATGAATACAGTGTGCATGTTGGAGGGAGGAAGGGGGGGGGGGGTATGTTATCAATAAAACTAATATTATTGAGGTTCAGTTGTCATACTCAAAGTAGGAAGAAATTTAACTCTTGAATATGCCGTTCAAGAAAATTACAGGAAGGACAAGGACGAAAGGATAGGAAACTAGCAGTGGCTCATCATAGACGGCGTAATGGAAGGTCTGAGTTCACTGTAGCTCAGAATACAAAGGGGATATTGTGTAGTTCAGATGATAGCTATATTGGGATCGTAAGAGCTAACCTCATGGGCTCAAAGTACCATATATGGGATCAGGTTCAATTCCTTAAACTTACAACTATAAAATGAATGAAATGACCTATGAAAATGGCAAATCACATTTCTCTGAATTTCAAAGTAAACCCAGATGCTTTCATTCATAACTTGACTGATACCCCTTTTGATTGCAGGGGAGCAGTCTCAACTCCCTAACCAAAAAGTCTAAACTACTTCTGGCTGTTGTAACGTAAACAAAATCTCTCTCTCTCTCTCTCTCCCTCTCCCTCCCTCCCTCCTTCGTTTTTAATGATATACATTGTTTTGACAGATTCATGCCTACTCTGGCCACCTGGACTGGAAGTTACAGAAGCATGAAGGCATGGATACCCAAGCGCCAATCCATGCAGCCAAAGAACACAGCTCAGGTGAGCTTTTTAACCTCATCTGACTCCGGCCTGAAGCATTCAACTCAGTTACTACTGCCATAGATTCAACTGAGAATTCAACATGAAAGAGATTCTAAGATCTTGCATCCTCATGCCCTGAAGAATATGTATCACATGCCCTGAAGAATATGTATCACATGCTGGGCATTTTGCATTGTTGTTTTCCTGTAAATTATTGTCATTCACCTTCTAAATAAGTGAAAATGGATTCATTAATTCGACTTCTTTTTCTTGTAGATACAACAAATCAATGGACTGCCCGAGGACTTGGAGGAGGAAATGGACAAAGTCCAGCAGCTATTCTCAAGGATCCCGAATTACAATAATGTAAGCAATAGAGGAAGCATTTTGTCATCAAGCAGCCAATTTGTTGTTTTGTCATTCCCAATTTCTAGAAGATTTGAACCATTGGACTTGATTTTCTTTTTTCATTTTAGCTGGTTTATGTTGTTTCTTCAGATTTCGAAACAGTATGAATTAGATTTTAGAGACAGAGGAAGAGCAGGACTTAGAATCAAAAGCTCAGTAAAGAATTTTCAGCTGATTATGGAGGTATCACGAACTTCCTTGATCCAAAGAGCATCCTTAATATTTTTGTTCTTTCTATCTGAACCATACCTGGGGATTAATGGTTATGGTAAAAGATTAGATGTTTAGTTTTTCACATGTACATGAACTATATAAGATTTGGAACAAGATAAACCGGGTACATAATATATCTGTAATTATGTTTTGTCTATATGTGTGTGCATATGTCATATACATATCTCTTTTTGTAACAACATTAGGAAAATTTGGCATTTCTTTACCGTTAACTTGAATTGGTACTCTGTTATAGTAAATGGGGTGCCCAACGAGTGGCATAAACATATTACATATGTGATATTGAAGGTCTAACTTGTATTTGGTTTACCTACAAGAATGGAAGGCAGACAATCCTGCAGCTTGGAAGGGTGGGGAAATCAAAGTATGTGATGGATTACAGGTACAAAGCACAACGACCACTTTATAATTTCACATATTGCTCTAAACAGAAGGCGACCATAACATTTCTATTTGTTGCTAGCACTTAAACCATGGGAATCTTTTAGCAATAACTGAAGATTAAAGAAAAGTTTTGGAATAATGAAACTATGAATTGCATTTTTCTTTTGCAGATACCCATTGACGGGATACCAAGCGTTCTGCATATGCTTAGCTTCCATTGATTCAAAGCTTTGTTGCATGGTCTAACTACAGCATGCACCCTCCTATTTTTGCGGTTCAACCTCTGAGCCTTCTTTTCCTGCTCTCTTTTGGTTCATGTTTGCAACTTCAACCTCAATATGTAACAAAGCAGTATTAGTTCCATGGATTACACAACTTGTTTCGAGAATGTGTCTCACTTCAGCCAAAAGGACATAGTTAAAGCAGAAAGCATGTGGTGTGTCTGGTTCATTAAATCTCAGAGAGCAATATGAAGAATATAAAGAACTGGTTGGTCTCTGTACTTTGTAATTTCAATATCAATTTTATTTGACTTCTGATGTTTAATAATCATTTATTTCTTAACACTACCATATGTATTTCCTTTAATGATCTAGTTCCTTTCCCTCATTTTTGAGCATTCATACTTTATGAACTAATTTTCTTGTTAATATTTGTTTCTGTAAATTATATATTGTTTCAGTAAGAAGTGCATACTGACCTATTGTATGAATAGATTGATATGTACTTTTGAACCAAAAAAAAAAAAAAAAAAAAAAAAAAAAAAAGGACAAAAAAGAAAGAAAGATTGATATGTACTTGACAATGTGGAGAGAATTTCTGATGAATCGATTTGTAAACCCATTTCTTCAGCTTATCTTCTCAAATTTGTGTTTTAGTGATCTTAAATAAAGCAACCAGCGCAATATTGTTTATGAATGCACCTAGGGATGGCAATGGGCCACCTAAACTGGGTATCCCGGCTTGGCCCGCCTTCATTGGGATGGGGTTGGGATTGTTTTAAATAGAATAGGGGCGGGATTGGTATTTTATAAAAAATCTCGATTTGGGTTATTGGTGGGTTTGGGTCCCTGCTTTGCCCTGCACAATTACACACACACACACACATATATATATACATTTATATGTTGTGTTTACTAAACTAGTCTTCCATCATTTCATATAAGTGGTTTTTTTTTCTTATTTTTACTCATTAGGTTTCATGTGCTATTAGTTCTCTTATCTCAGTTTTCTTTTTAATATATTTTGATTGAGGTCAAAAATGTTATTCTCTGTAAGAGGATGGAAACCTCTCAAATATTCACTATTTAAGCATATTTAAATGAGTGCATTCATTGAATTGTCATAGGTTGGTAGCTAAATGGGAAATTAATGCCTCACTCGTGTAGGGTTTGGGCGGGGAATGGGTTTAGGGATTTTTTATAAGGTTGGGGTTGGGATAGGAGGGTCCCGTCCCGTCTAGGGTTTGGGTGGGGAATGGGTTTAGGGATTTTTTATAGGGTCGGGGTTAGGATAAGGGGGTTCCGTCCCAAACCCGTTCCGTTGCTATCCCTACAATGCACCATCCTTGAATTATGTTGGATTCGGTTCCATGGCTGGGTAGGAAGGACATCTTTACTGTGGTAGGATGGGGCAATACGAAAATAGCCTTGAGAGGCCTAAGCAAGTGGTTCAGGCTGATTGATTATCTTTATCTATATATATATATATATATATATTATCGAAAGCTTATAGCAAATTGCCTTATTGGCCAATCTTGTTCCTTGTTATATTCAGGTCATTTATTATTAGGTGTTTGCATTGCTCTGGTACACCTTTTTTTTTTAATTTTTATTTTGGTAAGTTGCTCTGGTACACCTTTGCTTATCCAAATATGTGGCTTATTCTAGGCAAAGCCAACTTTCCTTTAAAAAATTTTGCTTTATAGAATTTGCAAGTAACATCTCTACCTAGAAATTTCTAGTAGGATTTGCACACAATGTCTTTTCCTAAAGATTTTGCCATTTACTTTTTTAATTTTTAATTTTTAATTTTTTTGCTAGATTTTGTTATTTACTTAAACAAAATTCAGTTTTTTTATTGCGTGAATTTTCCAATCCTACTTGTATCAGGTGCACCCGAAACAAGATTTGGAGTTGAAGGCACCAATTCCTATTTTCGCCTGAATTCCCATAACCAATCACATCCTCAACTTTTTAACCCACTTTTTTTTTTTTTTTTCCTTAAAATGAAAAAATTCATTTCAAGTTTGACTTAGATCATTTCAAGTGAAACCTGCGTTTTCTTTGCTCCCTAAGTACTTTAGATAAAGCTATCGTTTGGCTTCCCGGGCGATGCCTGGGTTTTCAACTGGTTGAAACCAGATTCCAAACCTTAGCGAGAGAGAGAGAGAGAGAGAGAGAGAGAGAGAGAGAGTCTAAAAAGCATTTAGAAATTTGTGACTTCATTTATTTGCTGAAAAGATAGCATCATAAAATTACGCTCCTGTTTATGGAGCATGCTCATAAAATTAGGCTTATCGATCTCGTCCTCCCCACGTGTACCCAGAGTATATTATTGATTTATAATAATAATTTTAAAAGTGCCGACGGTGTGGTTATGGTTGGGGCGGTTAAGGTTGGTTAGATCATAAAACATTTGGAGACACTTAAAAAGTCAAGAGGGGTGGGTTTGTCCCATCTCAACAACTTCATTATAATAATTCCATTCCCAAACTTCACATCTAACTAGCGTCTGTCCGCCACTCCATTAAAATTATGGATTCTCTGCCATATATACCCATCACTTCACAATTTTGTTGTGGTTGTGTTCCCACAAATCCATTCAGGTCGACTACTGTCATTCGAATTCAAGTTAGAAAGTCTATTAGCAGAGGTGCGTCCAATGCACATGCATGAGAAAAAATATTATCGAAAGTTCCTTATAAACCCTTGGTTAAGATGAAGTAATTGATTTTTTTGACTAAAATAATAATTTTGAAACAACCTTAAATGGAAAGAAAGACAACCAATATAAAATGAAGGGAGTATTGAGTTATCGATTGCAAAAATTAACCCCCGGCCCAAAAAAAAACCAAAAAAACACAATAATCTAGCTATAGCAATGTGCCTCTCGATCTCACATGTGGGCAACACATGGTAAAACCAACCTTAATCATGTGTCTTGACTAAAGAGAGGTTCAGGGTCACAAGTGGGGAACACATGGTAAAACCAACCTTAATCATGTGTCTCTTGACTAAAGAGAGGTTCAGGGTCACAAGGGTTCAGGGTCGTCTACTGGCCGGAGGCATGGAGCATGTGCAATTCCCAACCCACAGCCCCTGTGCTATACTCTAGCTCGATCACTTTAACCGACTGTTTCACCATTAATTTTCCCACTGGAAGGCTTCACCCATGGCCATGGTATTTAATCCTTAAAATTAATTAACTTCACAATTCGATGAACATTTCATAAAAACATCATTAATCAGAAACTCGCATACCACACGTCAGGGGCGGAGGTAGGGGGTGCCAGGGGGGGCAGCTGACCCCCCGCACCTATTCAATTTTTTTTTTTTACTATACATATATGTCCATAGTTTTAAATCTGACTCCTCTGAAATATTATTTTGACCCCTCTAATTTTATTATGGAACCCCCCTAGTCCTCTCTTTTCTTTTTTTTCCCACTCTAACGCATAAATCAGGATATCATTTACTCAAGTCTTCAAAACCCACACGTGACTCAGCCACTCTTGTTGACTTTTGTAAACTAACCCCTTCAAGACTCCAACTTTCTAACTCTCCAACTCTCCAAGAATCCAAGGCTCATCATGAGTTTGGTTGTATATATTGAAAAAGATAGATATTTTTTATAGCATTGATAAAGAGTATCATTTAGCGCTTTCAAAACATGAAAACTCGTCGAGGACAATTGTAAAGTAGGAACATAAGAACTTTTGATGAGGTGAAAACTTCGATTTTGACCTCAAGTGGTCTTTTATAAAGACTCTTTTTTAGTGGTTTTGTTGTCATGTATACTAGTACTAATAGGTGTTCTTTTATTTCTTTTGTAGAGTTCCTAAAGTTTTAGTTAAGACTCTTGGTTAGTGCTTGTATATGTCTCATATCCTTGGGTTATGCCCCTTTTTGGTTTAATACATACATTACTTCATAAAAAAAAAAAGAAAAAGAAATTATCAATGAATATTTAAGTTTTTGTATTAATTATTAAGTTCAAAAAATTTTCTTTATTCTTATTAATTTTATTGTATATAGAAGGCTACTTTAACTGATTATTTAATTTATAGAGTTAGAAAGAGGAGAAAAAAAAAAAACACAGTTACATTCAAAGAAAGTCGCCCAGCATTAATCCCTGGATCCGCCATTGCTACACGTACGCACAAAAGAAAATGAGAGAAATCGAGAGAGGCATATATATTAAAGAGTCGCAAAGGGCAAAAAACTGATGAGGCCTTACGTGCCAACATTGTGTTATTGGAAGAAATATTTGATAAACAATTGTCTGTAATCCCATCTCTATCTACATCTAATGAACCAATAGCAACTACCCCATTTAACTCTCTTCTTTTTCATAATTCAGGTGAGAAAAGAAGAGAAGCTGCATGTCCCCAAAAGAATTCAAAAATGTATATTTTCTCTCACCATCGATCCTTAGCTTTCATATTCACAAAACTAATGGGAGTGTATTTTTCATCATCAGCTGATTATCCAACTTCATCTCGCGTCGCAATATATAGTAGTTTCTTTGTCTACGCGTCCAGCTCGCATTGGAAAATGGGTGGCGCGAACGAATTCAAATCGCCAAAAATAACGTCTTCTCCCTCGGCGTAACCGCCCGGGTCCTGACAGTCGAAGAAAGTTTGTATGTCGTCAGGGAAGCTGCGCCGTGGTGGGTCAGATTCCACCGGCGTCGGTGGGCAGTCAGCCGCCGATGTCCTCTCCAGCATTTCTTTGAACTTGGATGACTGCAGCAGAAGCCCTAGTGCAGATGACGCCGTTGCACCACCACCAGCGGCGGCCCGCGGCGGAGGTAGGGGTGGTTCGCCGACACCCGAGGTCTGGTGTTGGTGCAAGAAGCTTAATCCGAGCTCGTGATTTGGGATCGGCATCGGATTAAGGTCCACATTAGGGTTAGGGTTAGGGTTAGGCTGAGGGTTGTTAGCATTAATTTGGTTTGGCCTAAGCCACTTGATGTAACGGCTGAGGTCAAAGTTGGTAACGGCGTTAAGTCCGCGGTACTCTATAGCCGCCATGTCATATGCGGTAGCTGCTTCTTCTTGGGTGGCTGCAGAAATAAATGGAAAGATTCAGGGGTAATCCAGGAATAAAAATCTGTTAAAATTAAATTTGAGAATTTAATTGCAGGAGGTATTTGGTTGAGGTTGAGGGTTGAAAATTTATTTCAAGAGTTTGAAAACATAAATGACAGACTAAGCAGTTGGAGGTTTGGTTATCCAACAACCAACTAGATTTCATTGTCTTTTTCACTTTATTATTATTTGTATTCTTTCATTATTATTATTTTTCTTTTACTCATCTGATAATATATCTAGATAAGAATTTAGGACCATGTTGACATGAGAAATGCTATAATGATACTCATATGTATGTATATGTATTTGTCAAGCTGCATTTTATGGAATATTTTATAAGATATTGCATAAATCTTAAGACGTACGTTCTATTATTTTATTATTTAAGATAATTAAATATATTAATTTTTATTGAATATATTAAACTGTCTCTATCAATCAAATTTTTGATGTCCTTTCTCATTTACCCATGATTGATGGGAATGCTTGGTTACAGATGAGGAAACTTTTTGACATTTTTGTTGAACTCAAGCTCCTAGTGATAAATACGATGTGATGTATTCCTAAGTTACATGTTGAAATTGCTAGAAAAAATGAAAGGGCTCATAGCAAGAGGATGAGGATTCCCTCGTGGTATGTGGACTCTTGATCTTGAAAAAGTATGGAATAACACGGATAAATGTATCTATTTGACAACACTGTACACATTGCATTGATGTACACAACTTATATCTTGACACGTGGCATAAAATGGCTAGTGTCTATATTATAGAAGAAAAGGAGTAAAGTTATGCACTAAGGGTTCTAAAATTTCGTATGTTTTCCATTTGGAAGGACACATGGATAGTGATGTTTTGTTGAGGAGCTATTTGTGGCAATCAAGGAATTATTTTCCAATTTTTTATTGCTAATTATTTTTAATTTTTTAGGGCTTAAATTTAGAGCATCTCCTACGGGCTCTCTATTTTTTTTTTCCCCTTATTATTTCCATACTTTAAAAAGAAAAATTACATTTTCTAAAATAGAAAAATTCTCTATTCAAGTGAACTAATGAAGGCTCAAATATTTATAAAATATAGAATATTGACTTTTCCCTATTCAAGAGAAAAAGGACAAGAGGAATTTTTTTATTTTTTATTTTATTTTATTTTTTTTGATGGGCATGCCAATGGTTGAACCTAGGACTATAAGGGGAAGTCTTAGAATCTCAACCAACTAGGCGGAGGTTAGAGGGAAAAATAATTTATATTCAAGTTTAATATAAATTTGAAATAGAGACCTCCATTTTCAAGGTAAAAGCTCTCTCAATTTGGACAGCGAAAGAGAGTGTCCTTATTTTTGAGAGCATATGGAGTCTACTGGAGTGCAAAACCTAAGCCTCTCCATAGTAGAGAATGAACCCTAAATTGGAAGCCCATTAAAGCGCTCTTAGACGTATGACTAATAAACTTGAGGGGCAAAGAAATAATTCCATGCCTTGTCCCATTTCCATCAAATTATAAGTAGAAGGACAAAAAGTAGACTTCAAAAAAGGGACATTAATTATTTGTCTTTTTTAAGATATTGGTCATATTCCTATAGTAAAGCCTAGAAACAATTTTGTTGTCTATTTGAAATTTGAAGAGAACTTAATTTGTTTAAATATTATCAAAATATTTTACTATATCTCAAACCATCAAATTTTAGAATTAATCACAATAATAATTTGTGAATTTTTGTAAGCTTTATTATAATTTAAAAATACTCTTAAAAAGATAATAAGAGACTAAGACAAAGAGAGATGCCATAAAATGATGGAAATTACCATATGTTCCAAGATAGAGATATTTGTTGCCGAACACTCTTCCAATTCGAGCCTCCCACCTTCCATTATGATGGTGTCTGCACATTTAAAAAAACAGACCAAATTTTGGTGTCGAAAGAAGGTCTAACTTTTATACGAATGGGTTTGTATATACCCCTATATTTTGACAAATCTAAGCCTCTTTTGTATAATATTTACAGCAATATCATTAATTTTTGTATGCAAGAGCATGTTGATGTTGGGATTCGAAAAGAAAAAAAAGTACTACTCCAATGAAAGGGGAAAATTCAAAAGAGGGTTGTGGGCATCGACTCTTTTGGACAAGGAAAATGTTAGGGGTCTCATAATAAATTCCATGAAGGGGGGACCCACTTTCACATGCACTACATATGCTTGTGGTCTCACTCCCAAGCCATTTAAAGGAGTGAAATTTGTTAGAGCAGTGCTAGGTATACTTGTTACTCTTATTGGTCACGTTAATGGGTACATGTGGTAGCTAGACACTTTATAAAAAAAAATAAAAAAAATGGGTTTTATCTATTTATAGATTTAATTATAAGCATGCCATCACTACATCAGCCAATATGTATAACCAGTAAGACATAAGATTATATAGATGGTATACATATCATTTCTGAATTTGTTATGAGATATTAAGTATGTATTATTCTTTAGATAAAACATGACAATATAGGATATTAATATTACATTAGGATGTCTCGGGAAAATTTAGGGTTTGTTTCGTGAAAGCATTTTGGGAGGTTTACCCAAAAAAAAAAAAAAAAAAAAAATAAAAGAAAGCATTTTGAGTCTTTTTTTTTTTTTTTTTTTTTTTAAATGAAAATTTTCTAAAAACGATTTTCATTTTAATTTTCAAAGTTTAGAAAATGCATTTGGTTCACGCGCAAAAGTAAAATTTATTTTATGAAAATGAAAATATTGAAAATGTGTTTGGTAAAACATTTTCTCTTAGGTTTTTTGCTAGAATTTTGAAAAAAAGAATAGAAAGACTGTCGGTCCACATTTAAGACCTTTCAACACCCACGGCATGTTGGGCGTTGTCATGTATTTCTCCCCTAAGGATGGAAGATTTTGAGGGGTCGTAAGTTCAACTCCCCTTGAGTGCCCAATCAAAATCATTTAACACTTTTAAAAGGAGTGATGAGATTTACTAACAAAATATGGTAAGAAGTCTATTTATATTATTATTGTTATATATGTAGAGAGAGAGAGAGAGAGAGAGAGAGAGAGAGAGAGAGAGGAGGAAAGAGGAATCATAGTATTATTCCTTAAAACAGGTTTTCTTCTGTGACTGAGACAGCTAAAGGGAGAGAGAGGCAAATACAGAGACGAATAACAGCAGGCCAGGGTTTCCTTCTAATAACAGTTTTTAAGAAAGATCATGTTATAAACGACAACTTCTCCTTCGTTTTCTTTTCCTTTTTTATTTGGTAAGAGCTTTTCTGTCATTTTCTTTCAATTAGGAAAGGCCCCGTGTTTTCACTTTTTCCCGTGTATTCAATTTTTTTTCAGTTTTCTTCCTTCTGGTACTCATTTTTCAAAAGTCGTTTTCTATTTCTTGACAAGCAAACACGTTTATCATAAAATTTTCATTTCCATTGAAAATGAAAATGAAAATGATTTCGAGACATTTGGTCAAACAAAGTGAAATGATTTCATTTCCATACCTTGCTACGCCTCTATATTTCGAGACCCCTCGAGAAAAGCCGCTACTCTTTCTGGAAATTTAATTCATCAAAAAGCAAAATGATTCGAATCGATCAGCACTGTTTCCATCGTCGGAACGTGAATATATTCTTGATTTTAAGATCCAAAATGGTTCATATTTACCTCCTCAAAGACCCAATATATTCTTCCTTCGACTGACCTTCCATTTCCTTGAGCTCTTCTTCATATGTCGATAACTACAATTATTATCAAAATAAATTAAAGGATTTTGTAATTTTTATTTTATTTTATTTTATTTTTAAAAAGGGACATTGAAGGTGAATGTGAAAGCATAAAAATCTTGTTGAGAGGTGAGAAAAAACTTACTGGGAAATTAAGGATAGTTGCGTGTCCCCAGTACTTCAATGCTGCCAAGTCATAAGCGTGTGCTGCCGCTTCCTCGTCATCGTAAGCCCCTATTAAAGCCATTATAAAAAATAAACAAAATAAAAAAAATTATAAGATATCTACTGGAGTAAGGAAAAGAAATTATTTACCATATTTATGACATTTTCCCCCTGGCCTCCTCAGCAGGAAGTTAAAACTTAGAAGAGGAAAACAAAAAGTCTTTTTTTTTTCTTCTGTAAACTAAAGTTGATTGAAAATGAAAGGATCTAGGACTTGGAAAAATGCAATGAATGATGCCAAACTTACCTAGATACACTGTAGTTTAGTTGGATTCACCACCAATCATTAACACCATAGAGCCAAAAAGAATAATTAAAAAAAAATTAAAAATTCAATCAGTAAAGCGATTAACGAAATTAAATGAAGAATTTTTTATAAAAAAAAGAAAGAAAGAAAGAAAGAGAGTATAGAGATGATCTTGAACCTTGTCTTCCTTTCTTGTTCTGTGACTCATTCCAGCAGTGCTTATCCCACAAATGAGCTTCATAACGACCCGTCCACCGATGCCTGAAACAATGATCAAACACCCATATATCAAAAGAGAACAGAAAAAAAGAAAAAAGAAAAAAAAAAAAAAGGGTAAGACAATTAAGAATCAAAGGAGTGAAGAAGATGAAAGACATAGACAAAGTGTATGTCCGTATTATTCCAACCTGGTAACGCCACGGTAGATTGAGCTACGCTGCGGTGGAGAGTCTCGTGGGACGCTTTTGCGCTTTCGCTTGGCCTTGGCCGCAGCAGGTTGGTGGTTGCTGCTGTTGCCGTTGTTGTCGTTGTTGTTAGTGTTTGCAGCATCCTTCTGGCTTTGTGAGATCTTCTTCCCCATGAAAAACTTTACCCCAACAGAAATGCACACGTTAAAATTCTAGAGAGAGAGAAAAAATAGAGAAATGTTGTAGAGAGAGAGAGAGAGAGAGAGAGAGATATGATTGGGTCATGTCATGGGAGGGCATATAAAGTAATGAGGGGTAGGTTTTTAGAAGGGCATAATGGGGGTGGCAAATGAGAGGAGAAGCCGGCTGAGAGATAGTGGTTTGTGGCCGTCTTTAAATGGCTTTGGTGCGAGTCTTTTCTACTTTGTCCTCACTTGCCCTTCTGTTATGTGCTGTTCCAGTCATACGGAAATTGATATGTCAATTTAGCTTTTTCTAGTCTTATTTTATAACCATTATGGGCTTCAGCATTTTATTTTTTCCCTAATTTATAAACAATAAACTCAACTTTTTTATTTTATTTTATTTTGTTCTCTCCCTCTCCCCCTCTCCCTTTTGTTGTTTCTCTTTTTTTCTTTTTGTTTTTTTATTCTTTCTTTCTCCCATCATCTACAGATGTACATGATGGCTTCGGCTCCTCCAATGTGGTTCAAAATTTTAACCTCTTCATCCATTTTCGGTTCAAAATTTTACAATTTAACTGTGTTGACATTCACAATTATACATCTCTTTTCTTGAGTTATGGTTCTTAGGACACTTTTCCTTTGGGAAAGGAAGAAAAATACCAAATGGCTACGTTATAAATTCAAGTTAATTAGGGTGTTATGTATGCACACGCATTACACGTGGTACTATCGGCCACCACCTCCTCTAAAACAATTAGAAAGGGTTTAGGATGGCGCCTTTGGTCTTTCACTTATATATCTATAGATTCTATACTAACTTCCCTATATAAATTTTAAATGCACTCTTATTACTACTTTATAACTAGCTAATGTGATATTAATTTGAATTCAAATCCACATTTCCACTCTAACTCATGATTCTCTTTAAGGAATAACTGCAATATTGTATAAAGACGCATAGATCATGTGTACCGCCTCTAGTAAAAAGAATTGAAAAAAGAACAGACTTTTTTTCCCCAACAGAGTAGCACTATTACTGGAAACATAAATTATAATGGTTCCAATTGGGTACCTCAAGGGTAAGATAGAGCTAGTAGTTAGATTGGTTGAAAAAAGTTCAACCATTTGTCTTCAATCAAATTCTTTGAAACGTAGTAAGGTAATAATGTATAAGTAAAATTATGTAACTTAGATGGTTTAAAATTCAGTTAAATTCAAGCTAATTTGGAACAGTTGTCCTGCTCGATCAGAAGGATTTATTAGGCTATGGGTCTTAAATAGATTTTGGCCACGATGCTTTGGGCTAACTATAGATGCTGGACAAAGGCGGAGCCCATATATACATAATGTTAGAGAAAATGTGAAGAAAATTGTTGAAATGGGAGGCTCCATGTGGTGGCCCCAGACGTGTACATGTTCAAAAGATTCACCTACTTCACGTTAATTTCAATGGGCCTAGATGCTGGAGACCATTTTTTAAGTGCTTTGAGTGCTCTTACTTTTTGGTATACCACATTTGGCGGTGTGTTATTGATTGAGACCACACCTATATAACCCACATTAATACCTAATGGGGCTATATGTGGCAAGAAGTCGATCGGTTCCTTTAGCTCTGCTAGCTGCTCACAAATCGCACCAAACTCCTTTGATCAAAACTGGTGAAAGGCAGCGCTGTCAAGCCATTCAGGCAGCCAATGATGGACAAGGGTAAGGCAACGCCAGCTAGCTTGAATATATGTTAGGCCACCATCTACTCCGTGTCAGGTTGTGAGGAATTAAGTTTTAGGAATTCCCAACTGTTCTAATTCATAGATGAGTATATATTAGCTCCTTTATATTCAAGAATTTAGCTCCTTTCGAGTTTAATTAGATGATAAATGCTTCAATTTTTCTCTCTCGACCTCACCGTTTATGGCAATTTAGGGAAAAAATAATTAAATAAAATGTTAAATTGGCCAGAGTTTTGATTACGTATCTAAAGTTTTTTTTTCCCCTCCTGTTTTATTGGTTGGGGGTGGCTTGGCTGAAGGACCAAATTGGATGAAAAAAATGAAAAAAAACAAAGAAGATAAAAGCGTGGCGTAAAATAAATCTTAAGATAATTACTAAAAAAAGGTTGAACTTCATCTTTCCAAAGTGTTATGGTTGGAATTTATCTAACCCAAATCACACAATTGTGTTTGTAATGGTTCGAATGCCTCAATGAAGGGTACTCTAATTAATTTAATTACTAGGCAAAATATTAAAAGAAACTTCAAGCAATAAGTAAAAATGAAACAAAGCATGGAACAAAGGGCTTCAAATGATTTGAAATAACCACAATTAATCATATTGCATTACCTCCAATCAATTCGGTACAGTGGGTGAATACAATTGTTGAAGTTGTCTCGAACTAGAATTTCTACACCTACTCAGAGGCACGTAAGATGTGAAGAGAAACATAATCTATCAAAGATAAGACAAGAAGTCCTATGTCATAAAGCAATGACATCACAGGATAATTGATTAGTAAGGCTATAAGATAGTTGTGTTCATCAAATATTCTAAATGATTCGATCATCTTTTATAGACTTTACGTCCTGTAACTGCTTCAAACTATTATCCAATATGGAGAGAGGGATTCCCACGCTATTTTCCCTATAGATCGACATGTGTCCCTCAATGGTTTGTCTTTCTTTATAAAACTTTTGTTTCAAAATCAACTACCCACATGGCCATCTTTCAGTGCCCCATTATTTTTAAGGTAAACATACCCCTGCATCAATTTAAACTTCTAGCTTTAGCGTTTAGTTTAATGTAGGTGATGGTATAGACACCTCATTTTCATTCCCTCCTTTCTTACCTCTCCATCTTCTATGCAATATTACATGTGCATTTTCACATCTTTTTTGGCATCCGTCATTTCGTTTAGACTCTACACATCCCAAAGAGTCCATGATATCTTTTTGGGATTCAATTTGTGTGATTTTTGAAGGAAAACAAAAGTTTTTGCGACTTGAAGGGCATTTTGGTTATTTCACTTGTATAGCTTTCATTTGGCCTCCAATTTCCGCCAAATTTGTCCCGGAATGATCCTAAGATCTTAATGAAATTATTTATAGGCTTGGTTTGAAGTTTAGAAAGCTATGGATGTGATTTGGTTAAGGATGGTTTGTGACAGGCTAGGTTTGTCATTAGCTTTCTTTAAAAGTGCTTCTTAATATGATCCCACTTCTACAATTATATGTCGCATTGGCATCAATTAAGTCTTAATTAATGTGTTTTAATATTTGAAATCATTTTTTAAAAGATTTGGTTTCAAATGTGGTGCAATTGGAATATAAACCCCTATTTTTGCTTGGTTGATGACCAATTAACCAATTGTAACTCAATTTCAAGTATTTTCAACTATGTGAGGAATTGAACCATGTTCATTTTGCAAAAAGAATCATCGAATTTGGACTTGAAATAGACCCTATATACATCCAAATATCAAACAAACATCAAGTGAGGAGTAACTAAAGCACAAAACGATGAGAAAGTGGTCTACTAGTGACTGGCCAGCTAGTGATGGTGCCCACTTAGCCTTTATGTTCCTAATTTTCCTTTTAATTTGCTTTATGTCAGTCAGTTGACTGAAGCTTTACAATGTAACATTATTTTCACTCCTTCATCTTGTATTTTTCAAGATCCCGAGACCAAGAAGACGATTAGTTCGAGACATGAGAAAAACGGCTTACACTATCTGGATCCTGTTGGCTCTGTTTCCCTTGGTTTGTCCGCATTGACTGCTGCTATCTCTCCTCTCCAGTGGCTTTTTTGCTTGGGTCATCTTTCTTTGGCTAAACTCAAGAAATCTATTCCTTCATTAAGTCTTGTGTTTAAATTAGAATGTGAGGCCTATCATTTAGGAAAGCATTACCGTAGTTTTTTTCCCAATAGTGATTGTATTATTGAGTTTGAGTCTTTTGCATTGGTCCACACACATATATTTGGGGTTCTTCTCGTACTTCCACTTTAAATGGATTTCATTATTTTGTTATCTTTGTTGATGATTATCCACAAATAACATGGTTATTTTTAATGAAAGATCGATCCGAATTGCCAAATATTATTCTTCAATTCTATAATGAAATTTTTGTTCAATTTTATAAGTGTGTGAAGGTGTTTCGATCTGATAATACTTTAGAATATACTCAAACTGTTATGAATTCCTAGATAGAGGTATTATTCATCAAACTAGTTGTGCACACACTTCATAGCAGAATGGTGTTGCTAAACGCAAACACTGTCATTTATTGGATGTTGCTCCTACCTTGATGTTCAATATGAATGTGCCTAAACACTTTTGAGGTGATGTTGTTCTTACTGCAAGCTTTCTCATTAATAAAATGCCTTCAATTGTTTTAAATAATAAGTCTCCTTTTTCGTTCTTATATATTGATCGACTTCCTTTCTCACTTATTCCTCGTGTGTGTGGTTGTTTCGTCTTTGTTCATGTACTTGATTCTGGCATGGGAAAAATATTTCATTAGGCTTATAAATGTGTTTTTCTTAGGTATTCTCATACTCAAAAGGGCTATCGTTGTTACAATTCTAAGATTCGCCGGTACTATATGATTATTAATGTCACTTTTTTTTAGTCTACCTCATTTTTCACCTCTAACAGTTGACCTTTCTCAATTGATCTCATCTCTAATTGTGAGGGGGAGGATTCTCTTTCATCTTCTACTCACCCAGTGCCTATATACGTTTCCACCTATGATCACTTCTCCGCAAGGTTCCTCTACTCTTTTTCATCTTCCATTACAGGTATATCAGTGATCTAAAAATAGACACGTTATTTCTTATGACTTTATTCCTACATTTTCTTAGTCCGCAGATCTTAGTTTGTCTCCTTTGAGCATTGATGATTTGCCTATCGTTCTTTGTAGATGTAAAAGGACATGTTCAACATCGTATTGCTTAGTTTTTATCCTATCATCGTTTTTCACTTTGTTTGCAATCCTTCGCTTGTTTTTTGTCTTTTGTTTATATTCACTCTTCATATCAGTAGGTGTTATCTTCATCTGGCCGAAACTCCTGAAAGCAAGCTATGGATGAGGAGATAAATGCCTTTCACAAGAATCAGACATAGGAGCTCACATCTCTTCCACCTAGGAAACAAACACTAGGTTGTCGTTGGGTTAACATTATCAAATATCTTCCTGATGGTTCTATTAAGTGCCTTAGAACTCGACTTGTTGCTAAAGATTACACCTAAACCTATGGTTATGAGTACTTGGAGATGTTTTCCCCCATAGCTTATCTCAACTCTATTCGGATCTTGCTTTCTGTAGTAGTTAATCGATCTTGGTCGTTGTATCAACTAGACATAAAAAAAATGTCTTTCTTCATTTTGATCTCCATGAGAAAGTGTATATAAAACAATCTCCTAGGTATATTGTTGCTAGTCATGAGCATCTTGTATATTGGTTGAAAAATGCATTATATGGTCTTAAATAATCACCTTGTGCTTGGTTCAATTGCTTTAGTGCTATTGTCTTTTAGTATGGTTTCTAACATTCTACTTCTAATAATTTAGTTTTTATTCGTTACTCTTCTACTGGTGCTGTTGTTCAGGTTGTTTATGTGGATAATTTAGTATCTCTGGGGATGATTCTATAGGTATTATGACTTTAAAGCTTTATTTGGGTAATCATTTTCAAACCAAATATCTTGGTGTTCTTAGATATTTCCTTGGGATTGAGGTCGCTCTTTTTTTTTAGGGTATCTCTCTTTCTCAACGGAAATATGTCCTTGATCTTTTGTTTGAGACAGGCCTCTTGGTTTCTCTTCCTATTGATACTTCCATAGATGCTACTGTTGAACTTCATGGTGAACAAGGTGAATTGTTTGTTGATGTTAGTTGCTATCTTACGGTTGGTTGGGAACTTAATTTATCTTACGATTACATGTCCTAATATTATTTATGTTGTTGGTTTGGTTAGTCAGTTTATGCATGCTCCCCGTTAACCTCATTTTGATGCTATTTATTGAATTTTGCATTACTTGAAGAGTGTACCTAAGAAAGGGTTATTGTATAAGCCCTCTTCTTCTTTAGCTGCAACCAGATTTAGTGATGCTAATTAGGCAGGTAGTCATTTTGATCATCTGTCTACCTGTGCGTATTGTACCTTTATTGGGAGCAATCATGTTACTTGGCATAGTAAAAAACAGGCTGTTGTTGCTCATTCTAGTGCCGAGGTTGAGTATTGAGTTATGGCTCATACTGCTTTGGAGTTATTATGGAGGTTCAATCACTTCTTTATGATATAGGTGTTGCTGTTCCTATTCCCATGAAGATGTATTGTGATAATCAAGCTGCTATTTTCATTGTCAACAATCCTATCTTCTATAAGCACATTAAGCATATTGAAGTTAATTGTCATTTTATTCAGGACTTATTGTTACAGAAGGAGCTTGTTACTCCTTATGTTCGCTTCGACCTTTAATTGGGTGATATTGTCACGAAACCTTTGGCTCGTGCTTCATTTCAACAGCTCCCTTCCGAGCTGGGCATTTTTTATTTATATGCTCTAGCTTGAGGGGGAGTGTTATAGTATTAAAACTTTTTTTTTTTGTAACTTTATTTATTTTTCCTTATAGTAAGGGTATTATTGTTACTTTTCTTAGTATGTCTTTCATATATATAAAATAGTAAAAGGGAGAGAGGGTATGATTTTAGCCCTTCCTTCACAAACTCTCTATTTTCCTTTTTTCTTCTACTTCTCAAGCTTCAACTAAACCCTAACCCTAAACTCTTATTCCTAGCTAGTATTCAAACAAATAATCACACTATACATAATAAAAGAATAATAACAATAAACAGTTCACACTTCCTCTTCCATAAAAAAGAGATTAATTTGTCTATATATCAGGAAGTGCGTTTACACAACCAAAAAGTGCGTACGCACCTTTAGTGTATACATATGTACATCCTTTTGCAAATCCTAAAATCAGTCATGGGTCAATAAATTAGGCTATAGCATTCATCTATAGAGACATAAATTTAAGTATACAAAAGTGTGTTAATTAAACAACATAGATATGCATGAGAAAAAATAATAATAATACTATATCTACATGCTCATAGAGTAAAGTGAAAAAAGAATCTAAGGAGATTATGCTAAATCTAAATAAGTAAACAATCATAGACAAGAATAAAGACAAACATATTTACTCATTGTCTAATGCATCAAACTAAGATGAATATATCAATCTACAATGCAAATACATGATTTAAATACTTGATGAATCTTAAACATATGAAATTTAATAGATATGGACCTACTAGAAAATCTAGAGGATTGACTTTACGTAAGACAACATAGAATATAATTATGTCTGTGAAATCATACAGTATATGATTCAGAAGCATCGTAGGAAAGATATAATGTAAATACCATATTCAAACAGTGAGGAATAATCATGAGAAAGTGTATGGAAAAAAGAATTGTTTCCTTCAAGTTAATTGGTAGTAGAATGAAGGGTTCGATGAACTTTCTCCTCCAAGCCTCCACAGTCACATCCTTCCTTTCAGGTTTTTCTCTCTCTCTAATGTCTTGCCTATCAATCTCAAGGTTAGTAGAATGGGGTGGGAAGAAGAGCCTTTTCTAAGTTTAAAAGGATATATTTAGAGGCAAGATTAGGGTTTAAAGGGGGTAGGTAAGGTTTTTGGAGATCTTTAGTTGACCTAGGGTAGCTATAAACATGGCAACATCCTCACAAAGTAAGAAATGAGAATACCAAAAACGAAAATACTCCCTCTGTCACACAAAGATAGGCCATCTTTGACAAAACATGCAGATTAAGAAAAATAATTAATGCATTGACTCTCTACCCATTAAACTTTTTCATTCCAAAAATATCCTTTTACTATAAGACATATAAAATAGTGCCAAATTGGTATTGGGTTTCGTGTTGAAAATAATTTATGATATAACCAAGGAAAGTCAATAAAATTTAGGATAAATTGCATTTTAGGGTCGAAAGTTTGGGTTAAGTTTCACTTTAGGGTCTAAAGTTTAAATTGTATCAATTCAGTACCCAAATTATCAGTTGAATTGCAATTTGAGGTCTACCGTCAAAATTTTATGTTTTATCCTTACTTTGCCCTTTTAATGGGTTTGAAAACCTTATTTTACTCTTATCAACATCTACTAAACTTTAATTATTTTGAACATATATGAATCACTCTTATCTTCTTATCTTCTTTCTCTCTCTCTCTCTATATTACCCCTATCAACATCTAATAAACCTCTATATTTTCCATTTACAAAACCACAAATTTGACGGCAAAGTGATTTAGATCTAATCAAAATATAAGGATTTATTAGATGTTGATAGGGGTAAAATAGGGTTTTCAAATCCATAAAAAGGGTGAAGTAGGGATAATACAAAAAATAAAATAAAATCAGATGGTAGACCCCAAATTTGCAACTCAACTAATAGTTTTGGTACTGAAGTGAAGCAATTTAAATTTTAGACCCTAAAGTGAAACTTGACCCAAACTTTGGACCCTAAAGTGCAATTTAGCCTAAAATTTATGATTTGATTTTTCAAAGTGGACAAACATTTTGGGACAAATAAAAGGACGAAAAATGGTCTATCTTTGTGGGAAGGAATGAGTACAATCAAAGGGAAGCAAATGTGCGTGTGCACAAATGAAGTATGCATACGCACTCCAAATATGTTCATACTTAACATTTCTCTCTAAACCGGTTATGGTCACATCGACTCTTCAAATATTACCCATTGAATTCCCAATTAGTTCCACCCTTCATCACTAGGCTTAAAGGGGTTCTTATAATGTCAGCTGGTCCAAAACGGGTTATCTACACTTGGAAACATTAAATAATAGAATAGTAAGTAATAATAAATAAATTGGACTTGGGCTCAAGTTTTGAGCAGCCTACGTATCTCATGAGGAGAGTCAAAGCCTACATAGTTCATCATGAGGTTTGGTTTAACTTTCATAGGAAATTATCAATGTCATATCTATGTGATTACTTTTCTTTTATAAAAAAAAGGTGCATTATGAAACAATGATTTGATTAGAGAATAATGATTTTGGATTTTGAAAGCAATCATAGGGTTTTAGATTGATATTTTCCTATGAACAATAAAACCTAAGAGGATGGGCATCATGCATATCATTCATGACAATCATGTTCATATCATTGTGCTTTTATTCATAATATTATGCTTGTATTGAAAGAGGAAGATAAGAGATTACACCTGCCTTGTAGACATTTTGGCAGAGTTTTTCTCCTCTCTTGAGAATTTAATCTTCTTTTCTTGTAGAGTTTCTCATCTTAAGATTTTCTCTTCCTTTAGAGTATAGGGCACCGTAAGTAATTGTTGTATTTTAAGTATAAAATAAGTATTTCAAAATCCAAAAGGTTTTTCTAAAAGAGTTTTCCTCTTGTCTCTTTATATTATTAAAAACACTCGTCCCACATTGGAAAAGTGAAAAGTTCTTAATGGGCTCATAAAGTATCCCATTTCTTGTATATGTTATCATGTGGTAGGGTGTAGGGAGGCCGCACGTGTGCACAAGACGGAGCTCAATCAAGTGATTTACAGGATAGGAGTCCAAAAATTGACTTAGTTGGGCATGAAGGGAGTGTCAGATGTGTGCCTAACGAGGGTGCAAATCCCAAAATTTGGATGCATGGTTATCCATGACCCAGTTCAACGACCTATTGTATACCAAGATTGTTTTAAACATGCTATTCCTGTTGCCTATCTAAAGCAACCTCCACATTTAGTAGAAACACACACCAAGAGGTTTCTTTAAGTTTTATTTGGCTGGTGAGATTTCATTCCAAATTTCATTGCACCTAATATTGCATATGAATGCAATGGTCTCCCTTATTATCGATTTAGACCTTAGTTTTGGAGTTTCAACACTCATTTTTCTCTCATATTATTTGTGAGCTCGATTGTAGCAGTATATAAACCAACAAGACCAGACTTAGTTCTTTTATTTTTCTCTTCCACTGTATTGTACTCTTTTTTTAAGGAAAAATAATAATAAATAGAACCTATAGCACATGATTTGGGGTTGCCTGAGGTGCTAACCTAGTTGGGATGCTAGGTAACCTTATGATACTTGAAGCTCTTCTAAATTCTATAAATAAATTTAAAAAAAAAAATCAAAATGCTTTTCAAATACATAGCACTAAGATAATAAGGTAACAAAGTGGAGCTCAAACACTAATATTCACCTATTACCTGTTTAACCACAAGTTGCAAATCTCCCATAACTTCAATTATTTCAGCCTTCATTTCTTTGAAAATTTCTAAACTAAGAATCAATGCTTCATATTTTGCTTGATTTTTAGAACAATTTTGCTCCAACCTAACTCAAAAATTGATTTTAACACCATTGGTTGATTCAATTACCTCACAAGTCCCAGAGAATTGGTCAATTCTTGATCAATCAAACCACATTTTCTAAGGTGCAAAGCCAATGCATGCTACTCAAGTTCTTTTCATTCAATATCAAGACAAGGATGCTCAACAACGAAATTAGTAAACTTTGTCCTTTCATTGTCTTCTGAGGCATGTATATAAAGCCAAATTTAGTCAAGGCCAATATACATTTTACTATTGGATTATTAAGAAGTAGCCTTGATAGCATATATGTTGGATTATTTTAATAAAAATAATATTTTTAATAATATATTTTGATTATTTATGTGACTTTTGAAATTCAATGTCTTTGTAACTTATGGTACTTATTACTAGACTTCATTGTTGGAGCGGTTGGGTTGCACGTTTGCTCCTCTTGATTGTGGAAGTTACAAGAGATGATGAGATGGACTGTTACTAACCATTTGAGGTAGAGTTACTAGTCATTAAGGCTTTAAATCTAGCATTATTGATTAGCCGTTTGAGATGGTATATTATTACATGGTCGGATGAGACTCTATATCTTTTCCTATTAGCTACGTATGTGTGGAATATATACATTGCTTGAGAGGAGACTACTAATAGATAATACACATATTTTCTTTGAGAAAGATATTTTTATGGATTGGGTAAAGTAGGGTGTTGGGAGAAGTTTCTTCTTCTTTGATTGTGTAGATTAGAGGAGTTACAGCAAAAGGTTGAACTGTTGTATCTTGGAGGCGGCGTACTAGTAGAAGCTACTGCACTGAAATATACTCGTAGTGACACGAACAATTTTAAAGAGAATGACCTAGTCCGCGCTTTAACTCAGCTTAATTTCATGTACTTCACTATTTTTGAGGTAAAATCTGTATTTGGTTCCATCAATTTTAAAACGGTTAGCCATTAAAAATATAAGTGTTGTTATTGATCCCTTGAAAAAAATAAAAAATAAATAAATAAGATAAAAACCCATGATTGTACAAGTAGTTCTCTTCTTGTAACTTTCCAATGCCTACTTTGCACAAGGAGATTTAAAGTAGCCAAATTGAAAGTCTTATGAGTTTACTTTTGAGAATCCGAGAAAATTTGGTAATGGTAATTTGAGAGCTTGATTTTAAATTATTCCACAAGTAGTTTTTAGTTGTGAATAGAAATTCATTCACTGAATGGCAAAAGCTAAAAGGTGATTTGGTATGTCATTCTATTTAAATGCCTACCTACATATATCTATATGTAATAATACAATATGTTCTACAGATTGCTGGAAAATATATACATATCCACATGTGTATATTCGTTCATATTATATACTTGTAGTTGTAGTGGCTACCAGCTAAGCAATTGGTAAATATTATAACTACTATTGCGCCTTTTCTAGGTTGGTAGTCAAATTTGAAATCTAGCCTAGAATTTTGTGTTGATGGTGCATGCGTGGCTCATCTTTGTAATTTTGTGGTGATTTTGAAAGGTTGGAATATGAGTATTTTTGGAGACACAAGGCACTCTGAAATTTAAAAAAAATAAAAAATAAAAAATAAAACATCATTGCTTGTCCTAGTTTTAAGGGAATTCCTTGAGTTTTTGGGAACTTCGTTTTCGATAAAATCATTGCTTTTGCCTCACAAAGATTTGAGAAAATCTTGCCACAAATATTTGTGATCACGTTATTTCAGCGTATATTTACAGCTTAGATTTTTTATACATAGTTTTTTTTTTTTTTTTTTTTGGTTCATGTTACAATTTTCAAAAAATTTGTCTAGTTGGATGATTCAATTATTTAATAAATTTTGAATATAAATCTTGCATGTGAGAACGCATCAATTAAAAATTAAAAATTTTCTATTTTGAATTGTGATGGCATACTCTAACGTGAGAATCGATGCATGTTATAGTAGACGGAAGATTTTGATCGTTAGAAGAAATAATTATGGTTTGTGGATTATGATTTCATGCCTTCTGTTATAATGCGTTCATTATGTTGTTATTCTTTGGTTGAAAGCTATTAGTTACTATTATCTGTAAAGTAAATTACAATGAAGGTCAGACATAGATGTTTTCACTCTTTTTTTATGAATATATATATATATATATATTGGCCATATGTTTGAATTTTGATAATTGCTATCAATCCTAGTTGATCCACCTTATTAGAAGCTCAATCATATTGGCTCTGCTTGTAGTGAGCTATTTTGAGCCAATATTCTATTGCATAAGTTGCAAAATTGTGCTCCCAGAATCATATCTCTTGTTATCTTACTAAAATTTTTCATATGTGGCTGATGGGATGGGTTTGAGGACCTACTAATGTATTGATTTATTAGTATGCATGCAAGTGATGTGATAGACAAGTACACTATTTATGCCTAGTTGATTGTGATTCCTAATAAATTTTTATATTTTGAGCTATGGGGGCATACTTTAATGAAAAAAATACTTTGAGTTATATAATTCTTCTCAATATATATAATGTGTTGATCTCTTATTTTTAGAGAACATAAAAAAATTTTACATTGCAGATGAGGATATGTCTTTTTAAATCTAGAGATAGTGGGGGTCCAGATTTGTGAACAAATGATTCTTGAGATTTTTTCATGGGTTATATAAGAGATATCCCATTGTACTTTTAACAGTGATTTTGTGATTTCCACTGGCTATGTATTTATATTAGTAGGTGGAGATATTTATTTGAAAGTCCACCATAGAGCTTATAACTCTAGCCTCCGCCAATGAAGAAGCAGTTTGGTTATTTGATTCTATATTTGAGATATCTATGTGGGATATACTAGTACCACCTATCTTGCTATATGATGATATGATATAATATGATATGATCGTGATAGTACTACTGCGATTAGCAGAGTAGACCACTAATATTGTAGTGGGCCAGATCTATGAAGATGATATTTGAGCAATGGCTTAACAAATATTGATTATGTGAAATCACGTGATAATCTTGCACGCTAATTCTTTGACTTGAGAAAATGATCTGGCATACATCGAGGGGCATGAGATTTAAGCCCAAAGATAATTTAAATCGCTTATGAGGATACCTTACCTAAGAAATGGAGATCCCAAGAACTAGGTTAAAGAGCTAAACGAATTATGATCTTATAACAATCTGGACATGCATAATGTATAAACCTGATAGTTTATCCCTATGGTGTGGTGCATATGATCTTATAACGATTTAGAGGTTGAAATTTTCTTTTAATGAGTTCTATAGCCTTTATGGGTGGGGATGTTAGAGTTATGGGAGCATCCTTGATAAACTCACTTATATGAGTGTGGAAGTGAGGCCGCTTCCTATGAAAATTGGGCTAATTCTCTAGAACGCTCATGAAAGCTGGGATTAAGCATATAGCCGTAATGTGCTAACTTATGAAACTTGTATGGAGACATCTTGAATGACGTGTGTGACGTGATTTTATGTATCCCCAAATAGTCTTAGTTTCAAGGCTTAGTCCACTTTGACTCTAACACGGGAATTGCTGAGACACTAAGTGAGGGTTTCAAGGCATTGCTACCCTCATGATGCATGAAGTCCTACCTTTGCCCAAAGTTTTATTTTACATAGTGGTATTATTTTAAATTTATTTTTATTAAAATAAGTGGGGGATTGCTGGATTATTTTGATAAAAATAATATTTTTAATAATATATTTTGATTATTTATGTGACCATTGAAATTCAATGGCTTTGTAACTTGTGTACCTATTACTAGACTTCATTGTTGGAGCGGTTGGGTTGCACGTGTACTCCTCTTGATTGTGGAAGTTACAAGAGATGATGAGATGGACTGTTACTAACTGTTTGAGGTAGAGTTAATGGTCATTAAGGCTTTAAATCTAACATTATTGATTGTGCCGTTTGAGATGGTATATTATTACATGGTCGGATGAGACTCTATCTTTTCCTATTAGCTATATATGTATGGAATATATAAATTGCTTGAGAAGAGAATACTAATAGATAATACACATATTTTCTTTGAGAATGATATTTTTATGGATTGGGCAAAGTAGGGTGTTGGGAGAAGTTTGTTCTTCTCTAATTGTGCAAATTATAGGAGTTAAAGCAGCTGAGCTGCTGTATCCTGGAGGTGGCGTGATAGTAGAAGCTATTGCACCAGAATATAACCGTAGTGGTTCTAACTGTCTTAAAGAGAGCGACCTAGTCCGCACCTCAACTCAACCTAATTTTATATACTTCACTATTTTTGAGGTAAAATCTGTATTTGGTTCCATCAATATATTCAATTAAGTTGAATTTAGAGAACACAATAACATTTCTTGGCAAAAGATAATATCTCAATTTTATCGTAGCAAAGTACAAGGAAAGACATAATTTTTCAATCGAAGAAAATTTGCACTCAGTGCTATTCAGAAATCTACTTTTCAATCTTCGTTGTCTTGTGCTAATAAATTCCTTGAAATATATAACTTCAGGCCTCGTTTGGTACGCTGGATATAAGGTCTGGATTGCATAGGATTAAGTGGGATATGCTCTCCTCTTGGATAACTATATCCTTTCCTATCCTTGCCTATCCCATCCCCTTTGTTTGGTAGATGTCAGGATATAATGCAGGATATAATTATGTCATCCATCCAATGTTTGATATGTTATATTGTTACTTTGGATAATGGACATTTTTCTTTTTTATTTCAAAAATGCCCTTAATTTCATTAATCAAATGCATTAATTATGCTTTTTTTTTAAAAAAAAAAATACAAAAAATTGAACCAATTATTACAAAGCTGATATGTTTATAATATTTGAGGCTCAAGGTTGAGATTTGGATGGGATAAGACTAGAATTGGAGCAGCCCAACCCAACTTTAGATACATATTTATTTTGGCTTAACAATTAACAATTATAAATTATATTATAATTACTTTCACACAATTAGTAACCTTATATAAAGTCATTGAGATGTTGTTATATAGTGCAAAAGTAGGAAAACTACATTGGAACACACCAATGATGGTTTTCAAGCCAATTTTTTTCTAAAAAATAATCACTTTCAAAAGCATTCAAAGCCCATCAAAACCAACAAATTATTATAATTTAGATATTGATCCTAAACTTCAAAAGGTTCCAGTAAAACAGTAAAACCTATAAATATCCTTGTCAGATATAATTGATATAATCTAACCCTATTGGTTTGACTTCAAAAGAAAATCTATTGCATTTATTTAAATGGTAAAGAAACATAGACACGAGAACCGTATAGTTAGATCAACCGTATAGTTAGATCATCTAACGATATCAATTTTGGGCCTAAAACACCCTATGCAACCATAAAAGGCTTTTCAATCTCCTGCATGTGTCATTCAAGTTATGGCATTGGCAATAAGAAACTTGACTACCAGAAAGAGATGAAAACAGCTATGCAGTACTTGAATAACATGCAAGTATTCAATATCCTGCTGCAAATATTAAAACAACAGCCCAAAGTAATCAAAGTACTTGAATAACATGTATCCATCTTACTCAAAATAATGAAAATGACACAAGTCTAAAGATTACCCTGAAGCACTATTTCTCAGATCACCTCAAAGCACCATATCAACATACTCAACTCTCTCATCTATATCCATGCGAAAGAAGAGATTAACACTGTCCTGGTTATGAGCAATCTCATGTGCTACTGTAAGTCGATCCCTGATGCCAAGGTAGTCTAGCTTCTTTAGCTCATCTATCACTGTAGCCTTTTACTCAGCTATGTCATCAGTTTTTCCGATTCAACCTGCCAACATAACCATTTATTCTTTATTATCCTGAAGAAAGCACCCAAATTGTTGTGCCATTTCTTGTAATCCTGAATTCCGTCCATCACTTTTAGTCCTTTTCCTAGGATTTTTGCTACCACTTGCCTTATTTGAAGGAGGTTGAGTCATTAATAAATCCAAATCATCCTACCCTTTCATCTTCTTATCATCATCATCTTGCGCTGACAAATCATCTAGCTTCTCTACATAATCAGTAGCTGTTGTGAACCACTGTTTTTGATCGGCTCCTTTTAAAAAGTGTAGAAATTTAATAAATAAAAATCTATTGTTAAAGGTTCACAAAAACAAAACAAACAAGGAGTCGCCACCTCATTTTTTAAGGAAAATAGGAAAACCATAAAAATAGTTTTAAAGGAAATCTTTGAAAACAAAACAAATTGATTTCGATAAAGGAAAGGCAAGTCTTAACAAAACAAGAGAGGATTCGAAGACTAAGTTATGATGTGGGAAGGTTCTAAGAAACTTCCTATAGGCACCCACATCACCCCAAAATGAGTCTTTTAATTTATATGGGTTATTTCAATCACTTCCTAATTAGTCACCATGCATATGTAAAGAATCATCCATAACCATCCATTTATCCATAAACATTCATAAAACATCCATAAACATCCATGAAAGAACAAGAAGAGATATAGAAAGCAATAGAGAGAGAGATAGAGAATAAAAGAAAGAAAAGAAAAGAAAACCTAGGATACTTAGTATCCTAAGGTGGACTTGAACATCAAATGAGCGCCTACATACCCCACATGCAAAGATGTAAGGATCAAAGTCTACATAGTTCGATTGAGAAGGGGTTACTCTCTTTACAATGAACTATAAACCCTAAGTTTCCTTTTTAACAAAAAGAAGAGGTTAAAAATTAAACAAAAAAAAGAAGAATTTTCAAGAAAGGAATTTGAGAAAAAGATAGAATTTGAGATAGAATTCTTATTCAATAAAAAGTTTTAGAAAAGTAAGAAACTTAAGAATCATAGTTCAAAGCAAAGAAAATAACCCAAGGGGGGAGAAGAGAACAATTTATAACCAACTCATCATGAACTAACTTACTATATGCCAAACATCTCAAAATATTGAGAACTCACCCCATTTATGCTATATGACAATTATTATGCCCAAACCAAACATATTCATGCTCAAATCATCATTAGAAAGACTAAATCAAATATGGAAAGAATACTAAACATCTCTAAACATGCCGCTAATCATGCAAAGAACGAAAATCGAAAGAAAGACAAAACCCTAATATGCTCTTATATGCCTTAGACTTACTATCATGCATAAAACTATCAAAAACATGCCAAATATGAACTATTATGATGAAAATATCATATGACAATCCAAAACATGAAAATAAAATCTAATATGATGCATTAGGTAAATATTTTATGTAAAAATATGAAATTAGTATTCTTACGGCGAGCTTTCTTAAGAAAAAACTATCCTGAGATAATTTTACTTGGAAATCACTCCGCATGAATGATTTCTTCGTATATCTTAAGTAAAATATATACGTAAGAATGCAAAGAAACTCATGACGCACTTAAAGACATTCCAGAAAGCACCTATGCACAACCTCAGCTTCTAAGGACAACAATTATCCTCTAAAAGAATAATCATCCATACACCCATGAAGATGAAGTTTTCATAGAAAATTTCCAATACAAAAGATGCTTAAAATCATGCATATAATTGAACCATGAGGAGAAAATGACCTAAACACATCAACTAATTTTCTGTGTAAACATACCCCTATTCTAGAGAAACTATCCTACCAACAAATAATTCACAATCCCTACTCCACTAGCATGATTTTCACATCATATGAATCATATACACTCTAAAATATAGAGCATATATGATTCCTAACTCAATACTAAGCCATAACTATGCAGAGAATGGGGTAGAAGAAGAAAGAACCATAGAAGATGGAGAATAAGGATGTAAGGAAGCTTACAACAAAGCAAAGGGTCTTCGTTGCGTTCTTCCTTCTTGTTGGACTTGATTGCCTTCTAGTTCCTCTTTAAAATTGCAATAGAATGTTCTCTCCAAGTGGTATGGATGTGTGCAAATTTGTTCTCCCTCTCTTCCTTATGAATATGAAGTGTAAAAAGTCCCTATTGTTGATGAATAAGCCTTTATTTATAGCCAACGAACCATATAAACCAATGGTTGAGATTAATTCACCATAAAACTAATCTAAGACTATTATTAACTCCTTTAAATGTTGGACAGCTTAAAATCACTTCTTAATAGGTTTAAAACACTTTTGGAAGAAGAAATTCAGAGTAAAAGAGTCTAGAAACGCGTATCTTTAAAAATAGGGAGAAATAGATGTGGGGCTTGGGTGACTAGTTAAGTGAACCGGTTGGACCAATTGGGTGAACCGGTCACCCGAGGCTTGGCTTAGGTTTCACCCGGTTTTGACTTATTTCGGGTTTTTAACTTAAAATGGCCATATCTTCTTCAAATTAACTCAGAATTGAGTTATTCAAAAGCCAAATTTCAAGGATTCAATGTAAAATAAGTTTAGAATATTCTTGGACCAAAAATTCCTGACCACGGTCAAGTGGCTAGGTTTTAACAAGGCGGTTAATCGAAAAAAAGTCAATTAGCGATAAGGTAATATGGTGAACTAATCCAAAACTTATCAATTAATTAAATTGGCACTTTAATTAGACTCATTTCATCATTTTAAGATCAATGGAACAATCCAGAACAAGTTTCAGAGTCAATTGGAAAGTATACGAAGTGAAAGACAAAATTGCCCTTTAAATCGCAAAAGTTCTAATTACCTATCCAAACCTATCTGGAATTGAACCAAATTTGACATACACATCCTAAATGATCCTAAAAACTAAATGCAATTGATGGGATTCAACAATGAGATAAAAATATGCATGCAATAAAGAACTACTCTCCTGAGGCTTAAAAGGGCAAAAGTGTCCTTTAAGACTTAGAAACTCTCAAATGCTTCTAAACCTAACCAAATGCTATCATGAACTTATGAGGGGTGAAAATGGGATGTTTACAGCTGTCTCAGCTCCCTTTCCATTTGCTCGAACCTTTCCAAAGATTAGTACGAGGTATTCATAGTGAGGAAACAGCTTGTTCCTAAAACCTTTAACATTGGGAACTCTCTACATGCACATAAATTAATTATTCCACAATATATTGTACTCCTAAATAGAAATAATAGATATAAACTTTCAGCTAAATAATTCTTTCAACTACATGATCAGTCTTCCACAAAGGTGGAACTAACTCCAATCTCTAACTACACAGCCTCCAGTTAAAATCTTCGCTCAGTTGCAAGACTTAATAATGATGCAGAATTTTAGTAGAGCCAAGAACATTGGACCATGAAGTACATGACAATAATAACATGGGTGGCAGAGAGGATATTAGAATTTTGGGCAAACAATTAAGAAAAGTGGATAAATCAACAAGAAGCAGTATTAAATAAAAAATTAAAGGAGATGACAGGAAACTCATAGAGACACACATAGAAAACAAAATATGAAAGCCAAGTTTCTCCTATTATCTTCCAAATCTTATTGACGAGAGTCCTTGCATATCTTTATCTACATTAAAGCAGGTTATAATTATTTTGATATTTTCTAGAACAAGTAATCCTCCAATCCTCCATATAGTAAAATTTATCTTTGGAAAAGTAGAAAGAATTTATGGAAATAGATTACTGCCATCATGATTTCTAAGGACACTTATATCACAAAGAGTGTGTTCTAGCTTTCATACAAGATCCCCAAGAGATTTCACATTTTCATTAATGTTTTATGGCGAAGATTATTTAGATTCAATTATGATATTTTTTTAGGACTCTTCAAGTCCGAGCAACCAGATTGGTGAATAACATGAAGTCTTGGAGTTTGGTCTGAAGACTAATTTTATTCAAGAGCAAGATTTTTTTCTTGTTTGGTAATTGACTCAAAATATTATTCAATGGTCCCTCAAACAACGGTGAAAAAAGGGATAGTCCAAAAATTTTCTCTAGATTTTGCTTAAGTTCGACTTAAAGCAAAATTCTAAGATTTGTTTTTTCAATTCTATGCTTCTGATTTGTCAAAGTAATTAGTCCCCATTGACACCTTTCCTTGAAAATATGTTGATATTTAGATTTATAAAATGTAAATCCTTTCAATTTTCTAAGCTATACAGCTAATATTTTTTTAAAAAAATAAAAAATAAAATGACTAGTTTTTGAAATCTCATGGCCAACTAGTACAGAAACAATAAATGGAGCAAATCAGCTTAATCCAAAGTAAAAAATGGCCCCTTGACTTCTATAGATAGATTTTGTATGTGTTGGGAAAACCCCAAATTAGGCTTTTTTTCAATCCACTAACCTTCCCAACTCGATGCATTTAGGTTATTCCTTCATTTTTTAAAATAAAAATTTGGTACTTACATGGTAGATTGGTAGTACCATGACTACCACTCAAAGGAACAGGGCAAAATCATTGATCCCAAGTAGTAAAGAAGTAGTAATGACTTACAAAGAGGAAGTCCAGCAGCAATGCAACCCATTCCCTCAATAAGGAATATCTTAATTACTGCTATGACTAATACATAAAAGATTGAGGAGCTAGCTTTTGTATATTTTTCTTCTAACTTGGTATGATGCAGTGAGAAAAACACTACTCAAAACTGAACAATATTGAAAACTTTTTGCAAAACAACAAGACTAATTCTATGCCAAGAAGAGTTGTTCCTAAATATATAAAATGATTTGAAATTTCCAATTTTCCTAACACATAGACTGAGTTTGATAAAACACGTAGTTTAAGAAAAATTATCATTGCATTGACTTGTCACTTTTTAAACTGAAAATAGAATATCATGAGGACCTAGAGAGTAACCAATACATAGATGAATGAACAATAACACAGGGCCAAGCACGAGAAAAAATCATGGTGAAGTCAATGAGAGAAAGCAATTTCATAACAGTAAGCTAAAATTTTAGTTGAATGAGTTTCATTCTTTTAGCATTGGTGTTTTTATTAAAATACCCAATTGGTTTTGCAACCATCTGATTTTATATAACAAACCATTTCCACATAATCTATGACATTGAATCTATGCATAGACCACATGAATAGCACATCTACTCAGTACACTGTAACAATAAAGCTATTCTATATTTAGACAGCTAGCAGTATAGATAAAAAAGAACAAATGTGTATTTACCTTCAAGTAAGTTTCCCATACATTGTTTTCAAGGCAGTCCACACACTTCAACGTCTCATTCCATCCAAATCCACTATTACCAAGCATGTCTACCACTAATGTGTTTGGCTTTTTCATGGTTTTGATCTTAGAATATTCGATGTGAGGATGTGCTTTAAGTCTAGAATTAGGACACGTAATTGCTAGTGCATTCTCTATCATTGTCAAATACCCAGGTTTAAAAGTACCGTTGTCAAATCTCATGCCACCCTTGATAGTTAGCTCCATTAATGTATCCACCAAGTTGTCTTCTTCCTTCCTTGTCCATATTCATCGATCCCTACTTTTCCCCCTTTCATTGTCATTAACTTGAGAACTTGACCCCTTTTTCCATTCCTAATTCAATATGAGATATACAAAACCAAAAAAAATATATTAGAAAAAAATTCATAATAAATTACACCAATATGAAAATCAGAATATAAAAGAAAATAAAATAAGTGCAAAACAAATTGTGATAGAAAGAACAATTGCAAATAGACACAAAACAGATATCAATAGCCCCATTCAAGTAAGAAACATTACCAAATGTTACAAGTTTAAGTGGTCCCAAAAATGCCTTTATGAGATGTATTATCCAACAAATTAAAGTACTAATTATTACAGAAAAATGTTTATTCAAAATACAAGTATCATTGCCTTCTACTTGCCCTCTACTCATTGAACATTTCTTGTGCTAGGTTGTTTTGCCATTCAATCCATTGATTAGATGCCTTAATAGTGGTGATTGGATCACCCAACAACTCAACTTCATTCCCCACAATTGCATTTGATTTTTCCTCAAATGGGTCTACTGGCATTTCTTTTATGATAAGATTATGGATAAGGCAGCATGCTATAATGATCCTATAATGAATTTTCATGGGATAGAAAAGAGGACTCCTCAAAATAGCCCAACGTAGCTTGAGAAGCCCAAAACACCTCTCTATCACATTACGCACTGAAGAATGTTTCATGTTAAAGAACTCCTAAGCTATGGCTAGTGCACGTCCTTCTCTCCATTCTGACAGATGATACCTAGTTTGTCCATATGGAGCTAGAAACCCCTGACCATTCGTATAGCCCGCATCTTCAAGATAGTAATAACCTAGTATATGCAAAGATAATTTTTGTTTAGAATACAAACAAATAATTAAATCATTTGGACACATTTTTTTTCATTTATACATAAACTCACCAATAGGAACCTTCAAACCATGCCTCCTATTAACAGCATCCCTTAAAACCCTTGAGTCACCGCTAAACCTTCCCAACCCGGTAAAACATAAATGAATTGTATGTCATTAGAGCACACGCCCAAGACATTAGTCACAAGTTCACCCTTTCTTGTTCAATGACGAGGTTTATTAGTCTCTAGGACCTTCATCCCAATATAGGTATCATCTAATGCTCCTAAGAAATTCTAAAAATTTAAAGACAAAATAAGAAACACTTTACGATATTAAAATGTAATTATTATTTTATAACAATAAAGCCCCAATAATTACCTTAAACAATCTCCACCTTTTTTCAGTGCATGTTTCAGTTATGGGCTCTAGTGTTTTGAATAGAATTTTCTCTAACCTCAAGACAGCATTTAGTACTGAATTGAAATGCCTACTAATCATTTCTCCAGACCTCACAAATCGAAAGTTAATTACTCGATTCTTGAAATAGTGAGCTAGGATATGCAAGAACATTGCTACTTTCTCCTCAACAGACATGTTTTTTGTGTTAGTTAATCTTCCAAAAGTTCTAAGGAAGGAACATAAAAGTTTGAATGTCTGCATATCCATTCTAAGTTGATTACAAATGCACCATCACCCTCACGTAGAAGGCAACATATGTTATCTACTCATGATTCCATTCTATGATCCACTCGATTCTTCAAGATGTACTTAAGGTAGTGTTGCTCCCCAGTAGCGCACAAAATCCCAAGAAATATTGCTGGTACAAATATAAGATTCACTTTCATCTTCATCAGCAAAATGATTACCTCTGCCTCATCGATACTATCATCTACCATGTCTGTGTAATAGTAACTCATTCAAAATATTATAATATTGATTTAAACATAAAAAATTCAAATAAATTAAAATGAAAGGGCATCAATTGCAAATCAATTGTATATATATATATATAGAAAGATGAATTGATTCTGATTTGAATCCAAAAAACCCTATTTACATACACATAATTTTTTTTTTTTTTAACACAAACATATTTACCAGATACATTCAAGAAAATAGGTAATATTCTAATTCAATTTGATCCTCGAAAAGGAATAATAGTAAGATGCTTCATCATAGCATAGAAAACCAAAGGGGGAAAAAAATACTATAATATGCATTTCAATCTCCAAAATTCAAACAAAAAAAAAAGGAGAGAGAGAGAGAGAGAAAGAGAGAGAGATTATAATAGATTCTAGGGTGAATTACTTTTTAATACCTTCAACTTTGGGGTAGTTTCAATTTAGTCCAGAAACTTTTAATTATGTCAATTTAGGACAATTTTAAACTTTTAGTTGCAATGTGGTCCAGAGGCTGACACCGTTAGGGTTTTGGACTGAAATTGGGATGTGCAATGCACATGATGCTTATGTGGCATCCACCTAGGCTCTCTCTTCTCTCTCCTCTCTTGCCAATTGCAGGAACTCTTCAGTGCCGCCATTGCCTGTGATGGAGCACCCCTCTTCCTCTCCCTCCTCTTCCTCTTATCTCACTCTGATTGTCCATGGCAGCAAACACACAAACTATCCAAAAAAAAGGCAGCCGGTATTCCCTAATCTTCCATTCCTTTTTTTTTTCCTCCTTTTCTTCTTCTTTGCTGAGTCCCTATCCGTTGCCGTCAAACTCCACAAATCACATTTCAACACAAAGCTCAGAGAGAAAACCATTTTTGACAGATTTTCAATACAGAGCTCAAAGAAAATTAAAGCTTTGAGTTTCGTTGATTGATGGAGGAAAACAAGAAATCTTCTTAGGAGGAGGAAGAGGTTGAAAAAGAAGAAGAAGAAGTAACAACACCACCACCATCAAAAGGCGGAGGAGGAGGATGGGGTGGTTGGGGTTTCTCTCTTCTTTCCGTTCTCTTAGATCTGCAAAAGGCCGCCACTATCACCGCCGAAGAGATTTCTCACAATGAGGATGGGGTGGTTGGGGTTTCTCTCCTCTTTCCGTCCTCTCAGATCTGCAAAAAGCCGCCATTGTTGCCGTCGAAGAGATCTCTCACAATGTACGTGCGCTCTCTCTCTCTCTATATATATATATATATATATAGATATATATATATCCCCAAAAATGGTTTTGGGGTTATGGAAGAAGGAAGAAGACGCCGACGAGAGCAGATTGGTGAGTAGAAGGGTCACCGACGATGAGAAGCCGATGAGGGGAGAGTCTCGTCATTGCCAGTGAGCGGATCTAAGAGCACAGCGGTGAGAGAAAGAGCCAGATGATAAGAGAGAAAGAAATAGGGGTAAAAATCAGTAAGAAGAAGAGATAGAGGTTAAGATGTTAAACATGCCAGAAAAAAATGGAATTGGGAAAAATTGGTTAGCCAGAAAAAATGGTTGGTCGGGTTTGTTCCGAAATGCGATCTATGGGGATACGGTAGACCAGGGGGAGAAGTTTGATGGCGGGAACGACCATAGCCACTAGTAATGCAGGCTGCCTTTTTTTTTTTTGGATGGTTTGTGTGTTTGCTGCCATGGACGATCAGAGTGAGATGAGAGGATGGGGAGGGAAAGGGAGAGGGGTGCTCCATCACAGGCAATGGTGGCACCGCGGCACCGAAGAGCTCCTGCAATTGGCAAGAGAGGAGAGAGAAGAGAGAGCCCAAGTGGATGCCACGTAAGCATCATGTGCACCGCACATGTCAATTTCTGTCTAAAACCCTAACGGTGTCACCTCTGGACCACATTGCAACTAAAAGTTTAAAATTGTCCAAAATTGACACAATTAAAAGTTTCTAGACTAAATTGAAACTACCCCCAAAGTTGAAGGTATTAAAAAGTAATTCACCCTAGATTCTAATCGCGTTAATCCATTTTTATTTTTTTTTCAAAATAAACCAACAATAATGCTTCACAACAAAGATCTTATTTAGATGATTCATCACGGGAAAAAAAAAAAAAACACAAAACATAAATAGAAAGAGGAGAGATTGTTCTGCCTCTTTAGAAGACGATTTTTGCATTTATGGAGGAAGAAGACAGCCTTAACATAAAAATTAAAAATTAAAAAAAAATCATAAAAAAAAAAAGAAGAAGAAAATAGAGAACGAGATTGAGATGGAAACAAACTTGACTTTTGAAGATGAACACCGACGTTTATGTGAATTAATCGACCGATCGCTGTGAAAGAAGAACACAATTCTATATGCAAATGGAAGACAAAGAATGATTGTTGTCGAAGATGAACTATTGCTGTAGAAGAACAATTGTTGTAGACGATAAACGATTGCTATAGAAGAACAATTACTGTAGATGATGAACAATTTCTTTGCAAATGAAAGAAGAAGAATGATCTGCTTCAATGGCGAATAAAGAAGGAGATAACTGTTGAAGACGATCGCTGTGGAAACCCTAGCTTCCATTTATGTGGATTCATCGCGAATGGTCGAGTAGATTTAGGGAAAAAACCCAACGTTTATATCCCTGATGCTTTAAGTTGGAATATCTAATCCCAAGAGAAAATAATACCATCCTAACCAAAGGTTTATTATATCCTTCAAGTGGAGGAAATAAAAATCCCAAGATAGCTTATCTCGTCCCTAAATAAGGCTACCAAACATGGGATATAAAAATCCCAGGATAGACTTATCCTATCCAGACCCTATATCCAGCGTACCAAACAAGGCCTCGAGGGTTTATAAGGCCTTGGTGAAATTAGAATGAGAAGATTTTTCAAATACTCTTTAATTGCCTTGAAAACCTTCTTATGCTCATCTTTCCATTAAAAGTATCATTCCCTTCAAAGTTTCAAGAGAGGTGAGAATATTTTTGTCTTACCTTGCAGTCTTGATGAATCCAGCTTTTAGAAATCCTTTAATCTTCGAATTATTTCACGACATTCTTTGAGGACTCTACTTGAAAGGTTTGTAGTTGGCTTTAATTGGCAACTTAATTGTGTTCTACGAATGCTTGATCCAAACCTAGCATTTCATGATAATCCCAAGCAAAAAAATCTCGATATTCCTTAAGAAGATTAACCAACTCATTCTTAGTTTCAAGTTCGAGAGTATTACTGAAAAGAATGAAGAAAAAATTGTTTTAAGACTTAAATCATCTCCATAATCAACTTTGAGCAAAGCATTTTAAACTTCGAAATTTCTTCTTATATTAGTGAAATCTTCATTTCTTCCATTCCTTCTAACTATGGAGTTTCTCCTAACATAATATATTCACTCCATCTAGCCACTTTTATTTCATCTCTCATAAGTTGATGTAGAACAAGAAGTTGCAGTAAAAAAAGCAAGTCGCACTTTGTCACACCCCATTTTTGCACTACTTTACTAAGGCTCATCATTTCATGTACGTTTTTGTTTTTTTTTTTAGTCTAGTCACTTGCATTAGTTTTTTAGGGTCATAAGGATAATGGGTATGAATTTTGGTTTAATTTGGAGTTGATCTTGAGGGTTAATAAGAGCTTTTGTGACTTGAGGGGCATAATCATCTTTTAGGTCACAAGCTTTTCATTTGAACTTAAAATGATGTCCAAATTGTCAATTGGAGTTCATATTGATGCATATGAGGTATTTCTAGGTTCAATTTGATGAATTAATGGCTTAGGATTAAAATGGCTCAATATGGCTTAAGATAGTTAATTGACTCCTTTTCGGGTTAGCTTAAATTGACTCACAATTACCAACCAAATCTTTTCAAATTGACTTTAATTAGTCTCTATTTTATCGCTAAAAGTGTTTTAAAAAGTTTAATTTTGATATGGAAATCATTTGGTTTGATCTTATGTCCATACCTATATTTTGCAAAGGTAGAGCATAGCGGTTAACTGCTTTTGTCAAACCTAACCATGCACCCATGGTTAGTGGTTTTCACCCTAAAATTTTCAAAAATGTATTCCTCATCGAAAAACGGTCATTTTGGATTTTGTTTCATCAAAATCGAAGTTAATTAGACTTCTGAAATATTCCTAGAAGGAAAGGGAGTCCAAAAAAGTGAAAAGCTGAAGTGGGCTCGGGTGACCACCCAGGTCCAGGTGGCTAGCCGCCTGGACCTAGGTGGCTAGCCGCCCAAGCTCTGGTGGTCACCCGAAACCACTTTCCTATTGTTGACACCCAATTTTATACCGCCTAAACATTTCAAGTCCAGCCCTTTTAAGCCCAGTGATGAAGGGTGATCTAGTTTAAAATAATTGATGAATAATCCTTGAAGAGCTAACGTGATCGCAATCGTAGCCCAACCCACAGAAGCCCATAATCAAATATTTGTATGTACGTGCAATTCAGTTGTGCGTACGCACCTTTCAGTTGTGCGTACGCACATTAACTCTTAAATCTGGATTTTTCCCTCCATTTTAGTATTCCCCTTGTTACCTTATGAAGGTTTGACCTACTTTGTAGCCACATTGTGACCGCTAGAGAAGCCAGAAACCCTAACCTAGCTCCTCCAAAACCCTAATACTGCTTTTATAAATATAGCACTTTCAACCAAGAAAGGGAATCTCAACTATTCTCTAGCCATCACCATTCTCTAAACCATTCTCTAGCCACCACTTCTAAAAACCCTAGCCACCATTTCTACAAACCTAGAAGCTAAGAGAGAGAAGGACGGCTGTGATCACGGAGACTTGAAAGGAAGAGTTCATCAAAATTTCATCCTACATATCACCCAACTTGAGGGTAACACTTACTTTTCCATCTCTTTCTCCATTATTTGAGATAGCCTATTATTATTTTTGAATGTCCGGACGTGCTTCTCTTTCTCCCATGATTGCGTATTTATTTTGTTTAGTTGTTTCTCATTTCTTAGTAAATTTATTTATTTAGTTTTCTCTTTTGATTTTTATTTATTTCGTCTTCCATATGATTAGTAATTTTCTACATCGATTAATTTATGTAACTGCATAGTAGAATAGGTGTATTCATCTCTACATATGTATTTTCATTTATTAGATTAAGATTTCTTTTTCTTAGTTCATTTTGATTTATTCCCATCCCTTGTTAATTTTATTTTTATCATTTTAATCTTTCTAGTTGTGTGCATATAGATTTAGGACTTGATTATCGTAGTTCTTTTATATATTTACATATTTTATTAGTTGTGGAAGTATATCATTAATTCCGGGGTGTCGTGAGTGGAATGTACGTGCGCATAAATCGAAAGTGCGTACGCACTTTACAGTTGTGCATACGCACTTCCTTTGTATGATCGGTTGACTCTTTTATTATATTTATTTTATTCTATATTATTCATTCCACACATATTTGATTCCATATTTTATCTATTCCCTAATTTAGGTTATTACCATATTTGTTTATCCCTCACATATCTTTCTTTCTTTGTGACAATCTTATTTTATTATCATTTCTTTATTTAGATTAGTTCCATATTTTATTTATTTCTTTCTCTAGATTAGTTCTTTATTTAAACCATTCCTTTATTTATTTTTATTTTCTTCCTTACTTATTTGCTTGTTTCTTTACTTATTTGTTTCTCTTTCATTATTAGTAGATTATTTCCTTTCATACTTTTATTTTTCTTACTTGTCTATTCATTTATTTCTTTCTTTATTTGACTCTTTCTTTATTTTTGTATCCTTCTTTAGATTAGCCCCTCTTATTATATTGATTCTTTATATAATCCATTTCTTTATTTATTTATTTGCCATCATTGCGTGATATCATTTGAATTAAATTGCATATCGCATGAATAGGGTTAAATCCAATTGATAATTCTGGTTAATTAAAGCCAACAAAACACGTGTGGGGGCCGGTTTCGGCCGGGCGTTGTTGGGTGCCTAACACCTTCCCAACAAAGTACCCTAACTCTGAACCCTAAATTCTCTGGTTATGACGAGTTAGACCCTTGCTAGGGGTCAAATCGGTTCCCGAAACCAAATCGGGTGGCAACTCTTCTCTGTGCTAGCCCTCCTGGCTAGTGGCGTACTCCTGAGCCGGTGTGGTCAGGACACGGCGCTCACACCTATTTTCTTGTAAATTCCTTGCTAAAGCGGATTTCTTCCTATTTTGACATACAATGACTCTTTTAGACGAGTTTCCTTCTAATTTTTGGCAACTTTTGAGTTTCTTAAATACCAAGGGAGTCTCCAATAACCCTTGGATTAATTTTTATGGTTTTAATCCTAGCCATTGGTTTATCCTAATTGAACTCTATAAATATCCCTTATGCTTCAGCACAAGGGGAGGCATCTATAACCACTTTTATGCATTAAATTTGAGTTTGTGAGAGAGAGTTGAAGGAGAGCTAGAGTTTCTGCCGTAGCCGTGAAGAAAACTTTATTCAAGTCATCCACAAATCAAGAGAGAGTTCTCACAGCAGCAAGGAAGCTCTTCCTAAGGTAAAACATCTTCCTATTCAAGTTTAAATTAGGGTTTCATGTAGGATAGACCTATTGCATGCTAAAGTTAGGTTTTTTATCTTGTGTTATTGCTTTAGTTAGTTAATATACATGATTTAAATGCTGTTAATCATGACTTATGCATATTTTAGGTTTATCTCATAGGTTTTTAAGCATAATTGTGAGTTTAGGGTTTTTATTGTCCTTATTTCATGTTAGTTGCATATAGCATATTAAAGTAGGGTTTTTTATTGGTTTTTCTTCATAGTTGCTGTATATGTATGATATATATAGAATAACTATGATATTTTCTGCATGCATGTAATGGATTTTAGGGTTTTTATGCATGTCTTAGTATTAGGATTGCATTAAGGTTTAGTTTTATTCACTGTTTATGTTATTTGCATGATTAGTGGATGAATTTAGACCTTGATACCATTATGTCCAGATTTCTTTGTTCTTCTTTTTGTCTTGATTTGAGCACGTGTAATGGTGCAAATAGGGGTAATAGTTGCCTTATTGCTCATAAGGTCGTTATTGCTTGCTAAAGCTTGGAGTTATTGCATAAGGTAAGTGGGTTTGAAGGTGCCCTAATTCACCTTTTTCCATCCCTAATTCTTTCTCTTCTCCCTCCTTTAGGGTTATTTCCTAATATGAATCTATGGTAATAATTAGAGGTTTCCTTGTTAAATAAAGTCTCTTTTTATCAAAGGTTTCCCTAATTAATAAAGTTACCCTTTTTTATCAAAGTTTCCATATTGTGGAAGTTTTCAAATTCGAACTATTCATCAAATTTCTATCTTTTCAAATAAAGAAACCTAGGGTTTTTACCATAGGTTTATATTAGGATTTAACCCTAATTCTAATCGAACTACGTGGACTTTAATCCATATATTTCGTTGCATGGTACGTAGGCGCTCGTTTTGAGGCTCAAGTCTGCCCTAGGATCCAAGCATCCTAGTTTTCTATTTTCTTTTCTGTTTCTTTATTTTTATTTGTTTATTGTGCATGGATGAATGGATGGAATATATGGTATGCATGCTGTCTTGTGGTGATATATGCTAATTTGTGAGTGAAAAAAATACTTTAATTTAGCCCAAATAAACCGAGAAACCGAAAAGATGACATGGGTGCCTATAGGCTTTGCCTAGAACTTTCCCATGTCATAACTTAACCTCTGAATCCCCGATTTCTTTGGTTTCTAAAAGACTATTTTTGCCTTTCCTTTTTAAACATGGAATCATTCAATTGTTTTCTTTCAAACAAAGTGTTTTTAGGGTTTTCCTTGTTTCCTTTTAAAAAATAAGGTGGCGACTCCTTTTCAATTTTAAAGCCTAACTAATCTTTTTCGCCAATCCTTGTGGGCCGCTTTCATGGGTTCACACACCCCAAGGACCAAATCTAGTTAGATTCCTAACTAGATTTGTTTAATTTTCTTATTTTGTTTATTTTATTTATTCTTTTCCTATTTTATTGCTTTCCTAAGTTTAGAAGAATTCCTTTTCCTAGTTTACTTAGAGTTCAAGAATTAGTTCTTTATAAATTGGTTTGTAGCCTACAAGCAAGAATTCAATTTTTGATCAATAAAATTTCAGAGAGTTTATTCTATTTTCTTTGTTTTTATTTTACAAGAAGACGGTGCTCTTCTTTTGCTACTTCCGCTAGGCTAAGTTGGTATAGAGCCAACCCTATGGATGGTGATCAAGGCGAACGAGCAATTACCTGGGATGTGTTTGAACCCGTGAAACAGCAGTAAGAAGCCCTAATGGCACAACTGACTGAACAACGGGAGGCTATTACACAACTTACACAAGTCGTGACTCGTTTGCGGATTCCTCAACACAATTAGGGATCGCTTGGTGGTGGGAATCCACACATGCTCAGGGTTAACCATAAATGGAGGTAGGTTTTAGGGTTTGAATCCAGTGATAACGAAGATGTGGAATGAGTTTTCTTTCAATATGGAGATAGAAGAGTCAGTGCACATGAAAATAGAGGATTTAGTGCAAATGGAGATCAAAGAGGAGGTATGTAGAATTCAGAATTTCGTGTAAAGGGAGACCTTCCCTTCTTTAATGGTCAACTTGACATTGAAGGCTTTCTTGATTAGCTTTATGAGGTAGAACGCTTCTTTGATTATATAGGGATTCTAGAGGATAAGCAGGTGAAGCTTGTCGCTTATAAACTAAAGGGAGAGCCTCTACCTGGTCAGAGCAACTGCAGACATCGTGGGGGCAATAATTTAAAGCACCAATTAGGTCCTCGCTGCAAATGAAGAAGCTTTTGAGGGGTTGATATTTGCCGACCAATTATGATAAGATTTTATTTCAATAGTACCATAACTATAAGTAAGGAAATCATCCAGTGCGAGTTTATGCTGAGGAGTTTAGTAGATTATCTGTTCGTAATAATTTGGCAGAAACAACGACGCAACAGGTGGCATAATTTAATAAAGGGCTGCGTCTTAATATCCAAGATCAGGTCATGCTACAAACAACCTATTCCCTTAATGACGCCATTAACTTGGCAACCCGGGTCGACATACAACTGGAGAGGTCTTTTTTCAGAAATCAAACCCCAAGAAGGGCCGCACCACCGCAGTATACAGATTAGGGAAGGATACCAATACACATTAATACCCAAGCTCCAATCGTGAGCCAATCTGCTACCAACCCACTAACTGTGAATTGTGACTTGGCAAGTAGTAGCAATCAGGGGTGACAAGATACGGGAGGAAGTAACACTAAAGGCCCTATAGCTAATCCATATGCTTGACCAACACCCGAAAAGTGTTATCGCTGTGGTCAGCTAGGGCATCGTTTTAATTAGTGTCCAAATCAAGCGGTTGCTAATTTGGCTACACATGCAGAGTACACTGAGCCAGAATACGATAATACAAGAGAAGGCTTTGATGGTAAAGACAATGATGCTAGGTATCAGTTTGAGGACATAGTCAGGGCAGATGATGGGATTTCTTTGGTGGTGCAGTGGTTGTTATATGCCCCAAAACAGGAGATTGATTCGCAACAACACAATATTTTTAGAACAAAGTGCACAATGAATTAGCGTGATTGTGATTTAATTATTGACAGTGGAAGTACAAAAAATATTGTGTCAAAGGAGATGGTAGAAAAGTTGAAATTGTCAAAAGAACAGCATCCCATGCCTTACAAAATTGGTTGGATTAAGGAGGTCAGTGAGGTTAAGGTAACAGAATGTTGCAAAATTCCTCTCTTTATTGTCAAAAATTATAAAGATGAAGTTATGTGTGATATGGTAGAGATGGATGCCTGTCATATGCTACTTGGAAGCCCATAGTAGTCTGATGTTGATGCATTCCATTAGGGATGAACTAACACCTTGTCTTTTATTAAAGATGGAGTTAAAATTACCTTGGTTCCAATGGGCAAAGATGGCCGATCTAAAATTCCTATAGACAAGGGGGCAGTCGTTTTTACTAGTACCAGATATTGAGTCTGACATCAAGGACACTAGTGAGGTTTATGCATTAGTAGTGAATGGGGATGATGTTTAGCCAATTGGTGTACCAATTGAGCTGCAGCCTCTTATAAAAGAATTTAGCCAGATTCTTACTCCAGAGCTTCCAGATGAATTGCCCCTAATACAAGATATTCAACATCATATAGACCTCATCCTTGGTGCCCATTTGCCCAATTTACCCTATTACAGAATGAGTCCAAGGGAGCATGAAATTTTGCAGGGTCAAATAGAAGAGTTGATTTAGAAGGGGTTTATTCAAGAGAATATGAGTCCCTATGTTGTTCAAGCCTTATTAGTTCCAAAGAAGGATGGTAGTTGGCGTATGTGCATAGACAGCAGAGCCGTTAACAAGATTACAATTAAGTATCGATTCCTCACAATTAGATGATATGCTTGATATGTTAGAGGGGTTATCGGTATTCTCTAAGTTGGATCTCAAGAGTGGCTACCACCAAATTAGAATTAGGCTTGAAGATGAGTGGAAGACAGCTTTTAAAACCAAAGAGGGTTTGTACGAATGGTTGGTAATGCCGTTTGGGCTATCTAATGCACCCAGCACTTTTATGCAACTTATGAACCAAGTATTGAAACCTTTCATTAGCAAATTTGTTGTCGTCTATTTTAATGATATCCTGGTTTATAGCCACAATTAGCATGACCACTTTCAACACCTTCATTCTGTCCTTACTGTTCTTTAAGAGCACAGCTTGCATGTGAACCTTAAAAAATGTAGTTTCAAGACTGAAAGCTTAATTTTTCTAGGTTATATGGTGAGCTCTAAGAGTATTAAGGTGGATCAAGAAAAGGTTAGAGTAATTCAAGACTGGCCTACCCCGAAGTTTGCCCATGAAGTCCGCAGTTTTATGGTCTGGCTACTTTCTATAGACGTTTTGTGAATAATTTCAGTGCTATTGCAGCACCTTTAACAGCTTGTATAAAGAAAAGATAGTTTGAGTGGACTGATCTAGCAGAGCAAAGTTTCTCATTACTTAAAGGGAAGCTTACAACGACTCCAGTGTTAGCTTTACTGAACTTTGATAAACTCTTTGAGCTTGATTGTGATGCTAGTTATGTGGGAATTGGTGCTATGCTTTCTCAAGAAGGTAAACCAGTGGCTTATTTCAATGAAAAACTTAACGATGCTAGAAAAAAGTGGTCTACGTATGAGGTTGAGTTGTATGCTGTTGTTCGGGCCTTGCGACACTAAGAGCATTATTTGGTGCAACAAGAGTTTATTCTGTATACTGATCATGAAGCACTTAAATACCTTAATAGCACTGCTTCAATTAATAGAATGCATGCTCGATGGGTGGCTCAATTGCAGTCCTTCACTTTTGTTTTGAAACACAAATTGGGCCAACAGAATAAGGTTGTTAATGCATTAAGTAGGCGTGCTACTTTGCTCCTTAATTTACATAGTGAAGTTTGGGGTTTTGAGTATTTAAAAGAGTTGTATGCAGGTGATGAAGATTTCAATAAAATATGGGCTAACTGCATACTGGGAAAATTTGGCCCTAAGGATTTTCATATCCATGATGGTTTCTTTTTCAAAGGTAGTCGTTTTTGTATTCCTCGGACTTCCCTTCATGAATATCTTATTCGAGAGCTACATTCTGGTGGTCTAGGAGGACATTTGATGCGTGATAAAAGTATTGCATAGGTTGAGGAGTAGTATTACTGGCCATAACTGAAGTGTGATGTGGGACAGTTTGTGCAACAATGTTATATTTGTCAAACTGCAAAAGGGCAATCTCAAAATACAGGTTTGTATACTCCTTTGCCAGTTCCTAATGCGCCTTGGGAGGATGTATCTATGGATTTTATTGTAGGGCTTACAAGGACTCAACGCGAGGTGGATTCATTCCCTATAAAAAGACTCATGATGCTTCAAGTATAGCCAACTTGTTTTTCAAAGAAGTGGTTTGTTTGCATGGTGTGCCAAAAACTATTACTTCTGATCGTGACAGCAAGTTTCTCAATCATTTTTGGCGTACTCTATGGAAGCGACTTGATACCACTCTTCAGTTTAGTAGTACTTGTCATCCTCAGACTAATGGGTAGACGGAGGTCGTGAATAGAACTTTGGGCAATTTGCGTCGTTGTTATATTGTAGATAAGCCAAAACAGTGGGATATTTATTTAGCACAAGCAAAGTTTGCATATAAAAATATGGTGAACAAGTCTTCTGGTAAGTCCCCTTTTGAGATTGTTTATCGTTGGGTTCCTACTCATACCTTGGATTTGGTTCCTCTCCCTAAATTGCCTAGGATATATGAATGTTACTGCTGGTCATTTGGTGGATAATTTTGTAGACGTACACTCTAATGTTAAGAAGAAATTAAAAGAAGCCAATGCAAAGTACAAGGCAGATGTAGATAAACATTATCGTTTGAAGGTTTTCCACGAAGGCGATCAAATGATGGTTCATCTTCGCAAAGAGTGTTTTCCAGTTGGCACATATAATAAATTGAAGATGAAGAAAATTAGGCCATGCTAATTTTAAAGAAGATTAATGACGATGCTTATGTTGTTGATTTGCCACTAGAGTTTAATATTTCGAATACCTTCAATGTTAAGGATTTGTTTGAGTTTCATCCTTCTGAGTCCTTACCCGTATTGAACTCGAGGGCGAGTTCTTTTCAAGGAGGGGAGTCTGATGTAGAAGAAGAAGTTGCAATAAAAAAAACAACTCGCACCCCAAGGACCAAATCTAGTTAGATTCCTAACTAGATTTGCTTAATTTTCTTATTTTGTTTATTTTGTTTATTTTATTTATTCCTTTCCTATTTTATTACTTTCCTAAGCTTAGTAGAATTCCTTTTCCTAGTTTACTTAGAGTTCAAGTACTAGTTCTTTATAAATAGGTTTGTAACCTATGGGTAAGAATTCAATTTTTGATCAATAAAATTTCAGAGAATTTATTTTATTCTCTTTGTTCTTATTTTACAAGAAAACGGTGCTCTTCTTTTACTACTTCCGCTATGCCACAAGTTTTTCTTGAATGGCCAATAAGACCATTTTTTGCAAGGTTGAGTTAACAGCCTTTTCTCGCAACCTTTCATGGAGAAGAGTCATCATCATCTTTTCAGCGCGCATCAGAGCCACCATTGGCTGGTTCTACGATTTGCAGAATTCATATTCTTCTTCAGTCAAATCTTTTGAGAATTTCTTTACATTAATTAGATCCACAACAACTCTCTCATAGAGCTTGACCTTTGCAACATTCGAACTACCAGTAAAAGACTTCTTATCAACCTCAACTACTTTAAACTTTGCATATTCATTTAAAATCATTAGTTGTTGATGCATTGAAGATGGAATGCATTAATTTTTATGAATATAATCTCAACCTACTAAAGCATTATAATTAGATTTTTTTTTTTTTTTTTTTTTTTTGCCAAGTGCATTAGCGTTTCTGTCTACAACAAAAAAATGCAGTCTTAGTAGTTTTCAAACCATAAAACACTTGAATTTAGTCATAGAAACATTTAAATTTGAATGTTTTTAGTTTCAAACACATAAATTGATTTAATAAGTTACACTTAATAAACAATTAAATGTGTGTGTGGGTAATTGAACCCACCCAAAAGAACAGTTATAAATAATTGTTTTCAAAACAATTAAATTTAAGCACATACATTGCCTAATATACCAACCTAGTTGGGATGTTAGGTTTTCTCTCTGATGCTTAAGCATCTTTAATGAAAAATTTAGGCACATACACAAAAATTTAACAATTATTTTTACATAATTTTCTGTCACAAGTCTTGCTTTGAAGGTCTTGATGAATTGATTCCAAAAATGTAAATTTTATTGAAAACTGATATGTTAATTAAAACTTACAACATTTTGAAATTTAAAAACAAAAAATAACTTAGCGTACTATTAACTTTATACAATTAATCCTCTCACAAAATACTACCATTTTGCTTAAATTTGTCTTTGTAGCTATCAAAGAATTACAAGTCCTGGCTATTGTACTAAAGGCCAATTCCCTTAAAAAATGAATTTCAACAGTCCTTCGAACCCAATCACATTTATGAGGGAAACCAAAAAAAGGGAAAAAAAAACCTCCTTCCTAACAAGGATGGAGGAGGACCCCACATAACTCATCCTTGCCAATCCAATCTCCTATGATGAATCCTATTATATGAGATGTTCTCTCCTTTGTTTTGTTTTTTTTTTTTTTTGGTTTAATCTCTTTTGGTGTTAAAAGGAGAAAGATAAAGTTTTATGTGGAGGACCGTAGCGATGAGTTGCACACTAATCACTTTGAGGGTTTTAGTTTCCATGGAAAGGATTAAAAGACTTTCCAATGAGATGATTCCACGTTATTTAAATAAATAAATAAATAAAAATAAAAAGAAGACCAAGGCCAAGGTCTGGGGAGTGGGGAGACCAGCACCCGTTAAGTCAAAGTCTACATTTTAAATTGGTTCTTTAGTCAAATTCTATCGAGTCCGCCCACTTGTGTCTCTCTCTTAACGTGTTCCGTGGGTGACTTTGCCAATCCAATCTCCCCCTCATAGATATAAAAAAATACCCCGTAATGCGCACACGGATACACCCAAGACAGTTAGAAGTTAGGGGGAATTGTAGATAATACAAATGAACAGTTGAGAAATCTTGATTCTGCGAGCAAATCTCAATCAAATCTGACATAACCTGTTCAGACAACTCTGGTTTTTGAAGTGGTTCTCCGTCATTATTTTCTCCTCGTTTTCATTTTTCTTTTTTCAAAATTTTGAATGTATAGTTGAGTAATGGAGGAAGCAAAAGAAGAGGTAAGTTTTCAACTTGAGGGAGAGACCCAGGAGGGGAAGCCAGAAAAGGGGTTAAAAAATTTGATATGGGCGCCTATATACTGGTTTAGAATGCTTGGTGAAGAGTTGCATTGGAGCTTTGTGTTGGGTGTGGTGATTGTGTATGGGATCAGTCAGGGATTGGGTGTGGGTCTTAGTCGTGTTAGTACACAGTACTATATGAAGGATGAGCAGAAGTTGCAGCCCTCTGAGGCCCAGGTTTTTTCTGGGATTATTCAAATTCCTTGGATTGTTAAGCCTTTATGGGGTCTTCTCACTGATATCGTTCCGGTTGTCGGGTACCGGAGGCGGCCGTATTTCGTTTTTGCAGGTGAATTTTACATACCCACGTATGATTTTCTCTTTATTGTGTGGTTATTGTTCTTTAAAAAGCCATTTAGATGATAAATTTATAGTTTGATTGCAGATTTTGGATTCATTTAACATCCATTCAATTTCATTTGGGACTAATCAATGGACCTTTTAGTGGTACCATTGTATACTTGATTTATTTTGTGGTGTAGCTGTTGGTTATTCTTTGATATTAGATGTCTTGTTTCTACTGGCATCTTTCATATAATGGGGAATATTTGCTAGCCCCTGGTGTGGGGATCCTTTTCTTTTCTTTTCTTTTTTTGTTTTGTTTTGTTTTTTTCCATTTTGGGTCCCTAAATGTTCTTTCTTTGAACACCTAAGGTGGTTGTTGTTAGAATTCATGTTACTTTTTGGAAGCTTGAATTGGAGTTATGCTAAAGATGTAGTAAATGATGATGATATTAGGAATGTGGAGACATGTTCGTTTCGGTAGATGGGAGTTTGGGAACATTGTTTATCCTTAAATAAGTTGTGGTTGTGGAGAAAACTAAGATGTGGAAAATATGTCATACACAAAAAATGCAAAGTAGATGACCAAAAAATTACAACAGTAAGCTTCTGTGATTGGCCCCTGATATCTCATTCCTCATGCTTTCCAATTTTCCATGGTTGGTTGGTTCCCATTGGGAATTTATTTGGGATTTTTCTTTTCTTTGTCTTCAGGTGGACTTCTTCTTCCTCTTTGTGTATTTTCCGCTTTATATTAATAAAAAAATTTTGTTGTTGCTGATCAGCAAAAATAAAAATAAATTTTTTAAATGGAAGAGTTACAAGACTATTAAAAAGAGAACTAAATATTAAGTGAATGAATTCATTAGAATATAACAATAACCCTCAATTTTTTTTTTCATCAGTGATTTTCTTGGTCTAAATACCATACACATATTTTTCTTCTCTTTGATCCTTTCTATTAGTCACCTAATTAAGAATATGGCTTATATGGCCAATTTTCCTAGCATAAATCCAAGCAAGTCTTGTTTTTTCTCTTCTTTCATGCCTTAGTCTTCGATCAATAACCCTATTAAATCTTTTATGGCATGAATCATAAATAATGCAGCTCTAATCACCTTCTTGGCTTCTTACATATATTTGTATGTCTGTGTGTGCGTGGGTAACAAATTGCTTTTACTTAATTCCTTGGGAATTTTGTTTGAAAACCATGTTGGTCATAAAAATTTAGTAAATTTCACTATATCTTTGTCTGACACTTGATGTTATTCACATGCCAATTGCCAAATATAAGACTAAATTCCACTTTATCTTTGTCTGAGACAATTGATGTAATTCACATGCCAATTGCCAAGTATGACACTGGATTGCGAATTTTTAGTGTTTACAGAAAAAAGAAAAAAATTGGTACATTCTTGAAACTTACTAGCAGAGAATTAATGATTAATTTCATTGTAGAGAGACTTAAAGTGAAAAGATTCGACAATAATTCATGTATAGGTTAAACCGTAAACATTCTTTCTACTGAAGTTCGACATTTCTTCTTCTTCTCCCCTTTTTCCTCAAGTTTGAAATATCTAAAACTTAAGACAAGGACATTATGTTTAGGAACTACATGAACTACCATGTGCTCAGTTGTGAGCATTCTTGGTTTAAAGTCTTTTTACTTAGTCATTAAGTTGGGTTGAAGTGGCAAAAGCATTTTATATCTCATTGTTGTACCATTCTGTTAAAATGGTTGTAAATATTGTTCTTCTAACTGTCAAATTAATTAGTGGGGACAGGTTTTCTGTGCCACTAGGTCCACCACCCATAAGGCCATTTATGGACATGTGGAAGGATTTTCCCAACACTTGGCAGCTGAGATGACTGGTTGAGTGTTCTGCGGATCTGTTAATGTCCTCTCTCTCCATGCTATAAACTGGTAGGTGTTTAACCTTTGGCCTGTGTTAAAATGGGCATATTTCTTGAATAATTCGAAGGGACATAAACCATTGGGAAATTAGTTAAAATCAAAGGTAATTTGCTGCATGGAAAGAGTTAGTGAGTTTGGGTCTTTGGACTTGACAACTGAGGGACGGGGTGAGGTATGAAAATGTTTGGAGCCTTTGTCGCTTACCAGGTGTCACACACTCTTAATGGGAATTCAGCTTATTTTATATGTAGATTAATATATAATTTGGGTTTTTAAATAGGTTAGCTTCATTCTTTGTCATGCTGATCCATGTCTCATGGACACCTCAAAGTATTTAAAGTATGTGTGTCCAAGATGACATGACAAGCTTATGGGAATTGGATATATGTTAGACATGCAAACTGGTCAGATACATACCCAAGAAATGTGTATCCAACATAGAAAAAGGGTAATACATTTGTAGTTCATATGCCTTACCTTATGTACTTTTGAAATATATTCTTTCTTGCTTGGATTTTTCAATGTCAGTGAAGTGGCCACATTGCACTCAGTATGTTACTGTACTAAATTTTGGCCTAGGTATGAATGGATGAGAAATGAACAATTAGATTATTCATTTCCCAATGTCTTATGTGGGTTTTAAATCAATCTGAAGCCTAGATGCATGACAACACCCAACACTCTTCCGAGTCCATGTGATATAGTTGCTTGTATTATGGCCTTTTCCATCAAGTGATGGTCTTCTTACTTTAACTCAGTCAACAAAGCCTTAATCAAGAATCATAAGGAGCTCCTTCAAACGATTGATCTCTTTGAATGAATTTTGCCAGGTTGGATTTGAAGAGGATTTGGGGATAATGAATATAAAAACTTTAATCCAGTGATCAGATCCATAGGGTAATCCTTAAAATATCAACATCTCTGTCTAGTTATCCTAGCTGTGCTTTTGCATCCTTCCTACCAGGCAAATTCTCTGAGGGAAATAGTATTATTTGCACTACTCACCATGTGGAATGAGCTTCTTTGTTTTTTTTTTTTTTTTTTTTGGGGGGGGGGGGGGGGTGTTTAAGGAGAGCATTATGACTAGAAATGTAAAAGGAAAAAAGGGTAAGCTTGATGCAGAATTTTAACCAGTGATTTTCTTACCCCAAAAAATTTCAGGTTTTCTAGGTGTCATCTCCATGCTTTCACTGTCACTGCACAAAAAATTGGATCTTGGATTCGCCTTGTTGTCTTTAATGTCAGGGAGCGCTGGGATAGCCATTGCAGATGTGACCATTGATGCTTGTGTAACACAGAACAGTATAAGTCACCCTTCCCTTGCCGGCGATATGCAAAGCTTGTGTGGAGTGAGCTCTTCCATTGGAGCACTCGTGGGATTTTCACTTAGTGGCTTTCTTGTTCACCTCGTCGGGTCTAAGGTTAGCTTCTGCTCAGAGTTTTTAGAAACTATTTTTGTGACTGGGATTTTCCTTTTGCATCTTGCATTTTGGGCCTGTTAATGGATCAGATCAATTTCTGAGTCTGATCCAAAAACAAGTGGTTCATCCATGTTTTGTGAGCAATTTAAATACAAAATTCATTGACAATTCGATGTGTTTGATCTGATAGCTTATGGGTCAGTTTGGATATCTATCTATCTATATATATATATATATATATATATATGTATGTATGTATGTATGTATGTATATGTATATGTATATGTATAGATCATTTTGAAGAGTGATAATTTGATACATTTATAATAAATAATATATGATATATATTATATTGTTGATGTAAAAATATTTTCTAGTAAATGTATTACATTTTTAGTAATTCATCCAAAAGCAAACAGATTTTCCATCGTCTCCCTTTTCCAAAATCCATCACCTTTGAATTGCTAACCAAAGGAAAAATCACCTTTGAATTGGTTGTGCCCAAAAAAATTCTTAATGGGATTTGGATGTCTCCCAAACCAGTTCACATCCAATTTGTTCTAAACAAATTTTGCTTTCCATCTTTTACCCTGTAATTGACCTGTCAAATTGTTAATCTTCCCTGACAGGGTGTGTTTGGGATACTGAGTATCCCTGCTGGGCTTGTCATTCTGGTTGGAATGGTGCTGAAAGAAACTCATGTTCACAACTTTGCCTACAGACGGGTATGGTTAGCTTACTTTTTCAGGCACCCATTGTAGCTTCTGCTTTCTTCTATGCTCAGATTAAATCTTAAGCTCTTAAATCAGGTGAATGAAAAGTTTCTGGATGCAAGTAAGGCTATGTGGACAGCATTGAAATGTCGGGATGTGTGGAGGCCATGTTTGTACATGTACTTGTCCCTTGCATTGAGCTTGAACGTTCGTGAAGGAATGTTCTATTGGTATACTGACGCAAAGGGTGGTCCATCTTTCTCGCAGGTTTGATTCATCTCCTATTTTCCTAAAGATTAAAGATTTCAGAGAAACTGAAATTTTCTGAATTTATGAAGAAAGTCTCAGATTATATCTGAGTTTTCCATAATTAACTTCATTTTACGGGATTTTTTATTTTGTTTTTCTTTGGGCCAAGCAACTTCATTTTGTTGCATGTTATTCAATTATCACAAATTTTCATAAGTCATTAAATGCATACTGTTCCTAAATTGTTTTCAGTACTTCTAAAGTTACAATATATGCTTCTTTTTTGTTACATGCATTGCATTTTCCCACCCAAATCTCTTCATTGTTTTGTACCCAAGAATCATTTCTGATTTCTTGCCATATTTGTTGATATTTATAACTTTTTGGCAATATGAAATTCCTGACTTCTAAAATTTGTCTCAACATAAAACATTTCCCAAATGTAGAATTTTTCGCTATGTTTAGAAATCCTTAGTTTTAGATGATTGATCGCATTATTGTGAACATAATATGCTTACACTTTATGCAGGAGGTGGTTGGGTCCATATTCTCTGTTGGCGCTGTTGGCTCCCTTTTGGGAGTACTACTCTACCAAAATGTTTTAAAAAACTACCCTTTTCGTGACATACTTTTCTGGACGCAGTTGCTGTATGGTGCATCAGGATTGCTGGATTTAATATTGGTGTTGCGTATAAACTTAAAACTTGGTGTACCAGATTATTTCTTTGTTGTGATCGATGAAGGCATTTCTCTAATGATTGGGCGTATCAAATGGATGCCTCTTCTAGTACTGAGTTCCAAACTTTGTCCCTCTGGTATAGAAGGTACTTTCTTTGCTTTGCTTATGTCAATTGATCACGTTGGGATGCTCTCGTCATCTTGGGCAGGAGGCCTCTTACTTCACATTTTGGAGGTTACAAGGACACAATTTGATAACCTTTGGATTGCCATTTTGATCCGAACCATGTTGAGAATCGTTCCAGTTGGTCTGCTATTTTTGGTGCCAAGAAGTGATCCCAATTCTTCCATCCTTCCAACAGAGATGTTGAGGATAAAAAAGGGTGACGATGAAGTTGAATCTGAGAATGTCGAAATGGCATCCCTTATCAACAGCACTTGACCAGAGAGGTGGGCCAGAGCCTCGTATGCAGATTCTCCATGTCTCTCTGTGACAACGATGTCCAACTCTGATGAGAGTCCAATATGCAATTTGACTGGAGATTATTTTAGAAACATCCCTTAGAATGGCTGAAACACCTACTTCTTGGGAAAAAAAAATGTAAAAGAGGGCCCTTGTGAAAGTTTGTTTGTTTGCTTGCTTGTTCGTTCGATTTTTATTTTCTTTCCCCACTCTGTTACAATAGGCCTGGTGGTCATTAGAAGTCATTCTTTCTCTAAAGGTGCTTCCAAACGCACCAGTAACTGGAAACATTCCAACACCGAAGCATTCCTGTCCATAACTCACATTATCTAGCCATCCTAGAGTTGGCCCAATGCCAGGTCACTCGAGCCTTGGAATCAGTATAGATACTGAAGCAAATTTTTTTTCTCTTCCTATCTCGCTAGTCACCACACGCTGGGAAAAACAGTAGCTCTAAATCTAGAAGACTCCACATTCATTCCTTGAATCCTTGTGGATTCCATCTTTCCTGCAAACTCGTGAATCCTTCCAAAATAATGTTGCATCAATCTTTCATGAATCAAGGGAAACAAATTCCCGTGTTTTTCACTTGATTGCTTCGTTCCTGAGCACGGGCCAATATTTTGTTTAGTAAAGTTCTGTTTGATTCCCGAGAAAGCAAAGGCAAATAAATGTCTTGCATCTAGCATTCTAGCCCCCATAAATTGTGAAACTCTGGGAGTTCTTTTCTTTGCATCATGTCCCAAGATGCTACCTTAAATTTGTTTATTTTTCCACATGTATCTAGACGAACTCTCGTATGGAAACATCTTACAAGATTCAATTTACAATTCAACTCTTTTTATCACTTGGCATCATATATAGCAGTAAGATTATTACACTTAAAAATGCTCTGAAAATCACAAATTGCATTCCATTGTTCTATATCTTCTCCCAACAGATGATCATAAATATTGATATAAGATATGCGTGGAAATTACTACTGCTTCGAAGATTAGTAGCCAACAGATCGGTTGGCTTTGCTTTGAAGAAATATATGCAGCACAACACACCAATTACTATTTTTTTCCCCCTCTTCTAAACGAAACTGCAGGTCTCTTCTGCAAACCCCAGCTTAGACCCCTTGGTATCATATATAACCCTTATGTTCTTCTGCTGGTAATTCCCAATAATCATGATCTCGTCTTCGTACAAGAGGCTCGCGAGAGCCAAACAAACTTGCGATGCGTCAGTCTTGACGAAATAAAAGACCCCGGTTACGTCTACATTAAGCTGAGTATTACCCTCAAAATGCATCCTCATTATTGGGATGTTCACTTCTTGATATCCACTAAGGTTAAAACAAGTGTCCAAGATCGAAAAACTTGGCGCCGGTGGATACCCTGAAAATTGTTTCACAAACTCAGTCCTCAAAGCTCTGTAAATCGAAGGAGCTAGCCTTGTGATAACTGTCCCAGAATCAATGAGACATCCACCTTTAGCAAAACTTGGAGCCTGTAAAGCCACACCACCAATACTAATTCCAGTGAGGTTGAGCAAGTAGAAGCTGGAGAGTTGTGGACTTGAGATCATATTAGTGTAAGATATGGGAGTTGAATTCTTGTAAACAGAGGAACCACCACCTAGAATCAATGAGCCTGAAGCTTCGGCTTCAGTGGAAGGTAAGCAATAAGAGAAAACTCCACCAAAAATGGCAGAAGTTTGAGAAACCAGTGACAGATCACTCCTTCCGAGACCCATGAGACCTGAAGCTCCTCCAAAGAGACCTCTATTGTTGCGGCCACAGCCGAATATGAAATTGTTGACAAGAGTGGTTCCGAGGTTGAGCTGTTCACGGCCAAGCTCACCTCGAGTGTAGGACCCATCGCCATAGCCAATAGCGTAGTTACATGTCGGCGGGGCACTCCCGCATACTGCAGAGTTGCCGATGGAGAATTGGAGAGACTGACAAGTTGTTGAGTTACATAAGACTGATTGGTATGAAGGAGATATGGAAGGGTTGAAGATTGGATCTTTCTGATTGTAACATGATCTGCAAGGTTGGCATTGAACCCATGTCAATTCGCTACCCGTGTCCACAATCACACTCATATTTCGATTACCCAATTCCATGGTGACAATGTAGTTTAGTGTTTGAAGTTTAATGCCAGAAGTTAGTGGGATTTCAGTTTTGGGGGCATCACTTCTGGTGGAAATCGTGTTTTTGATCCGAGATTGCAGTGAGAGAACCCGAATATCATCCAGAATTAAGCGTTTTTGCAGGTTTTCGTTCCAGTCTTTGATGGTTCCAGAGCAGTAGTCTCTGTGCTTCATTTCCAATATGGCTGAACCCTTCTCTCTTCCTAAGGGTACAAACAAATTACAACTCAGTTCATGTCAAATTATATCTCAAATACATACTGGATTCCAAAATGAAACGTTAATGTTGATAAATTGTTAGGACCTAATTATGAAGTTGCTAGAGAAGAAAACAAACAAAGGGCCTAGAGAAAATGAAAATGAGAGATTATTTTGTCATGTCCATTGACTAAAAAACAGCTGAGTTCCACCAAATCAGCCTCAAAAAGTAGCATATAGGTAATTAGAAATTGAGATCTTTAAAGCACATAAGTGTGATAAAAAGTAAAGCCAAGCTTATCTGATTAGTACTTAATTAAATTCCTCCCTCTAACAGCCAAAAGAGGTGTGAGAGAGAGAGAGAGAGAGAGAGAGAGAGAGCATAATAATGGGTGTTTCCCTAAAGCATGAAACTATGAAAGCATTTGTATATTATTACAGATCCCGAAGTGGAGACTAAAATAAAAGCTAAGAAAAGGTATGTCCACCACTAGATCATTATTCTTATTATTTTTGGTTAAATAAATAATGTGTTTGTTAAAACTCACTTGATTTCTGAGAGAGGCAACTAATTGGAATGCTACTCTGCTGTTTCCATTGAAACTTCTGCAGCCTGAGGACCTTCTCTTCAAAACAGTGAACCCCATTAGGAATAGCGAGGAGAGGAAGAAGAATGACACTGAAAATCAATGGCAAAAGAGCTGTTGCTAATTCTGCCATCGCTGAGAAAGAGATAAGAGATGGGTTGCAGAAAAAAGGGAAGCTAGAGAGGGGGAATGAAAATTTTAGAGGAGAGTTGGAGTTTGGCATGAGAACAAAAGAAGAGGTGCTGGCTTTAGGACCCACCAGTGCATGAGAAATTATTGGGGTTTCACGTGCACATACTCTGAAAAAGAATTCCTCTGTTTGTGGGAGCGCTCATCAACCTGTGGTTTACAACCAATTGATTGGTTTGTTGAGCTTCCATAGATAAGGACTCATCCTTCACGGACTCACTACTCAAAACCCGAAGACTTGAGAGAGAGAGAGAGAGAGAGAGAGTACGTATTTTTGTGTTTGATGTTGTCCCTTTGTATTGTAGGACCTTTTATTTACAATGTCAAATGTGCATTGTGCTTGGTTATGTCAGCATGAGATAAAAAGGTAGGGACCTAAGGGTCCTACCATTTTGATATACCTTGTTTTTATACAACTTTGGTGTGGTAATGACACTTTTAGAAGCTAAATAAAATCATTCATACCAACTTGATTTAAACATCATAATGTATATGGAAGACATCAATCATTTTCCTCAAGTACGTTCACATGACATTATTTTGTCGCGAGTGAATATGATAAGCTCTACTCATGACATTTATAAGCGAAATGCAATGCTTGAAGACACCATAAACAACTCGACCAATGTTTACTTCTATCATTGTTAGGTTATGTGAAGTCTCATATTTCATCTGATCCGGTTTACAGCACCTGTTTCAATTCGAACTTAGAAGCGCACAGTTTTAAATGAGATTTTTTGTAAGGCTTATGCAGGCAATTCCCAAAAAAAAAATTTTGAGCCTGTGGTAATCTGACCCGGTTTGTAGGTCAAATAAATAGTCTCTTTTTTTAGGATTTTATGTCATAACGTCTCTTTGTATTGTTCTTAAAAAAATAATGAAATCGCATCAGTTCCGTGAACGTAACCCAAATTTAGATAAACCACATAAATCTATGTATTATTTATTTGCCTTTGTTCACATGACTTGGAATTGTGTAGTTCTATCACAACCACATCAAGAATCATGTAATGAGTAGAGAGAAGTATGATGCCTAGCAAAAGGAAAAAAGAAAGGGTAAAGTAGAGAGAAGTATGACCGACCATATGACCTACTCCTATCGACTTACTTGCTTTGGGTGGCTGCTTCCACGCCAGATGCATGCTCACATAACATATTGTGGGATGGCTGCTATCGTCTTCCACTTGATTGGAGGTCATCCACTTTCTTAATCATGCTTGTTTTTGTACTTCTTTCCGATAATTGGGTTCTGTGATCGTTAAAAATTTATTGAAACCCCAAAAGTTAGGCTTGTCTGTATGTATGTGTTTGTTTTGCCATGTTCCACAACCCTCCTCCAAAAAAAAAAAGAAAAAAAAGAAAAAAAAAAGAAAGAAAGAGAAAAAGGAATTCATCAAATTGTATGGCCAGTGCTTCGTACAAGTACGTTATCTTTTAAAAGCTAACGGCCTGTTTGGTTGTCCAATCTGAAATTAAATAATTTAAGAAATTTTATATAGGATTGAAAGTTTAAATCTATTATTTTGAATTAGAATATTTTAAAATATTATAATTATTACTGGTATTATAGAATTATTAAAGATAATACTAATTCAATGACACTCATCGTTTAGTTGATTTCAAGTAATTTTTAAAGATACTGACAAGGGGGCCATGGCGGGCAAAAAACAGATCAAAGGTGAAGGATCCGTGGTCCCACAGTACCACCATTTTAATATTCCTCATAAATTAACTCTAAGACACCATTAGACTTCACCAGACTTCAATCACGGTATAGACTCTCCAAGCCACCAAAGTAGTGCATAACACGTCTGCATGCTTATCCACGGGTGTATAAGAGAAATTCTGTTAGTTGACTATCCATCTAAAGTGTGTAGGCCATCTTACTCTACGTTTGGCCTCGAATTTTTCATAGGAAGATCTCTTTTATCATGCTATCCTATTTTAAATTGATTATATCCGTATGTGTATATACGTATATAGGAGATGATGAAGTGCGGATCATCCGAATCGTCTTTGCAGCTGAAAGTCATGTGTGGTTTTTACGTGCACATGTTTGTTTTTCACACACGGCTCTTTGTTGTGTAATCCTGTCTGGGATGGTCTGCACCTGATTATTCTCGATATATAGGAGTTAGATCACAACACAAGTTTTTTGTATACTATTTTTGGCACAATTCTTAAGTTACTAAATTCACAAAGGCACATCAATTACATATGGGTGTGTATATAAGTACTTAACGTACCATCACCTTCTCAAAGGTTAAGCCCTTTTGAGATACATGTTTAAGTTACGTTAACTTAAAAAGAAAATGTAATGATAAATTACAAGAAACCTTCTCAATGTTTAACCATTTTTCACGTAACCCCCTAAAAATTTAGGTTGCAATGTGCCCTTAGACAACTTACAAATTTAGAAATTAATGCCAACATTAACTGTTGTTCATGGAATTGGTTGTGGCCACGTGACGTACGTTTTTCTATTTTATTTCATAAATAGTGATTAATGGTGACATTAATTGCTAAATTTGTAAGTTGTCAGGGCACATTACAGCCTAATTTTTTTGAGTGAATTCTGTGAAAAATGGTTAAACATTAGAGAAATTTCTTTTAATTTACCCAAAAAAACGATGGGCAGAAGTTCCACATCAGTTAGATATGAGAGAGTGTATAAGTTCTTAAAGCACCATCACCTCCTCAAAGGTTAGGACCCTTTGAGGTGTGTGCTTGGATTATGCCTTCATCCTATCACTTTGAGTGTGAGTATGTGTTTAGCCTATGTTAACTTGGAAATAAAAATAATAATAAAAACATCACAAAATCTAACAGGATTTGAAAAAGTTGGTGTGGTCAAACTCTACTATTTAACAAATTTCAAAACTCTTGTAACTCTTTGAGCATCTAACAAATCAGCTTGCCATAAAAATTGTGTGCATAAGTCGTTTCCCTTGATCTGATCGTATATAAATCAATATATTCTGATCTGCATTGGTCCAAATTAGTTGGATGTCAATCGAAGAGACATAGCTTTATTCCTAAAACTTATTATAAAACTATAAGCATTCTTCAGTTTGTTCGAATTTTATGAAGACTTTGTGAGAGCTTCCACAACTAAATATTGACCAATCAGGCTTTTTTTTTTCCTTTTTCCTTTTTTTTTTTTTTTTTTGGTTTTTTGCGGGGGGTGGGTTTTTGACATTTTACCAATATCTAAATGTAATGAGGTAAAATTATCTTTATTTTATAATGTTGCTTAAAAGTACAAGTCAAGCAGCATGAACAAATTTTTTTGTCAACATTTCTTATAATAATTTTACACTATTTTCAATAACTTTTTGTATGATTCACATTTTTTTAGACCCACTGTTAAATTAAATAATCTCCTCAGGCATGTCAAATTTTACATTAATCAAATATTGATAATAGTCTGATTCATAAACTTATCTTTTTCATCAATGAAAAATCTCTCATTTACGAATGAATTTTTTTTTCTTTTAATCTCTAATTAACTTGATATTTAGCAGGTATAACGTACATGGGAGGTTGCAAAATATAATTCTCACAAAAAGTTATTGCGAAATTAAAAAATTTCTAAGAAATGTTGTAAAAAAAATTTGTACCTCAATCCTAAGCCTTATTTAAATGTATATTTATATAAATATATATAGGTCAAGGTCGACATATGATAATTTTGTGTAAAATTCTTACCATGGTCTTATTTCATTCATTTCTCGACCATCCATGGATACAAGCATTGATCGAGTAATTTTTTTACAGTTGGATGGGAAAGATTGTTGTAAAAAATTTTGTATAAAAATATTCTCCCAATCCTAACCAGCATCTATATATATATATATATTGTGCAATAGTTTTACAATATTCTCAATAAATAGTGGTGAGAATTTTATTTTTTGAAATCTACCATATTGCTCATATACACATTGTGCTTGCCAAATATCACATTGATAGGAGATTAAGAGAAGCTTGATGCTTCATCCAAAAATTAAAGCTCTTTCACTTATCAGAAATATGAATTTATGGATCGGAAGGCTATTGGTTATTATGATACTTCATAACTCAATTAATAAAATGAAGATTACACAAAAATTCATTGAGATGTCATAAAAAAAAAATTGTGGTTGCTTATATATATTAGTCCCTACTGTTAGGTTGTACGCCTTCAAAGTCATTTAGGCAACATTTGATTTATAAATAAATGATATTTTTTTTTTTTGTTTAATATATATATTACATACATTGAACATGTGCTTTTAATTCATGAGACGAATGTTTCCCTTAATTTACTTCGAATGTGATTTAGATATGTAAATGTATTTACATATGGGAGATGTAAATCACAACCCTTGTATTTTTGTATGTCCACAGTTAGTGGTAGGATTAGGAATCTTATCTAAAAGATTGTAGCACATTGATCTCCATATGATCGAGTGATTTATCTCAATCGTTAGAGTGTAAGACTCTAGGTCAATATTCTAATGCATTTTTAGCATTGGAGGATCTTATGAATGAATCAATTAAAATACTGTCATTATTGATTTAATTCTCATAATTGCTATGGGTAATATACTCTTAATCCTGAGAGAGTAGTGAACTCAAGTTCTCTATATTTGCCACTTTGACTATCAATGAGTGAGACCTTTAAGGTCAACATCTCGATATATTGGGTGGTTGAATGTAGGGGCTATGGGAACAATTATTCTCAAGAAGGAATCCACCCTCTTTTGAAAGAAGAGTAAAATGTCCCTTAAACTTATTGAAGTTTAGTCACTTGGAATCTAGCTAGTTGTTTTGATAAATCGTTTATCAAAATGTAATCTGTGATTAATAGAAATTCAATTGGGACTCAAGGAGTATAAAATATAAGTATATTTGGTTTGACAGTGAGCTCTACTCAAACCCCAAATTTACTTATAGGCATTAATTGGTGGAGGGGTGTCATTGCACTTTCCTAACAAGTTTAGGGTCATTATGTTATTTCCATATTTTGGAGTGCAACTATTATTATTTAGTGGAGTTAATGATAGTTAATTGGTTGGTTATCTAAGGTCATGAGATGATTGGTTAGATAACAACCAATAGGAGCCAAGAGATGGAAACCTTAGGGATCCCATTTCTAGCCCATGTAGGATTCTTGTGAGAGGCACTGTATAAGGCTCTTATTGATCCTCATATGAACGTACAGTTTTTGGAGGCAGCTTTGAGTAATTATTTTATTACTCTAAGCCGAGTTCCCAAAAACCCTAGTCTCCATCTCATATAAGCCTTGGGACATAGGAGTGAATTTCTCTAGGAGAAAAGAGCTACAAGCTTTGTGCGCTCAATCTCCTTCTTCTTGTATTTGGAATCAACAATTCCCTAAGGTATTATTTCTGTACTTAGTGACTTGTAGAACATATGGAAGGGTAAGCCAAGGTGCTGGAAATTTTTTAAACTTCGCTTCCGCATGGTTTAGGTACCTACACCTGCTAGGTAGGAAGTTAGACTGCGTTTGGGAACGTGGATTTGGATTTGGGTATGAATTTTAAATCTATGGATTTGAAATTCATAGATTTGAAATCCATAGATTTAACAATCTGTTGTTTGGATAAAATATTTGAAGGAAAGATTTCAAATCATGGATTTCAAATTTTTATTTTTATGTTTGTTAAACTACGTAGTTTTGGGTTTCTTTTTGAGTTTTCAATTCTTGTTTCTACTTTAAAAAATGTTAAGAAAAATGAGGACAGGAAAGAAAAAGGAGGGGGGGGGGGGGGGGAGAGAGGATGCTCAATCAATTTATATTAACAAATGAAAATAAGAGAAAGGATATAACTAATCTTTTCTCTCAGATGCTTAGAAACAGGCGTTTTTACCTCTTTATTGAAAGCGCTATTATCAAGCGCGCTTTCCATTACATATTAAACGTGCTATTATGAAATGCGCTTTCCATTATAACTTAAAGCGCTGTTTCTTAACAACGCCTTTTAAAAGAGCTATTAACAAAAACGCTTTCCGTTTTAAATAAATACACCCATAGACCATCCACCGCCTCTCTCTCTTTCTCTCTTTTTGTTTCTTGTCTCCTTTTTCCATAGACGACCATCCACCGCCTCTCTCTCTCTCTCTTTGTTTCTTCTCCTTCCTCTATAAACGACCATCAACCGCCTCTCATCCTCGACATATTGAGTCGACTCGACCGATCTCGCCCGTTGCAGACTCATCTCCAAGACCCTAAACGCTCTCTCCTAGGAGGTCCGATCCATCAATCTCCTCTACTCTTTCGGACTGTACATGAAATCAAGGGCACCGGAGACTAAAACTCAAATCACTCCCTTCAAGACAATCTTCATCAACTTGATTCTCAGCTTGAGAAGCGTCGATTCGATTTCGGTCGATGTCGAGAAGCCACTTCAAGGGCTATCGTACGACGACGTTGAGGACGAGTCCAATGATCTACACCTGATGTACGTGAATTTCGTGAAGGAGGGTAGGGATGGAGAAGGAGAAGGAAAGGAGAGTGAGAAAGTGAATGGAGAGGGAGACGGGAGCTGAGAATCTCGTCCATGGAGAGTCGGGGTTGTCGGAGAATGGATTTCTAAATAACGCCTATTCAGGTGTTATTTCAAATCCATTGATTTTAGGTACTTAAATCCACTGTGGATTTGGCTCAAATCCAAATCCCCCCTCATTTTAGAAAGCCAAACAAGATATTTGGATTTGGGGGATCCAAATCCAAATCCATCCCCCCAAATCCACGTTCCCAAACGTAGCCTTATATTAACACCATGCATTGGGTGTTGTACCCTGTGCATTAGCCCAATGTACCTTGTGTTAAGGATAATTGTAGATTTTATGAAATTCTTCACAAAATATTTATTAAAATTAAATATGAATACAACTTATAACACAAATTAAGAAATCACAAATACAATGAAATTGAACACGAATAAATCTCTTAATAATCATATTATAAATTAATCAAAATCAACACAAGAAATATTGAATTAAAATTAAATAAGAGTAAGAAGAACTGGCCTGTGGGAAGACACGTGAGATCACGTTGTCCTAAAAGAACTATCGCCTACCTACGTACAGGTGCTAACGAACAATAGGACCTCCAAGATACAACCCCAAAGCTCGCAGCTCCTTCTTCTATGGGTACGTCCACATGAAGAATATGATAAACCAGTCCACGATCAGTTGCCTGTAAATACAATATATAAAATAACTCAATAAAATTCTTAGAGAAATATAGTGGAAAAAGATTGAGAAGATAATGTAAAATCAATGTTTGTTCATGCAGCGAAGCCCACTATTTATAATAGTAAAATGCTGAAATTGGTTTGGGCTAATAAAGACCCAAAATAAATATTATAATAATTCTTATAACAGCCCAATTAATAACGTGAAATAAAGGCCCAACGATTAGTAACAGACACTCATAAATTATGGAAATTAAGATCCAACGGTCAAATGAAATAAATTCATACAAACAGCCAATTAAGTCACGCGTGCGCCACATCATACTCCACATCCCGATACGGCCAGCCGGTCTAGGTTGAGGTGGGCTATGTAGGTGTGCACACGTATGTGGTCCGAAGTTTTAAAGCTTTAAAGAAAATCACATATTTTCTAACACCTTATAACCCACTAATGCACAGGACACAACCCCTAATGTAGGTGCTGATATAACAACACGTTCCTACTTGACCATCATCCTATATATATATATATACACACCTTAATCTTAGCCTATAAACTAGTCATTAAGCAAACTTTATGCTTAGCATATCATTTTCAAGCTTTCAAAAATTTCTTTAGAGCTTTAATGAATAATATTATTTAAGAGTTTTCTTTGTGGTTTGTGTTCAATTCATGGATTCAAGAACTCTAGGCTATTGATGTTTCTCATAGTCATATCTTTTAGTTTTCTGTTGCGACAGTCAGTTGGTATCAGAACAAGGATTCGCTTGGCTTTAATGGCTAACCAAAGAGTTGGAAGACAAATCCTTATTAACTATGATCATAGGGAGGATGCTTTTTGGGATGCGTTGATCGAGACCCAACAGTAATCGCTTGGTGGTATGAATCTCAATACTAATAACAGGCAATCGATAGTTAATGGAAGATGCGTTGATGGATTTGGTAGAGGCTAACCAACTAACCAAAATGCCTTCGAGAGTCCTGCTCGTTATCATATAGATAGGGAGGGTTGTTTAGAAGAGGAATTCCATGGTAGTTACGTTGCATATTGACCGACGAAACGAGAAAGAGAGCCTGTTAATTACAAGTTGATGGTATATATTCCACCCTTTAATGGATATTTTCATATAAAAAATTTCTTTGGCTAGGTATCACAAATCGAGCTGTTCTTTGACTCCAAGAAGAAGAGAAGATGAAACTTAATTGGCTTAGATTAAAAGGTGATGTTGCAATTTGGTGGGATCAAGTGCAAAAGAATAGACATCGACAAGGTAAATTTTGTTTTTGGTCATGGATAAGAATGAAGTGGATGATAATGTATGAATTTTATTCTAATTGTGATTATAGAGAAATTTATTTTCGTATGGATTAAAATTATAATCATCCTAGTAATTATATACAAGATTATACTGAGAGCTTCTACAATCAACCATCAAAAGAAGATGTGCAGCTAAAATTTGACAAGAAAGTTAATGCTTTTGAAGTTAAAGAAGAGGCAAATCAAGTAGCTCATGAAGAAATTAAATTTAAAGAAAAAGATGCTTTGAATTTTGATAATCGCCATGAGGAATATATTTGTGAACTTGGAGAATGCACTAATACACCGAAAACTTGTGATTTAGATATTAAAAATAATTTTTCACAAGAGGTTGATGCAAATTTTGAAGACTCAAAGCCAAAAACTAATTTGGTTATTGAAGAAAAGGTTTTTCTAGGGGTTCATGAAGAGTAAAGTTCTATAATAGTTGAGCCAGACCAACCTTTTCAAGTGGAGGGGTAGTCTTTTCTAATTGTGACCAATTCAGATGCAGAGTTCATGGTGGATGTTAAGGAGGCACAAAGTATAGTGGTTGGGGTTCCTATGGATGAAAGGGAACTTAATAAACTTTAAAATAACGATTTACAATTTGATGTTGAATTGCAATATTTTAATTTTATTGGAGTGGAGCAATACAATTTTATTATCAGTCCTTATTTGATTGACATCACCAATCAATTGAAGGCTAGAGAGATAATGGTTCGAATAAAAAAAATATTGGAGCACAATTTTCAAAGGAGGACAAGGTATTTGAAGTAATCGAAATATCTTTTCTATGGAATGAAAGAATTCAAGTCTATGCAATGAACTCAAGGGTGAGTTGTTTTCAAGTGGAGGGGACTGATGTAGGACAAGTTACCCCATTCACCTTGGCGGGCGCTACTTCTAGATCATGCCACAAGAGCAAATCTAGTTATGTTCGTAAAAAAAGTCCACATCAAATCTAGTTATGTTCATAAAACAAGTCGCACACCGTATGGCAAATCTCGTTAAACTTAGAAAAAGTTGCATAGCAACCAATTTTCTTTATTTCTTTCCTAGTTTATGTTTTCCTAAGTTTAGTAGAAGTTAATTATTTATATTCCTAGTTTACTTATAACTCTAGTATTATTTCTCTATAAATAGGCTTGTAGTCCTATGGATAATTAAATACTTTTGATCGATAATATTATTTGAGAGTTTTCTCTGTGGTTTGTGTTCAATTCGCGTGTTTCTTGCCGTGGGATTCAAGAACCCTAGGCTATTAACATTTGTCATAGTCATATCTTCTAGTTTTCTCCTGCATCACATTATTTTTGGTTATTTTATTAAAATGCTTATTATTTAAGGTGTCTTTAATTACTTAAGTTGAGTTTTTTAATAAAATTGATCTTTGTGGTTTGATTTGGCCAGATGAGTTCTGTCACCTCAAGTTAATTTAAAGGTTTTGGTGTGATCACCTCTTCATTTTTATTTTTATTTTAAATAAGAAAAATATGAATTCTAATATACCAAGTGTGTGTATGTATACATGTATACATATTTGCAGTGACCATGACGCCTCATCCCCATGTAGTTTTGCGGCATGCATTGCATTCATAATAGAAATATGGGCTTAACCAAACATGTATTGCAGAACAAATTATTGAGATGTTAAAAAAAATTAAATTAATAAATAAATTATTACTTAATCCTAACCCAATCTATAAAGATCTTTGGAGGAATTACAGATTGGTCCAGTTACAAGATCATTTATTACTAAATTAGTACTCTTTTGTATTGATGTGTGATTTGTTGGTCTAGACTATAGGGGTTGCAAGGTTAGGGTCAGCATCATGCTGGTTGAAACTACCCGTGTAACAACCCTCAAAACACATTCAAAACTATAAGCTCCATAAGAAATAAAATTCTTTCAAAAATTGAATTTTCTTTAAACTTGCAAAACATTGTATACTTGCGGAAAGCAGTGGCTAACCCAAAAATTGTGCGAATATACATTGCTCAACTCATGAAATAATATTTACATCAGCTTTATACAAATAAAGATAAATAAATAAATAAATCAACAAGATAATCTCTCCAAATCTTGAACCCAATTCTACTACGTGCTCCAATGACGATGACTTGAAAATATATTGGGGTGAGCGACAATTGCCCAACAAAAAATCTAATTCCTATACAATAAATAACATTTCAAATACCACATGCAATACACGCACTTGTACCCAAAAATAATAGATACACAAAATAATATGAACTCCAAATCATACACCTCAAATGTCAATTCATGATCAATAATAATTCAATTGCCAAATAACTAGCTAGACCATCAATAAAATCAATCGTAACCCTATGCAAATGAAGTCTCAATATATATATATATATGAAAATAATCATAATTCACTGCACAAGAATTAAACCCCCTACCGATAATTGATGTGAATTCAAAACCTCCATGAACGTGTACAATAATTAGCAAATGTTCCTTCGTGAATTGATCTACTCTCTCTCTATCTCTATCTCTCTTTCATATTCTTTCTAAAATTTTAGATTTGAGTTGGAAGCAATAAGGCTTTATATAGCCAACCAAAAGGGTGGGTCACCACTTATCAAGTGCTAAGGTGATGACACTTCAATAGTTCTATCCCACATGCCAATTATAAATTTAAAATCATGCCACTTAGCCACCCAATTCATGTATCTTGCCATTTAGCTATTTCAAGCATCTAAAGCCACCTTTTAATGAACACCTAGTTCATCACGTGCAAGGGTTTAAGAGGTGTTTGACACAATGACACTTCCCTTATTTCATGCAAACCAACATCCCTTTATCATGCCACCTATTCAAACTAGTTGCCACCATTAACACACAATATATTGACACCTCATCTTGTCTCATAAATAACTAATATTTATATCACATAAAATAACGTCTTTGTTTTTCAAATAAAAATTAATTCCAACATATCCCAAAATTAACATATAATAATTATTCGGAGTGTTACAACTCGAACCATGATACTTGGCTATTGCGTTGCCCTTTCAAAGAGTTGAGGACGGCTCTCCTGATACCAGCTGGTTTTAGGTGAAATGGTTAGCACTCGGTTCTACATAATTATTTGCTCGTAGTCGGACCAATCTATGATGCTCCCAAGATCTTTCATGCGGATATCATGACCCAATTGCTTTCTCAATGTTTTGAAAAATGACTTTTAAAGTTTTTTTGTATTGGATAAGATCACTATATGCATCAATAATAATACATTGGGGCTTGGTCTCAAACTCAAGACTTTCCTCTTGGTTCAAACTTGAGATCTTCCTCCAAAAAGGAGAGAGATGCCACTAGCTATAAGGCCATTGAATCAAATTGTTAGCCTATAGGAAAAGGGAGGAAACTATTGTCACCCTAAAACTTGCCTTTTTATCCCCGACTTTAAAAACTTTTCAAGGTTGTATAAAAAAATATAAAAGATTTTCATGAAAACTAGTTACAATGTCCACTAGATTACATCATTTTGAATAACTTATTGAAGAAAATTTTCTATAATGTATCATTTAAGAAGATTTCTTAGCCATTTACAATCTGTATTTTTTTTTTATAGAAACAGGGGCTTTAAATGGGCAAAAAATCCACTTAAATGATAGATTTTGAAAAAAATAAATAATTCTACAAAGTTATTAAAAATGATATTTTATAGTGGACCTTGAAGCCAGTTTTAATGAGAACTTTTATATTTTCATAAAATCTTGAGAATATAAAATAAATGGGGGATAGAAAGTAAGTCTTGGGTGCCAATATAGCCTCTTTGAGAAAAGCACTTCAAAAATTGAAATGGGTTTGGCTGGGCTGGGCCTTACATTAGCCCAATAACTGAGCCATGCAAGGACCGAACCTATGGGTTCGGATATTGCAACCCTTCGACTAAGAAGCACGGACACGGACACGCAACACGGTTACGACATGACACGGACACTCTGACACGGCAATTTTTAAAAAACCCAAGACACGACATGGCGAGGATACGGCAATAAATAAATAAATAAATAAATATATATATAGCATTATAGTTTTATAGTTTTGTTTTTCAATTGAAAGATAGAGTTTAAAACAAAAATCACATAGCAAAAAGAAATTTTGGGCTTTTGCAAAATCACCCCTCAATTGTTAAAAACAACTAAAATTACCCCTTTTAAAACAATTTAAATTTATATTTTTTACCCCGCCATGTCCGTTCCCGTGTCCCTCATGTGTCCCTACCGTGTCCCTCGCGTGTCCATCCCATGTCCCTCCCGTGTCCGAAATTAATTTGATTTTTTTTATTTTCCCGACATGTACGGAGCGTGTCGGACACGTGTCGGAGTCATGTCCGTGTCTGACACGTGTCCGACACAGCCACGGCACTATTTTCGGAGTGTCCGTGCTTCCTAGCCCTTCGAGTGGTATCCCCACTCCACTAATTTTAATTTTTTAAAGTTTTAGAAAAATATAAAAGGTTTTTATGAAAAGTGGCTGCGTAGACCATTAGAAAACATCATTTTGAACAACTTTGCAGAAGAAAGTTTCTCCAAAATTTATAGCTTAAGTGGACTTTTTGGCCAAAAATGAAATAGATACTATAAATGGCTAAAAAATCTACTTAAATGTTTGGAAAATCTTTATTCTCCAAAACAGTTCAAAATGATGTTTTCTAGTGGACTATATGACTACTTTTCATAAAAACCTATATATTTTTTTAAAATCTTGAAAAAATTAAAATTAGTAGCGTGGGGAAATCATTTGAAAGGGTTGTAATATCTGATCCCTAAACCTATAGCATATTTATTATTCGTTTTTTTTTTTTTTTTTTTTTTTAGCAAATCTATTCTGGAGTACTAGAAGATAGCCACAGCAAGAGCCTATCCAAGCGGACCAAGCCCAAAGTGTTCTTTGATTGGGCTGGTTCCCACTGTTCATCGGAAATAAAATATCATCAAACTCAACTTTCTACCCCCAGACTGCTCGCTCTTATTCTTTCTTTCTTTTGCCTCACTCGAATTCTGCATGGATACAGCTCATATATATAAGGTGTCTATGTCGGTTGTAAAACTTGGAACACGTGTGATGCAAACTCACCAACATATAAATTATAATATATAATATATAATATAATGCCTTCAAGAACCATCCAGCAAAGTGGAGAGTATACTACTCCTACTAGATTCTACATGTAACTTCTCAAAGTCGGTTAAAAGGGTCCAATTCATATTTTTCCAAAGCCTAAATATTCTTAAAGCCCATTAAAAAAATTCTAAGCCCAATAAAATGGTCCAACTCAATGCATGTATAATAATAATCAATCTTATTTCACATAAATAATATATATTCTTTTCAACTAACGTAATTTCAAATTAACATATAATAAATATTAGGGATGTTACACAGCCTCCCTTCCTCTAACACTCATGGAAACATGCTTGTTAGATAAGTGTGTGTAGGTGGTAACAGATTAGGCTCTTCTAAGGGTTTTGATTTTTTTATTTTGTCTGCTGTTGCAGTTCTTGTTTGTTCTTGTTTTTTTCGGTTTATGCATATTTTACTTAGCAACAAAAAAAAAAGAAAAAAGAAAAAAAAAATGAATGAAACTTATGACTTCATTCCCAATTCAATTTACCACCAGCGCTTGTGGTTTAGTAGTGGTATTGGGGTGGGTAGGGGTTTAAATAATTGTAAGTCTATGGGTTAATTTCCGTCCAATGTAACCCTAAAAAAAAAGGTTCATTATCAAAATATGGGTCTTAAAGGCATGTAACTACAACAATTTAAAAAAAAGGCAAATTATAAGAAACCCTCTTAATGTTTAGCTCTTTCACGTAATCCTTTTACAAAAAAAATGGTTGCATCAAATAGCTTACAAATTTAGCAATTAATGCCATCATTAATCGCAATTTATGGAATTAGATGAAAAACATCACGTGACCATTGTCAATTCCACAAATATAAATTAATTGTGGCGTATATTGCTAAATTTGTAAACTATCGGGGCACATTGCAACTATTTTTTTATTTAGGAGGTTATGTGAAAAGGGTCAAACATTAGAAAGGGTTTCTTGTAATTTACCCTTAAAAAAACTGGGGTTGATTCCAGGCCTAGTCACCTGGCCTGTCCAACTATGCATTAAAAATTTGGGCCTGGCCCATAGTTATATTGTAGGGAACGGCTATTGCAAGTTGCAACCCCCAATCTTATCATCCAACCCCCATCCTTTAGATTTTTAAGGTTTTATGCAAAATATAAAAGGTTTTTATGAAAATCAGTCGTAATGTCTATTAAAAAATATCATTTTGAACAACTTTGTAGAAGAAAGTTTTTGCTAAATCTATCGTTTAAATATACTTTTAGCCATTTATAGTATTTATTTCATTTTTTGCCAAAAAGTCTACTTAAACAATAGATTTTGGAAAAACTTTCTTCTGCAAAGTTGTTCAAAATAATGTTTTCTAGTGGATGGAGTGACTGGTTTTTGCAAAAACCTTTTATATTTATCATGAAGTCTTAAAAACAAAAAGGAAAGGGGTGGGGTTATAAGAATGGGGGGTTGCAATAGACGTTCCCTATATTGTACTCTAAGAGGATCAAGTGCATTAGGCTAGTCAATTCAAGCCCGCATTAATATGAGCTTGTATTGGATGACCAGTGATCGACATGATAATGGTTAGACCATTCTTTCTAAAGATGACATAGCAATTGAATTGTACCTCAATTATTGTTGTTGTTGTTGTTTATTTTATTTTATTTTTTTTGACAAATAAGGAGTAGCCCAAATCTTTAGGTTCAAATTAATCCTCCGTGATATGTAAACTACCCACAAACTCGTGTATTTGATTGTGAAATAGTAGAGACTTGAATTCAAGGCTTTAGATCCGTGAATTGTGATTTTTTATCATCTGTTCTATTGTCACATGTATTTAATGTTTAAATAGATATTTTATACTAGAGTTCACGCACACATTATGTGTACCCAAAAAAAAAAAAATCACAAAATAGAGGAAAATTTTTGATAAATTTTACTAATTTCTACCAATATTTTTTACTTTATAAATTATATATATATATATAGAGAGAGAGAGAGAGAGAGAGAGGACATGCTAATATAAGTTATATTAGTATTATGAATTTGAAGGTTGTACCTTATGCATTGGCCTAATGTTCTTCATAACCCATCAATGCATGATAACTCCAATGCTAGTGTTATTATAACTTACGACACTTTATATCCCACTAATGTACAAGGTACAACTCCCAATGCGGATGGATGTTGATATAAGTTGTATCAGCATGTGCTTACTTAATCATCATCCTATAACTTAAATTAACATGTTTTTACCTTACGGGGACTAAAATATATAGGATGATAATCATGTGAGTATGTGCTAATATAAGTAATTTAGTACCATCCATTAGCAATTGTACTATGTCCATTGACCTAATGTATCGCATGATCTACTAATGTAAGGAATACAACCCTTAATACTTATATCAACACGTGCTCACCTGATCAAGATTGTATATATATATATATATATATATATATATATATATATATAAAACAAGGAGAACCACAAACATGCCTAACAAGATTGGCACCTTAGATGCTTTTGATCATGTGCTATTGGACCTTTAAATATTATTAATAAAAGGAAAATAAATATATATATAGTTGATGAAAAATGAAAAAAGATAATGTCTAATTGACTGATAACATATCATGAATATTATTTAAATGGAGTTTTTGACCATTTACCAAAACTCCCCGACCCATTTCAAAGAAAAAACCATTCTTCTTCTTCCATAACAACCTGCGTGGCCTCATCCATGAAGGCTTTCATAAACTTTTTGGAACTTCTTAAAGGAGGGTCAAACCCATCCCTTGTGGGATGGCCTTACATTAAGAAACCTCTCTCTCTCTCTCTCTCTCTCAATTCCCCAACTACAAATGCGTGTATTAATTTTAGTTTTTCCTCTCTAGTCAACGAAAGACATCACAAATGGACCCATTGTATAAAATTTATCCTCAAAGGCGTGTTGGAATCCCTTCCCCGAGTCCTACCTGGCTTACGCACCCCACAAGATGCCACTCACAGTTTGAATGCCAGCCAATCACAGCCACCTCAACTCTAAAACAAAACATTCCGAAGCTTCACGAAAACTGGGCTCCACATCCAATCCACGCTATTCCGCGCGTGCCCCGCACGTAACGTTGAAACCACTCATAAAACGCCGACGTTGCTGACGTCATCACATGTTCCATCTCCACTTCCAATGACTCAACTGCCCTTCCCGGTTACACTCAATTCAGTCGCTGTAGTGAAGGGTGCTTCCGGTGATTCCGCATAAACTGGACGGACCAGGTTCTTGGTACCTCCGCGCACGTGTTCCAGGTTTGTACACGTGGGAAATTCCTTTTACGCTCGTGTGAGCGCACACACACACATAAGCACGCCCGTTGCCCACCTCAGCCGCCTGACTTCTTCGTTAAAGATGTTCCTCGTGTCAGCCACTGTGACGTCTCGCAGTGCAAAACCTCTCTAGGGTTTCTTCACATTCTCCATTCGCCGATTCACACCGTCAACTCACCCAGTTGGACTTCTCTCTGCGTCTTGGGGTTAGTGTTTTGTTGTCTGTTTTGGTCTTGTTTTTTATGGTTCAGCTGATGAATTCCGGCAAGATCTCGCCGGAATCGGAGATGGGCTGCCGGAAAATGTTGCCGGTGAAGTTGGAGGTTGGGGACTCGCTGGAGGAACAGCACGGCCCGGTTCAGAAGAAATCGAAGCTTGACTCGTCTCAGCAGGTTTGATTTTCTTCTTTCCACTCACCCTGTTTGGTTGATGGGAAAACGGAGGAGAAGAAAAATAAAGTTTTTGAATCGTACATTTTTATTTGTTACTCTTCTTTTTCTGATATGTGGAAAACCTTAACTCGGTTAAGCCGATTGTTATGTTAAAGCTCACATGTTTGGAGGTTTTAGTTTTTCTCTGTTTGGTTGCTGAGATCTTAATTTCCTTAATTTTCGTACATTTTCTCAGCAACCACAAAAATCGTTGCCCTTTTTCCCTACCCCCCCCCCCCCCCCCCCCCTTTTTTTTTCCTCATTCCTTTAAGTTGTTTCCCTTGCTGACATACGTGACCAATTGTAAGAACAATCTTGTGAAAATTTGGGTAGTTCTTATGGTAAGTACGTCATTTGGACTCTCATTTTGTATAAAGCACATTTTGAGGAATGGAGAAGAAGTGTAAGATTATTTTTATGGTGGCTAATTGATTTCAAAATTGTTTAGGTGGATGATCACTCACTAAAGTGTTGATATTTCTCCCAAGTTTTATTTACTTTTTCTTTTTCAAGAAAATAATTTTTTTTTGCTGATCGTTTTGGAATTCGGATAGTAGGTTATCGGATGATTCTTACTACATGTTACATTGTTATTTATTTTGAGTTGCTTGTTATTTGATAATAACTAAGTTGATTGAGTTGGTGTTAATGGACATTGATCATCTATATGGCCTTGTTTTTCACCAGCAATGGAACTCAGAAACAAATGCCTTTCCGATTCCTCCTTCACAATACAATCCACTTGATGAGCCAAGCCCGCTGGGTTTGCGTCTCAGAAAGAGCCCATCACTTTTGGATTTGATTCAAATGAGGCTCTCTCAAGAAAATGCTTCTAAAGTAGAAACTCTAAGCAAGAAAGATCACAAGGGAACTGCTGTTTCCAGTACTACAGATAAGCTCAAGGCTTCGAATTTTCCTGCTTCAATTCTGAAAATTGGGACTTGGGAGGTATCCACGAGTGCTTTTGGACTCACTTGTCATTAAAGAATATAAAATCTTCTTTTGATGTTCATATAGCTTGATGTTGAAAGGAATTATATTGCATTGCAGTATGCATCAAGATATGAGGGTGACTTGGTGGCAAAGTGTTATTTTGCAAAGCATAAGCTTGTATGGGAAGTCCTAGATGGTGGTCTCAAGAATAAGATAGAAATTCAGTGGTCAGATATCATGGCTTTGAAGGCGAATTACCCTGAGGATGGACCAGGGACTCTGGATATAGTGGTAATTTACTTCTGTCTAACGTCGTAGTCATTTCTTTTCTCTCTCTCTCTCTCTCTCTCTCTTCATATACATGTACAAACACAAATTGTTGTTGGTGATGTAGATATTGTAAGTAATGATTTTTTGGTGCAGCTAGCTAGACAGCCCCTTTTCTTTAGGGAGACAAATCCACAACCCAGGAAGCATACTTTATGGCAAGCAACTTCAGATTTTACTAATGGACAGGCAAGCATACACAGGTATTCATTAAATTCTTGTACTATATTTAACTGCTAAGTATTTGGTAGGTGTTATTGCTTAGAGGTTCATATGGAATATCCAAGAATAGCAACTAGCAATATTATCATTAAAGTGTATAAGAATAATGGAAACTACTAAACATATTGTCATGTTTGTTTTTATTTTTACATAAATTAAGACCTTAAATCTTATGCAAAATTTTAAACCTAGGAAATTTAGTAAAGCAATGTGCAAATCAAGCAAATAGAATTTTTTTCTCAAATGATTCCCGCAAATTAGGAACAAATCTGTAGAATACATCATTAACTTAAAACCTACAAGGCCACCTACACATGGAGCAAAAATAAATTCTAAATCAAATGATGCATGTGCATAATGGGCAAAGCCATTAAAGACCTCAACAACATATTTAGATTTTATTTTATATTTTTTTCTCTTCCAACATATTTATACTGAGTAATAAAACATTAAAAGAAACATACTTCCTCTAGTTTGCTGGGGTTTCTTTATTTGTTATAAAGACAGATTGGCAGGCTGTTTGCATTTAGTTTCTTTTGTGTACTCTTGTTGTTTGATCTCTGTTTGGGTGGTTTTTATGTGGACTGCTTGGTCTCATTTGTAACCCTCTTTTATTTATTAATAATATTCTCGATTTTCTTCTTGTTGATAAAAAAACTGTACTTTTTTATTTTTTAAAATTCTAATAGGTTTTTTGATTGAGACTCTAGTTTTGCATATGCCAATAAGGATAACATTAGTAACTCAAAATTTAACAAATATTTTAAACTTATTAGTACTGCAGGTGATGGTAATTGAGAAAAGGTTTATGTGAAATTCAGTGGCTTATGGCTGAAAACGAGGATAAAATTGCATTCCAAACTATTTATATACCAGTACGTGGTAGCATACTGTATATTTAGATCTGTGGCTATTGCTACCGATACCAAATTGGGAAGTATCTTTCATTATCATTTTTGTTTTTGTTTGGGATAGTGTTAAGTTTCCAACCCAATAGCCTAAGCTAGTGAGTGGAGGGCCTAAATAGGCATATGAAGACATGTTTAACTTGATATTTGATCAATGTGGGATATGGTATTCTCCAACACTCCCCCTCATGTGCAGGCCCAACATGATAGAAATGGGTTTGTAACGTGAACAACAAATACGGGCTCAATAGGCCCAGAAATGACATGCTTTGATACCATGTTGAGTTCCTAAAAGCTCAAGCTATTAAGTGGAGAGCCCAAATAGATATACGAAGCAATGTCAAATTTTATAATTAATCAATGTAGGATGTGGTATTTTTCAAACACTCCCCCTCACATGTAGGCCTCCTATCACTTGGACAACAAATACGAGCTCACAAATGAATGAAACAACCCAAGAATGACGTGCTCTGATACCATGTTAAGTTTCCAACCTAAAAGCCTAAGCTATTAAGTGGAGGGCTCAAATAGGTATATAAAGCAATGCCAAATTTCATAATTAACTAATGTGGGATGTGGTGTTTTTCCAACACTCCTCCTTACGTGTAGGCCTAATAAGATAGAAACGGGCCTTTTATGTGGACAACAAAGACGGGCTCACGTGCGAAATGGACACAGGAACAATTTGCTCTGATACCATGTTAAGTTTCCAACCTAACAGCCGAAGCTGATAAGTGGAGGGCTCAAACAGGTATATGAAGACATTTTTAACTTTATATTTAATCAATGTGGGATGTGGTATTTTCCAATACTCCCTTTTATGTGTAGGCATAACACGAAAGAAACGAGCCTGTTACGTGAACAACAAAGAGGAGCTCAATAGCCCAGGAATGACATGTTTTGATACCATGTTAAGCTTCCAACCAAACATGTATATGAAGACTTGTTTAACTTGATATTTAATCAATGTGGGATGTGGTATTTGTCAACACTCCCCCTCATGTGCAGGCGTAAAACGATAGAAACAGGCTTGTCACGAGTGAAATAGGCCCAAGAGCAATAATGACAATAACCTGGCTTTGATACCATGTTAAGCTTCCAACCCAAATAGCCTGAGCTAGTATGTGGAGGGCAGTATATGAAGACATGTTAAATTTGACATGGGATGTGGGATTTCCCAACACTCCCCCTCATGTGCAGGCCTAACAAGACAGCAACAGCTTGTCACATGGGCAACAAATATGGACTTAATAGGCCCAGGAACGTTTCCAACCTAAAAGGCTAAGCTATTAAGTGGAGGGCCCAAACAGATATATGTAGCAATGTCAAATTTTATAATTAACCAATGGGGGATGTGGTATTTTTCCAAGATAGAAAACAGGTACAATGTGGACGAGGAGTCCAGCATTAAAAAAAAAAGGCCTCAGGTCTTCAAAATCAAATCAGACAACCGTTAATACCCAACCACTGGTTCAACATATGCACAATCAAGTATACCTCCCAAAATCCAATAGAAAACCTCCCTCCACCCTAAACCTAAAACAAGACCACAACTTCAAGGAGGGTACCAATGACCTCCCATGTGCCTTCTCGTAGCACTTAGATGGGAAAATTCCATCCAATTTTTGAGAATCAAGAAAAAAGGAACCCCTTAAAACAGTTTGTTCACCGAAGCCCATAAAGAAGCAAAAGAACGAATTCTGTCCCACGGGATTGCTTCTTCAAGCTCCTCTTACTGCTTTTCTTTTTGATAGGAGTAGGTTGCTTGCTGCTCATCAAAGCCGTAGCTTACTGCTCACTTGCTATCTACTAAACGAGTCTTCTTGCCTGGCCCCTATCTTTACAATTTCCACAGGCGGACTATGGGTTGGGGGGGGGGGGGGGGGGGGGGGAGTGGGTGGGCTGGTCACGGAGATAAAGAATAGATACTCCCTGAGGTTACGAAAGCTCTCCTCATTCACATGCAGGTACCAAAAATCCTCTTTTCTGAAGATGACAGATAAATAGGATGCCCAAAAAAGTTTTGAATGGTGAGAGTCCTTTTCAAGTTCTTAAGCCTAGTCTAGAAGCATGCGCTAGTCTCACCCATCATAACCCTTCCGTGTCAAAAAGGTGCTTCTAAAGGCCACAAGACCACTCACTGTGCAAAAAGAGTTGATCCATTGACTTACTATTCTTGCAAAGGCGGGCAAAGCACACACTGTTGGGGTTATAAACAAAACATTGATCTTTTCTTTTGAATCATATCATTGGTGTTTGTTCTGTGATGAGAGGCTGATCATACCAAGACCTTGATCTTAAAAGCTACTTTTACTTTCCAAATCAGCTAGCTGGGAGGAAAGTAGGGCAAAAGGATCCTCAATAGTATTATTAAAGAAAGATTTACAAATTACAAAACACCTTTATGTGTCGTTTTCTCCTTGTAATCATAGAAGTTTAGGATCTTTTGCTATTATTCATACTGATGGTTGGGGTCCTTTTAGAGTTGTTTCCTCATCTATGTATCATTGGTTCGTTACTTCGTTGGTGATTTCTCTCAAACAACATGGGTGTATTTGTTAAACCATAAAAGTGATGTCTTTTCTTGTTCGTAGATTTTTCATAAAATGTTGTTCACAAATTCTAATCACCCATTAAGATTGTTCATTTAGACAATGGAGATAAATATATCTATGGGGGTTTGGATATTATTTTGGTGACCATGGCATATAATTCATCTCTCTCTCTCTCTACCAAGACTCGAACCCTAGGCTTGTGCCTCACAACTCATATGCAAAGTTAACAAGCTACTAGGATTCTTGGTGACCATGGGATAGTTTTGGTATTCCTTCAATGGTGTTGTTGTGTGAAAGAATCGTTATCTTCTAGAGGTGTCGAGGGCCTTACTTTTTCTATGCATGTTCCTTCTCGTGTTCTGAATTTCAAGGCACTTGTTCCTTCTCATGTCTTTGGATGCGTCTGCTTTTTCCATATTTCAAGATAGGGTAGGGAGTAAATTGGATCCAAGAGCCCTTCGATGTGTGCGTTTTTTTTTTTTTTTTTTTTTTTTTTTTTTTGGGCTACTCTTCTACTCATAAGGGTTGCTATTGTCCTCCATTTGGAAAGAAGTTTTTGTCTGTTAGGGTTACTATTAGACTTATGTTATCAGCCTATGTTCTTTTGTTCTTTTCTACTAGCATAAAGGTATTTTTATAATTTCTATGTCTCTTTTATATAAATAACAAAAATTTGGTGAGGGGCTAATTATTTGATTAAGCCCTGAACCTATTTCTCCAAATCTTCTCTCATCTTCTCTTTTCTTCTTTTTTCATTACTGAACAACATGGCCTGAAGCGGGGTAGTTGGGAACTTGGGACGATATATTCCTCATTCTCAATTTGGTTTTCGTATTATGGATCTTGGCTCATGTTTTATGGCATTTCGATCAACCCAAACCCTATATCTCACAACTCAACTATGTTCTTTAAGTCTATGCCGACTTATCTTCTTAGGGGGAGAACAAATGTGAAGGGCAATCTCCTTTGGTGTGGCCTACAGTTGCCTATCTTACAGTTGATCCTGTTGATGTTGTTCCAAATATTGAGGACTAGTGGCAGACTGTTAAGGAAATGCAAGTTTACTTGAGGAGACAGAAGGATAAGATTAATGCTCCTCCATTCTATCAACCATCTTTAGACTTTGATAATCTTACTATCACAACTGTTACTAATCCCATCGATATATCTAATACTTCCATTGATGATCCTACTATCGGTTATCACTACTGGTGCCGTTCTCGCTAATATATCAGATGCTTCCTTTGATGATTCTGATGTTACCATTTGCTCTTTGCAAAGGAGTTGGTCATGTACCCAACATCCTATGTCTAACTTTGTCTTTTATTATAATCTCTCACCATTGTATTGTGCCTTTGTTTCTCAGTTGTCTTATGTTTTTATTCCTCAAAGTTTACAGGATTCACTTAGCGATCAGAAAATGGAAGAAAGAAATGAATGAAGAAGTGAGAGCTCTTCAATAAAAATAATAATTGAGAAATAGTTAAGTTACTTGAAGGCTAGAGGACTGTGAAATGCAAGTGCGTGTTCACAGTAAAACATAAAGCATATTCGGTGGAGAGATATAAAGCGAGATTAGGGACAAAGGGCTAAACATAGACTTATAGGATTGACTATTGGGAGATGTTTGCTATTTTTGCAAAGATGAGCTACATTTGTGTTTTGTTGTCCATAGCTGCAAATTTGGGTTGGTCGCTCCAACAACTTGATGTGAACAATGCCTTCCTTCGTGGGACTTAAAGGAGGAGGTATATATATGTGTTCCTCTTGGTTTTGTGGACTGCTCGACCGGTGGCAAAGTGTGCAAGTTGAGGAAAGCATTGTATATGGGTTAAAACAATCTCCTGAAGCATGGTTTGTGAAGTTTACTTGAGCTATGTTGAGATGTGGCTGTATGCATAGTCATGTAGACCAAGCTTTGTTTATCCAACATTTGTTCCAAGGCAACGAAATGGGGATGATGCGGAGGAAATGCAAAAATTTAAAAACTTACTTGGTCTAGGAGTTTGAAATTAAGGACCTAGGAAGCTTAAAGTAATTTTTGGGCATCAAAGTTGCTAGATCTCATAAAGTTATCTTTATTTCTCAGAGGAAATATGTTTTGGATCTGCTCAAGGAAATACGTATGCTTGAATGTAAAGCATGTGACACTTTGATAGAGTAGAATCATAAACTAAGAGAAGATATAGAGGGAGCCTTGGGGAAATTGATTAATCTATCCCACACTTGTGTAGAGTGTGTGCTGCGAGTGTTGTGAGTCAGTTTATGCATGTCCTCTGTAAGTTTCATATGGAGGCTATCTGTCAGATTATTTGATACTTGAAATTTGCTCCCAGAAAGGGGTTCTATTCTTGAGACATGATTAATAGATCCTGATTGGGTTGGTTCCATTACTTATGGGAGATATACATTTGGTTACCCTACCTTTGTCGGGGGAAATCTCATAACATGATGCAACAAGAAGCACTTAGTGGTAGCTAGATCAAGTGTAGAGGCAAAGTTTTGATCAATGATACATGGAGTCTGTGAGCTATTGTAGTTGAAGATTTTGATGAAAGAACTGGGTTTTGATTGTAAGGATCTGATACAACTGTGTTGTGACAACAAAGTGGCTATTAATATTGCTCATAATCCTTTTCAACATGATAGGACTAAGCACATTGAGATTGACAGACTTCATCAAAGAAAACTTGAATTCTAAGAGATTTATGTGAAGTTTGAAGATCAACTTGTAGATAATTTAACAAAAGGGGTTTCGGGGGGGAACTAACTTGGACAGGTAGGCATGTGTGATATCTTCACACCCGTTTGAGAGGGAGTGTTGAATGTTATGTTCTTTATTTCTCTATTTTTATGTTATTTCTATGTTGAAGAGTATTTATGTAATTTCTTCTATAAGGTAGTACACACACACACACACACACACACACACATACACACATATATATATCAAGTTACAAGGGAGAGAACCTTAATTGACTCTCTCTCTCTTTTATTCCTCTCTTCCTTTTTCTCGTTCTCGTTCTCTCTATATTCTATGATTATACACAACTTCAATTCAGGGGAGGGGAAGTATTTCCCATTTGCTGTATACTGATGACACTATTGTGTTTTGTGATGCTTCTAGCTCTCAGTTGCGGTATCTTAGATGTGTTTTGTTGTGTTTCGAAGTGGTGTCTGGACTGAAAGTGATTTAGGTAAAGTGAGCATATTGTAGTGGGTGATGGAATTGATATGGGGGAGCTGGCCTGTAATTTGGATTGCAATGTGGGTACTTTGCCATTGGGAGCAGCATACAAGAGCACTTAGTTGTGGGACTCGGTTGTGGAGTGTTTTGCAAAGAGATTGAGTGGGTGGAAGAAGGCTTATTTATTGAAAGGTGGGAAAGTGACTGTTTTGTGGAGTACTTTAGCAAGTCTCCCGACCTGTTTTGTGTCTCTATTTCGTATAGTGGTAGCAGTGGCCAAGAGATTGAAGAAGTTGCAAAGAGATTTTCTGTGGGTAGGATTAGGGGATGAGTGTGAGATGCATTTGGTTGATTGGAACATAGTTTGTTCTCTGAAGGAGGGGGGTTGGGTTTAAGGCATTTGGTGGTCATGAGTAAGGTTTTTTTGGGAAAGTGGTTGTGGAGATTTGCGGTTGAGAAAAAAGCTTTATTGAGAAAGGTATTGAAAGAGTTGAAAAAAGGTTGGATGGTTAGAAGAAAGCTTTGATCTCTAAGGGGGGAGACTGGTTTTAATATAGTCAGTGTTATCTAGTATCTCTATCTATTATATGACCTTATTTAGAATGCTCTCAAAAGTTGTTAATGTTGGGCCACAAACACAATTACGTAGTGTATGAATTAAGAAACAAAATATTCACTCAAGACAAATACCAAGTCTACTAGTGAATTTAAACCAACACCAATATTCTAGGAGTGCACTAGTAACAAACTACCAGCCAAGCAACTGACAACAAGCCAACTATGTCTATGGAGCAATTTATCAAACGCTTAGAGAGCAGGAATAAAATCACTCAACAAACAACACCAAAAACATGTGGTTCGGTGAGAAAACCTCAACCTATATCCACGAGACGAGCTTTGATCAATCCACTATATCAAGTCATGAATACAATGGTTTTCCACTCAAGTTTATACCCAATACTTGAGTTAATACAATGGGCCAGGCTATTGCCACCACATAAAATACTCTAAGCCCCCCTTTAATTAAAATAATTTCTTAAATTCTTTACATTCAAATGTACATTTACCAATAAGGACATGTCTACTAAAAGACCTAAATAAAATTTTCCTATCCCCATCCCACTCCACTCCACTCCACCCCTAACTCCAAAAACATTACACCATCTGTAGACTTCATACTCTCACAAACTTTATGTACATGAAAAATTAGTGTTTCTCATGTTATATTGAATAATGGATGAGAAAATCATTGTTAGGGATGGTATTAGCAGCTTAAAGGTAAGTATTTATACATTTTTTGTTGAGTTTAACTTCAGTTTTTTGTATACTAAATTTCGCCTTGTTCGGATTCTTGAATCCGAACATATTTAAAATGCTCATTTTTGTAACACCGAATGCTTTTAACACATTCCAATTTATAAATCCGAAAAAATTTCTTTTGTTCTGTTTTAAAATTCCAAGCAACTTAAAAAATCACGTTTTAGAATTGTTCAGTTATGTAATTCCAAACAAATGGATGTTGTTCAACTCTAGGAATCCAAACAAGCTTGTGTTGTTCCATTTTAAAATATCGAACAACTTAACTATACAAATCCCATTTTAGAATTGTTCGTTTATGTAATTGTTCGTGTCAGCATCGGTTTCCAGTGAATCGTGGATGACGATGTTGCTATTGGCTGTGGTAAAGGGAAAAGGGGTTGGCTTTGTCTTTCTACTTCTAAAGAGCGCGACTCCAAAGGGAAAGGGGCTTGAGAAGGACGTATTAGGGGTGGGGTGGAAAAAGGTTTAAGGTTTTCAGATATATTATTAAGGGTATTTTAGGAAGATAGGGGGTGCAAACACCAAAATTTGAGGGGATTTAATTTGTGGGGGGGGCTTAAAGTATTTTATGTGGTGGGAGTAGCCTGGCCTCAATACAATTAATAATGGAGAAAACACAATGTTACCTCTTGAAGCTTTTCAAACCCTAACCTTCAACCACTTGAATCACCCAAACAACTTGTTGGAGAAGAACCAAATCAAAGTGAGATAGCCATGGTTCAAAGTCACGGTCACAGAGGCCGTCACGTATTGGTCATAGTCATCATGGTTGCAGCCGTCTTGTCACATTTCTAGTGAGACGCAACATTATGTATGAAAGAAGGCTAAAACAAAATCCAAAAAAAAAAAAAAAAAAAAATACACTTCAAAAAAGAAAAAGAGAAAAAAAAAAAGAAGAAAAATCAGAAAAAAATAGGGCAATCACATTAGAAGCATAAAACAACCAAAACAAATAATTTAGGACACATAAAATGGTTAAAAGCATCAAACTAGGTAGTAGCGGTCTGTGTTAGTAATAAGAAACTCAATATTCAAGTCTCAAATATAGAATATAAGATAAGATATCTAGATCAAATTTTATCCAATAAGTCAATTAAATAAATTAAGATGGTAGAAAAATAATACTAGAATGCATTTTACAAAACTATGGCTCACTACCACGTCAAGTGATGGTGAGGCTCAAAGTCATCATCTTTCAAAAAAAAAAAAAGGGCTCAAATTCATTATCATGTCCAGGTCTAGGCCTAGTCATCATCAATTTAAAGATTTAATGACTATTTTTAATTCATTTCCACAAAATAGAAAATTTAAAATGATCAAAAGTATAAAAGAAGTGTAAATATCAATAAAAACTACATAGACTTTATATATCTTAAACTTGCACTTCTAGATCAAGTAAAATAATGTGCTTGGGTTTTGTGGATTTTCCCTGCAACTACTCTTCTTCTCGCGTTCGATATTGTTGGGTTCACACTTTTGAAAAGCAACGACAGAGAACAATCCATAAAGAGAGGCCATTTTTGAGGCCATTCTCTCAACATGGACATAATCCACTGTTATGTGTATGACGAGATAGGGCATGAGTTTTACAGTAACGTTATCACGTCTTGTAACGAAAGGCTTTGAGACCTTGATGTCACGGGCATAACGTCATGGTTTCGGGCATGACTTTGAACCATGGAGACAGCAAGCTCCACTTGATTTTGCAAAAGGTGATTAAGGTAGGAAGCCCCAAAGACCAATGCCGTGATTTCCCCCTTTCTTCTGCTGCTCTCTCTGTGTAATTCTCTCTATGCCTCCTTGGGTAGCAAGAAGAGAATAAATAGAAAACCTTAGGGCAGCTTTCTGCCTTGGGTAATAAGAGAACTAAACCTTTGGGCCTTGGGTTATTAAAAAAACCCATATGGGCCTGGACAATACCAGCCAGCCCACTAACACAACAGTTAATAGGTTAGAAAGGATGATGCGTGATTTCTTATTGGAAGGTAGTGGGCAAGGGAGAAGGGATCACTTGGTCAATTAGGATACTGCTTCTCATTCAAGAAGTAAAAGAGGTCTCGCCTTGGGTAATCTTATTGAAAGGAACATTACTTTAATTTGGAAGTGGTTATGGAATTTTCCCATTGAGTGTGATTCTTTTTGGCATGCTGTAATTAAAAGCAGATATGGGCTTCAGGACAATGGGTGGGATTCTCAGATGGGTAATAGGGTGTCAGCCTAGTGTCCTTAGAAATTTATTTCTTAGGGTTTGCATTGTTCTTTGAATCTTACCGGTTTGGTTGCGGGGAACGGGGATAAGATTCGTTTTTGGGAAGATGTTTAGAGAGGGGAGGATTCCTTTTCTACTATTTATCCCCGGTTTATAATTTATCTTTAGCTCATAATGCCTCTCTTTCTAGTTTTGTCACTACCTATTCGGTTCCTCATAGTTGGGATTTCAAGTTCTTTGAAATCTAAATGATATAGTATTCTGAAATCTCTTCTTTTTTATAACTACTTGATGGGGTTTCCTTAAGGCAATCAGTTCTTGATAGGAGGGTTTAGTTAGCTCACTCTTCTGGAGCTTTCTCTTGTAAATAATTTTTTAATGTTTTTTGGTTGATTATCCTTTTTTTACTATTTTTCTTCCTTGTAAGATGACTTGGAAAGTAGAAGTGCCACTTAAAGTACAGTTGTTTGCTTGGTCTGTTGCTCATAAGAGAATTGATAGTAATGGTAAGTTTCAGAGGAGGAGACACTTTTCTTGTTTATTCCCTCAGTGATGCATCACATGTAGAAGGGCTGAAGAAAATGCTGATGATCTTTTTCGACATTGTTCAGTAGTAGGGTGGTTGTGGCAGAAGCTTTTTCAGCTTGCTGAGGTGTGCTGTGTTTCTCTCATCTCTCGTAGTCAGATGTTTGAGATTGATTTTGGTGGTTTTGGGAAGGGCAAGAAGGCCGCTACTCTTTGGAGGTGTGCTGTTTTGTAGTGTTCTGGGTTATTTGGTTGGCAAAGAATGCCAGGATCTTTGAAGATTGGTTTGATTCCTTGGAAGGATTGTGGGATCAAATTAATTTTTTCACTTTTTGGCTTCCTTTTGGGCTTCTGTTTGTTGGGCTTTTGTGGGTATCCCTTTGTTTGTTATCAAGTTGGATTGGAAGGCAGTTTGTGATGTTTAGTTTCTTTTGTTACCTGTAGTTTTTCTTTTTTCTTCATTAGGTGGACTTCTTGTTTCCTTTTGTAACTTTCTTCTTTGTATCCTATTAATATCATTTTTGTTGCTTATCAAAAGAAAAAAGAAAAAGAAAAAAAGAAATGTAGTGTGGTGGAAGTTTGGGAGTAAATAAGGGGACTGGTTGTATGGGTAGGTTTATGGAAGAATATAAGGAGAGGGAGTGTGGTTCCATTAGATTCTAGAAGCATGTGTGGCGTGGTGAGCATTCTTAGAGAGGAGTGTCCTAACCTCTTTGAGTTGGCTGTTAATAAGGAGGCTTGGTGGTAGATTATTGAGGTGGGCTAATGACTTCCTTAGGTGGGAGCTGGTGTTTGGGAGGAATTTTCAGGATTGGGAGATGGAGGAGGCAGTGATGTTCTTTGGGAAGATTTATTCAACCATGGTTGAGGGAGAGAAGGGGGGGGGGGGGGGGGGGGGGGGAAGGGGGGAGGATGGCATTGTGTGGAGAAAAGGGAGGAATGGTGGAGTTAACTCTTATTACAATGCTTGGTTGGGTCAGATGGGAGTGGTTTCTTGGAGTCTACAGTTTGGCCCCTGAAGTCCCCTTGAAGGTAGTTTTCCTCACTCAGGTTTCTTGCTGGGGAAAATGTTTAATCATTAGTAATTTGGAGAAAAAAGGTTTTCAGTTACCTAACTGGTGTGTATTATGCAAAAGGGAGTTTGTGACCATGTATCATTTGCTTATTCCTTGTGTTGTGGCTAGAGAGATGTGGGACTCGTGTGTGAGTTTGTTTGGGATTAAGTGGGTGATGTAGAGGAAGGTTATTTAGGTGATGGAATCTTGGCGGTGCAAAACCTCCAATAAGGCTGCCATGGCTATTTGGAAGTTTGTACCACATGTGTCGTTGGGGAAAGAAAGGAATAGTAGGACCTTTGCTGGTGAGGAGGTTTCAGTACAGGCCTTGAGGAGACGAGTTTTTGAAATTCTTTTTGCTTTGGGGGAGCCAAATAATTTTTGTAATCGGTTACCCCTGAAGGATTTTTTTGGATTCTATGATGTTATAGTCCTTTTGAATTCTCTTACGTCATAGTTCTTTTTTCTGTAGACATCCAGGAGCTTTTGCTCTCTCTTTTTTTCTTTTTATTTATTTATTATTTATTTATAAAATTATACTTTATCAAATAAATTTACCATCCTACCCTTTAGTCATTGAGCTGTTATATTCCTTAATTACCCAATTTAAACCTCTTGATCACTTAAAAAATGTTTTTGTAAAAGAACTTTTAAAGATCATATATATATATATATGATAGAAAAACAGTTGACGAATTTACTAAAAACAACTGCTGCTGGTTTGGGTAGTCAAACTCCTTACCTTAACTTGAGGATATTTACTGTCTGGAAGAGAGTATGAAATCCCTATATTGTGTTCCCACTGACAATTGATCTCCCAAGATATCTGGGTATTGATCTAATGAGACCTCACTGCTGGGAAGTTAAAAGTAATTAATATTGAAACTTGATGCATTTAGTTGTTATAAGAATAACCCAAATAATATGATAGTAATTAACTAATTACTGATGTGTTCTTAAGGCCATCCCATTTAGTGTATTCTCAACACACCAACACTTTGATGTAGAGTCAAATGCTCTGGTGATTGAGACTATTTATCCTGCCAAATAGAGGTTAAGTGTGACATATTCTTTTCAGATAAAGTCATAAAGCTTGTCACTGATTGCAGACAAATTCAAACTAGTGAATCTTGAATGTGAATCACTAACCACCCCCCCCCCCCCCCCCCCCCTCCCCTTTTTTTAAGACTGATTCACATACATAATCACATCCTATAGGAATCTGGTTCATTTCATGAATGCATATAAAATTTAGCCACATGTATGGAATATATGAAGTTCAATAGCAAATCAAATATATTATTAGAAATAAAATGACAAACTAATTTTCTTTGAGGGCATAAAATCCCCAACAAGATCACCACAATCCTTGCACTCTAAATGCCACCCTCTTTAGCTTTAACATATCTGCATAGATGAGGAGAAACAGGTGGTGTCAATTTTCTAATACACATGCTTTATCATTGTTGTGATAATGATGGTTTTGTAGTTTATATGTACCTTTTATTTATCAGCATGATTCAGCCTGAGTTAATTCATTGTGAAATGCATCTAACATCTACTACTAACTCTATATTAATGCAGAACATTTTTATTATAATATATTGCGGACTGTTCTCTCTTTCTCCAATGTTTTCTGTTGTCACGTTGAAATATTAGCATTGCTGTTTTCGTTCTCCTTAAGTCATCTTACTAAAATCTGCTTTACTTACAGTATGTGTATTTATATAAGCTTTCTTATTTTAGCCATACATGTGAAATAGGTCAGTGGCTATGCCTTAGTTGTTTGATGTATTTATCTGAGAGTTATAACTAATCACTACCAGATATTGAATGTGTAATGATGATGAAATTCTTTAACTTTGTGATTATAGGCGACATTTTCTGCAGTGCCCACAAGGCTTGTTGGGAAAGCATTTTGAAAAGCTTATTCAGTGTGATCCCGACTCAACTTTCTAAGTCAACAGCCGGAGATTGTGTTAGAATCTCCATATTTTGAACCCAGAGTTTCTATTTTTGAGAGCCCAGATGAATCCAAATGCCATGGTTTTGATGTGAAGAGTGAGGAGGGCTCCGCTTTCTATGGTTTGCATGATGCAGCATCACCATCTGGAGCTCAATCTTCTTCTTCTTCAAAGAATCAGCAACAAGATTCTATTTCTGGACCTCCAGATTATTTTTCTCGGGAAACTCCCTCTCCCACCTCAGGTAAGTTATGAAGTTAGGAAGTAATTTATTGTGAGTATGATGCTAATCTGCTATTAATATTTCTCTGCATTATCCTGGTCACATAGAATGATAAGTACATGACTCATTATGTTCTTTTTAATAAACCTAGGTAAATTTTTGCGTAAATTACAAGAAACCTTCCTAATGTTTGGCCCCTTTTCACGTAGACCCCCTAAAGATAAAAATGGTTGCAATGTCGAACCCCAACACAACAACCCCCCCCGCATGGGGCCTGCCCGCAGGTGGCCATGGGGGACAGCTTACAAATTTAGCAATTAGTGCCACCATTAATCGCCTGTGAGTCCATGACCACCATTAATTCCACGTACGGCAATTAACAATGGCACTAATTACTAAATTTGTAAGCTGTCGGGGGGACATTGCAACCATTTTTTCTTGTGGCGATTTATGTGAAAAAGAGCCAAACATTAGGGGGGTTTCTTGCAATTTACCCTAAATTTTTTTGTAGGGTTAGTAATAGGTATGATGATTGGTGCTTGCCCTCAGATTTTTTTTTCTTATGTCATTCCTTTTTTCCCCTTATCTTCTCCCTTCTAATGATGATTGGTGTTTTGAGATAATAAAATTTTGTTGTAAAGGAAGTCATTGAACTTCAACTAGCACTTTCAACTGCACAACCAAAATATATATAATTGATCTATGGCTGACTATGTCCAACCTGTTGAGTTTTGGCAACTAGCCGTTTATTGAGAAGGTTGATTGTATCCTTTTAATAATCTCATGATTAGTCCCTATAGATTCATTTTCTTTTCTTGGGGTTGGTGTATGAGTGTATCATGTAACTTTTTCTTTGTTTGTAAAATATAAATTTCACGCATGTTTGTCTTGGTGTATGGTTGGAAGAACTGTGAGGATTCATTTTTTTCTCAGGGTTGATGCTTTATTAAATATTTTCTTTGTGAACGCCTGATTGTTTTAGAACTGTTATTTTAAATAAATTATATTTTTTCTACTTCTGTTTGCTTGTGTATGGATAGCAGACAAGTAACTTTTGATGCAAATACTAGCATACTGACCTGAATAAACAATGCATTATAAAGTCTGGCTAACCCTTTTCAATAGTGGTGGAGTTGGTATTCAGGTATCACTTTGTGGGGTGAGTTTATTGGAATCTGGGAATTATTTGAAAAATATTGTATTGGAAAAGTCTGGAAGTTTTCTGTTGTGTTGCAATTCACCAAGAATATTGTGAATGTCTAGCAGTAATTCAGGATCAATTTGGAAGATGTTTTTTTATATGCATTTAGTTGGGCTACTAGTTATTAGTTTATCACTCTTGAATCTCATGACAATATTAGCAGGCTTACTTGAAATAGTTGCAGATTGTTTGTGAAAACTCATGTTACATTCTTTAAATAAATAGTAAAAAATAGTGCTCTTTATAGGCAGTCTTACATTTTGATTGCTCTTTTCCTTTCTCAAAAGGGCCAAGTGCTTCTAAGTAGGCAGTTGATTGGAATGCTCAAACTAGTTCATATTCTGCCAATATGATCCCATGTATATGTGAAGCCATGAAGGCCTGTAAGTATTGGTTGGCACTTGGCACTTGGCACTGAGGTTTCATTCTAGAATATGTCTTAGTTCGCTAGAATCCATGGGTGAGCTAAGAGCACAACATGTTTGGCACATGTTTACATGTGCCAAAGCTGTTATCATGTTCAACATGCGTTCAACATAATCACAGCTCCTCTGTATCATTGTTCGTAGTTACTTCAGATTCAAGAGTCCAAGTCCACAACAATCAAGCGAATGACATGTGATGATAATTTGGTGGGAAGAGCAATTTGACCAAGTTGATTGAACTTTATATCAACATAAAGATGACATAGTTTACTTTATTAATCGTACATTATTATGTATTAATCGTACATTATTATGCATTTTCCAAAATTCTCTGAATTGAATTGTATGCTACATGTAAGATATGAAATTATTGCGGACTTGCGTAATTAGAGAGGAGAGCTGGAAACATAAATTCTTTTAGATGGATTGAAGAAAAAGACTAAAGAGTCATGCTAAGCAAGTATGAGTTAGAGTTACTAGGCTTTTGTTACGTGAACTACTTCGTTTGCAGATAACATGAAACAAGTTTTAGACATGATGGAAGTAGAGGAGGAAGAGGATGCATAGATGGTGCGGTCTTTGGAATAGTAGGTAGACCATTGCTTAAGTAGACTAATTCTTCGATATAGGTGTGTCTGACATGAGTCAGACATGTAGTGGACACTAGGGGTGAATTTGATTTCTGATTTAAAAATGGTAAGAGAGTATAATTGTAAGGGAAAGGAATATATTACGATAGTTTTTATTAACATTTTAAAAAAATTGGTCCATTCTTAAAAATTAAGTGAGATAAAATGAAGTTTTTGATGAGAGAAGAAGCACAAAGGTGGAGTGGGGGAATATAATTATATGTTGTGTAAATAGAAATACATAGTAATTTATTTATTGTAGTGTCTTTCTTGTGTCTATCTCCCATTTTCCAAGACTTTGTTACTTCCAATGTGTTGATAGTGTCAAATTTCTATCCCATGTACATTGATGTAGCTCTTCGGTAAAGTACTATTCGCATTAGTAGCTCCTTGGTGGAGTTCAATCAATTGTTATACATCGTCATTTGTAGAGTAGTGAAGAAATGATTGGAACTCTTTGAATATAATGTTTGATGAGTTGGTGGTATTATGATCACTAATAGTCTGACACTAAGGTTCGCTTGGATGAAGGAGTTTGATGTATTTGGGGGTGAGAAAGGAGTTGGAAATTGCAAGTGCCGAATTCCATCATTTTGGTTAGCAGGCAAAGGAGGTTCTCTAAAACACATGGAGGCATTTGAAGAAAGGAATTTGGGGGCCAAATTCTCCATGGATATTCCATATTTCACAAATCTTTAGTTGTGAGGAATTGGACTGCCACACCATCACCATTGTGCTGTGGCCACTAACATCTCTACACCATTCCCAAAACCACAATCACCACCTCTACAATGGTGCCACTCCCCCCCCCCCCCCCCCCCCCCCCCCCCCCCCCCCCCCCCCCCGCCCCCGTGAAACCACAAAAAGAAAAAAAAAGGTGTGTACCATGCTGCCGCCGCCGCCGCCATGATGACCATGCGACCACCATTGTGCCATTGCTTCCCCCATTGTTACTGCCACTATGCTGCCGCGACCACCACCATCTCCACCTCCACCATTATCACCACCAGTACGCTTAACGCCATCATGGTAATAACCACCATGATCACTTCACATCCCCACCACTTCGTTGGTGTTTAATATATTCATCCAAATGAAAAAGTTCTGAAACAAAAAGATTTAAATGCCCTTCATTTCAATTTCCTTTTTTTTTTTTTTTTTTTTTTTTCTCTCTCCTCCCTAAATACCCCAGGGAGCACTTGTATGAGGCATTTGGAATTTACCAGGGAAGTTCAAAATGATGGAATTGAAAATGACAGGATTTAAATCCATTCATTTGCGAATTTCCATGTTTGACTGAGCAGTTTTGCACATGATGATTTAACTATGGTAGTGGTGGTGATGGTAAGTGGTTAGTAATGTTGGATGGGGCTGTGGGGGTTGGAGTGGTAGGTGGGTGGGGGTGGTGGGGAAGGGGTGGTTGTGAGAGTAATTGTGGTTGGTGATGTTAGGTGATGGTGTGGTGATCAGGGATGGAGGGGGTGGTGGTGGGGATGGTTGTGATGGGAGGTGGTGATGTTGGGTGGTGGTGGTGGTGGTGTTGGCGGTGATGGTGGTTGTGGATGATGTTGTGACAGTTGGTGGTGATATTGGGATTTAGTAAACGACACCTATTGAGGTAGGATTTAAATGAGGGATTTGGGGCCTCCAAATCCTTTATTTAAAAACCTATAAGAATTTCGCAAAGCCCACCCTTGGTTTTCCAAACGAGGTAAAATGCCTTTGCTGAATTTGAAATCCCTTCTTGACCCCAATTTTTTCCTGAAAATTCCACATCCAAACACAATCTCAGATTCTCAGGAAAATTTCAGTGCTTCATCCAAGATCACCTTAACAAGAAGGGGAAGAATTGATTTTAGTGTATTGCCTTTTGTAAATGTTGCCACCATTTATATTTCTAAAGAAGCCTTGGCATTGTGGTTATTTATTTGTTTTGATCGGCAACAAAGAAAAAAATATTTTATTGATAAAAGAAGAAAGTACGATGGAGGATGAGAAGGCATACAAATATAAAGAAAACAAAAGAAGAAAAGACAAGAATCGCTGAAACCCACAAATTGCCCTCCCATCAAATTTGATAACAAATAATGGAAAACTGTGTGCCACTTGGAACATAGATTACTTAGTACGCAACTTGGTATGGGAAATTGGTTTGCCAATTGCCTTTGTACCTAAAGCAGTATGATGTGGGTAGGCTTGAATCACTAAAGAGCAGATGAGTTTATCTTGGATGCAAGATGGTTTTCTGTTTAGCACCTTCTTTTGTGAATGAAAATATGATCATGTTTATTATGCACAGGTATTAGTCTCATTAAGGAAACTGCTGGATAAAAAAAACCTGCTGGATGAAATTTGATAGCATAAGACATTAAAAAGCTTTTGAATTGAAATTGTTTCTTTAAAGGGCTAATTAAAGGGTATTGCACATGCCAAGAAATCCATGAATGATTGTATTATCCAACTTAAAAATATTTTAAAAATGATAAAATGTGCAAGTTATTCGAATGGTTATGACATCAAATTATATTGTTATATAAACTTAATGAGGAGGTGGGAAGAGTGGAAGGACAAAGAATGAAGTCGAGGCCTTCAACCTGTAAACCTTATAAAGAGAGAACTTTTAAAAAAATATTAAGATTCAGTAATTACTAATATTTTTTTACACTTAGAGGCCATTTTGTAGGCTCCATAAAACCTCAAAAGCAATTAAATACCTTCTAGATTTTACGTTACCTAATAATGGACTTGTTTTTCACTGTTAGAATCCTTTTTCTTTTATTTACAAAACTAAAAGAACAACTCAAAAACAATTAAATACCTTCTAGATTTTACCTTACCTAATAAGGACTTGTTTATTTACTGTTGAAATCTTTTTTCTTTTTATTTACAGAACTAAAAGTACAAATCATCCAATGAATCATGATTGTGATTGACCGAGATATCTTGTCTTACATCAGACCACTCCACTTGAAAAAAGTCCTCTTCTTCCAGTTTTTCTTTTAAGTGTTGAAGTACTCTCTTCCAACTAATCAAATATTTTTGGATATTTTAGGCACATCAGTTTTTTTTCTCCAAATTTATTCTCCTCCAATCACATAAGTAGAAATGTCTTCGAGTTAGTTTTAAATTGATTCACCATATGAACCAAATAATTATTAAAGACTAAATCAAACTTTTTATCCCAAAATAAGCTGTTGTATCCCATCATCCAATGATATGTCAATTCAATTTCCAACTTGATCTTTAGAATTATGTGTTATCTGCCCACAACTCAATTAAACTCAACTTAACCAAGCCTTAATCCTAATTACATGGGATCAGCTACATGAATCCTTTTACGCCATTTAGTTCTATCAAGGGTTGTATTTTTTGTTAAATTCTTAGCATACATGTCATTTTTCACTACTTCTAAGTTCTAAACATGTTATTTCGGGCCTTCCTCTTGTCCTTTTAAGGCCTTAAACTTGAATCAAGTCGCCCTGGTGTACAGGTGCATTCTTGGGTCTTCCTCCCTGCACATGACCAACCAACCTTAGGCGATTTACCCTCATCTTCTCCTCAATTGGTGCCACTCCTACATTCTCATGAATGCATTCATTTCATATTTTATATTTTTGTGTATTACAACTTATCCATTTTAATGTCCTCATCTCTGTTACTCTCATTTTTTGCACATGCTATTTCCTAATTGAGCAATATTGGGTACCATAAAACATCATATTGTAAATTTTTTATTTTATTTTTTAATTTGATAGGTAGTTCTTTTGTCATATAGCAGTAGCACCCAGGTGCACTTTCCCACTTCATCCAATTTGCAATAATTTGATTGGAAACATCCTCTCCAATCTCTCCATCTTTATGGATGATTGATCCAAGATATCAAAAATAGTCGCTTTTAGGTATCTCTTGGCTACCAATTTGTACTATCCCATATTTTTATCCCTAGTTTGATTAAATTTATAAAGATCCTCCATTGAGGTTTTCAAGATCAATAATCTTCTCTAGAACTTCTTGCTCGAACAATTATTGATTTTAATTCTTCAATAATTTCATAAACTTCTTTTGAAACATTGTCTTTAGTTAAAATGTATTTTTAACTTCTCTTGCATGAATCTCATCACAAACTGACTTTAATTTCAAAATCATCAACTTCATGTCAGATTCTTTCTCATCCACAACTTTCAAACGTGTCTCCCTTTGGTGGTTAGATGCAAAACTTCTTCGCATAATCCCCCATGCAAAGATTGATGGGAGGCCTATCATCTTGATCCATACGAAACAATCTTTATTCCTAATTGTAGAAAAGGCCCCATGAATCTGCAGCATAACCCTTCAGCTTCTATGACAGAACTTTTCATCTTTTTTTTCCTCTCTTGGATCTCCATATAATAAAAGAAGCTATCTAATTCAAATACCCAATTACTACGATGCCACCATCAAATTTGTTACTATTTTCATAATTCTTAAAATCCTTATGAATAAGAGATGCTTTTATGAATAGATTGACTACGTGCTCTATTGTCGGTGTGAGGCCTAATGTTTTCATGATCTTGAAATTTAGCTCTTGTAAGAGTTCTCTTTTCAAGGTCACTGTTTTGAACAAGTTTCCACCATGTCCGTCATATGCCATCAAACCAGTCTCGTCAAGGCTTTAATACCGTCTAAAATAGTGGGAAGTGATAGAGGCAAATAATGGAAAAAGGACAAGACCAATTGAATATGCAATGAAAGAAAATAACACTAAAATCCACTAGGATAGTAAGCTAAAACTATTTAACTATTTTCGTAGATCCAATAATCAGTAATCCCATTTTTACATGTGTGGGCCACAGTCCATTCACTAAATAATGAGTCCTATTTGGTAGATCTTAGTGTGTATGACGCAGGACAGCCTGGGTTAATGATGTGTATGATTGTTTATGGTGGGCTAAGGCTTTTGATTTTAAGGTTTGAATGGTTGGTTGAAGGTACTAAGCTTTATTGAAGAATTCTGGACTGCAACTTTTTTTTGGATTTAGGATGTTTGGGTAAAGTCTTATAGGTGGCAATAGGCTTGAGTTATAAAGTCGGGTTTTAGGTTTTGAAAGTAAAGAAAATAGGGACTGATTGTGAATTGACTAGAAAATACAGCAGCGCAGATAATTAAAGAACAAAGAGGAGGAGAAGGAGAAGAAGAAGAGGAATGAGTAGAAGAGAGGATTTAGGCAAGCATGCCTTCAATAATTAAATCAAATTACTCAATATTTCCTTAACCAACCTCTCATCTTGTTTTGGTAAAATGAGAAGTAATAACCTCTAAAACTTGGAAGGTAGGTAAAAACCTCTAAAAATAAGATTAACAAATATAGAAACCAACTATCCTTATCAAAAAAAAAAAAAAAAAAAAACAAAAACAAAAACAAATATAGAAACCAACTATGACTCATTTTCTTTTAAGATAGAGAGTTCTAAACACTTAATTGGACTCAAAATAAAACTTAACTCAAATAAAAACTCTTAGAAAATAAAAAATTAAAAACATGGAAAATTTTATAATAAAAAATTCTAGTGAAAAGAAGGCTTTCTAACTCTTCATAAGACTCAAGTGATCCTGGTAATGATAGAAATTAACAAATCCTCTTTATCTTATCAACATGCTTTGCACCAGTGCATGTTTAAAAAATAATTGGATGGTCTTAGTTATTTAGTTTCAGTAGGGTAATCTGACATTGGAAAATACTGTTAGAATGCGTTATAACGAGTATGCTAATCATATTGTTGAAACTAGACAAATTATACAGATTTTTGTATACCCATTCTCATAAATAAGATATAAGTATGATCCCTTGACCTTGTGACATAACTTGGTTGGAATCCACAATCTAAAGCAGAGTTTTGCTAAGTTTAAAATCGAACTTATCACCTTGCCTTGTTTGAGTTAAATGAGTATGTGATTGTCTGGACTGTTAACTCCAATTCAATCCATATATCAATAATTATTTAGTATTTATGAGTTATTTGTCAATTTTTTAAATATATATAAATGCATGATTAATAATATTCTTATAATGTTTTTAAAGATGAAAATTGAACAAGTTTGCGAAGCACCTAATCCATCTAAACCTAACACATTGCCAGCTATGATTATTCTTAATGGATCACGTGTGCAAAAATTAGAGCAATTTCTTGTATAATCATTCTTGTAATTTAGACCCATCATATGTTGTCCTTTTGTAATTGACCCAATCAATTACATCCACTTAGGGCTTGTTTGGTTGTCCAATTTGAAATTAAACAATTCAATAAATTTTACATAGTATTGAAGGCACAATCCATCATCTTGAATTGACAAATTTAAAATATGATCATCATCACAAATAAGGGTGGAAATTCTAAATAGTGGCATTTCATAAATTTCTTAAAATTGATTCTTCAACATCAACTATAGTGATAACTCCAACATTTTAGAATATTCTAACTCAAGACGATGGATTTATGCCTTCAATACTATGTAAAATTTTTTGAATTGTTTAATTTCGAATCGGACAACTAAATAGGCCCTTAGTAAATCAAATATGCTAGAAGTCACATTGATTAGAAAAATTTAGCCCTTATGTTCTCTATAGTTTATCTGGATTGGTGGAAATTATTATAAGAAAGTTTTACTATGAATTGTATGCTAGTTGAATGGATAGACTTATCCTATACTATCACTTCTCATTTCTCAAGTTGTTTGAAACGCCTCATATAAATAAATTTCCAAGTCAAATAGTTAAAAGTCATACAATCATGTGAATGTGGTTTATAAACTAATGGGTCATAGTCAGTTTATTCTCATGTAGTTTGAACGTTTGATTTGGTTACAAATTACAATGATATGAATGCATGAAATTGATTGTAGAGGACTCGTGTAATTATAAGCTATCGTTGTTAATGTGAATAGAAGGAAGCATAAAAGAATTGGAAATAAATTAAGTGAGATAGAAAAACATATATATTTTGTTTTTGGGGTACATTGGGAGGGGTTTGAACCCCTAACTTATCCTACTCGTACTCTTTTCCCCACCCTCCCTCACCACTAGGTAAGCCCTAGTGGCTTAATTAGAAATAATATAAGTAATAGATAGAATGACATTAATGTAAAGTGTAAACCCTTATAAAATACAAAAAATTTTATTGCAACATTTAAAAAAGGGTGAATTAGAAATGTTAGGAAGAACCAATCCAAAAGCTTAAGGTGTTAGGTGGAGGGCTTACAGGTATATGAAGCCTTATTAAACCCAATATTTGGCAATGTAGGATGTGAGACTTTCCAACACTCCTCGTCACGTGCAGGACCAATAGAACCAAGAATGGGTCCATGGACAAAAAAGACGAGCTCATGAATGGGCCACAAAAACAATAGGCATACCATGTTAGGAGAAACCACCCAGAAGTCTAAACTTAGGTAGAGGAGCCCACATGATACAAAGCCATATTAAAGCCAATTAAATTGAATGTTTTCACGGGAGGGAAAATTGAAGAGTACTTATCCCAAATATATAAACTTGACGGGAAAATAATTATGTGATTTATAGAAGAGGTTTTAGAATAGGAGAAAAGGTTAACACAAGTGGGATAACATCTGCCAAATTGAACAATTGTAACAAAATCTTAAATTTGAAAGCGAGGCACATGATTTGACAAAGAAAAGTGATCAATTCTGGTGAAGTTTGGGAGACACGTGGACTGCTTTTGTAATATCCTGAGTAGTTATTAAAAGTTAATTATTGAGTAATATTTTGCTTAGAAGCAGGAACCTTCTATGTAGGGTGTCACTCCCGCTTCGGAACCACAATTCCACGTCCCACCCCCCCACCCCCCCCCCCCCCCCCCCCCCCCCCCCCCCCCCCCCCCCCGAAAAAAAAAAACAAGCTTCTTAACCTTAACTAAATGTAAAATTGTTTCTAATAGGATTCCCATTAAATCATGTTAGATTAATGCTTAGTTACGCACTTAGTAATTTTCTTTAAAAGAAAAAAGAAGTAAAAGCATGCTCTCTCTTTCTCTAATTAGGGTAGTGTGGCTTCTAAAAAAAACTCTTCGCACATTCTTTTTTTTTTTGTTTGTTTTGAATTCCTTTATAATTCTAAAGAAGTATAAAATTTTTCTTGAATTTCCTCCACAATTTCATCCCACAAAATATCATATTGAGGTAATACAACATATATATATATATATATTCCACAAACGCTTCCTACATGCCCCAAACCTACTCTTTTATGCCCCCCCACTTTCTCGCCCCCGATCCCTCTTTGTGCTTCTAAGGTATTTTGAGATTACATAGAAAGTGTTATTGTATTATTGGGTGTAGCATAAAATCTGTCCAGGGGTATAATTATGAGAAATTTCAAAAATCGGGGAAATAGTGAAATTTGAAATTTTATGGTGGTTGTTTTTTTATTTTTTATTTTCTTTAATTTTTTTATTTTTTTATTTTGGGATTCTAGCGCTTTTCCTTAGTACAAAGAGAGAGAGAAAGAGAGAGAGAGAGAGAGAGAGAGAGGGCTTAATATTCTTGCATTTTGAGTTCGTGCAGTGAAAATTGATTATTTTTTACAATGATGAATTATGATGGTATTAGTTGATTTGAGGAATTATAATGATTGATAGTATTGATTTGAGTTTTGATATTAAAAAAAAAATAAAAATTAATTGATTTGAGGAATGAACTATAATTGATTATGGGATGATATTTGAGGTTCTAATTTGGAATTTGTGTTATTACGATTTATCTATTATTTTTGGATATAAATATGTGTATTGCATGTGATAATTGAAATGTTGTTCATTGATTAGGAATTATTTTTCCTACTGGGCAGTTGTAGCTCATTCTAGTATTTTTCATGTTTTTCCTTTGGAGTTGTGTAGTAGAAGAAAGAGAAAGGATTTGAAAAATTATTATTGTGTTATTTAATTTATTTGTTGTTATCATGTGGAGGATTTTTGTAATTGGATCTAACTTTATTTAGGTAATTCTTTGAACAATCACAGCTCCCGTGGACTTCTTAAGTTTTACCATAGAAATATAATTTGCAGGAATTTATTTTATGGAGCTCATAACTATTTACCCACTAAGTTTTAATGTATTTTTATTTAATCATGTTCCGAAAAATTTGGGGCGAGAGCAGATAAAATGGGATTAAGGATTCGAACTATATGATCCAATATAAGAAGCCTCTAGTTTGAGATTTATCGTTTAGAAATTGAAATGCATTAGATAAACTAGTTTAACTTCGTTGGCTAATTCAAATTTTGAAGGCAAGGAATATGGATGATTAGAGTTGAACATTTTGGGTAGCCATTCTAGGAATAGGAACATGGATGATTAAAGTTATTAGGTACCCATGTTAGGAATGGAGAATATCTTGGAAGGATGACCACTTATTATGGACACTTATTGAGTCATACTATTAAACTATGTGAGTGTGTGGCAGAACATAAATTAAGTCAATAAGCAATTATATTGAAATTTTTATTAGGTCTGTTTTTATGTCAGGGAGGTCGGATCAAATTCATTGACGTTTTTTTGGGATATGTATGGTGTAACAATTATGTCTGTGAACAGGCTGTGAGACTATAAAATTCTAATTTTAGACTTATTGTAGCTTAAATTAATAATTGTCTTTGAGAGTCTATCTTTCTGCATTGGCTACTTGTATTTAAATCTGTTCCATGTCAACTATGAATGACGTGAATTAAAAGTATTAGTTCTTTCATTTTTCCTTTTTCACCAAATGCTAGGATGAGGTTGGACTGAATTGATTGAAATAGAGTTGGTGGGGAGATGGTAATGTAGTGGACCTCCACAACTCAATGTAACAGAACCAGCTTGCTATAGACCTTTTGTAGATGGGACTGATTTTGAGATACTTCATGATCAGGAGTTTTGACTAGCTGAGAGATGCTTTGATGAGGAGGTTTTGGCTGCCCAGTGGATACGAATGGTGTCAAGATATTAGGTCTAGATGGGTTTACCATGGCATTCTACAAGACTTGTTGTGGTTTACCGAAAGGGATTTTTTTTCTTTTGAAGTGATAAGTTTATATGATGGTGCATTGAAGTTGGATGAAACTTCTATTATGCTAATTCTGAATAAAAGAGGAGCTTTTGTCACCAATTTCCGTCTTGTTAATCTGGTAAATGTATAAATTATTTTCTTTGTTAAAGATTGATGACAGTCTCATTAGAGGTGGTTTCTTCTTATTAGATAGCTTTTATTCTTAAACAGATCTTTTGAATCGTGTCGTCATTTTGAATGTGTTTATTGATTCTAGGATAAGGGATTGACGTGGGTTTTGGTGTGTAAGATTCTTTTGGAGAAGGCATAGGGCCACACAAATAGGACCTTTCTTCTTTATATGCTACATAAGCTTGGGTGTTGAGGAGAAGTGAATCAAATGGTGCATCTTGTGCCCCTCTTTCTTGATAATGACCAAGTTGTGTCAAGGTTCTTTTGATGGTTCTAGTGACATTAGGTTGGGGAACCCTTTGTCCCCTTTATCTTTGCAATAGTTGTTGAAAACCTAGAAGCAGGGACCTTCTAAAGGTGCCGTTGTCACTTCAAAACCATGATTCTTTGCTTCCCAGTGGGAATCTTGCAAGAACTGGATTCTGTCAAAAGAATCCCAATTTTAACTGGACAGGCGCTTGTCTTCTCTCTCTCTCTCTCTCTCTTTGGTGGGGGGTGTGTGGGGTGGGGATAACTGGTCAAAATTTTAGGAATCGTTTATTATATAAAAGAAAAAATATTTTTTTTTGATGAATTGAATTGTTGAATATATATATATATATATATGGGTTTTCTTAACGTGTGCCCTTAGGGCACATGTTAAGATGCATTTAATAATGTAATCATTTCATGGGAAAATGTATTTGCACAATTTTCTGTGTTTTCATGTTTTTCTATGCAATTCATACCATTCTCTATGCATTTTCACAGTTTTCTATGCTGTTTGCATCATTTTCTATGAATTTTCACATTTCCCTTGCAATTATTGCTTCTTTTAATACATCTTAACATGTGCCCTTAGGGTACACATTAAGAAAAACCTATATATTTGATATGGTGGCCCCCTTAACGTTATTCTCTTTCCTAATAATGTTTCTAAATTTTAGAAGGAAATCTCTTTAATGTTTATTGCCCATTAAAAATCTTCTTAATTTAAATTATTGACTTGAGTGTCCCCTCCTGAAATTTGTATAAATTCTTAACTATGTTTACACATTTAGGAGAAAATATCTCCAAATATTTGTCAATTACCAGTTAATTTGTTCTTTACTTTTACTAAAATGTTTCCAAAATAATTGGATTTCCAAATAAATAAAATTAGTAGTCTTATTTAGATACTCAGTAGTTTCCTAAGAAAAAGGAACATATGATTCTGCAAGTCTTTTGCTACATTATTGTCGCTATGTGGAAAAAGACGCTGTTTGCACTTTTTTTTTTTTTTTTAATAAATATTTTTTATAATCCCTTTATAAACTCTATTAATCCTCCCCCCCTCTTCAATTTTCTCCACAATTTCACCCCACAAAATATTATATTAAGGTCACACATTTTTTACATATACGTTTCCTACATGCCTCAAACCTTTCCTCTTCTATATGTCCCTACTCTCGCCCCCGACTTGGTCCGTACTCCCACTTTGTGCTTCTACGATTGCAAAGCCTCAAAGTTGGTGCCAAAGGTGGGGATGCTGGGCTGATTGAGAGCTTTCTTGCAGCTGATGGGGCCCCTTGTATTCGTATCTTCAGTTCTAAATTATTTTCTATCGTACGCATTTAGTTGGGGGTTACTTGATGTGTGATAAGATGCTTTGAAGTGGTATCTGGTTGAAGATCACTTCTTGTAAGGATGAAATTTTTTGGGTTGATGAGTTGTCTTAGTTTTCATGAATTGGGTTCTAGTTAGGATATTCCAAGCAACTTTGCTTCACATTAATTATTTGGGGTTTCCTTTTGGAGCTATCTTTAAGCCTTTCATGGCATGGGGTCAGAGGAGTTGTGCCAAGGACCTGTGTCCTCATGGAAAAGGCTGTATCTATGGAAACAGAGTAGGTCACCCTTTTGAATTGTGTTTTTTTTACTCTCATTTATTACCAATTATAACCATTTTATTGTGGGCTCTGAAAGGTTGGAAAATTTACAAGGGACTTCCATTAGTAGGAATGACACTTTTGTAATTATCATTTGGTGGAGTGGAGCATTGTTTGTGCCCCTAGAGAAGGGTATGGGAGTGAGATCTCTTGCTTCCATGGATATAGATCTCCTTGGTACATTGTTGCAGTGATTCAAAGAGAAGAAATTGATGAAGGAAATAAGAAATGATTACCTCAGTCTGAAAGAGGATTTCTTGTAGGTGGTGGATCAATCATCAGTGTTGGTACATGGTTTTAAAAATATTTTTTCAGGTTTGCCATGGGACAAGGTGGTCCTAAGACGCCTCAAGACTTAAAAAGTTGAGGAGTCCTATGGGCATGAGCTTTACATGCCAAAGCATGGTAAAAGTAACGCTTTTTGCACCTTTTTACACCTTGATCCATATGGCATGCATCTTATGCAATTTATTATATAATTTACATTTTTTTTATATAGGCCTCAGTTGCTCCTAAATTGTCCAAGAAAAATTTATGCCTTTATATAATAATTCTCCTTCGAGATATTTCTAATCTATTATTTTTTCAGTTTTTAACCATTTTTAATTATTTTCATATATATTTTTAAATATAAATATTCAGAATTTGGAATTTGATTGACACTCCAATGCCTTGAGTTTGCACCTTGCATCAGGGTTAAAATGCCTTGCTTAGTTGCCTTACTTTTTCCTTTAAAAACTACATATATTGGTCTGTATGTATATATTTTCTGTTCAGAGTACTTCAGTTCTCTGTCTAGTCTTGTAACTTCATGGATTCAGAGCCCAATAAATATGAAGAGGAAAAACAAAACAGTAGAGGAACATTGGACCTATCTTCGTTATTATTTTGTGAATATTACTCTCGTGCCTTGATTCTTAGTTCCTTGATTTAATTAAAGCAGTTAATTTTTATTGCTGTCTCATTATTTTAATTATTTCCCAGGTTGGTTGTTTGAAAGTATTGAACCAATGTTCATCCAGTGTGAACAGTGCCACACCACCACACTAAGTAAACTTCTAGGTGCTCGCCACATCAAAACATTTACACTACTTGTAAATATTTATTTATTTACTTTTGTGATCTTGTGATTTGCTCACATGATAACTAAAATGTGGCAAACAACTATGGTTTACTCGGTGTAGAGGTGTAGCCACTTCCATACCAAATGTGAGACATTTTTCTTGTGGAACAACTTGTATCTGATATGCTCTACCTAGCAGTTGTACTCTCTCTAATTTGTTTCTGTTATATTTAGTGAGGGACACCCATGCCCTTGAGAAAAATGTCAGCACTGAAACTGAAGAACCAAAGGAACTCGGCCGTTGGGATCAAATCAAAATGCCTGGACTTCACCCATCTATGTCAATGAGCGATCTGATGAGTCACATTGAACAATGCATTTCTGAACGGATGACGTCTGGGAATTCTATTTTTTCGGACGACGAATTACCGAGCAAGGACATTATGGAGGAAATTACCCAGATCTTGTTCAGTGACTCGCAACATACATCAACTTCTGATGAGCAGTCCATTATGTCAAGGGTCAATTCCCTTTGCTGCCTTATTCAGAAGGATCCTATGGTGGTTCAGAACTTGCAGGTTAAAGGTGATAATGCTCTTGATGTACCTGGTGATGGGAAAACTGGTGAACCCAAGTCTGTCTCTGCATCATGTGAAAGTAAAGTTGCAGTGGATCTTCCGGCACCTGAAGGGGAGTCCAATGATGTCTCTGGTTGCAAGCAGGCGCCTTCCATGTCAAGGAAGGACTCAGTTGGAGAGCTGCTTCTTAATCTTCCCAGAATAGCATCTCTCCCGCAATTCTTGTTCAATATATCTGAAGATTTAAACAAGAAAGCGAGATAGTGATCTTTGGCCACCGTCCTCAACTGATCTTAATGTAAAAATCGCTAAACCAAAAGATTATTATGTCCTTGATTTGTGTATATGACGTTTGCAGGTTCTTCATTGAATTTTGTGAAATTGGGGGATTCAGAGATTTATTTTGATGAAGAATCCTGACATGTTCATATAAGAACCTGGTGATTGTTGTAGTAGTCAAATGTTGTCTGCCCTCTGTTTTACCTTGTGTGAATATATCAGTGTTTCCTTCTGTGTCCATGTTTATCCATGCTGTCTCATTATCTCCTTTTTCTTTTCTTTTTTTTTTTGTTGTTGTTGTTGTTAATGACAAGGAAACCTTTCGGGCAAATCCCAAGCCCATATAAGACCGCACAACCCGTATGGATTAGGTAAGTCTAAGGTCCGGAGAACCATGAATTCTCATTATCTGTTCACCCAAAAGAAGAATATTATTTTGATGCATAGGATTTCTTTTTTCTTTCCTTTTCTTTTCTTCTTTGAGAAAAGTTGTCTTCTATGCCACCATGTTGCAACCTCTCTGAAGTTGCGAGGGAAGTACTAAGAAATCGTGTTTTGAAGCATCAAATCCTCAGTGGGGTAATGATGTAAAAGATTTGATATCCCTTTGGAGTGTGCCCATGTGAAAAAGATTGGTATCTTATAAAAAATTGCTCATCACACATGGAGCATTCGGATCCAAGTATCCAACGGAGCAAAATAGGCTTGCTAAGGTAAAATCTAACCGTAATGTTACGTGGGAATTGGCTACTTGTAATTGAGATAATACAAAGATTGATCTTAATATCTTTTGTAATCAAGGAGGCTATGGCTGCAGTGACAAACATGGAGACAATCTCTTTTATTGGCTTGCTGCCTCTTAAGACCATCTGTTTAGAAGCTGAATTTTTTTATGGATAGGTCAGGAGTTGTGACGACCAATAGGTTTATGCTATTTTTAATTATGATTAATAAGTTGGTTAGGTGAGATAATGATGAGAAGGCGATGTTATAGCAATGGTGATATCATATAAATAAGAAGGTATAATTGAGGAATTTTTATAATAATTATTGTAAATTATTGTAATTTTTGGAACTAATCCTAATTTTCGCTTAATTAGAATAATTTATCATTAATTAGCTTAAACAATGATTTAAAATACCTAATGTGGGTAATTAAAGTTAAGAAAATTATAATATGGTGATTAAGGAGTGAAAATGATATTAAAATAAGAAAATGACAAATTTGGACATATTGGGTATTTATTAAATTAAATGGGGGTATTTTTGAGAAAATGTGTAAAATGTCGGAAAATTCTAGAAAACTTTAGAAAAATCAGGAAAGTGAATAAAATAATAATATTTTCTGATAACTAAGTAGGAGGTGTCAAATATGGGTTTGGTTGGCATATTTGCATGCAAATTATTAGGTGGCATCATCTCAAAAATCAAATAATTGAATTTTGCATGAAAATAGACAAGTGGCAGCATATAAAATTTAAAATAAAAATATTATTTTTGCCTTTAGACATATATAAGGCTCCAGAATTTTTTTTATTGAGTTGTTTGGTAAGAGAGAAACTAATTGAGAGATACTCTTAAAGAGAAAGAGAAAAGAAAAGGAGAAATTGAGGGTTTTGATTAGGAGAGAAATTGAGCATCAATCTTTGAATATTTTATGTGAGATAGTGATCCTAATATTTTTTTATAATGTTTTGGAGGTTTAATTTTATTGTTAGTTTATGAATTTTCAGATTTTAAAGCTTAGGTATAGCTTTAATGGTGTTCTAGTTTCAAAAGCTTATTTCTTTCCTCATACTCAACTATTTGATGTGCTATAAAGTGCATAGTTATGATTTATGAAATATAAGATGAAAGGAATTTGTATGATGGTAAACTATGCCTACTTTCAAATATACTTATATGTGTAATGATTATGATTTCTTGAAAATTTCATAACCATTGACAATAAAGCTGTTTTGGCACTCCTTACTGTATAAATCCTCACTTTCATAATTTAGTATAGTTTCACTTGCTCTAAATTCATGATTTTCTGTTGGCATACTATTTATTATGTCTATTTTCATATGACACAAGTTCCAAGCCTATATCTTCAATATTAAAATTTTAGCAATGGTTTTTCTACTGATAAGTCAGTGCTGGAATTGAATTTCCAGCATACTGTCCATAGAATTAAACTAGTCTTATAACCAATTAAATCCTATTTTAAAACTGGCTTATTATTTTTATCATGTTGGGATTTTAGTTTAGTTTTAAAATATTCAATACATAGGTGATTCACATGTGTATAAAATGAGCTATGAATTTTTAAAAGGTGACATGATTATGTTTTCAGCGTTAAAAACTTCAATGTGTTCAAAGTTGTTATAGATGGAAAATGATTACTTGAATTCGATAAATGCAAGTTTTAAAATTTTCATAATGTTTTAATTTAGTCCTAAACTTTATTAAAATCCTAATGTTGCTCCTATGTGTGGAATTTGAGATGTATGTGATTCTCATGATATGCATAATTGATGATTTATCTCTTAAAACATTGAAATAATTTTGTCATATTGTGGCACTTTATTACTTGTGATAAATGTTTTATTTGGTATATTATGATACTAATGATGTGGAGAGTGACAGCCGGGACTAAAAGTACCCTTACAGTTAGTGCACTAATATACTTGATCGGTTGGCTTGGAGCCAATGGCAATATACACATATATGCATGTGCCTTAGGACCAATGTGTGTTATCGATAGCATACTTGTGGCAAGAGAACTTGTGTGTGTTATCTTTGATTTGTGTTTTGCAAGATGTGAGATATAACAAGATCACAGGTATGAGAAATTTAATTATATTGGAAGTGAGATATTGATTTAATGTCACAATGTGAATAATGTTAAGATATATAGATTATGATATCATTAATGATGTATTGAATTGATATAAAGCATGTTAGGTGATTTTTTCACTGAGCTGTGTAGCTCGTAATGTTATTTATATAACATTTTCAAGATAAGAGAAGGATAAGAAAGACTAGAGTTGTGCTGAGAAGTCTAGAATAGCCTAAATATTTTGAGAACCTCGTGTAAATTTGTAAATTATGCGTGAGAAAGACAGAGTTGTGATATGTGTGTAATGTAATTATATAAAACAATATAATAGTAGTGAAAGTATGTGTGTAGTTTGTTTTTATTAGATGAAATGTTAAATTAATACAGGTTAGAAGCAAGAGAATAAGCGGGGTGTGACAGGAGTGAAGATGTTGAACTTACAAATGCCCTACTGGATGCATCATAAAGAAATTTCTTGGATGAAACTATTGCAGCAACTCAATTGGGAAACCAATCTGTAAGCCTAGTAGAGTGCAAAGCCCTTAGAGATGGTTAATGGGTGGCAAAGCATCATGGCATAGAGGACATTGAGATGGAAGAACTCCAAGCCTATCATAAATTCTATTTTATGAAAGATCTAAGCCTCAATGGAAGGGAATATTAAGTCTGTTTAAAGGTGTCATTGGGTGGGTTTTTTTTTTTTTTTTTTTTTTTTTTTTTTTCACCCTAAATAAATTGGGTGGTCAATTGTATGGCAGATTTCCTTTGACATTATGATAGAGATTTGCATCTTTATTCTGGGTAATACCTCGTGTATATTCTCTAATACATACTTTTCCCGCTACAACCCAAGAGCCTATTGTCATAGGTTGGATCTCCAACCCAAAAGATTCGCCTACTAGGTGAAGGTACCACATCTGCTTTATAAACCCAAACATCCTTGGTGGCATGGTGCCTTACCTATCCGATGCGGGACAAAAAAAAAAAAAAAAAATCATGAAACTAGATTTGAATCCAAATAGGCACAAGTGACCACCCGCCACCAACAAATAAAGTAAAATAAAAAGTGCTTGCAGAAATGTATCGCAAACAGACCTTAAGAAATCATTCTACTGACCACTACAAGGCATTCTTCCAAGAAGTAATGTCCAAACACATACCCTTATTGAGTTGTTCAATCTTGATAACAAGGGCATATTTTATCCCCATGTACATTAATGTGAGAATGAGGACTCAATTACAGATGGTAACAAGCAAACACAAGGTTCATACAGCAATAACAAACTATACTGGCAACATTGGTATATATGTATAGTTGTATACTTCTAACTCCACATACGAATCTACAAAAAGAATAAACAAACAACGAATCAAACTACTACGGTTCTTCTGTTCCTTCTTCTGCCATAGTCTCGCTTTCCTGCAACATGTTCATTAGCATGGATATCTGATTTTGCAGCATTGCATTCTCCCTCTCTACATTAGCACGTTTGCTCCGTTCCTCCAGAAGCTGAAGCTGCAAATGTTCGAGGCACCGTGAATCCTCTTCTAACTGCTCATTTAGCCCATCAATTTCACGGTCCTGCAAGCATCACAAATGATTGGTAATTACATCACCAGTAGTGATGCCACACAAGCCAACTCCTCATTCTGACTGACATGGCAAATCACTTTTCTGCTTTCATTTTGTGAAAAAAAGAAAAACTCAGTTCTTTTCATTTACAAAAGTGTCATTGCCGCATCAGTCAGAGTAGGTGGGAGTTTGAAAGATTATCATTTTCCCCATCACCAATTGGCTGGTGGGAATCAGACAAAATGCTTCTATCTCTGGTTGCAGAGGAGAGGTGTTCGGGAACAGCACCTTCCTGTTCATTTCCTGGACAGCAATCCTCCGCATGCTCTCAACAACATCCACATTTACAAGCTTCCGCTTCTTTCCGATCAGCCACCCTCTGGGATAGCTTGCAGCATCAAAGTCTGGGGGAGGGAGTAGGGATTCAGCTGAGGGCCTTTTGCCATTTACATTCTTCGCAGGTTCCAATGGTTCAAAGAGAGCCTTTCGACGCTCCGAAAGAACAGCAACATCTGTGGAGTCCTGCATCTTCTCTTCAGTAGATGGTTCTTCCAGCTTGTTGCTTGTCTTATCAGTTTTATCTTCTGTTACCTTGTCTAAATTCTTTCCGCTAGCTACTAGTTCCAACAAATTCAGATTAAGGGAGAACTCAACTTAATTTAGAACAATAAAATCACCTCATCTGAGATTCTACAAACTAATGTCCAGTAAAGAAATCCTACAAAATGGCCCCATAAATGGGCAATTTAAGCCCCTGAACTCTATGGAGTCAACTGAAAGACGAAAATTGGAAATTTAAAGGTTCCATTGGCTTCTAACGGCATTTGGAGGCCCCATAAATGGGCAATTTAAGCCCCTGAACTCTATGGAGTCGACTGAAAGATGAAAATTGGAAATTTAAAGGTTCCATTGGCTTCTAACAGCATTTGGAGGCAGAAACTCAACCTCTACAATGATGTCATTCATAGACAAAAAATTTGAATCATTGCAATAGCCATGAACCCTACCCTCCTCCTTTCTCTCTCTCTCTCCCCTCCCCCCCCCCCCCCCCCCCCTTCCCCCGGCGACCTAAAAAAAAACCTGAATTTTATTCAAATCTAAGGTCCAAAATGTCAAAGTCCAACAATACATTAAATCGCAATATTAAAATATTTAAGAGATTAACAAATAATGGACCAAAAGTACCAAAAATAAAAGTGCTAAGAACATATAAAAGAACAGAAAATAAAGAACGGAAAAAGAAATGAAGAGTAGGCACCTTATACCACATAACTGATTTTTTTGAAGTAATTACAAATGGCATTGATACTATACATGGATTTTTATGACAGTTCAAGAATTCCATTTAGGGTGCAACTTGGCCAGTCAAAACAAGAACTGAACCAATCTGTCGAATCCAGGTTGGTTTCATTCGGTTTTGAACTATGTTCAGTTTGGTTTCGGTTAAAAAATTTGCAGAACCAAAGAGATTGGTTCGATTCTAGATTTGGGTTTGGTACAAAACCGAACCAACCTGAAAATCCAAAATATGATATACACATTTTAAGTGCCATCTGTTTCGATTTCATTGGTTATATCCATTAATAAAAAATATTTTAAAAAATGAAGAAAAATGAGATAATAAAAAGGTGAATAATTAATTGGTTGATTGTGTTTGCAAAACAGTTTATTAGTTCATTATAAGAAATATTTAGAGTAGGTTATTTCATTAGTTTTCCAAATTGAAATATATGTAGTCAATTTAAAATTTGCTATATGTTTTGGTTAGGAGTGAAACCTTGGTGGACTCAACCAAGCCCAACTCAAGCTTTAGGTGAGCTTGGGCATCTATATTTAATATACGGTCTGGGTACGAGCAGAAAAATGCCTACCCTAATTCAATATAGGTTGATCATGGTTAGAAATCTCGGGCAACCCACACAACCCAAAACCTGAATTCATTAATTTTTTTCTTATTACAATATATATTTTTGTTTTTTGTTCCATTAAACAAATAACTAATCAACATATGTCCAATTTATATTTTAGTAAGGGCAATACATCAAATATTTTTATATTTTATCTTGGTGATTTTAATTTTTTTATCTTGTTCCACAATTTTTTTTTAATTATTTATTTTTGGGTGGAAAACTATAAGTTTAATAGAATTTATATACAAGTTACTTTGTTTAGGAGTGCATGTTTAATCAAGCCTGCCCAGAAAGGGTAAAGTAGTCTTGTGTTGATTGTCTTCTAATTGAAAGCTTTTGCCCCACTGAATCAATCCTAGGCGCAAGAAACCCAAGCTTAGAAAATATAGCCTGGGTTGGTCATGAGCAAAGGACAATGGGCAGATGCTTGGGTTGGGCTGGTCATCATGGGAAGGAGTTTAACCCCCTCAGATTGAGCATGGGCAGATCTCTCAACCTGCCCCCTGCCCAAGTTACACCCCTAGCGTTGGTCCTATTATAATATTTTTTATTTGTTCAAAGAAGCATAGTAATTTTTTTTTTTTTTTTTTTTTTTTTTTCATAAAATACATACTTTCTTTTTTTTTTTTTAACTCTTTTATAAAAATGTGTGTTGATTGGAAGAAAATTTAGTGAGAACCAAGCCAATCTTAATTCAGTTTGGTTTGGTTCGGCTTTTTCCTAGGTTAGTTTCTGTTCTGGTTCATGCTGTTCATGTTTGTTTGCATGAACCAGAACGAACTGCATGAACCAGAACCGAACCAAATTGACTCGCACTCCTAGTTCCAATACCATGGTTGTGGTGGTCCAATGGTAGACCAATAACTTATGGACAGTTTAAAACCACCCAGTGTCAAAAATTCAAGCGTTCAAGTGTCAACTACATTAATACCATAATTTTCCAAAGCATTGTCCTTCAAAACCAGGTTTTCATTAGTCCACCCAATGTCAAAAATTCAAGCGTTCAATTGTTCTTTGGTGATAGGAGTATTCATTTTTACTAGAAGGTAGCACACCCTAGTACGCTACACAAGAGCACCGGTTGGCAGATTACTGAGGAACGACATAATTTGGGTGTGGATGGAGCAGTTGTTCCTCTTCAATTCAAACATCCAACAAAACCATTTTTCTCCGTTTGATTTTTTTAGTCATCAAGTAATGGTAGGGGATTATGATACAATCATTTTGTTTTATTTTATTTCAAAAAAAGAAAAGAAAACAAGAGGTGGGACAAAGGAGATGTTTGTCTACTAGTTGGCCAAATTCGGATCTAAACCAAAATGATGAGATCACATACACAAATAAGAAAATTAGCCACAAGTTAAAAATTTAGCGATGAAACAAAAACATTTGGCAAAATAATGATATAAAAAAAAATAATAATAATAATAATTAAGCTATTTGTTTTGAATTTTTAATAAATTCAAATAAAAATTCAAAGATTAAAATCTTTATATAAAAAAAAACAAAATACAATGATTACTCAGCATTTGGTTTGATAATGGAAAAGCCAAAACCAAAAAAAAAAAAAAAAAAAGAGAGTTAGACAGAGCGACTGCTTCACCAACCAAACCAATTGAAGTGACGTGCGAGCAAAGTCATACGGAGTAATTATTATATTACACCTCTCTCTCCTCTTGTGGTGCGATGAATTTAGAGAAATTTCTTCTCCTTTTTTTTTGGTGCCAAATTTTTTAGAGATATTTCTCATCATCCTTTCAGTCCCCCCCAAGAGAACATATAGAGAGAGTGTGTGCGTTCGCACCTCCCCTTTTTCAGCTTCAAATGATTATATATATTTAAAATGTTCAAAAATTCCAGAAAATTATGAACATAAGCATTCAAGGCTTCAAGCAGCAACAAAAAATAATTCAACTGAAGCAATTCCCAGATATTGCTTTGTGGGTATATCTAAAACCACCCAAACATCACTTTTCACTATCCAAACCCAAATTTTCCCCTTCAATAACACCACCCCATAAGGCCACAACGTATATATATATAGAGCGAGAGAGAGAGAGGGGGAAAGGGGATTGCAGAAGCTACCTGATCTCCTCCTGGATTTCCAGAAAACCCGAGTAGAAGAGACTGGTGAGAAGCCATCAACAATCCCATCAAGGACTTTCCTCTCCGTTTGCTGTGGTTGTTCCATCGACGACAAAAGGACAACTCCACCTCAGCTTACAATGAACAATTCAACATCAAGGTCCCTTCTCGGCTCCCTGCTCTCTGCTCTAGAGAGAGAAAGAAGAGAGAGGAAGAGTTGTTGGTTTGGAGATTTTGCTTGACCTCAGCTTCTTCTTGTTTTTTGCTTTCACAATGGGAGATGATAACAACACCTCCATCAAATTTGTGACGGTATCATCAAGATTTTGGACGGACAAGATTTGGCATTTTGGTGGAAGATTTTAGGGGGAATTACCGATTAGGTTCATCATTCCATGGTATTGCCCCATAAGGATGTTTTGACTATCAACTTGTTTTTGTTTCCAGCAGTTTTATGAGGCCGAGTTGTCTTTTTGTATTCATGGTGGGCCCCGCGTCCTTCTCTTGCCATTTAAAGCCATGAATACCCGTCCGTTATTTTTATTTATTTTAATTGCTAGTGTTTCGAATTTACGGAATCGCACATGACTCCTGCCATAATCCACGAACTTGCCACTCCCTCGTGGGAGAAAGCATAAACGCATATAATAGCGTATGCTTTAGCGGATGGGCATGATTTATATGGAACTAGGTTCTGCCTTGATATTTGAACAAATAATATTGTCTAATGAAATAGTTATATGTAAATAATTATTTTTAAATATATAAATTCTGTTTTATTCTATGTTTTGTATTTGGACAAGAGACAAATAAACAATGGCATGAGACTTGGATTTTTTGAACTAAAATATTTCCCCCATCAAAATGTTGAATTTTTTTATCATCAAGTCAAGAATGTGTTCACAGTTGGCAAGGCTTGGAAGCCTTGATTCTTGGATCAACTGATTAAGGAGAGTTGGAAACACACTTCTTCTCAATGTTTTTTTAAACCCCAGACCGGGCCGTCCGGTTTAATCGGTTGGACTGTCAACTGATGGAGTCAATGGTCCACATAACCCCTAAAATCATTTTGGAAAAAAAACCATGATTTTTAGTTAGATTTGTTCAAACTTGGGTCAACCGTTAACTTGTTTGAACTGCTACCAATTTGGAGGAATCGGCCGGATTTTTACTCAGATAAAAAAATTGTTGAAAACCCCCCAAAATCCATTTGATTTCTCTCTCAGATCTCTCAATCTCTCTTATTTTTTGGTACAGTGGTAACTGATTTTGGTTGTGTATTGTGGTTGAGATTCTTTATCGACTTTTATTTTTTATTTTTTGGTAAAGGAGATTCTGTATGGATTATATATTGATAGTAGTACTTCATAATATTATACTGTTATTTTTGCATTTATAGTTAGTTAGTTAGGTTTGTTTTTTTTTTTTTTTTTTTTTTTTCTTGCAGGGGCTTTTGTGTGTGAGGTATATAACACAGTTTAGATTTTAGTGAACTAATTAAAATTTATAATTGTGTATATATATATATATATATATTATTTTTCATAATTAATAATTAATATATTTATTACGTCATGATGATGTTCCGTTTCGATTCTGGTTGAACTAATGACCCTTAACTCGATGACTTTTCCAATTTGATCAACGGTCTAGGTTTTAAAACATTGCTTCTTTTGTTTGGGTTCTATTGTGTCTATTAAGAAGACTTGACTCTTTGCACTTGTATGTTTCTACCAAAGAAGAGTTAACTAAGTGTTACGAGAAATGTTACCAATTTGATAAGAGCACAAACTATCTAACAAAAGAGAAACACCTTGTTCAATTTCATTAATAGCAGTACACCTACAGAGAGGAAGGGGAGTAAGGCATTTTGTGGCTAATTCAATTTCAAACTAGAAGGTTAGGAGAAGAATAGAAAGAAAAATACATGGGAAATAAAGGAAAAGAGGGATAGGTTATGTGCAAAGCCAAAAGTATGCTTTGAGGGAGGGGCTTAAGTTATTTGTTGTTTAAGAGATTGTTAAGAGTTGTTATTCAAAGGTTAGAATGTTATTTCTTCGTAGAGAGTTCTTCTATTTATAGGCAACGAGGGGCTTCAGCTACAGCATCTCCAACCTAGTTTGATCTTGTTGTGGGTAGTTCTCTTTCTACTGTGGTAGTTTGTAAATGCATTCCCTTATGTTTCTATGCAAAACGATGCAAAGGCATCTTCAAGCCATTGGATTCACAAAGGGTGTGGTATTAATTAACCATGCGTGCCTCTGTGGACTTTATATTTACTGATCCGTTTATGCTCTGGTTCATCACTGGTTCATTCTTGAGATATAAGAACTTAGACACTTAGGGAAGTTTCTTGTACAGGTGTTATTATATAGGCATACTTATGTTGAAACTTAATAAAGCAGCTTTACTTAAAACTAGCTCGGATTTATTTTCCTCTAATTATGTTTTTAGTGGATTCATGAAGGCTAGATATCATCTTGGTTATAATCTTCTCTGTACTTATAGAATGTCTTCAATATGGCCTGGTATTAAATCTGTTATGGGGGATTTGCTTCTTAACACTTAGTGGGTTATTGGTAATGGGCGTGAAGTGAACTTTTAGTCGGATAATTGGTTAGGAAGTCCTCTTTCTCATCTGCTCCATCTTCCTACTCATATGGTTCGAGGTTTGAATTGCAAAGTGTCTACTTTCATTCAGGATAATGTTTGGTCTATTCCAGATTACTTTAAAGTGGCTTTTCCAATCCTTTGCAGTGCGATTCAGCAAGTTGTTCTTCCTCTTGAAGATATAAAGGATCATATCATTTGTAACGATTTGAAATTGGGACCGTTAGTTATATAGTAAGAAAATCAATTTTAAGGCCAATTTTGGTGAATGTTTAATAAAAATAATTATTTTGAAACTTTTTTAAAAAATCCAGCATGGTCCAATCTATAAATAGGATGTACCAAGTTATTGACTAGTTATAAAACCTGTAAAAAAAACACACTTATAATCATTTCTAGCCATCCACATAATATTTATAAATTAAATAATTTATGGCTACATCATAGCCGCATGGGTCTCATTCAAATCTACAACTAGTCTCAATTAATTATTACAGGCCATGAATTAAAATTAATACATGCCTAGGTTCAAAGCTGAAATAAAATACAATAATTTTCTAAACTTTATTACACATTTTCTAAATAGAATGAATGCATGCTGATGAATTCCCAAAACTCCAGGTCACGTTTTATTTTTGAAAATACGACCTTCAAGAAAACTAAGGGGGTGTGAGCTATACGCTCAGTAGGAAACATTCTTCCAAAATAATCCAAAGTGTAAAAGAAAAAAAAAAAACATACGTATATATATACTTTTGAATGAATCCGTGCAAAACCATTGTTAGTTTGCAATATATACAACAGTTGATAATACCAAATTTTATAGATATAAAAGAATAGCTGTGGAAATAAATATAATGATTTAATGCTTAAATACCCTGCTAACATCAACCCCTTTTTATGAAAAAGGTAGGAAATAAATCCAAGTGATTTATAAATCATGAATGAATTATTTTAGATAATTTGGTGTGCCAATAAAACTCATTTTTGGTTTCTAAAATCCATAAATTCGTTTTCCATATATAAAAGCATTTATTGAATGCCTTAGGTGATATATATAATAAACCTCCACGACAAACGGGGCCCTTGCGCGGTATGAAGGGATTTTAATTCCATAAATTCGAGGTAGAACCAACTGAACCCACAGGACCACAAGGGTAGGACAGAACCAACTGAACCCACAGGACCACAAGGGTAGGACAGAACCAACTGAACCCGATACAACCCCAAGTAACCCTCCACTACCAAGTGAGGCATTCTTTAAAGCCCACAAAACTATTTTACTTTTCATTCATTATTTCCATAATTTCCCAATAACACCAAAAATATAATGAATTTTCCCACAAATCATTCAATGGTTTTATATCTTTAAATCACGTGAAATAACTCCCATAATTTATATAATTCATCTCCCAACCACTTTTCAAAGTAATGGTTTTCTAAACACTTATATAAAAGTCACCCCTAATATTTCAACTGCTTATATATAAATAGATATCCCAATAGGTTTCAAAATTAACCTATTTCAAACCATAAACATATGAAAATTTCAAAAATAACATGAATGTAACAAAAGGGTATATAAATCAAATCCTAAGTTTTCCAAAACTTATCAAAACCCAAAAAATATACCCACATGCATGATATTTATGAAAAATATACCAAATGGATGTATATTTACATGATTTATACCCAAACCCCTATGCATCAATGGTTTAAAGTGAACAAATGCCCCTACCTCAAAATAGGGTGACGAAAATGCAAATTCGCCACCATAGGCGCGCAGATTGGGTCAAGAAATGCTAGATCCGAGGTTGCCAGCGTTGGATCGGAGCTCCCACGCTCTGGTGAGTTGCTGTCGACCTACCGCTAGCCCCTTCCTCTCTCGGCCTCACTCTCCCTTTCTCTCTTTTCTTTCCTTCCTTTCTCTGTTTTTTTTTTTTTTCACCGACACAGGGTCTCACCCCTTAAAGCCACCGCCCCCTCCCCCCTCTTTTTTTATTTTTTTATTTATACAAGTGGGTCCTCACTCATTTGGTCTTCTAACTCGTTTGGCTTCCGTGAGTTTTTTGATGCCTTTTCTTATTGTTGGTTACAGCATTCAATGGTTCACTGGACTTCTCACCTTTGGAAATCCTTTGTTCCTCCTTGTATTTCTGTCTTGGTTTGGCACCTACTGTAGAACAAATTGCCTACCGATGAACAACGTCAAAAAAAGGGCATGCATATTGTTTCTTGTTGTAGTCTTTGCAATTAGCAATGTTCCATAGAAACTGTGTCTCACTTATTCTTGGATTGTGATTTTGTTAGGGCAATTTGGGCTTAGATTGCTTCTATATTTCAGGTGCCTTTGTCTACCCAAGGCCTATGTCTTATTCAATTCTGGAAGAACATTTGTTCTTGATGCATGAGCTCTCAACTTTTGAATTTATGGATTACTACTGTGTTGTTGGCCTTTTATTCAATTTGGCATGCTAAAAATATGTCATGGTTTGAGGGTAGGGTAAGAAACCAAATATTAAAAGAGTTTGTTTTTGCATAAAATCAATGCTTCGAGATGTAGGCAACCTGAGTAGTGGGCATATGGATTATTGTTTCTGATCTGGTTACCCTTCACTTTCTTTGTGTGTCATGGCTCCCTAGAAAGGCTCCGTCTATTTCCACCGTGCACTGGAATCCTCCTCTTCCTAGTTGGATTAAGTTAAACACGGATGGACTGGCAAGAAGAAATCCGAATTCTTCCGTTGCGGCTAGTGTGTTTAGAACTTGTCGTGGTTTCGTCAAGGGGCTATTTAGTATTAATATTGGTATTTGCACTACTTATTTTGCTGAGTTTTTGGCTGTTATTTTAGGCATTGAGCTTGCTTGGGAGAAAAGCTAGACTCGAATTTGGCTTGAAAGTGACTATCTTTCGGTCATTCAATGCCTTTCTAATTCGAATTATAGGCCTCCTTAGGAGCTTTATACTCGTTGGCAAAATTGTAAAGTTTTTATGAAGAACATGGAATTTCAGTATAGCCACATTTTCAGAGAAGGCAATGCCACACCTGATAAGTGCGCAAGTCTGGGGTTGAGTTATTTGGGTTTCCAATGGTGGTGGTCTCTTCCAACTGAGCTTATGCCTTTTATTGGGAGAGATCTCTCTAGTTTGCCTTTTTTTTTATTTTATAGATTTTGAGCTTAGTTGAGGTTTCTTTTTTTTTATTTTTATTTTTTATAATCTTTGTTGAGGTTTTTCTAAGTTAGTTAATGGTCCTGTGTTACCAAGACCAGTTTTTTCTTCTTTTCATCTTTGTTACCTTTCAAGTTGTATTCTTTTATCTTCATTTTCTTTAATAATATTGAGCCTATAGCACATGATTTAAAGTTTCATATGGTGCCAACATAGTTGGGATGCTAGGTTACTTTGTGATGCTTGATGCTCGCTTTTTATTTTTACTTTTTTTTAAAAAAATGTTGAAAGTTGCCTCCTTTAGTCTTTTATTAGCACATTAACTACCATACTTTATGATTTTCATTTCCTCTCTTTTTTTCATTGTAGTTGAAACACTAATTTTTCTTCCCGAGGGTTGTCTCTCGTGGGAGCCATAGTCTTGCCTGGTGCAAGTTATTTTTTCTCCTCGAGGGTTGTTTCTTGTGGGAAGGGCTTTGAGGACGGATGAGTGCTAATAGCAACAGATCGATGGAGGATAACTTTGAGGAGCTATGGAAGAATTTCATATTGATAGATAAAGAGCGTGAACAAGTGGATGTCACATGTATTATGCAGGATGCTAGCAGGGAGAAAGCAAGGTTTTGCCTAGTTGGGAAGTTGCTTACTGACAGACCGTTTAATACTGATGCGTTGAAGTCCACTTTGAGGATGGTATCGAGATTAGTGAGGGGGTTAACGACCATGGACCTTCGTAAGAATCTTTTTTTTGTTCCAATTCCACCATACCTTGGATAGACGACAAGTTTTGGAAAATGGCCCGTGGAGTTTTGATAAATCACTTGTACTTTTAAAAGAGATCGAAGGAGATATACAACCCTCTGAAATCCTGTTGGATGAAGCTCCTTTTTGGGTTCAAGTTTACAATTTACCATTGGGTTGCATGATAAGGGAGGTTGGTCAAATGATTGGGGCACGGTTGGGTGGATTCATTGAGATGGAACATGTGGAAGGAGGGGTGTGTTGGGGTAAATATATGAGGCTGAGGGTACACCTTCATGTGCGACAACCATTAAAATGGGGAGTTATGTTGATTTTGGCTGGTAAAGCTATGTGGGTATCTCTCAGATATGAACGATTACCAATTTTTTGTTATCATTGTGGGTTGTTTGGCCACACTGAAAAGGAATGTGTTACACGATTTGATAGCCATGGTGAACATGTCGTTGGGGTTGCCCAATACGGGGCCTGGTTGCAAGCACCCAATAATGCAAAGGTTTCAAAAAACCAGTCTTCAAGGGGTTCATCACCTAGTTTTGCAGCGGGTGACGAGCAGAGGTGAGGAAGAAAGAGGGCAGAGGGATAGCCTATCGGTGCTGTGCAAATAAGGGATGTTGAGGAGGTTGACATGCCGCCGGTAGTGCAACAGAAGGGGAGTCAAGCGGCGGAACAGGCGGCCATGATTTGTGGATCTGTTGGCAATATTTTCGCCTCGAATCTTAGTATAGGCTCTACAAGATATCCTGAGAAAGGTTGTAAATTTAGGAGTGAGGGATCTATAGAGCATACTACGGAAAGGATACATTTTGAGGATATTTCAAAGGGGATTTTTGGCGGGAATGGGAAGGAGCAATCTGACCTTTTTCAACAGTAGGCACTGGGTAAGTCTACTGAGTATACAGTTGGCAAAGTAGGGGAAGTGGGTCATCTACAGCTGGCAACTGATGATATTAGTGGAGGGTTTAATGGGGAGACAATACACGGGCCTAAGGAGGGTCTCTTAGTGGAGCCACTCTAGATATTTCTAGGTCTCTGTTGGGTCTTGTCTAAAAACACAATGAATGGTACTGATTTAAACATAAGCAGTCCACATAGACAGGACACGTTGCTAGATGTTCTTATCATAGACGGCAACATTTCTGGGGTTCAGGCGAAGAAGTGGAAACGGAGGGCTAGAGATGTTTGTATGTCAAGGGAAGATATTCCAGTTGAATCAAGGGTGGGGAAGCGGAAGCAGTTTGAGGATAATAGCCAGATTGAAGGTGCTCGTCCAGATTTCGGAGGGGTTAATGGCAAACGCTCTCGTCACTATGGGATGGGAGTGGGGAATCCGGTTGTTACAAGGGAGATATCGGCAACAACTGGAACCAGTCCTGCCGGAAGCAATGAAAATTTTAAGTTTCAACTGTCGGGGGCTTGGGAACCCGCATACAGTTCATGCCCTTCATGGTGTAGTAAAGTGGAAAGCTCCCAACTTGGTTTTCTTGATGGAAAATAAGCTTCACAAAATTGAAATGGAAAATATTAAGTTATATTGGGGTTTGCTAATGGTTTGCTTGTTGAAGCTAACAACAGGGCAGGTGGATTAGCTTTTTTGTGGCACGCGGGTTTGGCGGTGGATATACTCAGTTATTCATGGAATCACATTGATGCACGAATTTTAGAAGTAGGAGCAGCTACATGGCGTCTTACTAGCTTTTATGGGTATCCTGATGTGTCTATGAGAAAGTTATCTTGGGAGCTATTAGGGACACTCCACACTCATTCAACTCTCCTGTGGCTGGGTGTGGGGGATTTTAATGAGATTCTTAAAGCTGGAGAGAAGTGGGGTAAAGCTCCGAAAGCGGAGTGGCAGATGTGGGACTTTTGCTAGGCCGTGTCGAGATGCAATCTTAGAGATCTGGGTTTTAGCGGCCCTAAGTTTACTTGGTACAATCATCGGGTGGGGCTGGAATGTACAAAGGAATGGTTGGATAGAGCTCTTGTGTCCACGGATTGGAGCTCTCTATTTCCCTGTACAAGTGTGGATAATTTGGTTTGCAGTTCCTCAGATCATCTTCCCATTTTGGTGGATATAAATGGGCTTATAATGGGTTCGGGCAGGAAGAAAAAGCCTTTCGCTTCGAAGCCATGTGGGTTAGATCAGAAGATTGTGAGGCGGCTGTAAGGGAGGGTTGGTGTGACACGCTACAGGGGTCAACTATGTTCTGTGTTAATGAGAAAATCAAATCTACTAGGCTGCAATTAATAGCTGGAATAAGTCTAATTTTGGCAATATCCAACAACAACTCAAAGGTTTGCGGGAGCAACTTAAAGCCGTTAAACAAGGTCCAACCAATAGTGCAACTATTACTAAAGAGACTCGATTAATGGCTCAGATGGATGAAATTCTTGCAAGGGAGGAGGTTATGTGGCGACAGCGTTCACGTGTTAATTGGCTTAAGGAAGGGGATAGGAATACAGCCTATTTCCATGCACGAGCATCATAGCGATATAAAAAAATATAATCAAGGGGTTACGAGATAATCAGGGGCACTGGCAAGTGGAAGAGAATAGAATTGAAGGCATTGTGGTCGAGTATTTTCAAAATATTTTTACTACCTCAAGCCCTCAAATCAGAGATGTCGATCTTGATGGAATTGACCAATGAGTCACTAATGAGATGAACATGGCTCTTACAAGAGACTTCCAAGATCACGAGGTTCGCGATGCACTCTTTCAAATGCACCCTAGTAAATCTCCTGGACCCGATGGTATGTCAGCTCTTTTTTTTCCAAAAGTATTGGCACATTGTTGGGAAGGACATTACTCATGCTACGCTGTCATTTTTAAGGGGGGTCCTATGTTTAAGAATTTTAATTATACCCATATTGTTTTGATCCCTAAAACGGATAATCCATAGCACATTACTCAGTATAGACCAATTAGTCTCTGTAATGTGGTCTACAAAATAATTGCTAAGGTGTTGGCCAACCGCTTTAAGGCCATATTACCACACATTATTTCTGAAAGTCAGAGTGCCTTTGTGCCTAGTCGTCTAATCACGGATAATGTCTTAGTAGCTTTTGAGCTCATGTATTTTTTAAAGGGCAAACGATGTGGGGGGAATGGTTTTTTTGCATTGAAATTAGATATGAGTAAGGCCTATGATAGGGTGGAGTGGGTGTTTCTTGAAAAGGTCATGGTGAAGTTAGGTTTTACAAAGGGTTGGATTCAGCTAATTATGTCGTGTGTGAGTGTGGATACTTCCATCCCTCCAGGGGACTCAGACAAGGGGATCTACTATTGCCCTATCTTTTCCTCCTTGTTGCCGAGGGGTTAACTGCTATGTTGGCTAAGGCAGAGCATGAAGACAGGTTGACTGGAATTTCCATTTGCAGAAGGAGCCCAAAGATTTCTCATCTCTTTTTCGCAGATGACAACCTACTCTTTGGTAAGGCAACAAAGCAGGAAAGTAGCACTGTGATGAGTGTTCTCCACCAATACGAGGTAATGTCTGGTCAATAATTTAATCTCGATAAATCTGCTATATTTTTTAGTAGGAACACAACTTCTGAGCAACGGGATCGAATCAAAGGCATTCTGAGGATTTCTCAAGAGGGTAATTATAGCAAATATTTGGGTCTCCCATCTCTTATTGGCAAATCTAAGAGGGAAGTGTTTAGTATTATTAGGGAAAAGGTATGGAAGAAATTGCAAGGGTGGAAGGAGAAACTATTGTCGAAGGCGGGGAAGGAGATTTTAATTAAAGCTGTAGCTCAGGCCATTCCCACTTATGCCATGATCTGTTTTAAACTTCCCTTGTCTTTGTGTGAAGAAATCAAGGCTATGATTAGCAATTTTTGGTGGGGTAAAAAAGATACTGAAAGGATACTTCATTGGCTACGTTGGGAAACGTTATGCTATTCAAAAAAGGATAGTGGGCTGGGCTTTCGTGATTTTTCTATTTTTAATGCTGCTTTGCTTGTTAAACAGGGGTGGCGTTTACTCACTAATGAAAATTCGTTGGTTGCGTGGTTGTTGAAAGCTAAATATTTTCTATCATGCAACTTTCTTGAATCTTGGTTAGGGTTAAAGCCAAGCTATGTGTGGCGGAGTATTTGGGGGGCCAAAGATGTTTTAAGTAGGGGGTTCGATGGCGTGTTGGGGACGAGAAGACAGTTAAGGTCTGGAAAGATAAGTGGTTACCCACACCCACTACATTCCAAGTGATTTCGCTTAGGCAAATTCTTCCAGAGCATGCTACGGTCAGTGATTTAATTGATTTTAATAGGAAGGAATGGAAGAAGGATCTGGTGGAACGCATTTTTTTTCCCATGAAGCAATATCTATTTGCCGAATTCCAGTTAGTCAAAGATTACCGGTAGACAGACTGATGTGGCATTATCATCCGAAAGGAGTCTATACAGTTCGGAGTGCCTACATATTGGAGCTGAGCAATTTGCGGAGCCTCTATGGCAACACTTTAGGTGGTGGCTCTAGTTCTGGGTCTGGGTGTATATCTGTAGGTTTTATCGGGGTGCAAGCTATTCCCAATAAAATCAAGCATTTTATGTGGAGAACATTTAAGGGTATCTTACCAATGCGTGATACTCTTGTGAGGCGCCATATTTCTCTTGATCTGATGTGCCCCATGTGTGGGCAGGAGAAAGAAACTATTATACATAATCTTAGAGATTGCTGGTTCGCAAAGCAGGTGTAGCGGTGTAGCTGGATAGGGCAATAGGGGAATGGTTCAATTGTAATAGAATTTGGCGCTTGGTTGGCTGCACTCCAAATGCAATTGGATAAAGAGGTCATGGCACAAGCTCTGATTACTATGTGGGCAGTGTGGTATTGTCGAAATCACTTTGTTTTTTATGGGGTCATTGACGAGCCGGCTGGTGTGGTAGGCATTACGGGTCAGTTGTGGACTAATTTTTCAATTGCTAATAAAATCACACGGGCAATAGTTTTGAGGCCACTGGTTATATGGCAACCTCCTAGCCAAGGGATCTTTAAGGTTAATGTTGATAGGGCTATTTTTATGGTGCTTCATTGTGTGGGCTTTGGGGTAATGATTCGTGATAGTGAGGGGCAGGCTATCGCAGCTGGGTCCAAGAGAGTTTTGGGCAGCTACTTGGTGTCAGTGGTGGAAGCTATGGCTATGTGTTTTCTGTTGGTCTGGCTCGTGATCTGGGGTTGTTTTGGTGCAAATGGAAGGGGATTGCATAGAGGTTATTCAGGCTTTAAAATCAAGGAGGTGCTTTTAACCTTATTGGGTCTTATTGTCAAGGATATCCTTTATGAAGTGGCTTTATCTTTCAGGGTGGTCTCTTTTTCTCATATCCACCAGGAAGGCAATTGGGTTGCACATGGTCTAGCTAAACATGCTCAGTTTATTGATGATTTATGTGTTTGGGTGGAGGAGGTTCCAGAGTTTATTAGGGACCACTTCTTATCTGATTTGTATTCATGAGACTTTGGAAATGATATCTTAGTATCGTTTTATCAAAAAAAAAAAAAAACTACCACACTTTAGTTACTTTGATATGCAAAAGGAAGATCCTTTCTCTTCCAACTAGCAATACACCTTACAGCTTTTGAGTTAGTAAGAGTGAGTGCACGTGGAGTACAAAACATACTCTTACATTACCAAGCTTATGGCCCTTAATTGACAGTGTTTTGGTCATGGCTTAAGAGAGTCTTTATTTGCATTTAGGTGGCTTCAGTTACCCCAAGAATTTGGATTTATCTATTGTTGTGTGATTATCAATAATGGAATACCGTAGCCATTGATTCTCAAATGCAATATGAGTTGTTGATAATTTGAAGGTTGCACTGTTGTGTAAACATAATCATGAAAATGCAAAAAGAGAAAATAAAGTAGCCAACTCAGTAACCCATAAATATTTACTCAACATACTGTATCACATTATTAATAAGAAAATGTTAGAATATCCCAATAGGGGTAAACACAATTGTTACAAAGAAGCCTTATTTAGAAATTATCCAAAGAAGTTTCATTATGTATAATTAAACGATATAGATTCTTTGAGATGTAATATTTAATATTTGAATTTCAATATTAATAATAAGACTATATGTTGCCACTGTCAACATATAGTTTCCCAAACACAATTTTTGCATTATCTACTAGAATTTCATTAGTGTGGAGCTCTTTTTTCATGAATGGGTGGAGAATCTTTCAGTATAGGTAACACGTTAGTTCTCATAGCAAAGTGTAACGCTCTTAGAAATGGTTTCTTTGTGGCACTTAGCCAAAGAAATATTGCCTCAAATAAAGGAAGACTTTCAATTTGTGAACTAAGAAGTTTATGGCACTAGTCTGCATCATTAGAACATTAGTAACCTTATCACTACTACTATAACACCCGTAATTTTTAAGTAAGGTATTAAGCATTTAATATGCATTTGAGTTATGTATTATTGGATTTATTTCGGGTTGTATTCATGCATGGACATGGCATGGTTTTTATTTTCATATGCATAGGCATATTTATTTTATGTTTAAAAGTTATTTTAATGGTTTTGGAAAGGTTCGGGGTGATTTGGACGCATTTAGGCGAGTTATGCTAAATGCTAACAAAAACTCACAAACCGTGAGGGTACAGATCGATTAGGGTATGGGGCCGATCGATCTATACCCCTATAGAAATGGATATCACGAATTGCCACCCCCCAATTGATCGGGGTTAGATCCCAATCGATCGGGCTTTGTTGAAATTGTTTTTAACATGCAAAAAGATGCTTGTACCCCTATCCACTTCTTATATTTTGTTTGGCTTGACTTTGGGGGTTTATTTCTGTTCTTTTGGGTTAGAAATACATAGAAAGAAAAGGAGAGAGAGAGAGAGAGAGAAGAGAAAGAAAGAAGAAATGGAAATAGAAAGTGAGGATGATAGAGAGAAAAAATGGGTTTTTCACCCATTTCCATTCTTGCATGCATCTTAGATGGTTAGATCTACTTATTTCTTACTTGTGGCTGCATTTTGGGAGGTTTTCCTCACATTAGGAAGTTGAGATTTGTATTCCTTGAGTTGATTCATCATCATCTTTGCATGTAAAGGTTTTACATAGCATTGGGAGTATTTTTACAACATTTGGGGTATGGGGTCTTCATTACCACCATTGTTATTGCATTTGGAGGTTAGGATTTAAACCTTTGGAGCCTAATCCACGAAGTTGAGAACTTCATTGTTGTATTTTAAGTATATAAAATAAATATTTCAAAAATCCAAAAGATTTCTTAAAGAGCTTTTCTCTTGTCTCTTTATTTTGTGAAGTCACCTTGTCCCATATTAGAAAAGTGAAAGCTTCTTAATGGGCTTATATAGTATTCCACTTATTGTATATGGTATCATGTGGTAGGATGTAGGGAGTCCTCACGTGCACATGAGACGGAGCCCAATCGAGTGATTTGCAGGATTGGGGTTCGAAAATTGACTTAGTTAGGAGCGTCGCAAGTATATGACGTGCAAATGTCAAAAATTAGCTTCACATGTGCGGGTAGGATTGACTGCAATTTTATTTTTCTAAGAGTCAAGAGCATTCTGAGTTCTTCGCTTCGCTCCTACACTAGCGAGTGCATGCTTGTGGGAGCCCAGTTGTTGAATCCTAAAGGGTAGAGCGCTGTGACCTACTGCATCGAGTTTCATACTCAGAGGGGCGAAACTTTTCTTAAGGACAATGCTTCGTACACGCCTCAACCGATAAATGTTTTAAATTTCTGCAATTCTTATTATAAATTTTTAATTTACACAGTAGCATCTACACTGTTTTCCAACAGCATGTGCATTCTAGAGTTGGATCTACACACCCATGACATCAAAGTCACATTTTCTACACGATTGGTAGAGCTAGGTGCAATTTATATAGGTTGAAACTATTAAAATGATAATAGGATATATATTTTCATAATAATTGTTATTTATGAAATTTGATTATGTATATAGATGATTTATGGAATAAATGTTGAAATGGAATTATAGGTATTTAATAATTTAATTGGAGATTATGTTTATTGCGAAATTTGGTTACTTTATACATTTTTATGGAATATAAATATGGATTTTATGGTTATTTTTATATGTGTAATTAAAACTTCTAATTTATGATTTTAAGGTTATAATCATAAATGGATATTCATGTTACTTAATTTATTATAATTTGGTATAATTATGAGATTATTTAGATTATGGGTTATATGGTATATTTTGGAGATGATTTTGGATATATACATCATCTTATGGTATATGGCTTTTTATGTAGGGCATAATCATGCAAGAAATGAAACTAATTAAATACTTGGTAAAAGTATTAAAGTGGTCATTGGAATTAGACTACTTGCGGTCAAGGGATGTAGCGGTGTTTTTATTTCCTTTGGTCCTGGGGTACTTTCCAGTCCCAAATAGGGACCCTTGTGTTCCCGAATTGATGTTACTTTCCGATCCCAAGTAAAGACTTTTATGTTGTCCTCATAAGAAGTTACTTTCCATCCTTGCGAGGGTGCAATGTTGTCCTTTTGGAGGTTTGGTTTAAATCCTCCCTTTCCACTCGGAGACTTCTGTGAGAGTGGTCAGTAAGTAATGGAATTAATTAATTAGATGCATATGCATTGGGCATTATGCATTATTTGTTTTAAGTTATGAATTATAACTTATTTTGGATTTGTAATATACTCTGTTAGTATATTTTGTTTTAAATGATATAATTGAGATTTTATTTATATCATTGTCTTAGTTTACTATGTTAAATTATTCCTACTGAGCTGTCGAACTCATGCTTATGATTTTAAAATGTTTTCAGATTTTTAGTAAAGGAAATTTTCAAGGAAATGCTAGCTATGGGAGACGTATATTCTTTGTGGATTATTATAGTAAATTTTATAAGATGTATAATTCATGGAAAATGAATGTATTTCATTTGATTTTTAATTTGGGTCAATAGCCAATGTAAATGTGAATCAATATAGGTTGTAATTTTATTTATGTATGGATTCCTTATGTGGAATGCAATGCTTGGGATGATACCACAATGTTTGGATGACAGGAAATTTTTATGAATGGATTTTATAACAGATTTTATGATCACATGTCTCATTTACGAATGGGTCATGCCCAATTTTTTTTTATTAAAATGGTTGGGATTTTGACACGTGTCATCATATTTTATCAAATGATTTATTAAATAAAAGCTTGTTTTATTTTATTAATCACGGCTTAATTAATTTGGGTCATGACACTACAGTAATCGGAAAAGATCATGGTTGGATAAACAAAAGGATTTCAATTTAAGAAAGAATTGTGATCTTATATGTGGGGTATAACAATTAGTCCTGGTTATAAGAGAAGGCGTAATCATAAGTGAATTTAAATCTTGGTTTGAAAAACAGTAGTCATAAGTCTACATCATTGGAGCATTAGTAACCTTATCATTACTACATTAATAGGAAAATATCATGGTTGGACAAACAAAAGGATTTCATTCTAACTTCCATGTTTATCATCTTTAACAATCCTAAGGTTCCTCCATGTACTAAGTAGGACTTAAAAGTGAGGAATAGGATCATTAAGAAATTTAAATCTTATCATTGAAGTATTCTATTGGTTAAAACTCATAACTATTTGAATAATGCAAAAGAATTTTAAATGTTGATCCTCAACAATTTAACATAACCTTTACTTATCGCTAACCCAAAAAGCAGACTTAGGTCTCCCTCTTCTATGTTGAGGGATACCCCCCACATCTGCAAGTGAGAACGATGTTTCAGAAGCGTCATTACACCTTAGTGCCGATGATTTGCATGTAGTATTTGCTATGAGGTGATGTTTAAAAATGATTTTTGACAAGTTTTTTGAAAAAAAAAAAGGTTTGGGTTCATTTTGACTCCTTTCAAGGTGCTTTCCATCATTTAGTTGTGTAAACATAACTTGAATAAGAAAGGATTGGAGTCCCCATCTACCATATATTTATAGACGTAGAAGGTCTTCTCTAAGATCTCAAAAAGTCAGTTTTTTATTTAAAGAATGACTCCTTAAACATGGTCAGCGTATAAGAGAATTAGGTAAGTGGGCTCTATTATGAGTAAGGAAGGTGTTAGGCACCCCACCACATCCGTCTTCGGATGGTTGCTCTGATTCTTTAACTTTCTTCTATCTGAAACCCTATTCTTAAAGTAAATTCCCAATTTAAGGCTTAAAATTCTAAATGGATATACTACCCTAGGTTATGATGCCTTCTTTACACTTATCAATGAGACGAGATGCTTTAAAAAGTTAAATTGTAGCATCATTCCGTTTGGAATTTAGCTATTTGATGTTTTTGATGAGAAATTATTTGAAATTGGTTTTTGGTAAAGATTGATTGTTAAAAGACTTTTTTTTTTGGGGTTTTTTCAAGGTAACCCCATTACTTTATGTCAAGACACCTTAAAATTGATTGAAAACAATTTTTTTGAAATAGAAACTTCCTTTAGTAAGGTAAAATACCTCTTTAAGCCACTTGGAATTTTGAAGGAATTGTAAGAGAATCATAGTTCTTTATAAAATTTCAAATATGCGGCTTTATTTTATTTTATTTTGTTTTTATCTTGAATTTATGAGATTTTTCATATTAGTTTCATCCCTTTGCGTTGGGACACCAAATTATCGAATCTATGTTAATATTCGATTTAGCATATTATGCCTCAATTAAAATTGCAAGAAATTGGTCAATAACCTCGCAAGAATTGGTGTGTTAAAGCCTATCACTTAACTAATCGTCCTCCTGAAAAAGGTTTGTTGTTTCTGAGAGGTTGTAAAAAGATTATGAGGACAAATCAAATGAATTGACTCGAGACTCACTACTCTAGCAAAATCATATAAAAATAAGAATAGTAAAAAATAGTTAGTAAAAAAAATACACAGAATATATGAAAAATTGCATCTTTATTAATAATAAAAAAGGTCTTACAAAGGGTGACGATGGTAGCCATTAAGGCAAATGTCCGACCAAAAATACATGTTAATATAACAGGATGTGGATCGCCCTATGCATATGCCACTCAGAAAGAAAATAAAGGCAGTTGTATATTTGACATGAAAAATATAATTGATATGCAGGAGGGTTATTGCGTGTCCCCATAGACATTGAGAAACCACTTCCCGAATAGTTCATATGAACAGTTTATACTGCAATTGATATAACAATTTATATGCATTTGATATGTATTTAATATGCTTTAAACTTCGAATATGACTTAGTACACCCCATAACTACACCGACAAATGGACAAGTAACATTTGAGCCCCACCCACCATATCTTTAGTCTAAAACATATAAGAAATGATTAATTTGTGCACCTTGCCTTTATGCGAGTCAAGTATGAAGGAGAATAAATGGATGAGAGAATAACTCCTAAGCCTCCCTTGTATCAAGATGCCTTAGCAAGGTAGAAACTTAGTCAATATTCTATTCCCTTCTCTTTCTCTAATGGAATGCAAAGCTACATGTGTGAGGGTAATGAGATGGATGAAAATGAATAATTTTGTAAAAAGTGTTTGGGTAGTCAAAGGTTCAAAAATTAGAAAAAAGTAGACACAAGACCGTGTAAGGAGAAGTGGTTTCTAAAGGGGTATCATCGAGTATAACTGCACAATATTTTGACTACTAACAATTTAAACTATCGCCTTTAGATGATGTAGCTAGCATAGTTAAATGGTTCAAGTTGCACAAGATCGATCACTATAGGAATGGTTCGAAATTTTAAAAAATTTCTTGAAGATACTGAAAAACCTTTATATCCTGATTTTATTAAGGTTATGAGGTTGTTAAATTTAATTAAACTGTACAATTTAAAAGCAAGGAATAGGATGTCTGACAAACTATTTTTAGAACTATTGCAATTGTTGGGAGACATTCTACTAAACGATAATGAAATGTCATTGTCAATGTGTGAGGCTAAGAAGACCTTTGATTGCAATAGGAATGAATTATGAGAAAATACATGCATGTCCTAATGATTTCATATCTATAGAAAGGAGTACAAGGATGCAACTACATGTGCCACATGTGGAATGTCAAGATGGAAAGTAAAAATGAGATTGAGAGAAAGGGTGTGCTTGCAAAAGTTTTGTAGTATTTTCCACCTATCCCGAGGTTTAGAAGGATTGGAATCAAGAAACATTCAGTTAGCCATTTTAGTAAATGGAATCAATTCACATCACTTAGCAATTGGTGCAGTTGTTGGCCAATAATATTTATCACCTACAACCTTTCAATGTGGTAATGCATAAAGAGAAAATTTATGATGTTGACATTATTAATATTACATCCACGATAACGTGGTGATGAAATTGATGTTTAATTGGCACCATTGATTGATGATTTGAAAATGTTATGGGAATTATGATGCTTACTGGCAACAATTATTTACGTTAAAGGTTGTTTTGTTATGGGCAGTCAATGATTTTCTTACAAATGACAACTTATGCAGTTGTAGGGTGAAGCAATATTATGTTTGTTCAATATACAATGAAAATGTGCATTACCGTATATAGAAACATGGGAACAAGATATCATATGCTAGCTAGAGAAGATTTCTTCCTCATTATCATCCATATCAAAAGCAAATAAAGGCATTTAATAATAAGAAAAAGTGTGGGTTGCCTATAGTACTGTTAAGTGGAGAGGAAATTTTATGAAAAGTTGAGGAGATCAAAATTTCATGGGAAAAGAAGAAGGAAAACTATCATGTGGCGTATAATGATGCTACAAATTTTTTATATAAGTTTGAAAATTTGATTTTTAATACGGGAAATATTTGCATATTCAAATCATTAGTACATTACTTGACATTCTAAAAAACAGATAAAAAAAGGATGGTGAAGATTTTCGTGTGGATCTTATAGATGAGTGTTAGGAAAGTATTGGTATCATAGAAAGGTTATAATTATACATACCTGCTTTTAGCATGTTTTACATTTACTAAGGAGGAGCAAAGAAGAGTTTGAAAAATGTTATTGGACTGCACGGTTTCCAAAGATACTCTTTAAATATGAGAAACCATATCTTAATGCAAAATTTAAAGCTTTATGATATTAAATTGCATGATTGTCTTATACTGATGCAACAACTATTGCCAGTAGCTGTATGATTGGTGGTTCTTAAGAACGTGAGATATGTTATTTTCATTTTTTTTTTCTTCAATAATACTTGTGATCAAGTTATGTAGTATTTTCCACCATCATTCTTTGATATTAAGGTTTAACGTATTAGTGGATCTTGTCAGAGAGGTTCAACTTTGTGGACCAGTTTATTTTCAATGCATGGACCCCTTTGAGAGGTTCATGAAAGTTTTAAGGGGTTATGTACGAAATCGTTATCGACAATAAAATTATATTATCGAATGTTACATTAAAAAAGAATTTTTTAAGTTTTATAGAAAGTTCATGGTGATGAAGAATTCAAAAATTGGAAAACCTTTACCAAGTAATCATGCTATTATAGTTAATCGTTAGGAATGGAAGTTGGTAAATCATTTTGTGTTAATAAACAAAAATGAAGTTGAACCTTATATTGAGTAAGGACATTCTATCTTCTTTTTTATATAATTTTTTTTTCCTCTAGTGCTAAGGGATTATGTTGGGAACTGATTTTTTGTTGTTTATTGATAGCTAAATAGTGAACATATCACCTGGCTGAAGGTACAACATCCTGGAAAAGGAAAAAAAAAAAAACAAAACAAAAAATGGATACTGGGTGAACACATACACAACTTTATTTATTGGCTACGTGGGAAAAAAAAAAAAAACTAGAAATTGAATATTCATACTTTCTTTATGTCATTAGAAAACTGATCAACCATTTGAATATATACACAGGATGCAAAGGGTTTGAGTATCTCAAATAATATCTACGATATTTTGAAGTGGCTTGGGCATAAACCTAGTGTACAAGTAATAAAATGGCCAGGCAATGTCATTAATGGTTATCGTTTTCACATGAGCTAGCATGATGATTTACGATTGAACCAGAACAATCGAGTGGCTTTAGTAGCCACGATTATGTAAATTGCTAAAGCAAATGACAAGAACCTTGTGTTTACTGATATACGTTTCTATGGAGTTATTATTAAGATATGCTATCAAAGTGAGAAGAGAGAGTGAAAAACCCACACATGTAAGCCAAAAACCCACTTTTCTCTCTCCAAACAAGCCCTTTCTCTTTCCCCTCTCTCTCATTCTCTTTCTATTTCTCTAGAACTCAAAATGCAGCAAATGAAGTCAAGAAACCGGGCCAAGAGGGTTATAAGGTAAGTTGAGGGCACATGAGTCATTTGACGCTCCTAAAAAAAATTTCAAAAATCTACGATGCCCGATCGATCGGGGTTGAGGGCCCGATCGATCGGGTTTAACAGTAGCTAAATGGCATTTCTGGAGGGCCTCCGATCGAGTGGCCTCAAAGCCCCGATTGATTAGCTCATACTAAAATTGCCTAATAACGAATCGATACATGTAAACCTCACGTTATGCACATGATGTAAAATGATAATAAACCACACGCCATGCATCATACATAGCAGTTAAAAGTCACGTGTACCGCACATGCATATTAGAACCCGACAAATCACCAATTAATGACATAATTAAACTAATTTAATAACGAAGGTGTTACACAATTGTTCTAATAACTCTACATAAAGCACCATGATCACAATGATGTTGATAAGCTCGTTAATAGTTTTGTGGAGCATAATGAACAATTTATGCTTATTGTTGAGTCATTTAATGTAGTTGATGAGTCTGGGACACTTCACATAAGAGTAGACTGTTATGGAACTCATATAGAGAATTCTCCATAAGCCCTTTTTTGGAATAATAATACTAAAAAATAAGTTTTTGTTTGGCACCTGATTTTGCAAATAGCTCTTGAAAACATCTTTTCGGAAACAAGAACAAAAAAATGTTCTAGGGAATTTTTTAGCTCAAAAACTCATTTGGCAAGAAAAATTCAAAATAATTTTCAAAGAATATATATATGGGTAAAATGCAAAAAACCCCCTTCTATTGTTACCCATGTTGCAAGATACTCCCCTCTAAACAAAAACTCATCAAAAAACCCCCTATATTGTGCTGGGTTGAAGAATACCCCCCTCCATCCACATTCTGTCAGTTAGATTAACAGCAAAAGATCACGTGCCACGCACGTAATCAATTAAATCACTTTTATAACTATAATACCCTTCGGCACATAAAACAGTGTCGTTTGGTACTTATGTAATTCGTCCTTGTCAAGGGTCATCGGAGACCCTCGCTTGTCAAGCGACACTGTGAGCACTTTCCAGACCCCTCTTCACCTTTCCTCTCTCCTTCCATCACCACCGATCGTTAACCAAGATGAAGACGGTAACGGCGAGAATGGATGAGTTCTGTGAACACTAGTTCACCAGCCGCAAGAATGGAGAGGGTGGGGTTTTTTTAGATCTGAAAGGATGGGCTTTGTAGTGCCGTCGACGGTGAGCTTCGTGCTTGGTAGAGAGAGGAGCTGGCGGTGAGACTCGTGCTGCGATGGGGAGGGTCACACAGTTCGTAGAGGGAAGAGGGGAACCACCAGTCCGTCATCTTCACCGGTAATCCAATGCTAGAAACCGGCACTAGTGCCACGCAACTATCCCTCCCCTTCTTCTCTCTTTACATGTATATACCAAGAACACGGCCCACTTGAGGGTTTCGAATGGCCAAGTTCAACTCAATCCAATTAGGGTTTCAAAAGGCCAAATCCAACTCAATCCTACCGCCGTTGATGCCTCTACCGTTCCTCACTCTACTCTAAATTTTCTCTCCCTAAACACTTCCCCACTCTCCACTTTTACCACAGCCGTGATCTCCACTCAAAACCACCCATGATTCCCCCGGCGACTGACTTTTAAATATGGAGGTGTGGGTTTTAAATTTGGTTTTCAGTGTTTAAGAATCTGAAAATGGTGTGCCATGGTAATACTCCCAAATTAACAGCGTCGTCGTCGTCATCGGTGTATTGTCGGTGAGAGAGAATGGTTGCAATGGAGGAGGGAGCGGCAGTGTGGGCACGCCGTGCCGGTCGTAGATCTGCTGGGTGACGAGAGATGTAGATTTCGTGTATTCCAGTGCCGCCGAGTTACGAATCGATCGGAAACTCTAGCAAGCCGAAAATGGGGATAGCCGGTGTCGGAACTGGGGAGGGTGGTGCGTCTTCTGTAGCGAGAAAAGGCGGCGGCAGTTTTGGAGGTGGGGTGTAACGTGGAGGTACAAAATGACACCGTTTCTTATATAATTATTAAAAACCACTTATAAATGTTAAATATTAATATTTTATTTATGGGCGCACCGACCTTTCACTGCCGCCACGAGCTCACGCGGTCCCGCCTCACCTGTTTTTACCTGCTTTCTGATGGTGCTAACCCATTTAGGATTAGCGTGCAAATGAGAGTCGCCACCTGGAAAGGTCCAGGACCAATTTTGTTGGCCAGAGATGGGTTCGGAGTTAGGGTACATGTTGGGAAGGTGTTAGGCACCCAACAATGCCCGGTAATAAACCGGCCCTCATTTTTGTATTCATTGACCATATTTAATATTTTAATAAAATCCGGATTACCTGTTAATCATACAAAAAATAAATGGCACACACGAATGACAGATTAATAGCATAGGATAAATAAAAAGAAGCATAAACATTTAATAACAAAATTTAGAAAACTTAACAAAACTAAAAAAAAAACTGTCGCGAGTACTGGCGGTCTTACCATGCGTATGCGCGGTCTTATCATGCATATGCGCGGTCTTACCATGCGTACGCATAATAAAAATATGCGTACGCATGATATTTCGCGAGTACTCGCGGTTTCACTAATTCATTTTCTTCGTGAATTTGGCCTATCTGCAAAACATTATTGACCAAAGATGGACACTATACATAATAAATCAACTTCTAAACACCCTACATAATTTTACAAATAAATATACACTACGTACCTCTTAGAAGTAAAGCAAGTTGAAATTAAATCCTTCCCTCAGGTCCACCGTCAACCCGGCAGCGTCTCCTTTGTTGCGCAAAACAAGCTCTTCCCAGTCTCACCGGTCTAACTCTCTGTTATATTTTTCTCTTTTTTCCTCTCAATTTATTTCTCTCACCCTTTCAATATTTTTCCCACTCTCAGAATAACTTTCAGTTACTCAGAATTTTACCTCTCCTTTATTCCCCTGTCTGACCATCTGACCATCCCCCTCTCTGTCTATCTCTTTCCCCCTATACCTCTATCTGTCTGACCCTTTCCCCCCTCTCTCTTCATCTGTCTTGAGCTCCTAGGCGCTCTGTCTATTTATAGGGAAAAATCCCTGAGTAAGGTCGTCATGCATGACCTCAAATCCCATCTCTTTTTATCCCCATGTCCCCTCTGTTCAGTGGTCGGGCCGCTTTAATATAAATAACTCTCCCGACAATGCTTTCGGCCAAAGTGGGAGGCAAGCCATCATTCACATATTTTAATATAAATAACATTCACATATTTTAATATAAATAACTCTCCCGACAATGCTTTCAGCCAAAGTGGGAGGCAAGCCATCATTCACATATTTTAATATAAATAACTCTCCCGACAATGCTTTCGGCCAAAGTGGGAGGCAAGCCATCATTCACATGAAGATAATGGGCTTTCATGCGTACGCATATAATTTTATACGTACGCATGGTTTGTCCATGCAACGCATGGTTTCTCCATGCGTATGCATGGACAAACCATACGTACGCATATTATAATATGCGTACGCACCAAATTTCTGGGCTATCTAAATTATCACTTAAATCCCCCCTTTTTCGCTTGCTTTGAGCGCAGAAAGAGACCCGAGTAGACGGCAAACATTGTGGACCACATCATCGGGAAATCATCATCAAATGTAGGGACAAAATGGGGTGTCTACATTATTATTTTTCTATATAGGGGTATAATGGACTTTTAACATCGCCGTTAACGGCGTACCCCTCTAGCACAATATAGGGGGTTTTTTGATGAGTTTTTTTTAAGAGGGGGGTATCCTGCAACATGGGTAACAATAGAGGGGGGTTTTTTGCATTTTACCCTATATATATATAAGACAGAAAACCCGTTTGGTTTAGAAAACAGATCTCCGTAAATCAGTTTAAGAAAAAAATTATTCAACAAAATACTTTACAATGCACATCTTACTATGCAATGAAGCATATCCCATTTTATGGGAGGTATAAATCATTGAAACGTTGGCCAATATTTTTAGATCTACATAGGTTTCAATGACAAATAACAAAATGAAACACATAATGGAGTTAGTTTGCCTTAAAAGGTCAAATATCTAGTTCATAAATCCTTATCTTTGCAACATAGCTCACATCTTCATCAATGCGTTTCATGTTGTCCTAATTTGTGGAGTGGTCGGGTATGAAACACATCACCAATTAATGAAGGATGGGATGCTAGATTTGGTCGAAAAAGTCCTTGACGACTGAATTTGGCTGAAATAGTGCTCATAGACAAGGAAAGTGTTCTTTCTTCATCAATGGGTTTCATGTTGTACTATATTTTATGCTATTAAACAATTTTTATTGGCTTATTAGTTGGCAATGGTTCCCAACTCAAAGAACCCAAGAAGAGTGTTCTATCTTCAATGGCTGAGTAATTTAGGACGTTTTAAAATCTCAATAGAGATTTTGTTCTTCAATTTAAGTTTGGACCTGATCACCTTAGGCATCCATCCCGTCCTTATCCTTTCAATTAACAAGCATATGGGAATGCATTTTTTGTTTGAGGGGGGCTATTCGCCACCACATAAAGTACTCTAAACCCCCCATCCATTAGTTTACACTTTCTAAGATTTTATGAAAAATATAAAAAGTTTTTACAAAAACTAGTTATATTGTTCACTAGAAAACATTGTTCTGAACAACTTTATAGAAGGGAGTTTTTCCAAAATCTATCATTTAAGCAGACTTTTTGGCCATTTACAATCTTTATTTCACTTTTCCACAAAAAATGGCCAAAAAGTGTATTTAAATGACAAATTTTGGAAACAAATTCTTATACAAAATTGTCCGGAATGATGTTTTCTAGTAGAATACATGATTAGTTTTCTTAAATTTTTTTTATATTTTTCATAGAACTTAAAAAATATAAATTAAGTGGGGGGTTTAGAGTATTTTATGTGGTGGCAATAGCTTGGTCCTTTTTGTTTTTTTGTTATTATTATTATTATTTTTAAAAAATTATATATAAGAGATAAAAAGTTCATTACTAAAATAACAAGAAAAAAGCAATATACAAGGTCTTAAAAAACAGACATAAAAGGTCCTCCCAAGGTATTGATTTAATGAGTATTCATCATAGTGATTTGACCTACTGAACAGTGAGATTTATAAAAAGAATTGAGGAGCTTACAATGACGATCATCAACAAGAATAAAATCCGAATCCAAGGTTGTAGAGGGTAGTTTATGACTTTTGGGATTAATGTCAGATTTAACCCCCAAATCTATGGGCTTATTCCTCTAAGGTTTTTTCAAACTTAACTGAACCATGTTATAAGTGGTACTTGGCTCGTTAATTTGAGGAGGCTTGATCAGGGCCACCCTTGAGTAGAATAAACCTAAGCAACTGCTTAGGGCCTCCCTTTTTTGGGTAAAATAAAGGGCCTTTGATAAACATGTACCTTGTAATAGGCTCAAGAGAGGCAAGAGAAAAATAAGTCTAAGGGCCCAAATAAAGAAATATCTTCTTGGGTTCTTTGAGTTGGGAACCAAGTCTAAGGGCCCAAATAAACCTAAAGAATAAGTCTGGTCCCAAACCTAAAATAAATAAATAAGTAAAGCATTTTTGGCTATAGCTTTACGTTATAAGAGTTGTTTTAACAATAGCTCCATAAACAAATTCATTAACTTCATAACCCATTTCGATACCAAACTGACGAAATTACCTTTCTCTCACAAAAATATCTTTTGTTTTTTTCCATCTTCGCCGATCAATAAATTCATTTTTAAGTTCTAACAATAATTACTCAATTTAATGAGTTGACCCATTTCTCACCACCTCCAACAATATTCGTCTCAACACCCAAACATTTTATAAGAATCAAGGTCCACTTTTACAACCTCTTTGTGCCCCCTCACCCCAAAAAAAAAAAAACTTATTTTTATGTGGAAAATAGTAACATGTTATTGCAACCTCTCTGCACCCAAGAAAAAAAAATGTATTTTTCATATAGAAAATAATAACAAGTTACTATTTAGCAATAACAAAATAATAACATATTACTATTTAATAGCATAATTTGCATAATACTGTTTTGAGAGCAAAAAGTAATATAATTTTAACAAAACAGTAACATATTAATATTTAACAACATAATTTGCATATTACCATTGTGATAACAAAAAGTAAACATAATTTTTTTTTTCCCCAAAATTACTTAATCACATTGGGTATTGTTTTGAAGATCACGACAACTAAATTCTAAAAATACAAGTTTAATAAAAAACAAACATATATCTTGTAAGTTATAGGCTTTTAAAAGTTTGAAAATTAAAAAATGAGTTAGTTATATAAGGTGTCCTTAATAACCAAAAATTGAGTGCCCTTACAAGCAAATAAGGGTAAATTAGGATATTTTAAAAAAAAAAAAATGGGGTTACTGTTAATAAAAATACTCAGATGTGGGTTAAAGGGTTAAAAAAAAATTGATGGGGGGTTATAACTAATCCCATTCTTCTAAATGGGGTTATTGCCGATTTTCCTGAAATTTTTTGAGTTCAAAACAACCACAAAAACCCAATAAAGAAATATCTTAATCATAGCCATTATAATTTCAAAATTATGATATGAAAAAATTACATCAAACTCAAATAAGGGTAATAAGGGAATTTAAAAAATATACATTTCCTTACGCTTAAAAAAATATTGATGTGGGGTTAATGGGTTAAAGAAAGTTTAATTGGGGTTATTGCTAAAAGCAGTCTAGTAATTGGGGTTATTGCCAATTTTTCCAAAAATTTCAAAGATCTCCATCCGCAAGCTTTGTTCTCAGTTATCATCAAGCTTCGTTCTCTATATGCAATCTTCTTTCTCCATCATCATCATCATCAAGCTTCAATCTCACCAAGGAAAAAACCCAAAAATAAAAAACAGAGCAAACTTAATTATTTAAATATGTACATAATTCGGTGCGGAGAGAGCAAATATGCTTTAATTATGATATCAAGCTCTCTTAATTAAATCTTTTCAAAGCTCAAAAACATCCCTCAATTTTATTCGAAGCGGATGTATAATATATACTTATTCCACAATGGATGCATATTGATTACCATATCATGACAAGTGTAGACAACGTCTCTTACTTCCGAGTCTTATTGACTTAACATTGAAATAAAATAAAAAGAAATTATTATCTTTCTGGAATTCGAAACCTTTTATTGGTAGGTAGTTTCTTTGTTTGTGTAATTACTAAGTTTTATTTTAATGAAGCCTTGCATTACAATGAATACAGTAGTAATGGTCGTTGGGTCTTATGGCATGTCCTATCGCAATAGGGGTGTGAGATTTGAGGAAGTCTTGATTTTCACTCCACGTGGATGCGCGTGTGGGTGTGTGTTTTATCATTTGCCCTAAAAAACGTGAATACGTATGTTTGACCCAAAAAAGGGGAAAAAATGAATGGCTACTCTCAACACAATGAGCCACGCATTTCTCAAGAATTGCCGATTGCGACACAGCAGGTGAGGGCTTGCCCAACTCAGCAGCATTTCCTCCACAATCAAAAAATCTTGTGATTTCAGCTGTAATTAAAAAAAAATATTGTTCTTTAGGTACAAATCCCACGTTGGAATGGGCATGGTATGGAAATGCTAGGAAGGGAATGTGCCATAGGAATTCCTTCTAATTGAAGGAAATCTTCCCAGAGGTATCATCAGTTTGGTCACCCCAATAATGGATGATTATATGTGATGATATAAATGTGCTGTCCAAGCCAGAAAATCCAGTGTTTTAATAATTGTACACTCACACTCTCCCTCGGCTTTGGAAATATTCTATGCTTAGAATCATGGACTGTTCCAACCCAACTAAAGACGGCAAATTCCAGCAAGTGTGGCGCATTGACCCCAACATGTTTTCACTCAAGTTAGAACTCACCATAATTAACAAAAAACTCAAAATCTTCCTAAATTGAACCACCACGCATGATTATTATAGGCAGCTGCCGGAAAGCGACAGCTTATATAAAAAGATAATTACTACTCCAACACAGTAACATCATGCTCTTTTTTTTGGGATAAATGAGTGAGTATATTCCAAAAGGTAAATAAATAATACAGAGCTGCCCAGAATGGGAAGTTTAATAAAGTGTGTAGAGTGGACAAGCCCTCACAGCCCGAGGAAGGCAAACAACATCATGCTCCTCTGAACAAAGTCACAGTATCCATTATCACTAAAAACATGATCACAGCATCTGGCTAGTTTAGACACAAAAAAAAAAAAGGTTACAATCTTCCATTTCAATGATGGCATCTCATCTCATATTAATAAAGAGGGTGCTTACAGTTATGTACAGCTTATATTTCCCCGTCTACTCTAAAACCTAGACCATATTAACCACCCTCACTTTCTCTATGTATAGCTGTATGAATTTTACCTGCGTCATTCAATTACTCTATAAAATTTCGTTTCATTCCCCTCTTCGTTTGATTAATGCTACAAAAATTTTAGAGATCAAAATAAAGATTAAAGATTGCAAAGAAACAAAAAAAAAAAAAGAGAGATTTAAGACTCGCCGATGGCACATGGAATGCATGGAGGATGTTTAGATTGGTCTCCAGGAGTGATAAGCTGCAAGCAATGGTCATGAAAGACGTGGCCGCACGGCAGGACAGCAACAACCGGTGGAATAGTTGGCTGGTATAAAGGGCCTTCTGGTGTGTATGAAATATCTCTCTTGCATAATGGGCACTTGTGTCCAATTGGTTCAGGAAGTCCATCAAAACCTGCAAATAACAATCTTATGAACTGCTTGAAGTGTGATGGTTATCATCCTCATCCTCATCCTCGTCATAAGCATAATCATCATTATAACACCACATGACAATATCAGATTGAGTTGGAAGTGCGAACACCACCAGAAAACAAGGCCCATCATCCACATTTACCGTTGAAAACAATCCCAAGCAAGACCAGCCAGTGGCAAACTTGGGTACTGGAAAAAATGGTGGAACATATTCCAGAGACTTTCCCAGCAGCAGGACATGTCTAAAAATCTAGCTTAACTTGGGAGGTGGGTGAATTAAGGTTCATAAGTTGCAGCAAGACTTTCACTTGTGGACGAGTAGGTTCTTGAGGAAGTACACTGATGAACCATGCCCAAGACCAAAGAAAAACAAAAGCACAATCTGATAGGGTCCCACTAAGACCAGACACAGTCAGGTTTTGGGCCTATCCAATTCAAGTTTTTAACACATGACCCTGGCCCAACCCTAAGGTCTATTATAATGGGCCAGTATGGAATGATCATGGACTCATAGTGTAATCAAAACATAGAAAAACTGCCAGCCTCCCTTCAGCTAAGTTCGTTAAGATTCTAGATTTTCCTGTTAAAAGCCTTGGGATCGAGCAATGGCACCCTTCACCATCCTCAAACATAGAAAAACTGCTGGATGAATAGAATATGTAATACATCCACCAAATTAGTCTTTTTATTTATTTAGATAAGCTACCAAATTGGTCAAAAATGCCCAAATGATAACCATGTTATAGCCCGAAGGGAAAACTTCATTTGGTAAAAGATAATTTTTATATCGTACAAGTAGATGGAAGCTGATAGCACTTGACAATAGAGAAGTTTGCAAACAAGAGAGTTGGAAAAGTCTCATGAAATACCTTGCCGTCTTATATGGAGGGATGGAGTAGTCTGGGCTGGGGGTGGAACAAATGGATGAATAAAAGGTTGAGGTATTGTCCTTCTGCACTGAACCCGGGGCATAGCATGCATGGGTTGGATTGCACCCCTCTTAAGAGGTGGTCTAACAAGAGCACGAGAAGCCTGACCCGGCCCATTTCCCTTCGCAAGTGGGATTACTTGACCTGTGGTGAAAATTATTCCAATAAATTCTTGAAAATGTAACCTAGACTGTAACTGTAAGAGTGGCCCAAGGTGTTAAATAATAATTACCAGTGGTAAGAGGGGGTCGAAGAAGATTTTTAGAAGGCACTGAACTCGGAAAACTCACTGGAGAAGCTGCAATGGGTTGGATTGAGCTGTTCATAAGAGATGGTCCAACAAGAACATTTGAAACCTGAGTGAGCCTATTTCCCTGGGTAGCTGGGATTACTTGACCTGTATTCAATGATATCTATTACCCCAATTGCACTAAAATACACAATAGAAATTAAATTTAAGTGTGTAAAGAGGTTGAATAACAATTACAAGTGGTTAAAGTAGGTCTAAGAATCTTTCTAGAAGGCACTGGACCTGGCAAAGCCTCTGGACTAGCCGAATAGGGTTGGGTTGCACTCCTCCCAAGAGATGGGCCAACAAGAACATTAGATGCCTGAGCAAGCCCATTTCCCCTTGCAACTGGAATCACTTGACCTGTAAGCAGTAAAAATTATTACCATGGATGCATGAAATGTATTCTAGAACTCAAATTTATGTGTGGGTGCAGAGCAAAGGTGTTTGATAATAACCAGTAGTAAAAGCAGGTCCAAGAAGATCTTTAGAATGCTGAACCGGCCCAGTTTCTAGGTGCTGACCCAGATTACCTGCAAGCAGTCATCAACAGCTATTACAAATGCACCCAAACCAATAAAGAAGATGACTTACTTGGTGACCTAAACCAGCCAAAGCTGTATCCTGGACTAGTTGTGCATTTAATTCAGGTATTGTAGACATAAGTTCTGAGTATTAATATGTAAAATTAGCAAACGTTAGTTTAGAAAAATAATCATTGTCATCACCATCACCATCATCATCATTGTCACCATGTCATCATTGTCATTCAACATAAATTTTCTTCATCCTCCGTCCCTTTCTACTACTGACTGCTGGAATGCAACTATGAAATAAAGTGATTTTAAGAGCCGTCCAGTACAGCTGCAATCTCAATTACTACATCCAGCCAGGCCAAACCCATTCTCTCATCCTAGTAATAGCACATTTAAGATCAAGTCGAATGAACTTCAAAAGTTGCTTGATCTAGTTATCAGTTATCACAACTCAGCAAATTCAATGGATTACCGTCAGTGTTGGGAAGCTAAATCCTAGTAAAAAGAGAGCTCTCTGATTAACACACAACATTCTAAAGGTGTGATGTCAGTGAGGGATGAGAGCTTCCCTTACTACCTAAAGGAAACTCTATCCTCTAGGGAAACAGACCACCTTCAGAAATCTTAGTAGAACTACCCTAGCTAGAAAAGGCTGCCCTGCAGACATAGTTCATTCAGGGAGGAAGCCATTGCTTAATTTAAATATCATAATTCTTACTTTCCATGAAATCAAATGGAATTTTTGGAAACCAAGACTAAATGGCATAATTATATGGTAAATAAGTTCATGGACCTATATTGCCCCCCAGGAACTTGAATTCTCCATGAGAAAAGCAAAACATTGTTTCAAGTCACTAGATTACCAAAAAGGAAAGGTAATTTGGTTCAAGTTGAAGACATTATTAGAAAAAAAGGAAGGCCAAAAGGACCTTCAATAAAGGCTTTGAGAAAATATACATGATGGCACAGAAACTTAAATACTAAATAGGATGTGTTGCAGACCCAAGTAGTCAGGATAAGGCTTTGTCAAATCAAGAACTGTAGAAAATCAAATAACATTAAGGAACTTCTTTTGACATCACGATAATGAAGAGAAATGAACCCCTCTAGTTGCATGGAAAGTAATCTTCAGATCACAATCTAAGAGGAATTTCTATAGAATGCTAATACTTTGGTTACAGTGAGATAATGAGTTCACAATAATAATAATAATTACTTTTGAATTATAATATTAAGGAATGAACATTATAATATACTAGTTATAGCACACGTGCATTGCACATGAACACTTTTATATAATACTCCCTCCGTCCCACAAAAATAAGCCAAGTTTGACAAAGCAAGCAATTTAAGAAAAAACAATCAATGCATTGACTAAACCATTTTTTTCCAAAACTACCCTTCTTTATTACAATTTTTCAATACATAAAAAAGTAATTCTTGCTAAAACAAAGGGTATTATTGGAAATTTAAGGAAATTTATGGTTCAAAGTTGACAAACTTTTTGGGACTAAAAAAGTAACAAAATTGGCCTATCTTTGTAGGACAGAGGAAGTATTATGTAAAAAAGATAAACACATTTAAGTTTTTTTTTAAATAAGATAAAAAATTTTAAATTAAAAAATAAAAAAAAAAAACTAAACTAAACTTTTTTTTTTTTTGAATCAAAATCAAAATTACAAAAAACAACTACAAATATATATTCAAAAATCAGTCAACAATAGAAACATGAAAATTTCATTTTTTTTAAAAAAAAGGAAAAAGAAAAAGAACATTCAAAATTTAGCTCATATCATATCTTATAATTTTAACAAAGAAAATAGATGAATTAATTTGAGTTCCAGTCTTTAGGAATGTCTTCAATTCATGACCTTACTGGAGCGGGATGTGCCATTAGGTCCAAGGGCCATTGGTCACCATGCCTTGAGTAGAGACTTAAAATTTTCACTTCCATCAATCTAGATTGGATATCAGTTTCTTAGTTAATACACATATAATTTGACCAAATACTGAAATTTTAATACCCCGTGCTACAAATCCTACTTTCATCTTGATCCTTTATTTATCATCATCCTATTTCCCCTTTTAAATTGTATGACAAACACGGATCACATTTTTCTATACTTCGGTGCTCTATTCTTTTTTTCTTTTTCTTTTTTCCTTTTTTTAAAAATATTAAAACAAGGAAGCCCTTCGAGCAAACCCCAAGTCCATATAAGACCCCACAAACCATATGGACCAAGACTTCGGTGCTCTATTAATATCATCAAATGATTATATATGATATGTTCTATTTCATCCCATCCACAACATACACAGTAACATATTAAATTAGACCACATTATACTAATATATATATATATATATATATATATATATATATATATATTATGTATCTCTGAATAGTCCCTAATAAAACAAAGAAGAATCAATAAAAACTAAAAATAAATGACATTGTGTAATGATTACCATCAAAACCAAATATACTTACATATATGAGTGTTGTGCATGGGGGGAAAAAAAATTACTCCACATATTGGTTGAGAGCTTTTAGAAGAAAACAAATAGGTCATACCGAAGTGCAAAAAAAAAAAGAACAAAGGAAAAGTTTTTATTTAGAGTATATATATGTTGATTCCTTGCATAGATAGGAGTCCTGGCATGTCCACGGTGGGAACGGCAAGAAGAGTAGTTGAGATAGAACTCTTCTAAAAATCATTGGTACCAGAACACTTCTGCATTTTTTTTTTCTTTAATTGGAACAGAACCACTTGATATATATCTTAATATATGACAGTACATGAACTAACATATCTCTAAGGAAGTCTCATACTCTCATGTGAGAAGCAATAAAGGAAATTAAAACAGTTGTTATTCCTCAATATGGTAGATAGAAAACAAAACGGAAGCACGTGTTTAAAGAACAACCGTGTTTACGTGTGGATTGCTGTCTTCATCTTTAACTGAGGATAAAAATGTATTTACAATTTTAAATAAGGACAATATTGTCAATCAAAAGTTGTTTTGGTTAAGAGACTTTTATAAGTAGTATGTGTGTATATATATATATATATATATATATATATATAGATATAGATATATATATAGATATAGATATATATATATATTCAGCTTGCACAGGTATCTTTAAAAAGTTTATCATCAAAGGCGTTAAATGAACAGTGTGCAAAAGTAGAGATGCTTACTATAATGGATTTGTAAGGATCAATAATAAAGATCCATAAAAACAGGATAGAGGCCTAGGTTCGGAAATTATAAAGCCTTCAGAACATTTGTGTTCTTAAGGCTAATCACTGGGTTTTCCTTACTAAAATGTATATAAAATGGGTTTTCCTTACTAAAGAACGAGCAGGAACACTAACCATGTGTTCTGGTGTTGAATTTTCCAAGGGTGTATGAAAAGTACTGGCTCTTTTACTGTCTCAAACACAACGAGTGGGATCCACAATCATGTCAAAGTCACATAGGTTCCTCCTTGTGTCTAAGGTGGTAAAGGAGGATGTAAAAGAGGTAGTAAGACGAGTATTTTCCAATTAAAAGCGAACAGTAAACAGCTATCCTAATCCCAAAAATTCTTGTTTAGACATAATCACCTCGTTAGAGATCATTGCTGGGATCAAATAAGGCTCGGCACAACAATATCACCAGATAACCATCCTTAAATCCCTTGTAATGGACAATTGTAAAAGAGACACCCTTTTTGGTTTTACATGTACAGTCCAAAAGCATGATTTTGGTAAGAGATCTGGGGAATGCACTTACTAGCTGTTTGAACACCTATCCTCTGTGGAAAGTGACCACCTTCAGCAGCTTGAGTGGAACTATCCTGATAAGCTGGAAATTGAGGTCCTGCAAGCGAAGTTCAGAAAATGTTAGTTCGCAGAGGAATATCATTTTAAATTCATTGTCAATTATAGTGTCAAATTAAATATTTGAAATATATTAAAACCAACAAATGACATACACGTGAAACCTCATGTACTAATTGTTAGCTTGATATACATTGTTGACCCATTCCCTAACAGCTTAAGCTTTTGGGGTTAAGTGATGTTCTAACATGGAATCAGAGCTCTCTGGTTTGCAGGTCTTGGTATTGAGTCTTCTTACCTCCATTTTTTTATTTCCCCATTAGTTTGTTTGTTTGTTTGTTTGTCTTTCGATTGTGCATTTGTTTCTCTCTCCACATATGGGATGAGGCCGGGGACATGAAGAAGTGAGGATGGTGGTGTTAGCTTGATATACATTGTTGAATCATTCCCTAACAACTTAAACTTTTGGAGTTCTTGGTTTACTTAGCCAAAATTAAAATAAATAAATAAAAGAGCAAGCAGTTAAATCCTTATCCTGCATGCTATCCTGAAAGGAAGCTAAATCCTTATCCAGCACAAGCAGTTGTACTATTTGCACTCCTAAATCTTATCAAGCTTCCACCCATCAAATTCTTTCAAAAGGGATCAAGCATCTTCAAAAATATAAGAACTGGAAAAGCCCGAATAAAAATACATATGATCACAAACTGAATTAGCACTACGATCACTAAGCCTTTTCCTTGAGATGACTATTCAACTTTGAACTCAGCATATGTATAGTCTAATTTCTCAAATATCTCATGATTTACCTTAAAAAGAAATTTGTTCCCTCAAGCCCATAATTTATTCATCACACACGCACGAAAACAAAACCTATTTTCTAGATAGACCTTAATTTGAAGGAGAATCTCTAGAGATGGAATACTTTGAATGTGCTTTAGAACTTCTAAAATGCCATTTATTAATCCGGATCTATCCACAACAGGACAGATGACAAAATGATTCTTTTCAGTCTCTTTTTTCTTCTCATCATAAAGAATAGGACCTGTTGTCACTATTAAATTAAGAAGCCCAAAAATATTAAAGAATAACCTAAGACAACGCGCCAGCTAAGATCATACCGAAACCTTCTGCCCTTCATGGAAATGAGGCTTCCTAAAATCCTCCAGAATTTTTGCTTCATAAAAGAACTTTCAAATCTCTTTGCTTGATACGTGATACTTGCAGATTTAACTGAAAGCCTCATTTTTTATTTCCAATCTGAAAGAGGCTTTTCAGGCCTCTGAATTAAAGGAAAAGAAATTGAATTATACTCTAACCAACCTCCTCTTTAAACAAAATTTGACAATGCTTGCCAATACCATTCACCTGATAAGGGACTAATGAGAATCGTGACAATCTTGGGGATCAAAACTCTTAAGGCAGGAATTTGGTTCCCTCAATATATGGCACCCGTGGGTCCTCCCATTTCAATATTCACCCAACAAGAAATAAATTTCAAGACTTGTAAAAGGTTCAGACCATGATTCGAATCCGACCTATATAGCTAGATGTGATACGGAAATCTAATAATCCAATAATACATTAACAATCAGATCTTTTTGATCCTATAACTAAAACATCGTATTTGGGTTTGGTTTAATCATATTCTTTAAAAATATGATATACAGAATTTTTTATATTATAATATAATATGTTATATTTAAATAAATAAACACATATGTGTATATATATGTATGTAGGCCACTTTTAGTGGATTAAGTAAATTTTGATTTTTGATTTTGATATTCATATTCATAATTTGATATTTTATATATATATATATTGCATAATTTTGATATAACCAAAATGGATCAGATATACAGTCATATCGGGTTTGATAATCTCTTAGTGAGCTGGAGTTGGGTCTGCCCTGATCAGGCCCAAACACATTCCTCTTACAAGGCTACAGATTAACCTATCTACAAATTCTTTGCATTTCATCTCGTGATTATTGGAAAAACCTTCACCAACAAGTACATGAAAAATGTACTCAAAATGACACCTTGGAATATGACAATGGAAGAAGTACTCTCAATGTTCAGCTTAAGCATAACAATAGTGCACTTTTTAAGGTACATAATTTTAATAGTTCAATACTTCATTTCAGCAGATACAATTAGTTCTCTTGTACAAAAAAATAAAAATAGTCTGGCAACCAAATTAAAATAATGACTAACAGATTTTAGGAAGTATAATGCCAGCAATTTTCCCTTACTTAAAGAACTAAGAATTAAATTGCCTTTCAAAAGAAAATAACATAGATGTGAGCCGAGCAAACATTAGATTCCATAGCAGACATAACTTTCCCATTGTATCTGTTGACACCAATACGCAGCATATTATAGAACCTCCTACAGAGAAAAACATGAAAGTAGTGATACTAAAAACTCTAATTCAAAAAGTTAGCATATGACATAAAACAAAGTACTGTGTCTGTTTCTGCATATCTTACATCTACAAATTTTTGTGCTTTCTTTAGTTGGTGAATGCCTAGCATCTGTGTCAAATTTGCAGATGCTGGACCGATGCCCAGAAAGAGTCTTTTACTGCTTAAATTTCAGAAATAAATCCTCAACAAAGGAAAATAATACGTATCACCATACGTTAAACCTATATCCATAAAGTTGAGAAAAAAAATTATAGCCATAAAGAGTCTCCTGCCAATGGCTTAGCTTATGGCCTCATATTAGGTGCAAGAGAAGTAAATAAATAAGAGGGGAGAGGGAGAGGGAGAGAAAGAGAGAGAGACAGAGAGAGAGACACTGTTTCATTTGATTCTTCTTCTTGTTCTAAGCAGTGTTATCAACTATATATAGTCTGTCTTCATAGCCAATTCTATTCTTTTGCTTCAGCTTGTGTGAGCATGTCTTCTCTGCTTTTCTCTTTAGATTTATTGGCAATTTTTGATATGTCACTTTTCAAATTCTAAATTTAATTACTTGATGTTTGAGGATGTCCTTGATTCTATATTTAAATTTATCTATCTCCTTGTGAGGGATATAAACTTGCAAACAGCTGTTTTCATCATCCAGTGATACCCTGAGAATTTTGTCTTATCTCAAATTACTGATGTGCAAATGGTGTTTCTGGGATCATTTTCTAAAGAATGCTGATTCACTTCTGTCAGTCTTTGCTCTTGGCCCAATACCCCCATCTGTCTCTTCAATAGGATGCATTCTTCAAAGTTTTCAAGTGTTTCCCCTTTTCAATGTTTCCATTCTTAACTTCCCACCTATGAAGCACGGATACGGATATGGGATACGGATACGATGCGATATGGATATGCCGATTTAGCAATTCTAAAAAAATGTAGGATACGATACGGCAAGGATACGTTAATAAATAAATATATTAATATTAATATTTGGTCTAAAACATGTATAATAAACATAAAAAAAGTTTGAAACGTTTACAAAATCAATTAATATGCAAGAATAGATGTACAAAGAATGCATCTATAAGCATCAATCATGTTCATCATTCATAGAAAGAAACTAAGAAGACATTAACATTACGAAATAGCCATTTAACTCTATTGCTTTACAATTGTTACCCTAAGAGATAGATAGTGGAAAGAGAATTAAGATGAAAGAATTAAAATGGGTTTATTGTTTCGATTAAAGTATAGGTATTATGTTTTCTTTTAAATTTACCCCTGTTTATTTAAAAAATAAATAATTACAAACTAACTCTAAAGGAATCCCAAATGTATGCGAGATGTATCTGAGGTGTATCCGAGAAGTATCCGAAGTGTATTCGATGATGTGGCAATGTGTGTTACTGTTCCGATACATACGGAGAGTATCTGATACATATCGAAGAGTATCCTAGGCGTATCGTATCCAATACGTATCCAATACGGATTCGTTGGGGGTTTTGAAGTATCCGTGCTTCATAGCTTCCCACTCATTAATATATCCCTGACTTCTAGTGTAATTTTTTTTTTTTTTTTTCCCCTTCTTTCCCAAAGTTATAGAAGTTTCGCATCCATTTTTCCATGCATGTTTTCCTGAATTCCATTCCAAAGCATAAGGGCTATCATCAGTGTGACGATTCTATAGTCAAACACTATCATGTTGCTACTCATGTTAGCTTTCGTAGGCATCTCTAAATGGGGCACATCATACATGTACATCTATATTGCATAGAAAAACTTCAAATAGGGTAATACCCTTAAAATGATAAATAGTACTTGAAAAAGAAGACACCGAACAGTTTATTCAAATTTGTCCAATTACAATGTATCAAGTACCTACTGCTTTTTTATCACATCAAATGAAGCAGGTTCAATGGTCAAAATGGTAACCTTTCAATGATACATTCAAAAATAATTCAGTGCAATTATTAGAGGTGACTCCCACTCAACGTTCCATATGAGAATCAACCACATGATGTCATGATGAAAGCTATGTTAGTCAACAAAACATCACTTCACTAGGATGCAACCATAACCTTTTAGAAGAAAATTTATCCCAAAAATTAGCAAAACTCAACTTTATTTTTAATTAAAATCATATTCTTTTATGCAAACAAGTGGCCAAAAACTTTTATCCAAAAGAAAAAACTAAATTAAAATTTATAAAATGTAATATGAATGCAACTAAAAATTCAGAATGACCAGAACCAGTATTAAAACCTATAAGAAAATAAAATAAAAAACAATTCATTCCTTTTGTGGCTTTACATCCCTGTCAGTCCATCTCTCCCAACGTATATTACACTCTAATCCTTTTATAGGAATAACACAGTATTTCAGATGAATTCCCAGATTTCTTTCACATGCGGTACCAAAAACATTAGGTTAAGGGCTCCATTTCATTCATCCTCAGAAAGGAATATAAAGATGTACATAAGCTGAGTTCCAAAAATTTCACAAAGTAACCTGGATTTTTGTTTTATTATGGTTTGCAACCAGTTTTATAAATGCAGCACTCTTTAAATGCTCTTGCACGGTGTGATTTTAAATACTTCAATGGTGAAATTCCATTAATCAACGTTCAAGAAGAGTTGTGTAACCTTCTACTCTTTATCAATACATTCTTTCCTCCTTTTTTCCACTCATAGAACATGCAGTTCAACTTACCACTAATTACCCAAATTCCCATCATTTTCTAGTTTAACTATCAATGGAACAATTGTCGCCTTCATTCAGGAAGTACAACAATTCATGGATTAAGCTATATAGTATATACATTCATCCAACGCAATATTTTTTTTTTTTGATAAAGGTAACTGTAAATTGTATTAAAAGAAGGGAGAAGCCATGTATACAGGGAGTATACCAAAAGGAAAGAAAAGAGAAGAAAGAGAAAAGAAAAGCCTAAAGAATTTTGGTCATCCAACACAATATATCACGTTTAAAGATACAGAGAGACTTCTCCACACAAAGGTCATGGTTATTCCTGTGCTAACTAAACTGAAACACCATCTAACTAAAAACCTGTATTGAATTTTGGTTCTGGTTGAACTTTGGTTTTCCAATAAACTAAAAACATGTTTTTGGAAATTTAGAAAAGTTTGAAGAACTGTTCTGATCATCTATGCCCAGAAAGTTACGAACTTTTTGGTGCTTTTGAAATCTGATATTGAATGTCTTAACTTTGGCTCAATCTCATTCAATCTCATAATTTCAAGCAAACACCAAAGAATTACAAAGTCAAAGGAAATTTAAATTCATATAATACAAACAAATATATATATATATATATATATATATATATAGGTTCAAAACCATCGTAACTACCATTTTTACCAAAATTAATCACGTATTGACTCAAAATTATGACATTGGGGGACACAAAAAACACACACACACACACACACACAAAGAGAGAGATGGGAAGATTACACAGCATTTTGGAATGATCACTGTAAATGTAAAGTGATAGTGTTATATTCTGTTGACTTTCATGGGAACTATTACTGCACTTGATGTCCCGTCTCCTTGGTTGTTTGGGTCATTTATATCTTTTCTTTCTTTCTTTCTTTGACTACTTTTTGTCCTTGTATCTTTTCTACTTTCTAATAAAATTGTTGTTTATCCAATATATATATATATATATACAGCTTTGATCATGCGCAGGATATCCCATACAATCACATCCGTTCATGAACAACACGCACGAGCGCATGAATGTGCTAATGTTCCACGGACGGCCATGATCGTGCGGGATAGTCCAGGATATCCCACACTTGAACAGCCCTATATATATATATATATATATATATATATATATACATACACATACACATATGTACATATGTTGACGAGCTTCAACATGGGTTGGGTTCATGGCACAAAAAATCAGTGTGGCCAATAGGTACTAAAACCCTTCTCAATCTCTCTCAATATTCATTTTCATAGAAATATTTACACTGTTGATTTTCAAGAAATTTTACATATAATTTCAAATATGATTGATAAAAAATGTCATGGTACTGGTTATATAATATAAACACTGTGAGAATTCAATTACCATAATTCCTATAAACAGCAACATAAAAACCCCATATAATACACTTCCAAAAAAACATATGATAATGGCTTATATGCAATACACCCATTAGTCCATTAACTATCATTTTGGGGCCACCCAATATCACTACAACCATGGACATGATATATATAAATAGGTGTAATTTTCTCTATTAGTTTGGACCATATATCTCCATGTGTTTGATTAGGTGTACATGAATAGAATAACCATGTAAAATATATTATATGGTGCATGAACACAAACACCAGATATGACTTTGATGCAATATAAACACACTTAGTCTAGTTAGTAAACTTGTCGGGTGGAAAGGCCCAAATGGTTTTGGAAACCCGTAGTTTTTCCCAAAACTTTTTAAATTTGCTTCAATTGTAATTGTGTTTTGGTGCCTTTTTGTATACCTCGCGTGCACATGGGTTTTTGCCCTACATCTTCCAATATATAAAAAGTAATAACTCCAACAAATACAAACGTGCCAACATGGAAAATTCTTAAGAGACAGAACACAGCGAAGACACATCAACAAAAACTACATATTATATATGTAATTACTCCTCTTCATATCAAAATTCTAGATATCAAAAAGTGTCCAGACATAATAAAGGAAGTTTCTTTGCTACTTGCTACTTAGGATGTCTCCAATGGTAAAGTAAAAAGCTTGATCATAACAACAGGAATGTAAACAATAGAGAATCTCCCTATTTCCATGACGTCAGCATATTATATTCAATATATATATATATGCCTTTGTTGTGGGTTGTGCAATATAAATGCACCATATGCACATCTTCCATACAATTTGAAAACAAAGAATGGTGAACATGCATAAGTGTCCAAATAGTAACAAAAACAGGTGGACGGTATTTAGCATTGGCAAGTGCCCAACCTGTTAAACATAGATTATAGAAGTGATCATACAATTTCTAGAGATATGGATACAAAGATAAAATCTCACTGGACTATAAATACGCATACACAAACAAATTTGAAATGTGTTAAACTACTTAAAAATAAAAAATAAAAATAATTGCATTCAAAGTATGCATTTTACTCGATGCTGTCATCCTCGGCAATATAAAGATTTTTCTTACCAAAAAAAAAAAAAAAAGAAAAAAAAAGGTGTATCCAACTCTTTCATTGCATTGTTGAAAAGATTAATTTAGAATTATTCTAGATTTCATTAATGACAAATTGTGATGCAAACACGAGTCACAACTCACAAGCCTATCTCATCTAATCTACTAAGAAGGAAATGTGAGGATATATATATAGATATGGATATAGATATATATACATGAGAATTACCTCAAGCATGAGGTCACAAGCTCAATATCAGCTTATCTACTGAGAAGGAAATGTAAAAATGTAAATGTCAGCTTATATACTGAGGATCTACCTCTTCACTTTTGGAGTGGGGTAGTTTTTCATGACTGAGGAGATGTATGTGGTGGTTTTATAAAGAATGATTACTCTTTAGACTTGGCGATTGTGAGGGTCAAGGTGAGAAGAGTGGGTCGTATTCCATGGTTTGTCTAGGTAATGAATGAGTTGTGTTTTAAGTTGCTCCTTTCGGAGGAAGGACCAAAGGACACTGGAGGTTGTGCCGGTTTCCAAGTTCAAGAGGGTCTCATCTCTAGTCGTCCATGGAGGTGAGTCAGAGGTCGAGGACGAGCATGAGATCACATGCAGGGGGTCTTCACATCAGCAGAGAGAGGAGGCGGTCTTGTTTAGATATGCATCGCTGGTAGGCTCATGTCATCTGTCAGCAGGTACAGAGAGTGGAGTAGAGAAGAAGAGTCAGATTTTTCAATTTTAAATACAAGGTTGGTGGGGTAGCAAGCTCAGGTCGCTCGTTCTATGGGTGGGATTTCTTTTAAACTAAGGAGAAAAGGCCATTTAAGCCATAACCGAGGCCATTATCACAAGGGTTTGGGCCATCAACTTTGTATATTTCAGGGGGTTGGGCCTCGATGGTGGTCTTGATTGTTTTAAGTATGATAAGGGGAGTACGAGGGGGTAAGAAGTGGGTTAAGCCCAATAAGATGAGCTCCAAAACTATTAATAACTACAATCTGGAATATTCTTATTATGGCCTACACCCATTTACTTCTATGCAGTTAATTTATTATTTCCTAGAGAAACCATAGACAACCATGCAAACCATAGACAACCATATGTGTTTTAAAAACCATGTCCTTTTAATCTCCATCAGTGCAATATGATGCACTAGTCAGTAGCATCACTAAAGAATTGACTGGCTCTAAAAATTACTGCAGCAGTTCAAATTAGCACCTAAACAAGGATCAAAGATTTAAGTTAAACTAGCCATAGATGAGGCTCCAACATATATTCTAGTGGTTCTTTTCTCATTGAAATACCAGGTTAACTTAAGAATGTTATACCATGACTCAAATAAGCTACTCAAATGATAAGACACAATGCAGTGTGAGTGGAAATTGATCAAATTTGAACAAAGTTTAGAACTTAAAAGTAACTTTTGTTCCCTAAACTATTCATGCTATAGACACGAAGTGAAGCAATATAAAAATTTGGAACAAAAACCTGGCGATCACTGGCTAGGCAATAAGAGCGAATGAAGAAATGTAATAGCACTTAGTAATTGAAGCTCCAATATGTAACAAGCTTCCAAATGAAAAATATCACATAAAGTCCTCAGATATTATAATAAGGAAAAACAACAAGAGATTTCAGTTTATACAGATAACTAGATAAGTATAACATGGAACTAAAAGGTCCCAAATTTGAATTATGACTATACATGGTGAGGATTGGCTGAAGTATACATAACTCACCTGACTGATACTGCCCGGTGTGGCTTCCAAGTATACCACGATAAGAAGATATCATTGATGACTCGGGCCAGAAGTTCCCCATAGACTTCATCAAACATTCTTTTAGTTGGTTAGAAGATTGCTGATTGGTAAACCTTGTAGTATTAGCAGATTCTGGCATCAACCCAGGCAACCTACCTTGCCCACAATCAGGAAGCCCACCTTGGTTGCCATTAGAAGGTCTTGAAGTAGCAGGGAGATAACCTGGAACACCTTTACAAGGATCTGTATTAGCAAATCTTGCATCCCCATTCCCTCCAAGAACCAAATTCCTGTTGCTTGGCATAGGCATACAATGTTGAATATCCAATTGTGGTGTTTGTAAGGAATTGGATGGGCTAGAATTCCACCCAGTATTAGTACCATACCTAACACCAAGATCATTGTTAGACAAGGTCAAACCACCCACATTGCCAGCTAGACTTGAAAATCCACCCACATTGTTTTGGAAACATGAAAAGCCACCAGCCTTATTGTGACTAAGATTCAAAGAACTCCTATTAGCTCTTTGACCATGGGAAGTATATAATTGGGGCAAAATATTCCTCTCACTTCTACTAGTGATCTCTCTGCTAGGAACATTAAATTTAGATGTTGCCTCCATACTATCTCCAATTCCAAGGGTCAGAAAACTCCCATCAGTTTTCACAAGACAATCAGACTGAACTGACTTGGCCTCGATGTTGTCTTTAATTCCTATCTCTCCACTATCTGGGGTATGGTATAGTACAGGTATACTGGTTCCATGGCTTACCAAATTTCTCTTAATCCGCGGCCTACGAATATTAATACTGTTTTTTCTTCCACCCTGCCTGGTCATTTGAAAACCTCCAGCTGCATTGCCTCTGCTAGTTACAAAACTTTGGTCAATTTGAGGGTTCTGAAAACTACTGAGATGGGAGGCACTACTCATCGCATTATTAGCAGTCCTTGTATTATCATAAATGTCAGACTTATATATTCTGTTCACATTCCCTTCAGGATACGGAAAAACTGGCCCTGGGCTATTTATGAAGGGCATCTGACCACCAATATCCATGAAATTATGGTGTACCTGGGAATTCTGAGAACTATCAAATTGGGGGACACCAGTCATCAAATCAAGACCAGTCACCGGAATATTCTGAGTGAGAGAACAAGGTGTTCCGTGTATGCTACCTAATGGAAAAGGGGAACCTGGAAGCAATGTACGTGCAATGGGCATATGATCAACTCCAGCACCATTACCATCATCGGAAATCCCAGCAGAGTGTGCAGTTTCATTCGGTCCAACGAGAAATCCCAATATTTCATCCTTTTGTAGTGGGGAAATAGAGGCAGGTGGGCCATTCTTTGGACTTCTGCCCGCCATTATATAGGCAACCCTGAATTTAAAACGAGGTAAACAGTCAACTAAACATTCCCATTTCTACTAGAGAATGTTGAAAAATAATAGAGCTGCAAGGAGGGGAAAGGAAACGTTTTGGAAAAAAAGAAGTACATAATAATACTAATAGAAATGTAATTGCCTAATTTTTAAATTTCCTGCTAGAAACTTTAGCAATTTAGCAAAAAAATGACTGGATACCTCAATTCAAAAATGACTAAAGAAGAACAACTCTGTAGCTGGACAAGATCAAAGAATGCCGAAAGAAGTTCCCAATTACAAATAATTAAAGCAGAACTGCAGATTTTGAGATGCCCCTTGATAATTTCATACTGAACAGACTGATCGTTATAGAATGAATTGATTGTAAATATTGAGAATATTTCTCTAAATAAAAAACCCTTTTAAACATGCATTACCATTAAACATTAACAAATAGACGACTGGCTCACTAAAACCCTTACATCTCAGCTTTTAATTCTACTCTTCTACAATACCCAACTGCAATCCTTTCTTGAACTCACGAAGCACATGGTTCTTGGACTTCTTATAACTTCCATAAATAGAAAAGGGGAAAAAGGTTGAAATCTCAAAAAATAGGATTAGCAAAGTGAAATCTAATCAAAACACTAAATACCCAGAAACAAAACATTAATCAAGAAGCAAACTAGACATCATTGAAAGCTTAAAGCCCGATCATTGAAACATGCAACACCCAAAAGATTCATCAATCAAATAAAAAAAAACTCGATAGAAAAGTGTGGGCCAAATAATCAATCCGACCAAAAGCGGAAATGTGAGGGGATTGCTCGAAAACAAGTCAAAGATCGTTAAACCAATCCAATAAAGAAAATCCCAACAATCAATCTTAAACGATCCAAACATTGAAGAAAAAAGTTGTAACAGTCAGATACCCATGAATCCAAGAATTGAACAGTTTCAGAGAGACTTGCAGAGAAAGATGCTTCACATCGATCAATACCATCATCGGAGGAGGAAGGATTTAGAAGATATTGAAACAATAATACACACACATTCAGATATGTAAAACTCTATCTATATATATATATATGTATGTATGTACAATATCAAAGGGAGTGGGGGTTTCAGGAGATTCTTACCAGTGATTGCTTAATCAAAAGCGAGTGGAGAGGGAGAGAGAGAGAGAGAGAGAGAGAGAGGTGTTTTGGCGCTTAGGGCATGGAGGTTTTAAAGGGTTCGGTGTGGGACCCACGTGGAGGCACCAAGTGCCACGTGGAAGTGAAAATGACTTCTAGGAACATGAGCTCCGAGCTGACGTGGCTAAAACGTAAGGCCGCAACGCAGGTGAGCTTATGTCATTGGACATCCAGTCACGGCTTGACTTGTGTCGACGCGAGTGGCATCTTTGTTATTTAATGAACTTTTAAGGTTCATTGTGCATCACCTTATCCTTACGTGGCGTGCTGTTAACGCGAACATAAGGGATCGGAGCACACCCAAGCGTCAGCAGCGACGTGGCCGTACATTTTCCCGCCTCGCGTGTTTTTTCATGCCAAGTCGGCTTACATTATCAGCAAATGATAGGAAACGAGCTGGCTCGGCTTGACTCGGCTGGAGTTGAACCTGTTCTTCACAGTTTGGTGTGTTCAGACTGGGCTCCACTCACACGTCACAAGTCACAAGTCACAAGAGATGAGTGAGAGCCTGTGGAGAATCTAATTGGTGAAAAAGACTCAAAAGCCTCATCCCCCCACCCAAGGGAAAAGAAAAATATATAGAACTCCAAGCCCATCAACAATTGATCCCACCTAAAAATAAATAAAAAGCCACTAATGTTGGACTGTTCTTAAGATGAATGGGACACCCCATCTATGAGATGGACTACACCAAAGAGGTATTTCTTTCTTTGGGTGCAAGATAGATTTACACAAAAATTGGGTACAATGGACATTGTCTTATTGTATTTCCTTGGTTTTTCTACAATATTAGGTTTCAAAGTATGCTTTGATCATTCAAGAGTAAACCAAATAACCTCAATTGATTAGTAATTATTATCAAAGCCATTAGTATAATGGTACAAGCATGACATTTGGAAGGGATGCTTGGGGTTGGGGTTGGGATTGGGGTTTTGTTTCTTAGGTGATGTACCCAAAGAGAAAGGATAGTCATTGGCATCCGATTGTGCAGATGTTAAGCATGTGCACAAAAAGACAAAAATTGCCACAAAATCAAAGCCCACCAATCTAAATCCAAGAAAATAGATGCTAGAAAAATGGCAAAAATTGTACTCTCTCGTTCAATTTGATTATCCCTTTTGAAAAAAACACGCTTTTTTTAGGTAGTCTATTAAATGCTTTCAGATCATTATTTAAAATTTGAAATTTCAATTTTTGTCCTCAAGTACACAAAACATTGGAAAGAGAAAAGTCATTTTTAAGGGTAGTTTAGGAAATCTAATAAAAAAAATCATTGACCTTTTGAATGTGACAATTATTTTGAAACATCCTAAAATAAAAAGTAGGCCACTTAAATTAAAACTGGAAGGAGTAGAAAATTTTAAGAGAAAACAATACCAAGCATGTGAGGGGATGTAAGAAACCCAATACACAAACCTCGAGGTGAATCCACACCATTTGTGCACAAAATGACATGTGCCAAGCCAATTCAGAATAAAAAATTAAATTAAATAAAATAAAGAAAGGAAAAAATGAAGTTTAAAGAGGGAATTTATATTAAAAATGGAAGTCATCAGCTTATTTTATAGAAACAAGCTTACCTCTTTAGGGTTTAGATAACGCAAATTTTTAAACAAATAAGAGAGGGAATTATAAATTGGTTTGGGTACAAAAAATAATAACATATCAATACAAATGATTACTAACTTTCTACTAAATGACTACTAACTCATCTAAGAATGACTACTAACTGTAGAAAACCGTAGTCTCGAATCAAAGTTGAGGACTTGGGCTAGGCTATGATTTGCAAAGGTTCCCACACAAAAAAAATAAAATAAAAATAAAAAAGCTTGTAAACACTCACCTCGACTGAACTAGTCTTATATTACTAATTATGCTCATTTTACTAATCAAATCTAGAATTAGAAGAAAAGAACAGTATTTATACAAGTATACAACATAATAAAACAAAAAAAATGGTCAATGTGTTCAATAACAACAATGTTGTTTCAAGACCTATTGAGGCATAAAACTTCATTTCTCACTATGATCAAATCTAAAAGAGAACTTTACCCATTATAGCACATCGAAGCAACATGTTGTCTTTGTCGTGGAAAAGTACCTAAAGTATGTAATTTTAAAAATAGCATTACTCAATTAAGTGTGGTAACAGGTAAACCCAAAGGCTGTTCTATCTAGGGGAGATGACAACACTCGGATTTCCAATGCCATAACTCTAATTAATTTGTAGAGGACATCCACTTTTGTACTTCTGAATCGTTTACTCCATGTTGTCTCACTACTTGAGGACCCAATGCCTTGCTAGAATTTCGATTTTTAAAACATTTAATCGAATATTATGTTTGGATCGAACATTTATTACTCTTTTTCATGGTCAAAATGAGACTTCTTTCTTTTTCTTTTTTCTTTTTTTGATATGAGAAAGTTCCAGATAATACTTTGCACCTTATTAACCCTCTAGCTTATCCTACATATATCGTGGACAAAATCCATGAGGGTAGCATTGAGGGGAGAGTGGTAAGAGTTGAATCTCATACCGCTCACTTGGCAAGAGGCTTTAAGACTACTTAGTCCACTCCTCAAGGTGAAAATGAAAGTTGTACTTGGTACTACCTTTGAACTTGAGAGCAAAGTTCAAAATTCTACTTGATTTAAGTAGCTAGTAACGTGACTCACCCTACCTTTATTGGTATGGGTTGGAAATTGTTGTGATAATTATAATAGGGGTAAATTTAGGGAAAATTTTAGAAACTGAATTGGGTTGGGTGGGGAATTCGGGATAGGGTTTAAGGCGCTCCTCGCTCCAAACCTGTCTAGGTATAGTATAATCTTAATAAGTATCAACAGAGTTACCGGAAACAGTAAGAGTTATGAAGCTTACCATCCATTTTTAAACAACCCCCAACTCAAAAATTTGTTATATATGAATAAGTAAATAAAATAACCACAAAAACGCGAAAATTAGAGACTGAAGAAACCAAACAAAATAAGTAATTGTTTCCAAAAGATCCTTCCAACGGGTCCCATGAGTAGATGATATTTTCTGGTTTCAATGCTAAAACCTTGCACTGTGTTAGGCTAATCCGAACCATTGGGAGGAGTTCTTGACAGCATGATTTAAAAGATAAAAAAAGTTTCCTATTGAGGTTATTTTGGTCATTTTAGTGAAAAATTTTTATTTTTTAATCCGAACAGTCAAGAACTCTTCGCAACGGTTCAGATTACCTTAGCATAATGCTGGATTTTTTGACCCAACACCAAATTTTAATTTGTAAATTTGAGAAAAGGTCTTTCGAGAATGGAAGTCTGTGCCGCTTGCCATTTCCAAGGAACTCCCCCAGTCCCACTTTTAAAGCATTTATGTAGGGATGGCAATGGAGTGGCTTAACAGGGTAGCTCGATCACCCCTCCCTCGTCGGGATGCAGATTTTGGAACCCATTATTCGGGATAGATGTCGGTTTGAAATAGAACACAAAACACAAGTCAAGAGCATGCTGCGACTTTAAGGTGACCCTGTCCCTGTCCCACTCTGGTATTTTCCCATTAGTATTGCACCATTACTTATCATTATTCTAATTATTTTTCTAAAAAATACTCTTCTTCCAGTACCGTGGCATGAATTAGGAAACAAAGGAAACTACTGGGAAAAGGTCTAGAAAGTGCAAGGAAAAGAAAAGCAAAGAAAAATAATTAAAATGCTAAAGAGAGGAATTTAATTATTTTTAAGCAAATTTAAACATTTTCCTCTTCTTTTCCCTTTTCCATTTCCTCCTACTTTCCACGAAGCATATGGGCTAAGAAAACCTTTTATTAGTCTTTGGCAAGTCTTACCACAATATTTGGAAGGTGTTTGCAAGCTTCCTGGGAAAAGTCTCTAGGTGGTCGTATTGAAGACCTGGGATTAATACCGCCTACTTCGGGTGGTTTTTTTTTTTTTTTTTTTTGGAGGGGGTGTTGTTTTCCAAGGGTTTTAACGGATGACATTCCTCCTTTGCCATTCCCTTGGACCCAAACAAAAAAAATAAATAAAAGAAAAAAGCGACATTGCTGGTCTTACCCGAGAACTCAACAGGCCATCCTCAAGCTCTGACATTGTAACATTCCACCATCCGATCGCCTTCTTCAACCTCGATGTGGATATGGCCAGCATCTCAACTAATAATTCAAAAGGAGAGAGTCTAAGAAATTGACCAGAGAGGAGGAAAAAAAAAGGGAGAGGCTTACACAACTTCTTTTTTTTTGTGGGTCGGCGGCTCTCAACATAATCATTGAAGTAGTTGAAAATCAAGGGGGATTTTAATCACAACGTGGTATTAGGGGTTTTATCTTTCTATTTTAAACAAGAGATCATATATGAGGGCACCATTGCCATCCCTAGATTAATCCACCTTCTTTCTATTAGCAAATTTAGTAAGAAATGAGCAACCAGATTGCCTCTAATTTGAACAACCCCAACCCCACTAAAAAACTCTACCCCAAAAAAATAAAGGAAAAATAAAGGAGAATAAGTAACAATAACGATGATGATGATAGGGTTAGGAAATTTTATACAAAAAATTTTACACTACTTGTGGCTTCTCTCTCATCCAATGGCCTGGTAAGAAAATTACTCAATAATTGTCTTACTTATCAGCTTGTTTGGAGAAAAATTATTATAAGAAAATGTTGCCCAATCTTGATCCATAACAATAATAATAAATAAAGCCATTGAAAAGGAGATGAAGGAACTGCTGGGAAAGAAAAAGTGGAAACCATAAGGTCACATGGCCATGTCTAACATCTTCAGATTCATCACTTAATTATTGGAATGTCCTCCCATAAAGAAGAAGCTTACACATAAAAAGTTTCCTCCACATTTGCACACAAAAATCTTGTGTCAAATCCTACCAAATCTAATACTCATCCAAAATCTCTATCTTGATTGACTAGAAACTTTGCTCTTATGTTTAGAATGCATCTATGTCCATTTCAACAAATATGACTTCAACCCCAAGTGGTGCATTTTCAACAACAATACAAGCACCCCTCCCCAGCCAACCCAAATCTCTCTCTCTCTCTCTCTCTCTCTCTCTCTCTCTCTCTCAGATATCAAACAATGCAGAGCATAAATCAACCACTGGTCAACAGCTCAAGAAAAGGATTCAAGGAGGGGGCAAACGAAAAACAAAAAACAAAAATGAAGAAGAATATCTGCCATCTCTGCTGGCTACCCTTTTCCATGTTATTTGCATGTGATTGACAGGGAAAGAGAGATTCATGCATTAATATTACAAAGGCAATCTAATCTACCTTACCCATAATAAGTTCAGCAGCTCAAGACTCAATTTGATTCTACCCATAAATGACCCCCCATTACCAATCAGCAACTTAACCCAAAATGGAAAAAATTCAATACCCACAAACCCAAATCTCTAACCTCTCTGGGTGTAAAAAAAAAAAAAAAAAAAAAAAGGGAAAAAATGCAGAGCTTCACGTAAGATAGATTTCTCCCTTTTCTGGTAAAGCATTATCAAAGACAGATTGATTGGTCCGATTAAAACCTCTGAGATATAACCCCCCATTTCTCCAATTTCTCCAAAAATCAAAATCCGACCCATCATTGGAAAGTTACACAAAATAGAAATTCAAGTAAAAAAGAAAAAAAAGGGACAATAAATATCAAGAAGATGGGAGAGGTGGTCGTGGAGGTAGAAGTTGGTGATGGTGCTGTTGATTAACCTGGTTCTGATTCCCACAGTTCTGAACTATAAAAGGGTGTCGCAGCAAATTCCTAGCCGGCCATCTCCTCGCCGGATCCCTCTGCAAACAACAAGCAATGAACTCTCGGAACTCCCTTGACGCCGCCGGCGGCGCTTCCGGCGGCTGAGACATACAAATCGCCATCATCAAGCTCGCCCAATCGCCTTGCCGTCCGACGGCGAACGGAAATCTCCCCAAGTAGAACTCCAATATGCTGACCCCAAGGCTCCAAATATCGCCGGCGTAGCCGTCGTACAAGCCGTGATTGAGATCCGTATTGATCCTCTCGGGACTCATGTACGCAATCGTACCCACCGATGAATTGCAGTTATCCATGGTCTGCGCTAGAATTCTGCTCACTCCGAAATCGGCGATCTTGACTTGGTGGCGAGCATTGATGAGCAGGTTGGAGGGTTTGATATCACGGTGGACGATCTTGCGGCTGTGGAGGTAGCAGAGGCCGCAGAGGATCTGCCGGGCGAGATCGGCGAGAGAGGGTTCGTGTGGGATGTGGGTCCCTTCCAGAGATCCGCCATCCATGTACTCCAGCAGGACCTGGATTTCGCCGTTGTGATCGAACATGTCGTGGCACTTGACGACGTTAGGGTTGTCGACGTCGCGGAGGATCTCGATCTCCCGGCAGATCTGAAGGCGGGTGGAGTCATCGTGGTGGCCGTAGATCACCTTGAGAGCGAAGACTCGGCCGGTGGGGCGGTGGAGGACTTTGTAGACGGTGCCGCCGCTACCGCTCCCGATTCGGTTGACTCGCTCGAGCTGGGAGAAGTTGAGCTGGGCCGAGTTATGACTCGTGGAAGGGGCGTTGGTAGAGGAGGAGGAGGATGCGGTGGTGGTGGAGGAGGAGGAGGAAGAGGAGGGTGGGAGTGGGAGAGGAACAGCGAGAGATAGGTCGCGTTGAGGGAGGGGAAGAGTAAGGTCGGAGCGGCGTCGAGGGCGGCTCCGGTTGGCTGGGGTGGTGGGTGGTGGGGGTTGAATCGGTCTCATGACTCGGGAGTCGAATCAAATCGGTGTCTCTCTGTCTTTGGTGTGGGAGAGAGGGGGGGGTTTCTCCTTTTCCCTTTTAAAAACTCATATCACTTGGATTCAACCACGGTCGTCACTAACACGGTTTGGTGTTTCACTGTTTTGTTTTCTTTTTGCACCCAATACCAATATATCTATTTATATATTTATTTTCCTCTTCTAAAGATTTTAGAAGATGGGGTGGGGGGGAGAAGTTTCTCGGAAGAGGAAAACAAAAAATGGAAAGAGGAAGAGGGGGGGAGAGAAAAGAGAAGAGGAGAATGACTACGGGGTATGGGTAGTATTATTATTATGATTGGATTTTGAGGAGGGAGAGGTTGCGATCTCATCAAAAAGAGGGGTATGGAGTTGATGGGATGACGCGCTGTTGAAGAGAGTGGCAATCATTCTCCCTTCAGAAGCGCATGGACAGTGCGTGATTGGAGTTAAATGTGCGTGAGGTCTTCTTTGGCGCTGCACTTCAATCAAACATTGGTATCTCGTGGATATTTTTATTAAGACCAGTGTGCTTTGCCATTCTTTGCGGGGGCGTTCCTTTCATGCGCCTTGCTGCAATTGTGTTACTTTTTTCGCTAATTTTGATTAGCCTGCCTCACTTCACTCCTCTACTTGGGTTTGATTAGGTTTTTTTAAAAAGGCATCCCATGACTTGTTTTTTATATCTCATTTTACATAATTTTTTTAAGTTCTATCAAAATTAAACACTAGAAAATATCATTTTAAATGATTTCTTTTCAAAAATTTTCATTTAAGTAAAAATTTTTATCATTTAATGAAAAAGACAATTTGAGTCTAAAAATGAAACTAATCTTATAAGGGCTTTTGAAAAACCACACTTGAGGGCTTTGTGGTGAACCTTACAAACCATTTGTTCAATTCCATAGAGGACCCCCCTCCCGTGGTAGCTCAGTGGTAATGGGTGGGCTGGTGACGAATCATAAACCCAGAGGTCACTAATTCGATTTTTCACTGATGTGATTACTCCGCAACTCAAATGATGTACAGGTGAGAGAGGGCGGCTTGTACATCCAAAGTTTTTTACCCGTCGAAGGTGGGTCACTAAGTGGCCTTGCCTTGGGAAGGTTCCCTTGTCATCCAAAAAAATTTCCATGGAGGCAAGGTGCATGTCTCACCGGAGTGAATATAGGCTTGCGAGTCGAACCACTTTTATAAATCTCAGTGTCCTGCATAATTGATTTGTGAGTTCATTGCTTTGTTCCCATTTGCTAGTGACGAGCTTTCCAAATGACACATGCTTAGTTATCGTCGAAATGATCTTTAAGAACACTTGCAAATAGAACTAATCTCCTTCCACAAAATTGCTTACATATCTCAAATGATCATTATGCCTGTGTTATCTTAAGCATTACTTCTAAGAACACATACATATATACTTTAATCAATCTATTTGTCACATCCTAGGCATGCTTACTATAATAGGACAATTTTGTTTCAAAAGTGAAAACTCTTTTATAGAAAAATATTAAATGATTTTCTTTAAATGCGGTATTTAATTTGTCCAAGTACAAACCCCTCCCCAGCTTCTAAGAACTTGTTGACTAATATATAAATGCGAGTAGCGACTTGTGCAATGTGTGGTAAATTTAATTAATTAATTATTTTTATTATAAGAATTTGAGTTGTAATGGGAGATGCATAGGGATGATAAATAATGCGTGGTAATTTAAATTTGAAGAATATGAATTCTAATTTAAGTTAATTTCTTGAGCCAATATGAAAGTACCATATTAATTAAAAAAAGTAAAGCTATATTAATGAGAGAAGAGAATGAATGAGATCGAGAAGAAAATTAGAGAGAGAAGGCTAACGAAACATGCCACATAGGGTAAAACCAATACATGTCAACATAATACTACTATCTGTAATTATTTACCCGTAGTCAAACCAATCTGTAATCCCCTCCTCTTATAATCATTGCGACATATTTCAACGAGCAACGTGTTTGGACTTATGGGTTACCAAGTTTGGCATGTTCTTCTTCTCTCTTCAAATTTCCATGATTTCAAACTTATAATTAATAATTTATTGAGGATAACATTTTGTATCATAAAAAAAAAAAAAAAATCTTTAGTCTTATGTCATTTATTTATCTCCCGTTCAATGGTAAAAATATACTCCCTCCATCCCAAATTGTCTACGTACATTTTCTATTTTAGAATGTCCTAAAATGTTTGTCCATTTTCAAAAGTGAAAGCAATCAATTTTTTTTTTCCTAAAACACCCTTTACAATATTTAAAATTACATTAATTATATCAATTATCTGATTAAGTAAGATTTTCTCACAAGAGGGTAGAGTCGGAAAATTAAATAAATTGAATAATATCGTAACATTTTAAATGCATTGTGTTTGATCAAAATATGACAAACAAATTGGGACGGAAGGAGAGGAGTATAATTAAAGGGTATGTTTATATTTGTACTTGCATACTTCATGAGAGAATGCATGGCCCGGGTTAGAGGCTAGTTTTAAATTTAAAATGATCATCAGTCACATCTTTGGTCTTTGAACTGGTGATTGATGGCAACTCCATTGGAAGTGTATACCTTTTCAGAAATCATGCGCAGACATGACCTTTTCACAAATATATAAAATTGACGCATCAAATGGGAGTGTATAACTTTCAGAACTCATAGGCTTGTTTACCAAACCGAGGTTAAAACTTCCTCATGTGTTGCAATATTGAGGTAACAAACAAGGGGCATGAGATGATGCCCTGAATGAATTAATTTTAACAGAATTTTTGCATAGTCCAAGCCATATGATTGACTAAATTCACACCAAAAGTTTCAGCTAAAAACAAATAAATAAAAGCTCATCATAATGATATCTGCCCCCACTACTTTATAGCTTTAGTCTTTGCAAAGTTGCCCACATAAAATCTCTTTTAAGTCATATCAAAGAGTCACCTCTCAGCTCTACATCCTTCAACATCTGCAAGTCGTTTCTGTCCATGGATATTTTGTTGAATTTTAACCATCAGAGTGGCAACAACAGTCAACCATCGCAAGCAACAATTACAATTCCATCGATTCCTTATAGGCTCTGTTTTTATCAAATGTAATTATAGATAATCATTCTGTGTAAACAGCTTAAAGTAGAGGAGTGCTTCTATATAACTTTAACACTTGCCCTGCAGCAGATTATTTATTTTCTATTAACATTAATTCTTCCCCATCTTTCTCTTCTCAGGTGCCAAAATAGGGTCCACGAGTGGAGACTGGAGGGCCATATGCAAATCTCCATTCTCCGCAAGCTAAGCATCTGTCCAACTTGACACTGTTATCCAAGGTACAGAATTTGCAAGACCAGCCCTTGAACTTGGCAACTTCTTTGTGTTTTAGGGTTCCACAAGCTTCGCATATTGGTGCCAGTGGCTGCAATAACATTCAAGTGTTAGAAGATCCATGCATGGGCACACAGAGAGAGAGAGAGAGAGATAGTGATATCTAGGAATAACTTAAGGGTGAATTTGGACATGCCATGGGAACTGGTTGGATGTTTGGCGTATCACATTTGAGACCATGGAAAGAAAATGGAAGGCCTCACCAAAATTGATAGTATATGGTCAGTTGTAGAATTCATGATTGATTCCACTTAATTTTAAACTATCATTTGCAGTGGCTAACATGCTCTATTTCTAACAATAAAGTTGTAGAACAATAGGTATATGTGTGTGTGTGTGTGTGTGTGTGTGTGTAATGCAAGAGACATTCAACTGTCATTTTCTTTGTTGTTATAGTGTAGTAATATATACCATAGAGATTCTATCATTATAATGTAATAATATATTCCATAGAGATTAAGAGCACTGCAACTGAAAGATTTATACAACCCTACCTCAGCCAGCTTGAGATGCAACTTCAGTTTTGTACAAAAGCCTTCACGCTCACAAAAGAAAAGATGCTATTTGTGAAAGAAGTTAAATCTCTCAGTCACCAATCACATTATGCCATGTGTAAAGGCAAAATGGTAAAAATGTTATTCAACCTACATGAGCTTTAAATGGACAAGACAACTCCAAGCCATAGATATATACCTTAGGGTCGAAGCACATGAGGCATTTAATAAGCAAACGACAAAAAGAAAACCAAGGGAGATCCTATCCAAGTCAGACCTGGTATGATAAGCTCCCAACCAAGCAACAGCCGAGTCAGTGTGAGTCTGACAACTGGGACAAATAGATCGCCCAACAAGGTGGTAAGCCTGACCTAATCCAAGCATGGCCATCAACTCAGGAAGCCGTCACAACAAGAACAACAAATGTGCATGACATAGAAGTTGTTATCACCTTATGTAATCTCTTTGAACGAATTCACAGAGATCACCAGCCCAGTTAGATTCCCAACAGCACACTGAATGCATGGCTGTTACCTTCAAGAAATCAGGGATTCCCCCAATTCAAAATTAATTGATTAACTAAATAGAAAAATTAATCCAGACAGACAGAAGGAATCATAAGCCACATAAGACAAGTCAACTTGTTGACGATCAATGATGGGATTAATACAATCCCACCAAGTCACCAACCATAGCAGCTATATGAAGAGCTCATCACACCAATACAAGGTACACAACTCTAAGGTCCGCAAAGAAGAGTTAATCTTTTGGAGTGTATGACCACTACCTCTTTGGCAATCCTGTTTAATGATGCCCTTCTTCCAAAGTTTGAAAGTTTGCTCCAAGGTGTGGAATTCAACAAGGAAACCCATTGTCCCTTGTTTATTTTGTGTGTGGAGGTGTTCTCTGCTGCTCTCCTCAAGGTTGAGGCTAGTAAATATCTAAGGAGTCGTTATTAGTTCTGGGCCTCCAAGGATTAGCCATTTGTTTTTTGCGGATGATTATTTCCTCTTCTCCCCCATTATGGAAGAAGGCATGCTTGTGCTAGACATCTTGGATCAGTAGCGTACGGTCTCTGGACAACGCATTAACTATCCTAAGTCTGATGTTTTACTCAGCCACAATATTGATCTCAATTACGGTCAGTTACTGGTGGATCTTCTGGGTGTTTGCAGGGCTAGATATTAAGGTGAGTAATTAGGATTACCTCTCTTTATGGATAGAAAGAAAAAAGATCTGTTAACACCAAAAATAAATAAATAAATAAATAAATAAAAAGATCTTGTTGCTTACATTAAGCATCAGTTGACTAGCCAAATGGAATCAATTAATCCACACAGAAGAAGGAATCACAGGCAAAATAAGGCAACTTGACTTGCTGACAATCAATGACAGGTTTCAAGGGATTGACACAATCCTCCCAACCACAGTCAAAGTACACACAATTCTAACAGAGCAAACTCATTACATTTGTTGCTAATTTATTGACTTAACCGTCAGAGTCTCTCAAGAAGACACCATGCCAGTGCTCACTATAGGAGTTGGAACCAAGGCCTGAAGAATACAGTCATTCTCATATTTGTGAGGGAATCAGCCCACACCACTAATAATAATTAAAGATAGTAATAATAATAGACTCTGGAAAGAAAATCTCATCAACTTGCTATTGAATATAACAACAACAATAACAAGAGGAATAATAATTAGAAGTAACAAGTATTCACGATGAGAAATAATGATAATGTATGTGCCACTGATTCTGACAAGCAAAAAGAAAGAAAAAAATAGAGAACTTCACCTGATTTAATAAAGTACACATATTGCATTGCCACATTGCTCGATCATCTACTGTTTCCTGATCAGGCATGGACGGAGACGAGGTTTGGATAGATCTATCATTAGAAAACGTTGAAGCTTTTGACCTTTCAGAAGGTCCTATAGAAGATCCAATAGTTCCTTGCACGTTAGTGTTACTCTCCAAATTTTTGGACCCACACCACAGATCATCATGTAATCTCCTTTCAGCAGCCATAGCAGCAGCTTGTATCGGGCTGAGTGCAGTCATAATATTGCTATCACCACCAATACGCTTAGGTCCTGATGGCAGTAGCGCTCCACGTCGTTCTCTATTTTCTGCAGCAGCCAGAGCATTCTGACGCAATAATGACAAAGGAGGTTGATGGGAAATCCCACCCAAACGTCTCCCGGGAAGATCAAATCCCTGCCCAGTGCCTGTAATCCCTTTAGCCATTAGTTCCTCACATTCCTGCAGAAGAGCATAAGAACTAAATCAGGTGATGAACAAAAGTCTAAAAGACCAGATTTATGTGAAAAGTATCCCATCAAGAAGGAAATATGAGCTAGCACAAAATTCAATTTGATAACAGGATTTTAAAATTTAACAAAAGCGAGATGTGAGAAAGTACAGTTAAATGCATAGAACATGGTCAAGAAGAATGTGTGATAAATGATTTTCCAATTCTTAGTAGCACCAAAAATCATCAATAAGAGTATTGCAGGGAGAGCTTATATTTAGTAATAGCAAGATAAAGAAACCTCTTTTCCAGCATGAAACAACTTACACAGCAAAGAAGAAACAGAACAGCAACCAAACTATATATATATATATTAAGGCTTTTCCCCTTCAGTACAAAAAATAGACTGAATCAAATGAAATTGAACCACCTAACCATCTGATTGATGTGCCTGATTTTTCTAATTTTCTTTAGAAAGCTTCTTAAAAATTAGTTGGCCATCCATGCACAAGCATTATATGAAGCTTTGGATGACAGATTGTCATGAAACTTGGGTCTTAAGTCATCCTCCACCTATGTAAAAATATTAGAACGCATTTTCCACCATGGGATGCTATAAGCTCGTTTTTTTTTTTTTTTTTTTTTTTTTCTTTTCCAAATCCAGAAAGAGAGCTAAAAGCATCAAAGAGTAACAAAGAATCCCAACTAGGTTGGCACCCTAAGCACTCACCATCATCTGCCCTCAGCTCCAGATTTTATTAAAAAAGAAAACTAAAGTAGATGAGGAAGCATACAAGGAGATAAGGAAACAAAAACCAAACTATCTGGTCTTGGTGGCTTACAATGCCACAATCCAACTCACATAGAAAGAAATAAAATAAAAATGCATTCGAAGACTCTCCAACAGCAAGGAAACTAGCTTCAAAAAAGAGCATAAGAAACAAATCTATAAAAAATCCAATTACTCATTTTAACCGTGCAAATATAGATATAGTTCTGTATGTAAAGACGCGTAGACAATTACTCATTTTTATTTTAGCAAAAAATCCAATTTCTTTCGTAAAATATTTAAAAGATTAGACTGAATGTAATGCCCAAATGTCCAATTACAAATGTACAATGCATGTGCTATTTAGAATGTTTTTATTTTCCTAGAGTGATGCTAATGAACACAACATCATGAGATTTTGCTTTTAGCTTTAGCTTTGTTGTCATCATAGTTCAAAGAATTCCCAACTGATCCTTTTAACTAGAAGCAACAATCCTAAACCCGACATATCAACTTTGTGGGTTTGAGCAACTTATAGCTGAAGTTTCCAACCAATGGATGGGAGGGTTTGGTTCAAGTTTCAATCAAGAAGGTCAACATCTCCTAATGAGCGAATGACTAAAACCATGACACAAGGGATCAAAATCCTGTCCACCATAACCATTCTCTTTCCTCCATGTCAATAACTTTATTTTTTTTGGTAAATTTCAATTAGTTTATCTAATTCCTTGCATAATACAGTACTGTTTGAGAGCTTATTTGATAGACTATAATTAGCACACGAATATAGAACCTTTTCAAGATTGAAGACTACTACAAAGCAGGTGCATATTCATTATGCAATACTTCTTTTGAGTACTGAACTTAATCTAGAAGTCCTTTAATTGTACAAAGGGTACTGTTGTATTATTTCTTTCATTTCTTGTAGAACATTAGCCTTAATTCAGCCATCAGGTTCCTTTTTGATTGCCAAGAAAACAAAGAAATGAAAACTTGAAATCTTAAAATGTTGTCGTTGAAGTGTCTGCCACAGTGCCACTCTGTGTCTCTGCCATAAGATTCCAAATTCTCTTTCATTCTCCAACGACTTATCAGTGATTGAACAGAGCATAGTAGTAAACAAATGAAGATTCCTCCACTGTCCAGCATAAAACATTAGGAATATCCAGTGTAAAACATCATATACCCCAAACTGTTATGGGGCTTCAGCCTTTACATTAAATATGTTGCAACAATTAAGCATCCAAAACAATCATTAGATAGTCACACAACCATGCACATGCAAAGGCTCAGGGGATTTGAACAACAGCATCTCATTGATGCACTTACCCTTCCTTTTTTTTTCTTTTTTATTTCCTTTTTTAGGGTTTCAAGATCAGTATGAATGAGTTGGTCATCCCAGTACAAGCAATATATGACGCTTTAGATAATGGGAATTTCATGAAAACCAGGTCTTTGTTGTTATTCATGCATTATGCAAGTGTGCATATACTTACGATTTAATTTTAAAGCAGCTTCATCACATTCCCTCTACAATGGCTTCTATTATAACAAAACATCACTTTGATAATAACTCTAAATTGGTATTGTAATTATTTTTCAATTTCATATAGAAGCTTACCATGTTTCCTCCACTAGTACACCTAAAAATACTCCAAATGATCCCTTATATGTTATACAAAATGCCAAATCATATTTGTTAATCTTCATCTCTGAAGATCCCTAAAGAGTGATTATGCATTTATTGTGTCTATAATTAATGATGCTCCATACTTGATTACTATGATGCTGATGAACCCTATTCAATTGTTATATTCCATGCTTTGTTTCAAACTTTCAATACATTTCACACTTGTCACCAACCACTCACTCGATATGGGATGACAGCTGTCAACTGTGGCACTTTGAGATATTTACATGAGCAGGTTGTATTTCTATTGGGTTCATCCCCAGGCAACTACGTTATGAAAATAATGATACAGGTGCACTGTTGCCAACCTGGAAAGGTGTTTGAATCAGCGATCCCAGAAAACCTATATGCCGTATAGCAACGGACACAAACTTTGTTGTAGGATTTGAAATGTGAAAAAAAGAAAAGAAAAAGGAGTCCCACTGTTACATAGATTATTAATTGGCAACATATAATTGAATTTAAGTTATCATACTACTTCATGCATTACTACAAACTTTATATTAAAAGATTTTTAAGTGACATATAGCAATCTCACAAAGAAAAAATGAAATAAAGTTGATAATTTGATATAACTATAAAGAAACGAAATGAAATAGATTTAAAAAAATGGAATTAGATTTGAAAAGATTTTGTTTAGTTAAATTCCAGCTTACATAACCACTTACAAATAAGTCTATTATGCATTTCTGCCTACCAAAAAAAAGTTAAAATTATTCCAACCTGGCTATAATTATAATCTTTTAATTAATATTCAACCCAGCCAACCCTTCACCACCCCAATTATCAACAACATAGTTAAATTTCAATGAATCAGTATATAGTAAAATCATTAAGCACAATGCTTCTTGAAGTGTATCATTAAGAAGGCAATTGCCGCCAATTGGGCTATTTATTTCATTGTGGCCCTCTAAACAAACAATGCATCCAGAATTGTGTTAAAAAGAAACATGTCCCAGAGGATATTATATAATGTACGTGTTCAAGAATAAGTTGAAATTTTACATACTACTAGTACAGAAAATCATAACTAGTAACAGAGCTCATACCTATAGCTAGTAGTCCACTTCACTGTTAATAATTTGTTCATATATGTAACATAACCGCGTCAATACCCACTAATAAGACAAGATTTAACTAGTTCAATACAGAATTCCATCTTCATGATCCAAACTGCTTTTGAGTAGTTCGTGTTTCAAGGTCTACGACTCCATGATGTGTACAAGAGATACAGTATCCTCACCAATACATCTCATCACAAAATTAGATTAACATTATTTACAGAATTAGCATATTGATCAGAATTACGCTTAGTATTTCCTGAAGTAGGCTTTCTATTATCTATATTCACTTTATATAATAGTATAGATTTCTACATAAACCCCATCGAGGGAAGTTGCAAACATATTTAACCATCAAAGGTAACACGGCATCCACAAAATGGAGGGTTTGAAGGCCATAACATAGCCTTCGAAAAGTCATACACCAGATGGTGAAAGGTTTTCAGACCCAAAGCAATTAAAAATGCTCAAGATGCTTTGTTGTTCACATTATTGCAAATGTACAGCTTAGTAACAGTCTATCAATTGAGCCTCTAACAGGATAAAAAGAAAATACTACTGATGAAATAGTTGGAAGTCTGGGTAGAGGATAAGCCAATAACCTTTCTGATTTCATCCAACAGGTTGTAGAAATCACTGTTGTGAGGGCCATATTCATTGTGGCACAGCTCGTGTAGCATAGTATTGAGAATCTGGTTATAAGGGAAAAAATCCCACTCTTTGTTTGGCCTCCGCAATCTGAGCTTAATTTCTGCACCTCCTCCTATGTTCAGCCCTAGCAGAGAGGGATTTGAAGGACTGCAATTTAAAATTCTTAAAGGATAAGGAGAATGTGAAGGAAATATCATAAAATGAAATGATGGAAAGAATAGAGAAATCAGTACCAGAATTCAGAAAGAATCTTGACTTTCCATCTGCGTTTGCGCATAATTGGTTGCACTTGTTTTGCTACAGTTTCAAGAATTTTCCTTGCATTATCTTCTCCAACCTTCTTGAGGGGCTTAATTTCCCAGACCTTGTTAAGATCATTGAGATCCATGTGGATTGGGAAAAAATAAAAATGTAACCTAAATTGGCAAGCAAACAGCAAAATTTGTTCACTTCTGATAGTTGACAAACACTCTTGATAGGATTAAGGTAATATAGCCATCCAATTAAGCAGAAACATGAACATATTTAAATATATATATATATATATATAAACAGAAAAAATTTTAAGGAAATCTTCTTCCATGTAACAGCATAGAAGGTGCATTCATTCGTTTATTGTTCAAGAGAAGCATCCTAACAGCACAGCAAATTCTACACACAAATTTGGGACACATGCATTTGCACGCATGGTAGAAATAATTTGTACCATGTGTTGCAATATAACTTTTCACATGGTAGGTAAATTAAATCCCGCCTATTCACTATATCTACCAAATTAAATCTCAGATTTTGCATTTTTTTTTATTATTATTATTTTTTTTTTTGGTAAAAATAGCCCACAGGTTCCTAGATCCCATTATTGTCAAAATACATAGCACTTTACTCGACTAAAAAGTTTTCAAAACTTCCAAAACTTCAAAAAATTAGTCAAATTTCCATGAATTGAAGTTAAGTAACTTATTCAGCTGAAATTGGTATTTTGGATTTGAACTTCAACAAACCTCGCATAATTAGTTACATAGAGACCAAGTTTAGCCAGTAAGAAAATTCTAAAACCCTAACTAATACAACTCAACTCAACAAAGCCTTAAATCCAATCATTCGGGATCAGCTACATAAATCCTTCTCTTCCATTCAACTCCATTTGGGTATCTTCTGTTGTATCATATCTCATCATATCTCTGTACTCATTTCCTCAAGCCATGTTCTTCATGGCCTTCTTCTTGTCCTTTTACCACCTTTCACTAAAATCTCTTCACTCCTCACCCATGCAATCAATGTTCTCCATTGTGCATAGACTAAACCATCTTAAAGACTTAAACATATTGCCCTCATCTTGTCTCAATTGGTGCAACCTCTAACTTCTCAGTTCTCACAGACGCCTTCATTTTTATTTTAACTTATTATTATTACTACTACTCATTTAGCTCAACAACCTTATTTTAACACATAACTAGCTTTATACCCATCGCAACAACCTTTCCAATATCACCGTCCTTATGGATAAGTAAAAATAGTCACTCTTACCACTAGCCCTTGTGGCATAATGGTGGTACAGGGGTGGGTGGGGGTTTGGGTAGTCATTGGTTTAGGGGTCGATGCCCCTCCAATGTAAGTAAAATAGTCACTTTTTGGTATCTCATGGCTATCAATTTTTCTAATCCCTTGTTTTTACTCCTTTTATTGAAGTTACATCCCTATCAAAGTTATTGATTTCTTTCAGGGATAGCTTAGACAACCTATAGAATTGGAATAGGCAACCACTCTATTTCCTCTTGCCATCTATTTTGATTTGCTTCAGGTTGCCCCAGCCATTCTGATCACATTACTTAAATCTGCCTAGTGGGTGGAAGAAAGGCTACCTCTCTAAAGGAGGTAAATTGGCTCTTATTAAAAGTGTTCTCTCAAGCATCCCTACTTACTTTATGTCTATTCATAAAATTCCTACATCGGTGGCTAATAGAATTGAAAAACTTCAAAGGGATTTTTTGTGGAATGGTGTGGGTGGGGAGCGTAAATTTCATCTTGTGAATTGGCATACTGTGTGTCTCTCAAAAGATTTGGGTGGTTTGGGTATTAGACCTATCTCTTGTTTTAATCAAGCTCTCATGGCTAAATAGCTTTGGAGGTTTGGAAAAGGCGATCAAGGTCTATGGCGTGATGTGGTTATTTGGAAGTATGGTGTTTCGAGTGAAGGATGGTGGACTAAGGAAGTGAGAGGTTCTCAGGGTGTAGGCCTTTGGAAAGCTATTATGCAAGGATTTGATGACTTTAAGAAGGAGATTGGTTTTAAAGTTGGAGATGGTAGTAAAGTGAGTTTTTGGAAGGATGTGTGGTGCTCTAATTTGCCTCTCATGTATGAATTTCCTTTTTTGTTTGATATAGCCCAAGATAAGGAAGCTTTAGTTAAGGAGTATTTGGAAATTGTTAATGGTGGTATTTTTTGGAACATCATCTTTGTGAGACGTTTTAACGATTGGGAGTTGGAAAGTGTCCTACTTTTTTTCCAAGTACTTTATGATTATAAGATTTTGGTGGTTGAGAATGACTCCTTGGTGTGGCGTAAGGATTCCAAAGGACTTTTCTCCATAAAATCTTTCTTCAATTCCTTAAGGCTGTTAGGAATTCCTTTCTTACCGGCTAAGAATATTTGGATTACTTCGGCTCCTTCTAAGGTGGTTTTTTTTTTGTTGGTTGGTGTGTGGTAATAAATGCTTGACCCTGGATCACCTTATTGGAAGAGGATTGGTTTTGCCTAATAGATGTATCTTGTGTAAAGAGAAGGCGGAAACGGTGGATCATCTCTTCATCCATTGTTTGGTGGCTAGGAGCCTTTGGATGCTCATTTTCAATTTATTTGGTGTTCATTGGGCCCTCCCGTCTTCTACTTTTGATCTCCTCTCGGGTTGGTGGTTAAAAGGTGGTAATAAACAAGCTAAAGTGGTTTGGAAAATGGCCCCTCATGCTATTTTTTGGTGTCTTTGGAGGGAGAGGAATCTTAGGACTTTTGAAGGGATTGAAAAATTGGTCATTGAGCTCAAGTCCGTGCTTACTAAGAATCTTTTTTGGTGGTATACTAGTTTTGCTAACATTAGCAATCCTTCTTTTGTTCACTTCCTTGATTCCCTAAAGTTATAAAAGGGGTCTTTCATTTGTACCTTTTCTTTTTGCTTTGTTCTTGTATCTGTCTCATGTACTTGAGCTTAGTCTATTCTTTTTAATACAATTTTACTACATCAAAAAAAAAAAAAAAAAAAATCTGCCTAGTAATGAAGCTTTCAGCCAGCCTGTTTTCATTACCTAAAATTTCACACACACACAGATGCATTATGCTGTCTTTTCCCTAACCAAATAACATCAATATTTTATTCACTCAGGGCACTGCCATTGGCCATCATCTCCTTAAAAGTTAAGTTCATTTAGTAGAGTTTTGCATCATGGTGCAGAGATGGAAGACAATTTAGGAATGTGTAATAACCATTATAACCTTCCCTATGCCTAGAGTAGAATACAATTATTGGGTTGTTTCATCTCTCCTGGTATGTATGAAGATCAGGTGGGTTCAGGTTTGGGAAGCATTACCTGCATTAAGGCTACCAGCTTCAACTGGAAAACTTAATGGAGAAATTAGATTTTATGATTTTATACCAATATTTGGCATGTTATCTGTAACGACCCTCAAAACACGTTCAATTTTATGAGCTCCATACAAATAAAAACTCTCTGAAAAATGATTTTCCATTGAAATTACAAAATATAGTACAGCTGCAGAAAGCAGTGGCAGTGGCTAACCCAAAACTCATCAATATACAATGCCCAACTCATTAAATAAAACATACATCAATTTTATAAAAATAACAAATAAATTAAGTCAACAAGATATCTCTCCAAATCTTGACCCCAATGTAATTTCAAATTAACATATAATAACTATCTGGGGTGTTACATTCCACCAACCTTAAAAAAAATTTCATCCTCGAAATTTGAATAGCTTTGAATAAAATACCTTATACCACTACGCTTCTGCTGCGTAACTCAAATTTAAAAGAGCTCATAGAATAAAAAAATTTCTTTCTCAATAAAATACATTTCCAAAACTCACAAGGTATTGTATCTCTCATCAATAATTTCAAAAGAAACCACAATACCACTCGCAATACAAACTCAACAACCTCATTTCATAATAAAACAATACTTTGAGTTTCTTTGCCCAGATCTTGGACTCGTCCGCTTCCGATGTGGAATTCTGTGACTCATCCCTCAACCTCACCCTCACCCTCACCCACCTTGAGCATATTGGGACTATTGGGACTCTTGGTTCTCTCAATCTCACCCTCACCCTCACCCACTTGAGCCTATTGGGACTCTTGGGACTCTTGGTCTCTTGGGCCTCTTGTCACAGCATCCTTCATCAAGAAGTCAAAGTCGTCCTTTGCTCTAATACCAAATGTAACGACCCTCAAAACATGTTCAATTTTATGAGCCCCGTACAAATAAAAACTCTCTAAAAAATTATTTTCCTTTGAAATTACAAAATATAGTACAGCTACGGAAAGCGGTGTCTAACCCAAAACTCATCAATATACAATGCTCAACTCATTAAATAAAACTTACATCAATTTTATAAAAATAACAAATAAATTAAGTCAACAAGATATCTCTCCAAATCTTAACCCCAATATAATTTCAAATTAACATATAATAAATATCCGTGGTGTTACATTATCAAATCACATAAACACAGAGACAGATATACATAAACACACCTTTCGATTTTTTTTTTTTTTTTTTGGGAAAGGAAACACACAATTATGATTAACCCACAACAAAACATGAGTTCAGTCCAGTAATGGTAATGTTTCATTTCACCTAGACAAAACAAAACACAGTCCCAAACAAAACTACAACATTATTCCATATAATCCTAGACCTGCTATGTTCAAATATTTAGATTCTAAATTATCTCTCCAGTGTTCTAATTTAGAATTCAGTTTTTACTCTAATGTCATTAATTAATAACATATCATCATCAAACTATGCCTAGTGAGGTCATCCATGACCAAAGAAAAAGATTAAGGGCTCAAAGCTCACCATTAAATGTAAGCCTATTGCTATTGCCATTGGAAATTCACTTGTCTCTATACCAAAATATTCCCATGCTAGTTATTGCTATGGTCTACATTACGTGGACTCAAGTGTGGGTGTGGGGGCGGGTATCTAGGAGTCGGATTCATCAAAATTTCAAATTTAGGATATGGGGAATTGGCCAAAAAGGATTCAAAAATCTCCAGCATGTGACTATGACATGTCGTGTCCGGCACAGATTCCATTCTCGTCCCCGTGTTGTGCCATGTCATGTCAAACCAGGTACTTTGGGTTAAGTGACAAGTCCCTGCAACACACAAGCTATAGTAACAAGATATGGTAACCGAAAAAAAAAAAAAAAAAAAAAAAAGGTATTCTTAAGACTAAACTTGAAGAAGCCTAATGTCCGTGATCACACCAATATATCCATTCGATACCTCTTTCTCATCCATAACCCACCACATTGACATTCTAAGAATCCCATCATATTCCTTTTCTAAATCTATAAATACCATGCAATTCCTTCTTCTTTCCTCTAAACCTTATCAGTAATTGGCTAAGCAAATAAACCCATTCGGCTACTTAGCATAAAACCAAACACATTTTTCCAATACCTTCATATTTCCCAATATGCCCATAGCTTTGAAACCATAATAGTCGATGCAATCATGAATATAACATTTCGTATATATAGGTACCAAAATACCTTTTCTTTTCTTTCATTACACATTTTCTCATCTATATAGGTACCAAAATACTTTTCTTCTCTTCATTACGCATTTTCTTAGGTTTTTTAATCTTATTGAACATGTTAGTCAACCAATGGTACATCATAATCCTCCATACACTTCCACGCTTCAATAGCCAATAGGAATACTATCATGTACGGTACCTTTTTGTATTTTCCCAAAGGCTTCCAAAACTTCACACTTTTTCCAAAAAACTACCCAAACTTCCCAAACTTCACACACCCTAACTTTTTGGAGGGAGGGAAAAAGAAAAGGAAAAAAAAAAAAGCCCTACAATTTCTAGGCACATTATGAGCATAAAAAATTTTCCAAACTTCAATCGTTATATAGTTTTCAATATTCATTAGCCAAATTACGAAAATAACTCTTCCACCTTTCCTAAATTTCATCCTCAAACTCTTTGATCCTCACCTTCAATTTACTTGACATGTTTCAAATTTCTACTTTTCCTTCACATTATTCTTAAGTGCATATACATTGTTCTCCCTACTCTCCTCCTTTTGCCAAACGATTGATAGTTCGATACAAATCACCATGCCACTTATCAGAAATATCCAAACTCTAACCATTCTGGAAAATGGAAGGTTTACAAATTTTGAATTGAACATTTTCCTTCATCTTATATACTAGGATCTTGAAATATTCAACTTCATTTAGCAGGCCAAAACACCTAACCAGAAACCCTATCAGTGCATACAATGTTAGGGATCTGCAGTTTCCTCTGTACCTTTAATGGTAGGAAAACAATATCAAAGGCAGAGGAAGGCATTGTGTCAGAATTTATATAATTGTTAGCTAACTGTAACATAAAAATTCTTACGTATGTTATGATATAGCTCTTCAATACAATAATAACATGGGAAACAAGTACGTAAATATGTTCAAACTTCAAAATTTTGTGAGATATAAAAAAAGTACATGGAATAATTTATTTATGAAGACTTTGTTAGGTACTTTAGTAACCTGAGCTTAGATTTAAACTGTCAAAACATTTTCACTTGCTAGATACAAAAGTAAGCTTCTACCTTAAACATTATTACTAGAAGGAGAAATGAAAGACTTATAGCTCCAACAAAATCTATTAAATCTAAATCTAAAGAGAAACACAAAACCACATCCACCCATGTCCAACGCTTTTTTGGACTCTTATAAGAGAGTCCACCAATATTTCCTTCAAAGATGTGAATACAAGCAAAAAAAAAAAGGAAAAAAGAAAATGCACAACCTACGATAAATTAGAGAGATTTATCTGGTCAATATAGTAAGTTCACATACGCACACAGTTGTGCCCTTATGACTAGATTTTGAGAAGCTGCAAACTTGCAGTGTCCAACACATAGTATCTCTGTCAAAGCACAAAATGCATTTTCTGTCCAAAATTGATGGGAAAATAACCAGAACCAGAAGGTATTAGATAAGAATCAAATTCCTGAATCTGTACAATAATCTAGTACTAGAAAGAGGACAAAAAATTAATTGGAGATAATTTACACAGAAAATTGAAGTATGTGTAACCAAGGTCATCATAAACTGTTGGTTTTCATTGATCAGCTGTCTAAATCACACAGTTCCCATCAAGGAATGCTTTCGTTGTAAAAAACTTATATTTAGCAATTGAGAAACATTTATTTCTTTTTCCCTCTTTCTTTATGTGAAAAAAATAATAATAAATAAATTAAGGGCCTTTAAAACCAACAGTGATGCCGCGTCAAGCCATCAACAAAGTTTTAGTCAACATCATTGGATACATCATACCCCTTTCCCTAAATTAGCTTCACTTAGAAAGCTTTCATTAAAGACAACTAATCACCACTTTGAAAATGTTTTTTAACATGTTTAAGAAGATGGAATATGTTTATGTCCAGATAAGGATTTTCTCTTGAGCTTCCACTAGTCTTATAACCTTCAATAACAGCTGATTAAAAGAATGCCATAGAAAAAGTAACAATCGCTTAAAAGTAACAGCCAACTCAGTTTGAAAATCCCACTTATTCAACAAGAATACCAAAAGAATCTGTGAGCCCAAAATTTTATATACGCCACACATTGAGTATGTTCCCCATTAGAAGTGCCGGCATAAGGCTTTTTATAGGTATCAGCAAGAATCAACGGTCCCGACATAAATAAGAAGGAAGAAACAAAAAGAATCAGTTTATCTTTGATGAAGTGCCAATCCACTTGGGCGTAATTCATCCTGTCATGCTACACACTGAGTTACAAGCAATGTCAATTGCATCTCTATTACCACAATAAAGCCCCATGGGATCTTTTGAGTCCAATCCTAACCCTTCCATCATAATCTCCACCCATCAAACACTCCACGAGCATTGCTCTGAACTCAAGTATATAACTTGACCTAGTGACTATTAACTACAGATGTTCTAACCACTCCATAAGCATTACTCTGAATTCTTCTTTTGTGCATCCACAGCAAGTTCTAATTACTTCTTGCGGTTACTACCAAACCCTATGTTTAACAGCTCTAAACCTCCACTTGCATAGAAAAAAAGTGCTTCCAATGATTATTAAGCAAAGAGACCCAAACATCAGCCAATTGAAAGAAACTAAAGTAAATTTGTGTCCCGTTTGGTTGCTGAGAAATTGTAGGGAAAGAAAAGAAAACTTGGGAGTCTTACAACAGCCAATTCAAACCCAACTTGTTTAGCATCCCAAGTTTCCGTTTACCTTCCTATGGTTTCTCGGACACCGAACGGAGCGTTATGGAGATGACAAAAGACAGAATAAGCAAGAGAATGATACAACATGGTATGTATTACTGAACCAGAGAGAGAGAGAGAAAGGGTAATGGGAAGGTACCAGGAGTGGACTGTGGAGATTAGAATCCAAGATGACCACGATTTTGAGATAATCCCGTTTAGTCGTTATATCGATTTTCCTGAGAAACGTTGAGCATTGACAACATAATTGGAGATTTTCGTGTGCGGATAAAGGATCTCTGGTCAGCAATATGCCTTCTGTGACGGTGAGGAGATTTTCGCTGTGTTTTGTTTGGAATTGAGGGATTTTGAGGGAATGAAAAGGATGGATGATTTGAAATAAGAAATGAATTAAAAGAGATTTGATGGGAGCTGAAATTCGGTAGGGTTGGAATTTCAAAGGAACTAGATTTATTAAGAGGGTTATAAGAAAAATAAAAGATCTTATTGAATTCATTTATTTACTACTCCTTTTGTACCAAACTAAGCAAAGGAAAATGAATTTCATTTCCATTCATTTTTTTTATTATTAAATGAATTATTCTCCTTTCTTTTATGGTTGCCGATCATAGTTTTAGGAAAATGGAATGGAATTCACTTCTAAGGTCTATTTGGGAAAATGGAAAGGAATTTACTTCAGAAAAAAATCATTTACTCTAAAAAGGCAGTTTAACAAAAATTGAAAAAGCAAAAGAATGTAAGCAATAAAAGTAAAAAATCTTAATGTTTATCTATTTTTTACACAAAATGACTTTTAAAATATGTCTTTCAAATGCCTTTTTAAAAATGAAATTTTGAAAAGGCCTTTTTATTTTGAAACTATACACCAAATGCACACTTATGTGTATGTTTGGCGTACACATAAGTGTGTAAAAGTCATTTTGTGTGTAAAAAAAAAAAAAAAAAAAAAAAGATAAACATTAATATTTTTTAATTTTATCTCTTACATTCTTTTACCTTTTCTAAAAGGTAGTTTGAGTAACTCACCAAACACTTGTCAAATAATGAAAATGATTTTTATCCTTCAAAAGGCTTTTTGAGGCCTCCCAAACGATACACCAAACGCTCACTATATCTAGTTTATAACTGTTATCTGACTTTTAAATAAACTAACTTATAGTTGGTTTGAAAAAATTTGTGTTTATGCCTTATTTTGAGAAAAAAAAACTAAACTAATTAGTAGGAAAAAGAAATTTACCAAATAGTGTTAAATCAAAATTGACTATACTTATCCCAGTTAGTCAGGTTTTCAAGTTTACCAAACAACCCTTAATCTCTAATTTAGAGGTGACAAACTAGGTTTTTTGTAATCTATTTAGGTCAATCCGCATAACCCATATAATAAATAGATCATTTTCAACATTCAACTTGCATAACCTGTTTTTTACTTGAAGTAACACGTTTAATAAACGTTTTGTGTCTATATACTTTCAACTAGAATTCACCCATTTAAAATGACAAATATAGCCTTATTAAATAAAATAGTTATGTTTGTCTTGAGCTTGGAAGCCTTAGGTTTTTTTTTTGGTTTGATGGTCAAGTGTCCGAGTCAGCTTGCGTGTACCTCGACTGAATCCCTTCCCAAGCAATCTTAAGGATGCATTCCCCCACATCGGCCTAGTGCATCGGCTTGATGCATTGGCCTTAGTTAACCCACCTTATTAAAATGACAAATTATTACCAATTGGTTTATGATATGGATCTAATTCCTAATTTGCTTGTAATTTTGATTAAATATATAACACAATACTTATATATGCATAACTTGTTTGATTAAACTGGTTGTGTTTTGGTTTGAAAATTTAATACGATTAATAAATGGTTTACGTTAGGGTTGACATTTACTCTCTAGTACTTGAGTCTCAACATGACACAAACATGGCTGGCCAACATGAATTGCTAGCCCTAGGCCCAATTCCAGTGTTTAGAAAGAGATTTATAAAAGGAAAGGAATTATGAGGAATTTGATGAGTTTTTAGTACATGTTTTAAAATCCGGCCTAAGAGAGTGGAATTTCAACCGAATTTGATTCATTAAATGAGTTATAAGAAGAATGAAAGATCTAATTGAATTACTTTATTTTAAATTCCTTCAATTCAATGCCAAACAAGACAAAGAGAAATGGATTTTGTTTCTATTCTTTTCTTTTTTATTGAATTTATTTCCTTTCCTTTCCTTTCCTTTATAACTACTAACTATGAGACAATTAAGTGTCTTTTACAACCAAATATAAATTTATTTATTTAAAAAATGAAGATAACAGTGGAGTGAGATAGGGTCACAAAATAATAGTATAATTAAAAAGGCGAAAGCACCTCTCCCTTAAATCTAAATGGTAAATAATTACATCTCACCCATGTAACTGAAGTAGGCTCGCTAGGCATAGAAAAGCGAAATACCTCTTGCCTAAATTTAAAATGTAAATTCCTATTAAAAAAAAAATTAAAAATGTAAATGATCACATGTTGCCATGTTGCCCATATGACTAATTTAGTTTGATTATACCTCTTTTTCATTTTTGTTAACAAAAATACCCTCGAGAGCGGTGGCGTGACGTGTACTTGTTTTTTTATAGTCTTATGCATGCACTGAAACTACTAACCATGAGTGAGACTAAGGTTATGGCTCAATCAAGTTTTATTCTCGGATGTAATGACGTATGTATTTTGTCAATAATTGACCTTTATTGTGGGTAGCCAAGTGTTAGTTGGGAGGAACTCAGTGAACACTTATATATGATTTTGTTGACAAATCGATTATTGTGAATGGGAAATTCAGGAAATGGGTGCCAATTATAGGACTTCTCAAATGGAAGCGATTCATGAATTGTTAAAACTAATCCGACATTAGCAAATATGATGGTTCCAACCTTTTTTAATGGCCTCATTTGAATTTGTATCATGAATTCCATTTAAATGTAAATGGAATCATTTAATTTTCGTGGGACAATCAACCAGGCTGTAATTTTTTTGATATTGGATCAGATTCGCAGGTTGTTGTTATTATTATTATTATTATTATTTTCAAATCAGTCTGAACAATATTTTTTGGTATTTCGTTTACACATCATAGGAGAATTAGTTTGGGTCCAAAAGAAAAAAAAAAAAGAAAAAAAAAAAAGAGAACTTTTGGGATTTTTATTATGGGTTACAGCATGCAAGCCCAGCCCAGCCCAGCCCAAACCAGGCTAACAAAGCACTTGCTGTCTCCGTTAAAACGGGCTTAAGCTGAAAGAATTATCGGAATGGTGAGCTGTTCAAATTCCGAAGGTCCCCAAGAACAAGTGTTGCCTTCAAAATCACTACCCTTCTCTCTGGTATAACATAAAAATGCCTTGAAAGGAACAAAACAGAGCAGAAGAGAGATGACATTTACCAACGGCGTCAGAAACAGTTGTAGCTGCCGTCAACTACATCTCGTATAACGACATTCAACTGAATCTGCAACCAAGACGCACTGCCCCTCTCCCTACTCTCTAAAACATTTTCCCTCTTCTTCCTGCCCTCCAAGAATTCCACCAAGAAAACCATAACTTTCTTCCCTTCTTCCTTCACTGCAATGGCAAAGAAACACATGTGCTTTTCTCCTCCACGGCTTGCCTTTCTCCTCGTCTTTATTTTTCTTCCCTTTACCACGGCACGCCCTCAACAAGGTATGTTTCCATTCACCCTCTTCTTCGTTTTCTTTTCCGTTTGCTTAACATGAATATGTCACAAAAGAAATTAATCTTCTTGAATTCTTCTCCATTTGGGACCTTAGAAAACAGAGAACTCCACTCAACTAAGCCCAATATTCAAATATTTGATTTAGTTAAATACGTGGAAACCTCAACAAAATGATCCATAAGATTCAAAATTGTATTTTCTCTCAGTTTCTCGGCATCCAACTAGAAAATGGTTATTCAAAATAACTCTGTTTCTCTGAAAACCCATTGTCTAAGACCCCAGTTTTTTCTTCTGTTTAATTAAAACAACATATGATAAAAGATTCAAAATCCCTTCTCTTTATTTTTCTTTACTTTTTTTCTATTTTCATTCAGTTTTCTCGGCAACCAAACAGAGTGTGTTCTTGTCTTCTCCGTTTTTTTCATCATCTGTGAACCTAAACAACAAAAACACGATATTCAGAATTCTATTTTGTCTTCACTTTCTTGAGCTTTCTCGGCAACCAAACTGAGGTATATTCTTCTTTGTTTCTCTAAGACCCTTTCTTCTCTTGGCAGCTCCAAGATATATGAATTCTGTATTCAACGCCACAGGCTTTCCCTCAGAAGACTACTACGACTACATCATAGTCGGTGGTGGCACCGCTGGGTGCCCCTTGACGGCAACATTGTCCGAAAATTATCAAGTACTTTTGCTCGAACGAGGTGGTGTAGCGTTCGACAAGCCCAATTTGATGAGCCAAGAAGGCTTCCTTGCCACTCTTATGGATGTGGATGCTTATGATTCTCCTGCTCAAGCCTTTACATCGGAAGACGGCGTACTGAATGCTCGAGGACGTGTCCTCGGAGGCAGCAGCACAATAAACGCCGGCTTTTATAGCAGAGCTGATCAAGAATTCTATAGAAGATCAGGGGTGAATTGGGATCTTCGAGTGGTGAACCAGTCCTATGAGTGGGTCGAGAGGGCAGTGGTGTTCCGGCCGGATCTCAAGAACTGGCAATCTGCGATTCGAGATGGGTTATTGGAAGCAGGTGTGAGTCCGTATAATGGGTTTAGTCTTGATCATTTGGTGGGTACCAAAATTGGTGGTTCAACTTTCGATAGCTCTGGTCGAAGACACAGTGCTGCTGATCTTCTTAACTACGCCAAATTGTCGAATATAAAAGTTGCTGTGCATGCCAATGTGGAAAGAATTCTTCTGGCATCATCGACTGCTGCTTCTTGGTCGAAGCAATCAGCAATTGGAGTTGTTTATCGTGATAAAATGGGGGGTTACCACCATGCAATGGTGCGTGAAAATGGGGAGGTGATACTCTGTGCCGGCGCCATTGGTAGCCCCCAGCTCCTGCTCTTGAGTGGCATTGGCCCACGACCGTACTTAGCGTCGTGGGGAATTCCAGTGACTCATCACTCGCCTTATGTTGGACAGTTCTTGTATGATAATCCGCGAAATGGTATATCGATTGTGCCCCCAATTCCACTAGAGCATTCCCTCATACAGGTGGTGGGCATTACCCAATCGGGGGCTTACCTAGAAGCAGCTTCCAATGTCATTCCTTTTGCTTCCCCTGCTCAGTCAGTCTTCATTCGGTCTTCTCCTCTGTATCTCACAGTGGCCACCCTCATGGAGAAGATTGCTGGGCCACTCTCGACCGGTTCGCTCCGGCTAGCATCCACGGACGTCAGGGTGAACCCCATTGTCCGGTTCAATTACTTTACCAACCCGGCCGATTTGGATCGTTGCGTGAGCGGTATGCGTAGGATTGGGGATGTGCTGAGGAGCCGATCCATGGAGGATTTCAAGTTCAGAGAATGGTTTGGGGGTGAAGATTTCAGGTTCGTTGGGCCTGCATTGCCTGTTGACCAATCGAGCAATGCACAGATGGTAGAGTTTTGCCGCCGCACGGTTAGCACCATATGGCATTACCATGGGGGCTGCATTACGGGGAAGGTGGTCGACGGTGACTTCCGGGTTATTGGGATGGACGCTCTTCGGGTTATTGATGGATCCACGTTCAATGTATCGCCAGGGACTAATCCTCAAGCTACTCTCATGATGCTTGGGCGGTAGGTGTTTGTTTGAAATTGAAACTAGATTGTTGTTTGCTTTTTATGGGATATCCCGATTATCCCGTACCATCATAATTATCTGTGTTAATTATGAGGAAGTGTTTGTGAAAAGAAATTTGACCATTTTTTTGTTGGTTTGTTTTGGCAGGTATGTTGGGCAGAAGATTATCAGAGAGCGAGTGAGAAGGAAATAGGAATGATGGGTAACCCTGTTACTGACTGTGCTGCTAGCATGCTAACCTGGTCGCTACTTGAGATAGTTTTCCTGTCCATTTAGCTTTTGGTTTTTTTGGGGTTGTTCTCTCACAGGTAGTTCTCTAGTCCCTTACAAGTAGAGCGCAGAGGACTCAATTTGGGAATAGATTTTGTTGATTTGTTCATTCAAAAGAATAAGAGAATGTTTTAACATAGGATGAATGGTAGTGTAGTGCAAAATCTGTGACTGAATAAAGATGAAAAAGCAATTGTGCAGGGTGTGTGTGCGCTCATGAAATGACTCTGCAATTGAGTTTTAACTATTTGAATAATAACAGCTCTGTTATTGGCTTCCATTTTTTTTTTTTTTTTTTTTTGTGTCAAATGCATTCTGGAGATGTCTGTTTTCTCTGCTGTCAAAAACATTGAATGGGACCAACTTTGCCCTTCAGCATTGAGTCATCCATGGAAAATGGATCAATTTCTCCTCCCTCCTTCCTTTGGCATGCACATTTTCAATTTCTTACCATTTCAAACTAGTAGTCATTCTTAGTTAAGTTAGTAATCACCTACCACAAAGTTAGTAGTCATTTGTATAGATATGTAATTATTCGCCTGTAACAGGACCAATCTGTAATTTCCCCTTTGGTTTTTTTTGGCTTTTAATACAAATGAGTAGTGTGGCAAATTCTTAGCCAAAAAAAGGGAGTAGTGTGACAAATTTTGTCATCAATTTGCCTGAATCTTGAGGTATTATGTTCCTTCTTCTGTCGTATAGGTTTTACAGAACAGGCTTCCTCAATTTCTGGAATTTCAAGGGAATGTTTTTACTTGATAAAAATTTCTGTTAAATCTTACTTAAGCCACATGCTAGTTTAATAGCATTTTTATTCATAATAAGTTATTTTCTCGCAATACATTCTTTTTTCTTTGTTTGTGACAACCGATAGAACCACCCTATATCTTAACCCATTTTACTATCAACAAATGGATATCAATGTACCAAGGAGTGTGCAAGTTAAGAATGAAACAATGTTGGCATTTTCAAGTGTTTTTTTTATTTATTTGTTAAGTGAACTTTGTTTATGGGCTGTCGCTTGCTTGGAGCCCTTTGGAATATTAATTTTTGAGAGTTGTAGTCTCTTGAGAGTTAGAACTTTTAAGAATCATATTATTTTAGCTATTTGGATATACGAGAATTTATTATTATTATTTTTCAAATCTACTTTCAACCAACTATTTAATCAAAATTAAATTCCATTTTAATATAATAATCCCATCGTTGGTTATTTTGCATCATCTATAAGAATGCCCTTTTGGTGTGGATGCTTGGGTTTAGTCTTGGATCTTAGGGGTATATATATTTGTGTGTTTCTCTATGTTAGCCAAAAAAAAAAAAAAATTATAATAATAAATAAAAATTATAAATAAATAAAAAGATAAAAATAAAATTGTTATTTTTAAATGAGATAGTATCCTAAGATAAAAATATACTACCTTTCTTGTCGAGTTTATTATATCCCATATATGAAATATATAACTATCCTATGGATTGTATAATGTATATACCTTATTTGAAAATAACACAAAGCACATGAAAATGAAAATGATATGTTTGTCTTTTTTAGCCAAAACTAAATTGTAGCTCAATTCTAAAAATGATGTTGCTTTCATGGTTAGTAGGGATGGCCCGATCCACCGTCTTCTTGGGCCATCCATGCCCGACCCGGCCATACCCGATCACCCTGTTGTGAGGATTTTTTTTACCCAAATTCTATTTTTTGCTACTTACACCTATTACATGTTATTCATATAATCATATACTAAGCTTATAAATGTTTTTAACACCTAATATAATCTTGTTCAAATAAGATCATACCTAATATGATCACACAAATATTATACACAAACATAAGGATTAAAAAACAATAAAAATACATAATGAGCCTTCTAATGGATTCCATAAGCTTATACCAAGATAGGTTTCAAATATTCATAAAACCATACATAAATTCCAAACATAGGACATTAAAAAAAAAAAAAAAAATATATATATATATATATATATATATATATATATATATATATATATATATTGTAAAAATGTCGAGTCGGGTCTCGGGTTTTTTTTTTGGGATCCATGCCCGACCCGTACCCAATTTTTTTTTTTTTTTTTTTTTTTTTTAATTTTACCCATACCCGACCCGATACCCGAAAAAAAAAAAAAAAAAAAAAAACCCACCCATTCGGGTATGGATCGAGTCGGGACCCTATGGATCGGGGCGAAATTGCCATCCCTAATGGTTAGCCATTCTTCTAGCTAAATTTGGCCTAATTTCTTACTCGAGATTTATCTTTATAGCTAGCTCACAAGTGTGGTCTAAATTGTTTCATATATATATATATCATATATATATATATATATATATATAGACTAAGCATCTACCCCTCTCTCCTTCTCCCTCTCCCTCATATCAAGTTTTGACTTTTGCACTAATGGAGTTGATTTAGCCAAATTTTAGCTTTTTGTCATTGTGGTAAATTAAATATAGTTTCAGCATCTCCAAAATAGCTATCACATTGCTCTTGTAAATCTTGTCATTATTTTGCTAACACACATGATAACACACACAAAAACACAAAAATCTTTTCTAACTATTACTAAATTTTGCAATGACTAAGCCATTAGGACTAGATTAGTGGTGAGGGAGGGTGGGGGTAAAAGATAGGATTAGGATAGGTTAGCGGATCAAACCTCTCCAAATGTACCAAAAAAATTCTACAATGATTAAAAATAGAGTGGTAAAAACATGTTTTAAATATCATTGCCCTAAAATAAACCTAATAGGGCGAAGCCACAGGCCTACAAATTGAAAATACGCGAGACACTAAATGGAAAAATGAAAAAATAAAATAAAAATAGTATGCTATGAGAAATTTTATCCAAGTTATCAACTAGGCCCCAGCCAATGAATCAACTAACTTGAACAAGTGAATCTCCCAATATGACCTGGTGTAACTCGATTACTCAAAAATTTGGGAGGACAGTGCAAGTCTCTTACATGATTCCTACAAGACTTATAATTTCACAAGTTATGACTGAATTATGTTACCTACACATATTATGTAATTTTATATGATTCCTGCAAGACCTATAATTTTTGCAAATATTTAATTCTTCATTCTTGATTCCTGATTCCTGATTCCTTATTTTTGCAAATATTTATTATTATTATTATTATTTTAAAGAAAGCTCCATGTTCCTTGCACTCCATTTCATCATGTGTTTTGGTCCTTTTTTGGTTTTTTGTCTTTTTTGGGGTAGGTCCAAGTCGCATAAACAAAAGCGTTCCCCGCATCTCTTCCTCGGGGGTAGGTGGTCTGTGTCGGTGCTCAGATTCCGTCTATGTTCATGCTACAAAATAAGACGTCTCTCTCTAAAATGCGCTGGGTGTGCTGTGCGCTTGTACACGGTTTAATTCCTCCACGTCTCAGTTTCTCACCATTGCAATGATGTCATCACCTGTATCTGAATTTTGAGTTCGTCCGCCTATCATGACCAATCATGACCTTATGGGTACGTCACTTGAAATGATCATAAGTATTTTTTATTTTTTTTGGGTAGAAGAGAACATGTTAATATCAACGTGAATTGGATCTGTCGATAATATCTTTTAAAAAAATACTTAAAATTTTTCTCGAAAAAGTAGAATTCCAAATCTGATTACCTTACAATTATTGTTATTTTTGTGGATAAGAGTTATCTCATACAGATCATTAAGTAGTTAGTGTGAACTCAAACTTTATGAGAGTATGATTTAAGATACACATAATGGTTAATTTATAAAACTAAATAAATAAAAAAAAAAAAAAAAAACCTATCAGTTAAAATTGACAAAGAAAAACTCTTGAAAAATCTTCATTCAATAAAAGTGAAGAAAAAGTTATTTATACATCCAAGAGAGCTTTTTTTAATGCCTTTACTAACGATTTTGTTGGATAAAATTAAAAATACTCAGTTTTCCTCACTCCACTTAAGAGTGGATGAATTAGTTCAAATTTTGGCAAAAGCATATTTAAGATACCCACATTTCATAAGATGTATATGTACTTCTGGACTATGTTGTAGACATCAAAGGTAAAACTACAATAAATAAAATAAAATAAAATTCTTTTATTTTAATACGTTAGCTCATGAATTCATCTTATAACTCGAGTACACGAATTTATATCATTTTATATACAACATAATGGGACCAGTAATTTAACCATTAAAAAAAAAGAAAAAAAAAAAAAGAAAAGAGTACAAGTACATTACGTGTTCCTAGCTTGGAACCCAAATTCAAACCGTCATAAAAGAGTGGGACCAGTGAAAGGGCATAGTGCAAGTGGTAGGACAAAGGAAGATGCAAAGGAGATTTCAGGACCCCATAGGTACGGTGCACATGGCGCCAGACCGGGTTAGATTAATTTACTAAGATATCCCTATAGTTTTGGGATTGTGTATAATTAAGTGCCTGTTTGGGATAGCTTCAGAGTAAAATTAGAAGTTAAATCAGAAGCTGAATCAGAATCAGGAGAGAGGCAACTTGAGCAAATTAGCCTCAAAATCTATTTTAGACTTACAATCACTTTTCTCATTTTTTATTTAAATACTCTTAAAAGTGATTATAGACCATCAGAAGAGATTTTGAGCTTCCCACAATCTCATCCAAACAAGCACTAAGTCTGTTTATTCTTTTGCTCTATTTTACTGAAAATTCCCCCCACGCACTCACCATACGGATCGCCAAAATTGGCTATGGGCCCATTTTGGACTATGTAATAAGTAATTATAATTGGTAGACTAGCTTAACGACATACACCAAAAGTAAGTTAGCTGGTTAATATAGGAATGAGGAGGGATATTTGTTCGGGTATTTAATTTGTTGTCTAACTTCTTATGTTTATTCGTCGATGGCATGGTCGTTTAATACAATATTTGTTTCACTTGTTATTTTGTTAAATAAATGATTTCAGATTCAAGTTTATAAAAAAATATTGATATTTGTTTGTTAAAATTAAAGGGGTTAGAATAAGCATTGATTGGCTTTAAAGATAAAATGAGAAAAATGTCTCACCAGGGAGTATTTTGGTCATTTCACATCCTTGTGCCTGTTTCACATTTGAGTCCTTTCTGAAAGGCTTGGATGAGATGTTTTAAGTTTTGAATTTTTTATTTCAGTGTTTGATTTCTAGTTATGTTTGATAGGGTTGTGAGTTGTGACAGTACCTCCAAAAAAACCTGTGACATGTTGGGAGAAATTAACCTTTTCTACCACACACACAGCGATTAACAAGAAAATAAAGAGAGGATTGAAGAAGCAAGAACACAGAAATTTACGTGGTTCCCTCTAGTTGAGGTACGTCCACGGCACACACACAATTTCACTATGCTCTGAGGCGAAAAAGAGAATACAAGATACAAAGCCTTCTGACGGCCAGCCCCCTTAAATAACACCCGTACTAATTAGGGTTAACATAGAACCATAGGAAAATACCTAAAATACCCCTACAAAAAGTACGAAAAAGTTGTACGGCGGGCCGTGCCTTCGGCACGGCGGGGGTCTTCGACCCCCTCGGGGGGCTACGCCCCCCGAACCCCCTTGGGGGGCTCCGCCCCCCAAACCCCCCGGTCAATCCTGCTGACCAATATCATCAGACTCCACATACCACAACAATCTCCCACTTGGAGACTGATCCTCTTGAACCTCTCAAATTGCCTCCATAATGAATTTATGTGTGCTCTTTTGATCTTCTAGGCTTGAAGACCAATTGAAGCTGAACATGACTTCAGCTTCTCCACTGTAACCACCTTGGTGAACATATCTGCAGGATTCTGGTCAGTGTGGATCTTCTCCAAAGTAAACTTGCCATCTTCCACAAGCGATCTGATGAAATGATATTTGATGTCTATATGCTTGGTTCTAGAGTGAAATGCTGAGTTCTTGGCAAGATGGATTGCACTCTGACTGTCACTGTATAACTTGCAACTTTCTTGCGGCTTGCCCAACTCTTTCATGAAACTCTGTAGCCATACCATTTCCTTGGAAGCTTCCGTTGCAGCAACATACTCTGCTTCTGTCGTGGAGATGGTAACTATCTTCTGCAACTGAGAAACCCAACTAACTGCTGCACTGCCTAAAGTAAACACATACCCTGTTGTGCTCTTCCTGCTATCAATATCCCCTGCTAGGTCTGAATCAACAAAACCCTGTAAACTGATTTCTGATCCTCCATAACATAAAGCCATATCTGTAGTGCCTTTAAGGTATCTGAGAATCCACTTGACAGCTTCCCAATGCTCCTTGCCCGGATTGTTCATGAACCTGCTGACAACTCCTACTGCATGAGCAATATCTGGTCTTGTACAAACCATAGCATACATTAAGCTTCCAATGGCTGAGGCATATGGCACCTTAGCCATATAATCGAGTTCTTCCTGTGTCACTGCACCATGATCCTTTGAAAGTCTAAAGTGAGTTCCCAAAGCAGTGCTAACTGGCTTAGCATTTTCCATATTGAACCTCTTGAGTACCTTAGAGACGTACTCCGCTTGGGATAACTTCAGCTTTCTTTTTGCCCTGTCTCTGGTGATTCGCATACCCAGGATTTGTTTTGCAGCACCCAAATCCTTCATTGCAAACTCCTTAGACAACTTATCTTTGAGATTTGAAATCTCATGCATGCTTGAACCTGCAACAAGCATATCATCTACATACAAAAGAAGGATAAGATAAGAATTGTCTAACTTCTTAAAATAACAGCAGTGGTCACCATGGCATCTAGAAAAGTCATTATTGTACATAAAACTATCAAATTTCCTGTACCACTGTCTAGGGGCCTGTTTCAAACCATATAAACTCTTTTTCAGTTTACAAACCATATTCTCCTTCCCAGTCATAACAAACCCCTCCGGTTGGCGCATGTAGATGTCCTCCTCCAAATCACCATGGAGAAAAGCTGTTTTTACATCTAGTTGCTCTAAATGTAAATCTTCCACTGCCACAATACTCAGAACTGATCTGATAGTAGATATCTTAACAACAGGAGAGAAAATTTCAGTGTAGTCAATACCTGCTTTCTGTTGGAAACCTTTCACAACCAACCTAGCCTTGTATCGTTTACTACCATCATGCTCTTCCTTCAGCCTGTAAACCCATTTGTTGTGCAAAGCTGTCTTTCCTTTGGGTAATGGAACAAGATCCCATGTCTGGTTTGATGACAGAGAACTCATCTCATCATCCATAGCTTGCTCCCACTTTTCCCTGGTATCAACCTGCAATGCTTCCTCATAACACTCTGGTTCACCATTGTCAGTCAACAACAAATAATGCAAAGAGGGGGAATAACGTACTGTGGGTTTACTAACTCTAGATGATCTCCTCACTGGAGGAGGGGTCTGAGGTTCTACTTGTACATTCCCATCTTGAGGTTTTAAGACCTCCTCACTAGATATTTCCTCAAGTTCAACAAACTCAGAATTTTCTCTATTTTCCTTTTGTTCTTTCAACTTATCTTTATACATGTCAGATTCATTGAATATCACATCCTTACTCCTAAGGATTTTTCGATTTTCAGCATCCCAAAATCGATAACCAAAATTGTCAACACCATATCCAATGAAAGTGCATTTTTGAGATTTAGGATCAAGTTTATTCCTTTTTGCAGAATCAATATGAACATAAGAGGTACAACCAAATATTCTTAAATGTGATAGGTTTACCTCTTTTCCTGTCCATGCCTCCTCAGGTAGTCCACCATTCAAAGGAACTGAAGGCCCTCTGTTGATCAAATAGCATGCAGTATTCACAGCATCTGCCCAAAACTGTCTTGGAAGTCCAGCATGGATTCTCATACTTCTTGCACGTTCCTGAATAGTTCTGTTCATCCGTTCAGCAACACCGTTATGCTGTGGCGTTCCTGGAGGTGTTTTCTGTCTCCTAATTCCATTTGCAGCGCAATATTCTTCAAATGCATCATCACAGTACTCACCCCCATTATCTGATCTGAGACACTTCAGTTTTAACCCTGTTTCATTCTCTACTAGAGCTCTCCATTTCTTGAAAGTATCAAACACATCTGATTTTCTCTTCAAGAAATACACCCATAATTTTCTAGTAGCATCATCAATAAAAGAGACAAAATAATATGAGCCACCGAGAGAACATACCTTGGATGGTCCCCATACATCAGTATGAACCAACTCTAGCCGTTCTGATTTCAAAGCCCTTCTAGTCGTTGAAAAACTGACTTTCCTCTGTTTCCCGAAAACACAATCCTCACAGAACTCTAACTCTGTAGATTTCAAGTCTGGTAGCTTTCCTTTTGACATCAGAACCTTCATTCCCTTTTCACTCATATGCCCAAGTCGCCGGTGCCATGTGCTTATGTCCACCTCTGATGATGCAACCGAAATTGAGCTATTTGAACCTGAAGCCACATAAAGAGTACCCTCTTTGTTGCCACGAGCTATCACCATAGCCCCCTTTGTCATCTTCCACGAGTCATCTGTGAAAGTTGTAATAATCCCCAAACCTGACAACTGACCGACAGAGATCAAATTTCTCCTCAAATTTGGCACATGTCTAACATCTTTCAGCTTCAGCATTGTTCCATTAAACAGATTTATCTGAACATCACCCTTTCCAACAATACTGCAGGCTTCATCATCGCCTAGGTAAACTTTTCCAAAATCTCCCTGCACATAATTATGTAGCATCGCTCTATGCGAAGTAGCATGGAATGATGCACCAGAATCTATGATCCATGATTCATTACGAGAATCTAATGACAGAATTAAAGCATCAGATATTTCTTCACCATCAGAAAAATTAACAGAATCTTTACCTCCCTGATTGTTATTTTCCTGTTGTTTCTTTGGAGCTCTGCAATCTCGTTTGAAGTGCCCCTTTTTACCACAATTCCAGCAGCCATCATCCTTTCCTTGTGGAGCCTTTGACTTGCTCCTTCTTGATTTTGAATTGGATCGACCACGAGATTTGTTTCCTCTGTTTGGCTTCCTTCCACGGTCGTCAGTGCTCAAAGCAGCCCCTGATGATTCACCTGAGGATTTTCGACGAGATTCCTCACTTAGAATAACGCTCCTAACATCATTGAACTTCAATTTTTCTGATCCACATGAGTTGCTCACCGCTATCACCAAACTATCCCAACTGTCTGGGAGGCTTGATAAAAGGAGAAGAGCCCTGATTTCATCATCAAATATAATATTTACAGATTCCAATTGACTTGTAACCGTGTTAAACTCATTCAGATGTTCAGCCACACTGCCGTTATCAGCCATCTTCATGTTGAACAGATTCTTCATTAGAAAAACCTTGTTTGAGGCGGAGGGTTTTTCATACATCCCTGAAAGGGCAGCCATCAGATCAACCGTCGTCTTCTCTTTCGAGATATTAAAGGCTACAGATGCAGCAAGACTGAGCCGCACTGTACCTAGAGCTTTCCTATCGAGTATCTCCCACTCTTCTTCAGTCATCTTTTCTGGCTTCTTCGACTTTCCTGCTAGCGGAAGATACAGATTCTTCTGATAGAGGTAATCCTCTATTTGCATCTTCCAGAACCCGAAATTCTTCCCATTAAATTTCTCAATACTAACCTTTATTTCTTCTGCCATCGCTCCTGCTCTAACCCGAGCTCTGATACCAGTTGTTGGGAGAAATTAACCTTTTCTACCACACACACAGCGATTAACAAGAAAATAAAGAGAGGATTGAAGAAGCAAGAACACAGAAATTTACGTGGTTCCCTCTAGTTGAGGTACGTCCACGGCACACACACAATTTCACTATGCTCTGAGGCGAAAAAGAGAATACAAGATACAAAGCCTTCTGACGGCCAGCCCCCTTAAATAACACCCGTACTAATTAGGGTTAACATAGAACCATAGGAAAATACCTAAAATACCCCTACAAAAAGTACGAAAAAGTTGTACGGCGGGCCGTGCCTTCGGCACGGCGGGGGTCTTCGACCCCCTCGGGGGGCTACGCCCCCCGAACCCCCTTGGGGGGCTCCGCCCCCCAAACCCCCCGGTCAATCCTGCTGACCAATATCATCAGACTCCACATACCACAACATGACACCCATCAGTCACCATAAGGTGGTTGATAGTCACTTCCTTTTCTCCCTAAGAAACCATAATTTTTCAATTTTCATTCTTAAATCGGTTTTGACCACCCTAGTCTGCCTCCAAACCTTAATGAGCCTCATTTTTAGTCATTATGTAATTATCTTTAAAACCCTATAATCTCAACCATTTATCCTCCTAACCCTTGCATATAAATAAGAGCTTTGATGTCTTCCTTTATTCAGATCTACCATAAACAAAGAACACTAGATCAACTACAAGAAAATAAGATATATATACAAGGAGAATAAGAGCCCATGCCAAGAAGAGGAGAAATGGAGCATCATAGAAGGTGTCAAAGTGTTGTGGAGAAGCCAACATGTATCTCTAGTATGCTTAGGTTTGTTACAATAGTCACATCTTCGCATTTTTCCTTTGTTATGAGAGAAGGATTGATCTCTATATTGGTTGCTTTGTTTCCTATCATCCTTTTTTTGATTAACAAATAAAGCACTTGATTCAGAGATGTCATTATTTTTGCGCTCAAGATTCATGACCCTTTTCCTACTCTCTTCTTGTTGGATTAAGGCACAAACATTTGATAGAAGAGGTACATCAGTACTCATCAGAATCTGACTCTTAAGGTGATCATATTCAGGCTTTAAACTGTCAAGTAGTTGAAACACCTTATCTTGATCCGCTCACTTTTGTAGGATTTTAAGATCTGTAGTTGGTGGGCGATATATGGCCAGTTCGTCCCACATAATCTTAAGTTTCCCAAAATGCTCAGTAACGAAACTTTCTTTATGTAGAGCCTCATATATATCTTGTTGTAGTTGAAAAATGTGGGCAGCATGATTTTGGTGGCTATATAAACTTTTTACAGATTCCCAAAGGTCCTTAGTTTATTCAGAGAATGTAAAAATTTCTGCAATTTTCGGCTCTATAGAATTTAGAAGCCATGACATTATTATTTGATCAATTGCTTGCCATTCATCAAATTTGGGGTTATCAAAACTAGGAGCATGTATCTTTCCATTAACGTATCCTAGTTTTGATTTCCCTCCAAGAGATAAAGAAATAGCCCTAGACCACGCAACATAATTCAGTCCATTCAAGAGAACTGAAGATAGCCTCATACTGGGGTTATGCTATGTTTCAGTCATTAAAGAAAATAAAAAAGAAAGGAATAGATCTCACCAACGTACAAGAAGGCAATACAAGCACAGGTATGCAGCACACACTTCAAAAGCTAAATGATTGAGGATCAACACCCTAAGGAATCGGGTACCAAACAATTGAGGAATAACAGAGAGGCAGCACCCTGCCTTCTCAATTGCTAGCTAGAACCAATACGAATCGAGCACCGCTTTGATACCATGAAGATGAACAAATAAGAGAATCTCACACCAAGAAAACAAAGATTTAACATAGTTCGACAAAGAGCCTACATCCACAGGAGAAAGAGAGCCAGTGTTCTATTCATAAGATGGTCAGATCTGAGCACTCCAATATGTAGAGAATTACAAGCCACAATAGGACGAAAAGGAAAAAAGGTAAGAAATCCCAAAATTATAGACAATCTCAACGTTACAGCAATTATCAGCCTAAAACATAAGCATTCCTTAAAGGAGGAAAGATTTAAGGCTATAATTAAGGCTTCCCTTCTCCACAACACAAAGGCTTAAGTTAATAGTGTTGGCACATCCCATCGATCCCCTAGTTAATGTGAAAACTCATTTTAAGTTGAGTTCAAGAACTTCGATAAGTAAGGTTGAAAAACCCTCTTAGTCTTTAACTTAATAGCTGATTCTAGATGGAATAGCAGAGATATTAGCTAGAGAAGATCTTAAAAGATCTCATTGTTCTCCACGACTACTCAAAGGCTCACCTCATGGAGTTTTCAGAAACTTCCAATAATCTTGTCCCGACACCTCAAAGAAGACATTTGACGAGACTTTTGGGAAAATTGTGAAGGAGCTTAGACCCAATCCCACCAAAAAAAAAAAAAAAAAAAAAAAGAAAAATGCAAAACTCCATCAAATTTTTCTTAGGAAAGGTGTACATTCCAATTCTCTTTTTTAGCATGATCTAAGTATACTATTGTTAAATATGATTGACTGGTAGGATTTGCATGATCCCTTTTCTCTTATGTTTCTTCATTTAGAGGGAGACATATATAAATTCTAAACCCTAAAACTCATTTGAAAAAAGATAAAAATTTTCATATAAAAGCTTTTTTTTTTTCTTCAATAAAGCTTCCATATTTTTCTCAAAAAAGAAAAGATTAAGTAAAAAGTGGGCTTCTATATAGGCGAAGGGGAGATAATTGGGAATGGATAGTGGAAATCCGAAGTTGAAAAATAGTCCCATTAGGGGTTGACAACTGCTAGTAGGTACTGTTCAAAAGAGTTGGCCTCTATTTGGATTGCAGATTTTATCAAGGAAATATAAATATATAAGGAATTGTACTTTTTTTTTATTTGGTTAAAATGGAAAATTAGAAAAAGAAGAAGAAGAATTGGAATAATTTTAGTTTAATATGATTTTATGAGTGGTGATACCCATGCCGAGACATACAAGCTGGCCAAAGGGGACGACTGACATGTCAGGCTCCCATTTGTTGATACAAAAAAACAATCCTCAAAGAATCCCGCACATTCATACCAAAATGACCAAAAAACCACTTCCATATTCCTACCAAATACCTAACCGAAAATCATGCTGAAAATCAAGAAGAGAGAATTACGCACAAAATCAAAAAAACCAACTATCTTTTGAGTTTGAAAGATCAAATAACATGATGCAAACTAGAGAAGGAAAAAAAAAAAAAAATCAAAGGAAAAACAAGATAAAATCAGCAAGTTTAAACGAGGTATGAAAAATCAAGATAAAAAAAATTAGATCAAACCAATATGATGAAAAAGCATGAAAAATAATTATCTAGATAATTATTTAAAAATTATCTAGAAAATGAAGAAAAGAAATTATGTAACCAGCAACACAAAAATCAAGATTTATAAAAAAAGAAATTGGAAAAAAATCGAGATAAAAAGAAGTTATTATCTTGAAAATCATGATAATTATCTTCAAAATGGGGATAATTATCCTAAAAAAAAATATCGATAATTATCCTAATGTGTGGAAATATAAAGTTAAAACAACCATGATTTTTTATCTTAATTTTTAAAAATCAAACAACTAGATCCAATTTCATACAAGCAGTAGCAAAAAAATAAAAAAAAAAAAGAGATGAAGAAGAACCAAGCGAATCAGGCAAATCCACTTTCGATATATCTAGCTCCTCAGACGGCAGTAGATCATGGTTGAACCATCGATCTCAAGATCCAGGTGAACCCATTGCAAGAATGGAATTGTAGTTTCCATAACTCGAGACAGCGGCAAATCATGGCTAGAACCTAATCTTGGTTCTGTAGTCGTGGGTCAATAGCGATGTGGCTTCATTGCCTTGCTTGATGGAACAAACAAACCATAGAGCATCAAGATAAGAGAGAAGTTTTTGGAATGGGGCGGCTTGTATGTAGAGAAGGTAGGTAGAATGAGAAAAATTTGGAAGGGAGAGAAACATATGGAAAGAAATCTGCTTTTATTTTTCTCTCTCTAAAAGTGCATTTTGGGAATTCAAAAGGGTCGGCACATGAGTTGGCACATGTGTTTCGTCCCTCTTATGATTTCTCTGATTTTATATATCTTTTCCTTTCATTTTCTTTTCTCCTCATTTTTTTCCGTTCCTTTTTTTTTTTTTTTCTTTTGGAAAAATGGTGTTTTAGGGTTAAAATTTAGTTTCTTGCAAAATCGACAACAACAATGATGTTCTTGAAGGCCTAAAATGCGCCTAAATGATTTTACTTTCATTTATTTTCACTCATTGTTACGTTGAACTGAAATATTTGAAATTCTCCATTTTGAACATTTGGAATGCTTTCAAATACTTTTAATCCACAATTGATCTTAAAATATATACTTTTTATTTATTTATTTATTTTATTTGTAGTTTATTAGGTACGGTAGATTACTAGTTGCTAAGAGACTAGTACGACTTGGAACTTAGGCATTAAGAAGCAGAAGCTTTTGGATTTGACTATCATGGCATTAGGACCACCCACTAGTTAAGTTTATTTCAAACGTCAACTAATGCAAAGTAGATTGATTTTAATCATATTTAGGGGATTAGTCAAAACAAAGGTCACAAAAATGAAAAAACATGTCACATGCATGAGAAGGCCAAATATGTAAATTAGCCTATTGAGATCTATCTATTGTTAGTTATGGTTTGCCTAGAACTGCCATAATAATTATTACATTCTAAATCAGGATTCCAGTGCTGTTATAAGATCCCAAAAAGCTTCCCAAGAGACACACAACAAAAAAGGAGGAAAGAGAGCAAGAAACAAGGAACCAAAAGTCTCTCAACAACCCCCATGGCTTCCACTTCCGCCAAACCCATCTTCACACCTCGCGTCACCTCTCCTCCCTCCTCATCATCATCATTTCGTTCTTCTTTCCTTCCCTTCCTCAACACCAACACATCATCAATCTCTTTAAAGCTCTCTCATAACTCTCCTTCACAATCTCAAGTCATCACCAATATTCTCAAGACCCTAGAATCTCCCAACACATCGATCTCCAAAAGCCGAGATCTCGATCTCAGCGCCGTCTCTTCGACGTCCAAACCAACCATCCTCGTCTCCGAGAAACTCGGAGAAGGGGGCCTCGACGTCTTACGTAGCTTTGGAAACGTCGATTGTTCTTACAACCTCTCGCCGGAGGAGCTCTGCTCCAAGATCTCGCTGTGCGATGCGTTGATCGTGCGAAGCGGCACCAAGGTGACGAGGCAGGTATTTGAGGCTTCCAAAGGAAGGTTGAAGGTGGTGGGGAGGGCCGGCGTCGGCATCGACAATGTGGATCTGCAGGCTGCTACCGAATTCGGTTGTCTTGTGGTTAATGCTCCCACGGCTAATACGATTGCGGCCGCTGAGCATGCCATCGCGCTCCTCGCCGCTATGGCTCGCAATGTCGCTCAGGCTGATGCCTCCATGAAAGATGGTATAATTTTTCATTCTCAGTTCTCTGGTTTTTTATTTTGTATTAAGTTTTGTAGAGATCTGCTCATGGGTAGGGGTAAATTTGAGTTAAAACCCATTATTAGTGACGGATAATAGGAGAAGGAAAGCGTTGTTCTTTAGAACAGCTTTGTTCAATAGAAGCGGACCCACAAAGCATCAATTTTCAGGTAATTACCGACTGGAAGGGCTGAGACAAATGTGTGTATATCAAAATAAAAAATAAATAAATAAATAAATAAATAGAACAGCTTTGTTCGTACATTGTTTACGAGTCGCCTCGAAAATGGCAGTCTTGTAATTTAAGGGAAGCTGGTGGATTTTTTTGGCTTCCAAGTCAAAAGTAGAAATGACACCATCTCCAATTAGGTGGGTTAGGTAGGCAGCCCTCTTGAATGTTTGGGTTGATCCTTTCTTTCTTTTTTTTTCTTTTTTTTCTCTTTTTTTTGGCTAGGAAAATTAGCAGTTTGGCTGGCAGATATTTTATGCATTTATTTCAGGTGTTTGGTGTTACGAATTTATGTGATTCATACCATAGGCTATAACTCTTAGAAGTTTTTTTTTTTTTTTTTTTTTTTTTTTTTTTTTTGACAGTCAAGGTGTTTGGATTAGTTTATGCGTATTTAAATTTTTTCCAGACAATCTTAAGAATACACTTCCCCACATCGATTTGGTGTATTTAAAGATTAATTTTTGAAATACTTTATAAAAGAATCGAATTCAAATTAATAGAATAGAGATGTTATCTGAACTAAACTCCCTTGGTAGCTCCTAGCAGGTTCGGAAAGTGAGGCATCTCACCTTAAAAATAAAGTACTCCAAAATAAAAAGGATTGTGTCATTGGCTGCTTTGGCAACCACCCACGTGGGCACATATGCTACACACGTGCGCGGCAAACATGCCATTAATTATAAGAGTAATTGTTATTAAAATTTTGTCTACATGAACTATGGAGTAGTGGGTCATGTGGTGAAATCATATGTTTTGAGTTTAATTTGACATTATATATATATAAATATATTTGAAAATTGCACCATTAATTTCTTAAACCATACATGGAAAGGACATCTGGGAAAATTGTATGGATAGAAACAATCCCAAGCAAAACACATTTTTCTTCCCAAGCAATTCATATATACAAAGTATAGAACCCTACGCCCTACCCCATAGGATGGGACCCTTCCACCAGTCCACCCAAAATTAATCCTGTTGAAGGTTCGAGACTTGAGTCTGGAACCTCCCCCACCATTTTAGCCCATGTCCAAGAAAGTTGATTTAAACTAGATCAGTATAATGGCAAAAGATAGCGACAAAATTTGTATTGGGACTTTGGCAATGCTGACTCTCGTGACTCATCGATCCCTGCTAAGCCAAGAATTCTGAATTTTCATGACTTAAGTGCGTAGGTTGATACGCATTAAAATTTATTGTCACAGGAAAATGGCAACGCAACAAGTACGTGGGTGTCTCTCTAGTAGGGAAGACCTTGGCAGTCATGGGATTTGGAAAAGTTGGATCTGAGGTTGCTAGACGTGCAAAAGGCCTGGGAATGCATGTCGTCGCGCACGACCCGTATGCCCCAGCCGATAGAGCCCGCGCTATAGGTGTTGATTTGGTATCATTTGATCAAGCCATCTCCACTGCTGATTTCATCTCTCTCCATATGCCTCTCACTCCTGCTACTGATAAGATGTTCAATGAAGAGACTTTTGCAAAGATGAAGAAGGGGGTGCGCATCATTAATGTTGCTAGGGGTGGAGTTATAGATGAAGATGCATTAGTGAAAGCCCTTGATGCTGGGGTAGTTGCTCAGGTATGCTTGCTAGCTAGCTTCTCTAATCTATATGTCAAGGATATTGCTCAAGTATGTTGTGTAGGAATTAGAATATATATATATATTCTGTTTCATAAGCTCACTCAACAATCTAGACCAACTTCTCTTTATAAAATTGTTTCTCAATCATTTGCCAGTGCATGTATTTCCCATTTGAGAGTAATTTTACAAAGGACAATACTTGGCTCCTCACAGTGGAGGAACAACTACTTCTCCCTCCCACTCATATTATGCTATTTGTATAACAAACAAAAGAGAATTGATTATATACATGATTCCTATGTTATGTTATTATAAACATGCATCTATATATCCATATATATATATGTTTATATGTCCAAATGAATATGATTATTTGTCTATATATTTGTATTCACGTATCTACGTATTTGTATCCACATATTCATATTTTTTAAAATTAACTATTACACGTGGCGTAATATGAGTGGAAAGAAGGAAGAGTTGCTTCTCCACTGTGAGGAGCCAAGCATTGTCCTTTTACAAATTATATTTATATGGATGGGCATTTAATCAAACCAAATTTTTCGTCGGATACTCGCTTGCAAGCTTCCTCTGTATAACAGAGCAGTGCTATAATGCCCAAATTTATCTGCTCAACTAACGTGGCAGCAACGAGATCTATAATTATATCAACCAATAACAAATTTTATTAACAAAATAACTTCCTACCATCCTAGGTCATTACATCAGTTGGACAAACAAATCTAGACAAAATATTGAGTTCGTTATCATTTTCCATATAAATATAAGGATGCTACTCCCTTGTCAACGTGATTATTAGTCGTAAATTTTGGCATTGGTTTGCTTTTATGCATATGAAAAATGACTTGTTTCTTATAATGGGGTGTGTGATACAGGCAGCCCTTGATGTGTTCACAGAGGAGCCCCCACCCAAAGATAGCAGGTTAGTGCAACATGAGAATGTCACCGTCACACCTCATCTTGGGGCTAGCACAAAGGAAGCACAGGTTTGAATTTTCTCCCTTTTTCCTTCCATCTGTGGTTTTTCTTAACAATCTTCTATTTTCTAATCCCTGTAACCTTTTGTAATATTTCAGGAAGGTGTGGCTATTGAAATAGCAGAGGCTGTAGTAGGGGCATTGAGAGGGGAACTTTCTGCAACTGCTGTCAATGCTCCCATGGTCCCACCAGAGGTAAAATATATTGCTTTTGTGACTGACTAATTGAATTTGTTGTTCAAAGGGGAAGGAATTGAAGATAGCTAACTTACATATAGCTCATGTCCTTTAGGTTCTATCAGAGTTGGCTCCTTTTGTTGTGCTAGCTGAGAAGCTGGGTAGGCTAGCAGTGCAGCTAGTGGCTGGAGGGAGCGGTATTAAATCTGTGAAGGTGGTTTACAGATCTGCTCGAGATCCAGATGATTTGGACACAAGGCTTCTCCGTGCCATGATCACAAAAGGCATCATTGAGCCAATATCCAATTCAATCATCAACCTGGTCAATGCGGATTTCACAGCCAAGGAGAAAGGCCTCCGCATTAGTGAGGAACGAGTGGTAATTGACTCGTCCCCTGAGTACCCAGTTGACTCAATCCAAGTGCAGATATCCAATATGGAGTCCAAATTCGAAAGCGCTCTGCTGGAGACCAGAGAGATAAGCATTGAGGGGAAAGTGAAAGATGGAATTCCTCACCTGACATGCGTGGGATCGTTTAGTGTGGACGTTAGCCTGGAAGGAAACCTCATTCTGTGCCGCCAGGTGGACCAACCAGGCATGATCGGACGGGTTGGAAACATACTTGGGGAGCATAATGTGAATGTGAGCTTCATGAGTGTGGGGAGGACTGTTCGAAGGACAAAGGCAATCATGGCAATTGGTGTGGATGAAGAACCAGACAAGGAGAGCCTCAACAAAATAGGGGAAGTACCTGCCATTGAAGAGTTTGTGTTCCTCAAACTATAGAGAATTGAAAGAAAAGGCTTGGGGTTAACAGGAAGGTAATAAATTTGTATTCTTTTTGAGGACACCGTATAGGTTCTCCTCAAACTGAAGGTTTTCCAGTGGGTGAATTGAGAATAAAGGATTGGCTGTCAAGCGAATAAAGCTGAGTCAAGCCCTGCCCGTCGTTGATTGCCAGAATGTGAGTTCAGTACATAGATAGTGATATTCTGTCACCCTGCTATATATATTGAAAGGCAAGGGAGTAAGTATTGTTTTCTATAGTTAGGTGGTGGCATTTCATTGTCTGCTCTAAGTGAGTTGTTGTAGTAGCTAATGTTAGCAGTAGGATTGGTTCTATGGTGTTGTGTGTGGCTTGTAGGATCTCTAGATGTGAGTTCAGCTGCTGAATGGAGCTGAAGCTTTCTTATTTATAGTAGATGGAATGCTCTAGATCTCCTTCTTGTATTCTGGTTGATCCACCTGCTTCAATGTAATCATGTTTCCAAGTGCTTGAGCCAACAACTAATGATGTTGCTTGTTGCTCTTTCTAGAGGGTGGAACCAACCCTTAACCCAAACACAAACCACCCCACCCCACCCACCCCTGGGTGCGCCCACCTTTTATAATATCAACAAATGGATGAACTTGAACCCAAGATCATTCGCTCAAATTGAGGAGATTGCCATTCAACTCTCATGCCATTGGCTTCTTACTATAGGCTTGCATGGTGTTTCCTTAAATTTTCATTCTATTTTTTATTGAAACTCAAATTTTCAAAATGAAAGTAACTTTGATGGGGTCGATATAACAAAGCCGCCAGGGCAACAGGAGCTGGATGAATTGTGGCTGAACTTAATAATGAGCTCCGAGATAGTATCGTTCATTCAAAATTACCATTGAAATGGCTTCACCAAACAATCAAACAAACAAACAAAAAAAAAAAAAATTTACTAACTCCTAATTTTCCCCTTCAAGGGGTTTATCTCTGGCATTTAATTTTCAAAGCATATAAGTAGTGTAATTAGTAATTTAAAATTGCACAGAAAGTTTCAAATAAGTTGGAAAAAAAATGGTACTGGACAAAGCCCCTTTGAATCGGATGCAAAGCATTAAGTAATATTTTAGGAGAGAAACGCTATACCAAAAAATTTAGGCAATAAGGGGAAAACCAAGAAATGCAATGCAGTTAATGCAACATCAATCAGCATAAATGCATAATAAAAGTAGACAGTACAGGAGTACACCAGGAAGACAGACAGCAATGGAAATAGCTCTACATCTGATCTCTGTTCTAGTCTAGGAAACTTCATCCTTACAAAAAGTATCCAAACTGAAGGTGTATAAGGAGCCATAATAATTCTAACATATCTGCTGGCCTTGAAGGAGAGTGATAGTGGATTGGTGAATCCTCAAGCGAGCTCTTGAGGCGAGGACGTAGGCGGGAAAGCCGAGCCTCGTTAACATCGTTTGCATTCTCTTACTCTTAATCTCTTTATTATTGCTTGTTCTTGTATTTATCTTTACTTGTAATAATTTGATTTTTGAGTTTGCTATTAACTTTTTATTTGGCCAATAACCCTATTCACCCCCCCTCTATGGTTATATATTTGGGACAACAGAGGTCGTGGATGAAGTACGTGACTTTGGGAGCTCAAATTCGACCTCGTAGAGCCGCAATCATACAATTTCCACTCTGATCTACATGTGTACACCCTTGGGTTTGAGTGGCTAGCTTCCATTTGAGAGGTAGGTGCATTTTTCAAAGTTGTATATCATTGTATGCGTTATTTTGAGAGATTATCATAGGTATTTGTATGTTTACATGGAATATTACATGTTTTACATGGGAATTGGGTTAAAACTCAAAATTTTCATATGTTTGAGAATTTAGGGTTTTGTATTATACCCTATTTAGTTATATGCATTTTATATTTCAAACCCTCACATGATTTGGGGTGCAATGGGTTGATTTTGAAAACCTATTGGATTAAATGTTTACAATCAAACATTGGGGGTCACTTTTATACAAGTATTTGGAACCCACTTTTCTACCATTAAAAATAAAATGATTTTGAAAGATTAACATGTAAATGGATGTGATGTTAAAAGCTACTAGAGACAGGAATACTGCACTCCCGAAGGAAGGGACGTCTTATCGTGTCTTCCTATCATTTAGTCCTAGGTTACGTGCCTGAATAAAGATTACTATGATCCTAGGTAGGGATGTCTTGCCGTTTTTCCTCTAGAAGTTGTTGCGGTCCCAAGTAGAGATGTTTTGTTGTGTTTCCTCTTATTTCCGCGCGCGAGGCCTTATATAACTTGAGAAGGATTTATCAATTTATAAGACTGATGTTATGGACTGTCATTAGATTGTGATATGGAATATTTACATGTTCTCCCTTGTTTTTAAATTTGTGAATTGCAACCCCCCTTTCTATTATCCTTTTCTAAAAATGTTCAAAATGGTTTTTAAAACCTTAATGTACATCTTTAAAAAAAGTAACCTCTTGAGTTTTTACTCACACTTATTTTTAAAACAATTTTTGTAGATATTGAGTAAAGTTAAGATAATTCAATGAGAAAGAAACAAGCAGGGATAGCTTAGGGCATTACATGCATTACATGCAATTGCGTGCGAACTTGCATTATGATTTTATGGGTTATATTCTGTTTAAACGGTCCAGTTATGTATAATATTGTGTGTATGGATGGTAGAACTCTGTGAAATATTATGCCAGCTTAATTTTTGTTTTTATTATTGTGGATGGTTTTATTTTATGTTTCAAAATTGTATAGGTTTATAAATTCGATAACATGGTATGTTCTATTTTCAAATAAAACTATGCCGGATTTTCTCAAAAACATTTATTTTAAAGTGAAAATTCATCTTGAAACCATCCCCAATTTTTAGATAAAGCATGTTTTCCAAAGTTAGAGTCATGGCCTATTTCCGGGTCGTGACAGTAGGAGAGGGGGATAGCCCATATTTTGTCTGTTTCTTCATATATATGGCCTTTTGTAGTCTGAGGATGTTTTCATTTCTAAGATAGTGTTTTCTAATTTCGATTCAACTAATTGGGATTTTGACATTTTTAGAAACTTCGATGATAGAGAAGCATTGAAATTATTATCTTTATTATTCTCTCTTTGAGATGTTTAACTTTCTTATAATTGTAGATGTTAGACTCTTCGTCCAACTGGTAAGTTTACTCGTAGAGCTTTCTCAAATACTTTGATTGAAAATTCACTGATACCTAATTTTCTCCCTACCAAAATTATTTGGAAAGTAAAAGTTCCCCCAAAGTTAAGTTATTACCTTGGTCTATTGCTCGCTAGAAGACAAACATGAATTTTGCATTGTTATAGATTGTTTAATGTATGAATTATATATTGATTTCAGGGGTATTGGCAAAAAAATAGAAGGGCCCCAAGTCTTTGTCGAGTTATACTATTAGGAAGAGGATTCGAAGTTGTTAGAGATACGACAACATTATTAGGAATATTTTGGATGACGCCCAAAATTTTTATTTTTTATTTTATTTTTTGAATAAAAGGCTTAAGCATTAAAGAAACACCTAACATTCCACTTAGGTTGGCATCCTAATAAGCATCCGACACCGTCACACGACACAATATAGTACAATACAATACTAACACACCGATACAACAAATCTTTTAAAAAAAAAACATAGTGAAGACACGATAATATATATATAGGGAGGGTTCAGTTGATATCTAAACTTTTTACACTTACACCCGTCAATATCTTTCTATAAAAATCATATTTTGCCAATCCAACCATTAGATAACATATTCTTGTCATTAACATCATGCATGCCAAATTTCAAGTAATCGGAGATTAGGAGTTAGGTCATCCATAAAGTTCTCAAAATTAAAGTTTTATTTATTAAAAGAAATATAAGTTTACGATTACACACTTCCTAATATCTGATTAACTTGAAATTTGGCATGCATGACATGCATGATAGGAATATGTAATCTATGGTTGGATTGGTGAAATATGTTTTTTATAAAAAGATATTGACGGGTGTAAATGTAAAATTTTTTACACTAGATGTTAACAGAATCCTCCCCTATATATATGTGTGTGTGTGTGTGTGTGTGTGTGTGTGTGTGTGTGTGTACGAGTAGTGAGTTACGCGATGCGTGACAATCACAGGAAAACAAAGATCTAAATAATTTAAGAAAATAGATATGGGAAAAAGATAATTTAAAAAAGAAAAAGAAAAAAAGAGAGCGAATATATAGATATAGATTATTTATATATATATATATATGTGTGTGTGTGTGTGTGTGTGTGTGTGTGTGTGTGTGTGTGTACGAGTAGTGAGTTACGCGATGCGTGACAATCACAGGAAAACAAAGATCTAAATAATTTAAGAAAATAGATATGGGAAAAAGATAATTTAAAAAAGAAAAAGAAAAAAAAAGAGCGAATATATAGATATAGATTATTTTCTATAAATAAATTTTTGTGTCCAAATCATTAAAAAAATAAACAAACAAATAATCAAACATATTACATGATCAAATCAAAGTAAAATAAAAAATCAATGAAATAAAACATAATGATCTCAAAGCCCTATATATAAACAAAGAGAGATAGAGTTACCCATTCCATATTCAAGAGTATTTCCACCAAAATAAAAATAAAAATAAAATCAGAGACAGGAAGATGACTTACCTGTAATCATGCGAGGCCGCTACTTCTTAAACGAGAGAGACAGAGTGTTGATGGAGATTGTGATGGAGATGAAGATGACGACAACAGTCTATCAAGGGTTGTTGGTAGGAGTGAATGATTTTTTATAAGGAAAGTAATTTAATTTTTGGGGATTCTTATTGCAATTATTTTCATTTAGAAAGGTCAATGTCTTTAATAAGGAATGTAATTTAATTTTTAAGTTCTTATTTGAATTTATTATTTTAGCCAATTATATGAGGCCACATCACCTCAATATTAGGGTCCAAGTAAAGGAGAGAGCAGAATGAACGTGAGAAGAGTATGTAGGTGGGAAGAATGAAAAGGTATGCTACATCATCAAACTGAGGTTTATAATATATATATATATATAATATAACATATATAGTTGACAGTTCGATTATACATATCAAAAAAATATTATAATATATGGGGATATAAAATCTATAATTATATAAACAAGTAAGACATCGCTAACTTCATAAGTTACACTCTCTCCGTCCCACAAAGATAGGCCATTTTTGTAACTTTTTTTGTCCCAAAATGTTTAGCCATTTTAAGAAGTTAAATCATTTTATTTTATTTTTTTGGATTTTCCTATACTACCTTTTCTTATTTCAAGAGTTACTTTTCATACAACCCAATAACAATTAGTAGGAGAAGGTATTTTCGAAATATGAAGTTTCATAAATGAGAAGTCAATGCAATGATGACTTTTCTTAAATAGCCTTTTTTATCAAACTTGGCCTATCTTTGTGAGACGAAGGGAGTAATGAATTATAAGTTGTAACAACGGTATTTAACTTCAAGTATGGTTTCATTTTTTTCACACAAAACATAAAAAATAAAAACAAATTTATCGTCAATTTTCTAATTCTAATGATCAAATATACAAAGGAGACTCCCTTTGCTATGTCACAGATGTGTCCTGCATGTGTCAGGAGAGTTTCTTAATCGTGTCAAGTAAGAGAAAAAATAACTAAAAATTACAAACACTTCCTAGGTGTGTCCAACACATGAAGGCATGTCCAACACGTGAAGTAGGCGTGTCGGGCATGTGTAGTGTCTATACGTATCAAACACTACATGTCCAGATTTTTTGAAGTGTCGATGCTTCCTAATTAACACCTTAGGCACTTCTAATCATGTGCAATCAACTTGAATATTATTCGGGGCGTTTGGGGAGAAGTCCAAATTTGCTAACTTATAAAGGCTTATGTCCAAGTAAAAAATAATTAAAGTCGTAAGTCCACATAATTGCTGAAGGACAAATATGTCCCTTATATATAATTTGAAGAGGTCCTAAATGCTGTATCCCGCTTTAGTTCCATGATTGGCGGAGAGGATCACACCCAGATTTTGCTTCAAATTCTTCTTTCATAACCATCACATCAATTAACTTGATTAGGCGTAGTAAGATCTTCCTCCACAATCTTCGTATTAGGGTTTTTCGAGAAGATTAGATACTGCTCTAGAGCGACACGTTATCTAATAAAGTTGTAGGGTCCATTACTATTCTTTTGCAAAGAAACCATTTTTGTAACAACAAGATGGACAAAAAACGTAAGTTGGCCATGTTTTAGACGTTTTTTTTCTAGAACTATTAATTTGTATTAGCAAGTTTCATGTTATTGGGTTTTGAGAACATAAAGTAATTGTTTCTAAAGATTTCTTGGCAAAAAGTAGTACTATTTGAGGATATTGTGAATTGGGGAATTATGGACTAGATGGGATTTTTTGAATTTTCAAATTGTGTTACATTGAACCAAATAGTTACATTAATTTTGTATATAATCTTTATAATTAGGAATATGATTGTTCAAAATTGGGAGGGTTGTTGCCTCAATATTTTCTTGAAAAAGGACTTATCACATTCCTAATATTATTAAGGGGAAATATCCAAAACCTCCCTCAAATATAAAATCATATCTAAAAACCCCATTAAATAGTTTTCCTATCCATCTAATCTAAATAAAAAAGAATTATATCTATTAACTCCAATAAGTTAAATTTTTGTTTACTATGGTTAAAAGAAAAAAGTGATCCGATTAAAATGCCCTTCTTTCACAATAATATGTTTAATAACAAAAATGCATATTCAAGTGAATTTTCTCTTTTGCCCCCTCTTTTGCTAAACTTGTATACTTGCTCTCCCACTCCCTCTTTTTCTTCTCCTTTCCTCCATGTGTACATTTGAGAATAATTAATCAAGGGTAGTGATAGGTGGGACGACTCTTAGAGGACGAAACGTGGGACAAAAGCCTTCTCTTGAACCTAATTGGTGAGTTCAATTAACTCCGTTAACACCACCAAAACACATTAAAAAAAGGTTATCCCTATTTTCGCGGTTTATTGGATACGTTCCGCAATTATCTGAAATGGGAACAAAGGGTGTTTACTTAAACTGTTCCTAACCTTCATTCTTCTACACTAAAGAATCGTGTTGTTCTTCATCAGCAAAATGCCCTTGAGTCACTGGCATGGTGGTCTTCTCTCTCAAAACAAATGCTGGCGTCAGTTTGGGTGAGTTATCTGAAACGGGTTTATAAGGGTTTGGGAGAATTATTTGAAACGACATTTCAACGTGGATGAAACAGCAGAAAGGTATATTTTTTAGGGAAAGGAATTGGTTTTTTTATCTTAAATCACGAGCAAAATAACCTCGAGATGTTGGCGTGGTGCTCTTCTCCCTCAAAACAAACGACGCCGTCGATTTGGGAGAGTTATCTGAAACGGGTGTACAAGGGTTTTGCTCAGACGATAAACTGTCCATAGTTTTCTTCCTCTTACACCTTCAAATGCTTCCTGAAGCCATCGGTGTGGTGTTATTTATAGTCAAAGCACACTCAAATCAAGGCATGGTGTTTATTACTATCGAATCAAAACAGCGGCACCATTACGAAGGGGATAGAGAACCATAAAAGTAGCGTTTTTTAGATAGAAGATTGTGTTTTTAATCTTGATAACGATTTCTACTTGTTCCTTCTTATAATATTTAGGGTTTTCATTTGATTCCCCCAATTTGTCTAGGGTTAATTCATATAATCCCTTTACTTGTTCTCTGGTTTTTATGCTAATTAGTTGAGTGTGTGGTGTTTAAAAGTTTCAATATTTAGATATTTTGTAGATTTTTAGGATAATTCAAACTTATTTCAGATCTTGAATATAATTTTACATATTTCGTGATGCTATTTGACATCTTTGGTTATATATATACATATACATATATATGTATGTATATATGTATGTGTATGTATATATACATACATATATATGTATATGTATATATATATGTATATATGTATATATATATAGTTAAGATGTGAATTCAAAATTTTTGTCTTCCTGATCTTCAATAAACATTATAGCGGAGCTGTGTTCGTGGCTTCCCCAATCTTCATTATTGTTGCGGAGCATCTTCCTAAATATCTGAAGGCATATTCAAATCCAACCCTTTGAGGAGTGAATAGTGAAAGGTGCAAAATTTTTTTTTAAGATAATATAATCTTCGTCAAACTTTCCCCAATTTGGTAGGGTTTTTTTTATTATCAAGTAGACTTAGCTATGCAACTGAATAAATTTTCAACGGTTTTTTGTGTTTTATCTTAAAATCTTTCAGATAACTTATGTGGTCTACGTACAATAATATTGAAATATAGTGATTTATCAGACAATGCGACCGGTTCCCTCCCCCCCTCCCCTCCCCCATTCATTTTCGTGTAGCCCGAAATAATTTGAACTTCGACGGTAGATTATTGGCAATCAACGAACATAGCCCATTCGATCTTCTATCGCAACTTGATATGATGTCTGCTTAGAAGAATAACTGATTGGTTTGAGGAGGAGGGAACGAGAGAAGGAGAGAACGTCCGATATTGTTGTTCATGATTTTTGTGCTCAAACACGGAATGGGGGTTATTCAGTTATATCGGCCTGATTTTGGGGGATTTCATTCGATTTCAAATTATTTACCTTTTAAAGAGGAGACTAATAGAAAGTGACCACATCAATAGCTCTATGTAATAGGTCTATAGAGTAGTTCCATATAGAAGAACTCTTTTATTAATGTAATAATAATTAAATTTAATGAACATAGCACTTAATATATTAATAAACATGTATTTCCTCCGTTTTAAATTAATTGTCATGTTGTAAAAAACACATTTTTTTAGGAATCCCATTTAAATGCTTTCACATTAATTTTTATATAGTTACATTCCAATTTTTCCTTATGTCCACATCATGTAATTAGAGTCACGACCCAAATTAATTAAGCCATGATCAATATTAATAAAATCAGTTTAATTAAGAAAATTATTTAGGAGGCACGTGGATGACACGTGTTAGAAAACTAATAAAAATTTCGGCATGACCCATTCGTAAATGGGACATACCATGATAAAACCTATAAAATAATCATTAGAAATCTCCTGTCACCCAACATTGGTATCATCACATGCTAAATAAACTATATAATGAGACGTACAAATATTAAATATTACAAACCATAAGTTAATACATGTCCATTGCCCATTGGCCGAATACAAAGTATTTAATTAATACATAACCATGATATTAAAATTGTTCAAGATCATAATAATCTTCCAAAATGATCTGACAATTAATTAAGTCCAGTCATAAGTGAAACACCTCAAGGCGAGGTCTCCCTGACTACTGAAAAAGTTTTATTAACAATAAGGGTGAATATAAAATTCAGTAGATATAATTTTCATATAAAAATAACTAAAGCATGATAATATAACCAATTTAAATCATGATTAAAATCTATGAATGTCATTAATGATATGCGATTCATGTCCATTTAACATATTTCATCACCACTCCCACGAGTTTTCATGCGGAAACAGAGGATTTAAACCTAACCTCCAAGAGAACCACACAAGGGTCCCTACCTAGGACCAGAAAGCGACCTCAATTCGGGAACACAAAGGTTCTTACTTGGAATCAAAAAGCTTTCAGGACCAAAGGAATAGAACACACAGTTTAGTCCCTTGACCGCAAGCAAACCATACCAATGATCCCTTTTAATACTTTTACCTAGTATTTATTAATTTCATTTTATGCATTTTATGACAATGAATGCTATGAAAAAGCATATAAATCCATATGCATATCAATATATATATCCAGAAATCATCAATATATAATTATTCCATAATTATATAACATATTGGGCTATGTAAAGCATATAAAATATAGACTTACAAGAATTAACATAGCATGTACACTCATGATATACTAAAATACCATATATATATATCAACCCATATACTCCCAAATGTGATATTCATAACTATAGGGTTATGTAAACTAAACCCCTCAGTACATGCATTACAAAATATACATGATAATATACTATAAAAAATCATGTAAACTAAAAAATAACACCAATATACATTTTTATTTAACAAATTTGGGCTTATATTCTAACCCATTATCATCTTTAATGTTAAAACCCATGAAAATTACACCTAAATTAAATATGTTGTACCAAAAGTAGAGAAAATGTGTTAGGAATGTTAAATCCAAGCTTAGAATGCAAGAACAAGCTCCAAGCTCTGCAAATCAAGCTTGATCTACAAACCAAACGTGGTAGAAGATGAATCCAGCCTTTAGGAAGCTTCCCTAAGCATCAAAATAAGGTGAGAAAGTGAGAAACCCACACATGCAAGAGAAAAATGGGTTTTTCTCTCTCCAAACACACCCTTTCTCTCTCCTTTTTTCTCTAGCTCTCTAGATGTAGAATTGCTAAAATGGGAGTGTACAAGTCGTGGTAAGAGGGTTTTAAAAGGAACCAGGGGTACATGCGTCATTTGACACTTTAAAAAAAAAATTTGCATTCTGTTATACCCCGATCTATACCCTGATCGAACGGGGTCTGAGGCCTGATCGATCGGACCATGGTAGTACCCAATTGGCTTATCTCTTGTACCTCCGATCGATCAGCCTCAAGGCTTGATCGATCGGCCTATACCAGAAAGGCCCAATGACAAATGCAAATGTGTACAAACCTCTATAGGACCTTATTTTCATTCAAAACATTTAAGGACATTTACTTTAAGTTATTTAATGAAAATAAGTAAACAACATCCTATTTGAATCCAAATAAAATATCAAAAAAATCAAATTCCAAGTATATCAAAATCTCATTTTCATGTTTTAGTACAAAATCCGTCTCCCGATAGAATTTTCAAAAACAAACATGTGAGGAAACCAATCGAAACATGATAATAAAATCCCATAAAATCACAAATGTTTTATAATAATATAAACTTCCATTACCGCCAAAAATTATCTTTAAAAACGAAGATTTACGAAAATTCATTTTTTTCCTAACACTTATTAAGATAAAGAACATACTTTTAACAATAATTAAGATAAGTGTGAAAGACTAACAACCATAGCACCAATTATGATAAAAATTTGACAGTGTGTAACAATGTGGGGGGAAACCACCCATTGTATAATGATGTAAAACAGGAGAAAAAAGTTTGAATTCATTACCCCAAATTATCCTAATAATTAAGATAACAAGAAAATAGTGAACATGTAAGAACCAGGCATACAATATAATCTGATAGGGTAAAACAATTAATGGGTGGGGGGGGGGGAACTACCAACTATCTGTTCGTGCAATAAATTTTAATAAAATTAATGGCCTACAATCACTATATATCAATATTGGTTAGTTACATAGTTCAAATATTGTATACTTATGTGCCATTATCTAATGACAACAACTTTGAAATTTTCTCCAAATTTGCTTTAGTCAGGTGTTTTCTGATTTCAGCTATTGGCATCTTCAAATTGGTAGGTTTAACTGTATCACCTGTTTCTTCCATATTATTAAGATCCACCACTTCAGTTTGCAAGTCCATAGCTGCTTCCAATGCCTTTTCTTTACCTCTTTCAGTTATCCTTGGTGCCTTCTTTGGAATGTTGTATTCAAATTAAGGGTCAACATTCCCTTTTCTTATTCTTGTCTTGATGCCAACTATCATCAATCTCTGCTTGATTTTTTCATTCTCTTGACGCACCTTTTGCAGTTTTGAGATAAAGAAATCCACTTTTGAATGTAGTGAATCAACTTTTGCGCATTGCTCCTCCACTTCCTTAGTTTTTGAGTGCAAAGTTGATTCATTTTTTCAATTTTAGCAGCTGATTTAGTCTACAGAACAACAAGCAGTTGTGTTACCATTTAGCACACTTCTTCTTCTAGTCGTTTATGCAAATCATCATTTGCAGCTTTACATAGATTGGCAGTTGATAACAGACATGCTTTTTCTTTTTCCAAATGAATTATCTTGAATTCTTGATGTTTTTTTTTCACCTCCAACTTCTTGATTTTTTTCCTCTAACTCTGAATTTTTTTTACTAAGCTGGAATTTTTCCTGCACAAGATTTTCAATTGCATTCTTCAAAATACTACTATGGTCTATTAGCTCCTCCACTCTTTTTTTCAATCGCATTGCTTTAGAGGGGGCATGATCACCTAAACTACTGGCTGCTGATTTCCCCTATTTTGTCTTTCACATCTCACTTACATTTGTGAAGACAACCGGGGTTCTACTAGCATTTGTCTTTTTTTTTTTTATGTTGGACCTTTGTCTGCACCATAAATTCTTCACTCATTTCCTCCTCTTGCATCTCCAACTTTTGATCCATCATATTCCTCAATGTCTCAATTTTTTGGATCTCATGCTTGGTTGGTTTCAACTCTTTCGCACTTACCTAATTTTTAATAAACATTAATATCATTCATTAGAGAATGGATGTGCATATCTTAAATTTTTAAACGAGAACATGTAACAAAACTATAGCGAGATAGTAAGATAATTAATTTATCTAAATATCTGAAAATACGAACATGCAATAAAATTATACCTTATCTTCTTTCAGTCTTGACATATCAAGTATTCTCATGATGTCATGCAATTTTCGCAAATCCCATTTGAGGAATCTGGGGAACAACCCTACGTGTTCTGCCTTCAGTATCATTGTGTGTTCACATAACAAATACTATAAATAAAAAAAACAAATCACAATTAGTATGTGTTATATAGTAGTAACTCATTTTGTAACATTTACAAACATGTATAATTTATTTATGGTAAAGAAACTTAAACTCACCAACAAAATTATAACACATCCCACCGTACTCGTAGGTTGCTTATGCTTCGCATATATGTGGGCACTTATGTGTTGTAGTATCTCATTACTCCATGCGTACTTCTTTACTTCCCCCAAATTTTCAATTGTGCTATAAAGCTTCCAACTTACATATTGCCCAGAAGATGAGAAAAGCAAGTTGATGAAAATATACAAACAACAAAGTCGCACAGTGTCTTCTACATCCTCATCAGTCACCCCTCTAGCAGCTTCAGCTATTTTCTTCTTTATAACAGGACCTTCAAGCTTGTCCCGATGACTGAACTTTCGTGAGTAGAATTGGAATTCACATTGTTTCCTCATGGGAACATCTTTAAAATTTGTTTCCCCTGAAACAATTCCAAATACGAGAGCAATATCGTTCTCTCGCAAAGGAATGTAGACTCCACCTATCTTAAACTGCTTCATTTTTCCATCAAATGTTTGGATGATATGCACAATATCATCGTTATATTTTTGGGATGCTTTTAGTTCAATTTTTTTGAATACCAAAGCTTCAAAAATATACCAAAAAGGGGTTATCTTGAAAACCTTGATATGCCTCTCGGTAAACTTCAATCCCCAGAAAACTTTGAAGAACACAACCAACTTAGATCTATATTGTGGGTAGTAATTTTTCCCCTTACGCGGGTTTAGACTATCTACCCCATCTGCATATATAAATAAACATGATTACAACTTAATATATACCAACTACATGAAGTCCTTCCAATATAAAATCAATAAATGAACCACAAACAAATATAAAATAAATCTTGTTAATTTTATAAACATAGATTGTGCAAGATAAACTATTATCTCCCAATGAAAAACCAAACAGTGGTTGAACAACGAAGGGGGAGGGGGGGAAGTACCCATTCTTTGGTCAACAAACATGCATTCAAACTTTATCTGAAAATCTTCGTCAAACTTTCCCCAATTTGGTAGGGTTTTTTTTATTATCAAGTAGACTTAGCTATGCAACTGAATAAATTTTCAACGTTTTTTTGTGTTTTATCTTAAAATCTTTTAGATAACTTATGTGGTCTACGTACAATAATATTGAAATATAGTGATTTATCAGACAATGCGGCCGGTTCCCTCCCCCCCTCCCCTGCATTGTTAAACCCCTGTCTATTATCTTAAATGTTTATTTGATATAGTCAGATAACTTGGCCTGCTTATATATTCCGTGTGTAGTGTTATCTTGAATAGAAAGTAGGCATATCTAAGCTTCTGTGTAGTTTGTTGTTCTTGGGTTTTTTTTTTATTTGTGTTTTTATCTTAAAATATTCGGATAACTTATGTGATTTATGTAGGACAATATTGAACTGTAGTGATTTATCAGACAGTGGGTAGTTTCCCCCCTCTCTTGCATTGTTAAACCCCTGTCTAGTTATTATCTTAAATGTTTATTTGATATAGTTAAATAACTTGGCCTGATTATCTATTCATTATGTGGTGTTATCTTGAATAGAAAGTAGGCTTATTTAAGCTTATGTGTAGTTTGTCAATGATTGATTTTTTTTTTTTATCCTTTTTTTTTTTTTTTTTGTGTTTTCATCTTAAAATATTCGGGTAACTTATGTGTTTTATTTAGGACAATATTGAATTGTAGTGATTTATCCGACACTGGGTAGTTTCCTCCCTCATCTGCATTGTTAAACCCCTGTCTGGTTATTATCTTGAATGTTTATTTGCTCCTAGGCCTTCTGAGATTGATAATGAGGAATTTTTTTTTAAGATAATATAATCTTCGTCAAACTTTCCCCAATTTGGTAGGGTTTTTTTTATTATCAAGTAGACTTAGCTATGCAACTGAATAAATTTTCAACGGTTTTTTGTGTTTTATCTTAAAATCTTTCAGATAACTTATGTGGTCTACGTACAATAATATTGAAATATAGTGATTTATCAGACAATGCGACCGGTTCCCTCCCCCCCTCCCCTGCATTGTTAAACCCCTGTCTATTATCTTAAATGTTTATTTGATATAGTCAGATAACTTGGCCTGCTTATATATTCCGTGTGTAGTGTTATCTTGAATAGAAAGTAGGCATATCTAAGCTTCTGTGTAGTTTGTTGTTCTTGGGTTTTTTTTTTATTTGTGTTTTTATCTTAAAATATTCGGATAACTTATGTGATTTATGTAGGACAATATTGAACTGTAGTGATTTATCAGACAGTGGGTAGTTTCCCCCCTCTCTTGCATTGTTAAACCCCTGTCTAGTTATTATCTTAAATGTTTATTTGATATAGTTAAATAACTTGGCCTGATTATCTATTCATTATGTGGTGTTATCTTGAATAGAAAGTAGGCTTATTTAAGCTTATGTGTAGTTTGTCAATGATTGATTTTTTTTTTTATCCTTTTTTTTTTTTTTTTTTTGTGTTTTCATCTTAAAATATTCGGGTAACTTATGTGTTTTATTTAGGACAATATTGAATTGTAGTGATTTATCCGACACTGGGTAGTTTCCTCCCTCATCTGCATTGTTAAACCCCTGTCTGGTTATTATCTTGAATGTTTATTTGCTCCTAGGCCTTCTGAGATTGATAATGAGGATATCTTTTGTAGTGTTTTCTTTTGTGTTTGTCTTCCTTATAAAATTAATAATTAGTAGGAACATATAATTGATAATACAAGCTCCAAATGTGCAGTATTACTTATTAAAAGTGAAAGGGTCTGTCATACTAATTGATTTTGCATGAAATGCATATATAAGTCAACCATAGTGGCATGACTTTTTTTTTTGGGCAAGTATGGTGACATGATTTCATATCATGTAGCTAGAATATTAGATAATTTAAAGTGACTCCATATCATCTTGCTTAAAACTTCAATGCGACCAATTGCTCATATTTTGGGGTTTATTGCTGCTGGGAAATTGATGGATGTTGTTTCATTGCATGGTGTGCGTAGGAAATTGTTTCGTTCCATGGATGTCCTGCTGCTCATAGATATGCTTTATTGAGCTTATCCTAGGACTGATTTCTCTCTTAATTCCTTTCATAGTTCTGTTCTGTAGTGTGTTGATTTCTATTTTGTGGCTTTTGTTAGGGCTTATTTATTTCCTTGAGAAGTTTTTGCTCCTATTTTGAGCGCTATTTGTTCTCTTGGTTTAAGTTTATTGACTTACATTACATCAATTAAATATTCATTTTACTGATCAAGAAAAACAAAAAGAAAGTAACAATTGCACAAATCATCAATGCAGACTCTGAAACCAAATAGCTAAATTTTAAATAAACATACATATATGTTTATATATGTTTATACATGCGTGCATATTGTAGGCCTAAACATGTGAATACCGTATCTTTTTTTTTATAATATTTTTTATAAGTAATCTCTTAATCTATGTGTTGTACTAATCAACCACTAAAATATCTTGAAACAGCAACAATATCAGATAAAAGAAGTTAAAAAAATAAAAAGTCATCTGTAAAATGACTTCTGACAAGTGAGGAACAATGGCGCAGGTCCTCCTTACCCATTCAATTCCCCATTTCAAAATGTATCGGAAACTCCTGAAATTGCCACACATATTTTGCTATCAGTGAACATCTATAATAAATTATTCTAAAAGGATGCTTTACAGTTGAATGAGGATTAGAGGATGGGAGGAAGTAGTGTTCCCTTCCCTAATGCAGCATATGTACAATGCCACGTCGACCTATAACAGGCAAGACCTACTCATATATTTTGTCTGCCTATTATCTTAATTCTTTATATAACACACATATTGTTTTTATCTTAAAATATTGGGATAAGTTATGTGTTTTATGTAAGACAATCTTGAATTGTAGTGATTTAACAGACAGTGGGTAGTTTCCTACCCTCCTACATTGTTAAACCCCCTATCTGGTTATTATCTTAATTGTTTATTTAATATGGTCAGATAACTTTGCTACTTATCTATTCCTTGCGTGGTGTTATCTTAAATGTTTGAGGAATTTGTGTGTTGTACTCAATGAATATTAAGACAATCAGATAATGTTGCATAAGTGCTTATTGATCAGTTGGTAGTCCCCCCCCCCCTCCCCTGCATTTTTAAACTCCTGTCTAAGTAGTACATAAATAGATGGGTAAAGCGAATAGTTACTTGTGTGGTGTTATCTTAAATTTTTTGGGAAATTTATTTGTTGTCTTCAATATTAATTAAAGTTTTTCAATAAAATTGCATGTGTGTTTTTAATTTTTTGATTTTTTGATTTTATATTGGGAGGATTTCATGATGTTGGTATATATTATATTGTAATCATGTTTATTCATTTATGTAGGTGGGGTAGGTAGGCTAAACCTGCAAAAGGAGAAAAATTACTACCCCCAATATAGATCTAAGTTGGTTGTACTCTTCAAATTTTTTTGGGAATTGAAGTTCACCGAGAGGCATATCAAGGTTTTCAAGATAACCCCTTTTTGGTATATGTTTGAAACTTTTATTTTCAACAAAATTGAAGCAAAAGCATACTGAAAATATGACGATGATGTTGTGCGTATCATCCAAACATGTGATGGAAAAATGAAGCAATTTAAGATAAGTGGAGTCTACATTCCTTTGTGAGAAATCGACATTGCTCTTGTATTTGGAATTGTTTCAGGGGAAACAAAATTAAAAGATGTTCCAACGAGTAAACAATGTGAATCCCAATTTTACTCACGAAGGTTCAATTATCGAGATAAGCTTGAAGGTCTTGTTATAAAGAACAAGATGGTTTGAGCTGCTAAATAGGTGACTGATGTGGATGTAGAAGATACTGTACGATTTTGTTGTTTATATATCTTCATCAACTTGCTTTTCTCATCTTCCGGGCAATATGTAAATTGGGAACTTTGTAGCACAGTTGAAGATCCGGAGGAAATGAAGAAGTATGCATGGAGTAATGAAATACTACAACACATAAGCGGCGACTTATGCGCGAAGCATACGCAACCTACGAGTGTGGATGGATGTGTTATAATTTTGTTGATGAGTTTGAGTTTCTTTACTATAAATAAATGATAAATTTTTGTAAATGTTACAAAATGAGTTACTACTATATAACACATATTAATTGTGTGTGTGTGTGTGTGTGTGTGTTTTTTTTTTTTTTTTTTTTTTTTCTTTTTTCAGTATTGGTTATGTGAACACACAATGATACTGAAGGCAGAACACGTAGGGATGTTCCTCAGATTCCTCAAATGGGATTTGCGAAAACTGCATGACATTTTGAGAATACTAAATTTGTCAAAACTAAAAGAAGATAAGGTATAATTTTGTTGCATGTTTTTATTTTAAGATATTTAAGAAAATAAATTATGTTACTATATCATTATAAATTTGTTACATGTTCTTGTTTAAAAATGTAAAATATGCACATCCATTCTCTAATGAATGATATTAATGTTTATTGAAAATTAGGTAAGTGTGAAAGAATTGAAACCAACCATGCATGAGATCCAAAAAATTGAGGCGTTGTGGAACATGATGGATCAAAAGTTGGAGATAAAAGAAGAGAAAATTGGAGAAGAAGCTATGGTGCAGACAAAAGTCTAACATAGAAAAAAGACAAATGCTAGTAGGACCCCGGTTGTCTTCACAAATGCAAGTGAGATGCAAAAGTCAAAAAAGGGGAAATATGCAATCAGTAGTTTAGGTGATTATACCCTCTCAAAAGCATCTCAGCTGAAAAAAAGAGTGGAAGAGCTAACAGAACATAGTAGTATTTTGATGAATGCAATGGAAAATCTTGTGCAGGAAAAATCCTAGCTTAGTAAACAAAATTCAAAGTTGGAGGAACACATCAAGAAATTGGAGGTTGAAAAAAAAGATCTACAATTCAAGATAATTCATTTGGAAAAAGAAAAAGAATGTCTGCTATTTGCTGCTAATAAATGTGAAGCTGCAAATGATGATTTGCCTAAACAACTAGAAGAAGAAGTGTACCAAATGATAACACAACCGCTTGCTGTTCTACAAACTAAAATAGTAGCTAAAATTAAAAAAATAAATCAACTTTTGCACTCAAAAACTAAGAAAGTGGAGGAGCAAAACACAAAAGTTGATTCCCTAAATTTAAAAATGGATGCCCTTACCTCAGAACTGCAAAAGGTGCGCCAAGAGAATGAAGAAATCAAGCAGAGATCGATGATAGCTAGCATCAAGACAAGAACAAGAAAAGGGAATGTTGACCTTAATTTTGAATACAACATTCCAAGGAAGGCCCAAAGAATATCTGAAAGAGGTAAAGAAAAGGCATTGGAAGCAACAATGGACTTACAAACTGTAGTGGTGGATGTTGACAATATGGAACAAACAAATGATACAGTTGAACCTACCAACTTGAAGATGCCAATAGCTGAAATCAGAAGTTACTTAACTGAAGGAGATTTAGAGAAAATTTCAAATTTGTTGTTGTTGGATATTGGCACGTAAGTATACAATATTTGAACTGTGTAACTGACCAAAATTGCTATATAGTGTTTGTAAGCCATAATTTTACTTCTTTTTTTTTTTTTTTTTTTTGCATAAATAGACAGTTAGTAGTCACCCCCATCCCAACCACCCATTAGTTGCATAATGGGTGGTTCACACCCCCCCTCCATTGTTATACCTTGCTAATCTGTTATCATAATTATCTTAATAAGTGCTATAATTATAAGTCTTTCATAGATATCTTAATTATTGAGTAAAAGTATGTTATTTATCTTAGTAAGTACTACAATAATTATCTTAACTAATATGTTGTTCACTCTAGCATCGATTCTCCGTCATAATTATTATTAAAAGTATGTTATTTATCTTAAAATTTTGTTGTTCTGACTACCCAATAACGATGTGAACTTGCAATAGAGCATTAATTTTATAATGTTACTTATGTTCATTGATGAGGTTGTTGTATTAGTTACCAAGATAGTTATCTTATTTAGATGTGTTGATTATTATGAAAGTGGTGGTTTATCTTCTCTTTGTTTAATATATTGGACATGTTAATTGTGCAGTGCACTTATAGGGCTTGGGGAGATCAATGATGTGTACTTGGAAGACTTGGAGTAACTTTAGAATGACCAATCAATTAGCACCGCGGTAAGACTTTCGCTATATATATATATATTAATGCTAACTTTAGTGTTCATTTGTTATAAAATAGTTATCTTGTAATAAACTGAAACTATGCTACATTGATGAAATGTGATCAATACAGATTGTTGATGCGTATGCATCTATCATTTGGCGTGAACAATATATGCGCTTCAACAGGGAAGATGTCCTAGCATTTTTCTTACCAAGCCTATGCTGGGTAAGAAGTCTACATTAAATTTTTTCATGAACATATAATCAAACATATATAAAAATGTCAGTCAACTAATAGTGCTAATATTATATTTTGAGGCAGTTAATGATTTCAGATGAGAAAGCTGGAAGAAAACAGAATGAGTTTGTGGATAATCATATATTTTTGGGCCTACCCTACAAATATATGGTCTTTCTAATTGTAGCTGATAACCACTTTTCATGTCTTGTGTATGACACAATGAAGTTTGTCTGGAAGTACTACAACTCATTGCTCTCCTGGCGAAGGATAGCCGTTAAAACTCATCGTACATATGCTTTTAAAGTGGTAAACAAATCTTTTTACAACAAGTTACTAGTGATAATGCTATTGGAACTTCAATGTTACAGTATAGTTTACTATCTTAATTTTTGTGTAAAAAAAGGAGTATATAGAAGGTTATATAGAGAGAGATGGCACTTACACAAATGAACTGATGTACATGAAGTTTGTCGTCTAGTATAAATGTCCACAACAACAAGGCTCATAAGTGATATTAATCATTCCTTCAATTAATCAATTAGAAATGGAAAATGTGAAAGTTGTTTTTTATATTAATTGTGGGGTTATAGTGTGTTATATTATGAGGCAAATATCTCGTGGTGAGAACATAAAAGGTGCTCTCACAAAGGAAGAATGTTTGCAGATTCGCACAGAAATGGTGCATCAATTGTTAGACAAACACACTACTGATGATGGCAAAAGAGTAGACAGCTTATGACCAATTGTTGGACAATCATAACTTATTTTTTTAGCACTTGTATGATAGGATCTTTAGCAATTTTTTTGAAGGATGCATCAATTAAAGAATGTTTTTTTGGTGTAAAATTATTTTGATCATAGTTAACTAGTTATTAATTTTTTGTTTCTTTCTTGGAATCAGTATACCACTGTACACATTATTTAACTTGTGTTATTTTTTTATTTTTTTTTTTTGGATGGATATCATGTCAACTTTTACACGTGAAAACAATGGCATTGGTCTGATATATTACGCCGTTGGCATAGTAACTTTTGTGGGATTTGTAATGACATTAAGGTCAAATCATTTGATTACATATATTGGATTTTTGTCTATGTGGCGAGGTGTGCACTCCCCAAATTGACATTTGGGGACCAATTCGCACTAAACCAAATACTCAAGTTAAGTTCTAAGTGGGGTAACTTATGTGTACGTATAGTTCTAATTACTTTACATATACATTGGTGCATCTTGATAGTGGGACATAAATAATATCAGGCAACTCATTTTGTGAATAAGTTGTTATTTTTAGGTCCACATATTTAATTTAAGATAATTGTGACAACATAATACAGGTACCTCATTTGGTGAATAAGTTGTTACCTTAAGGTCCATATACAATTATTTAAGATAATTGGGACTAGTTTAACATCCAGAGTAACTAATTAAGATAAAATCTTAGTTCTACGACTATGGAAGATGTACATTGACACGGAAAAAAAAGACAACCTTGTCCCCACCTTATGCTACATTTGATTTTGGTGCATTGGTTTAAGATAATTCGAACTTGTTTAATATATAGTACAAACAATTAAGATAATTATAAGAGTGTGAACTATCTTTAGTCTACGCTTCTAAAAAGAGGTGCATAAACACGTAAAGCCAACGTAACCGTGGTCGTGTACCCACGCTAAATTGCATTTGTTTACATGTTATTTTGCTTCGTTCCCCTTATAATGAAAATAAAAGTACAAAACTAACAAACTAACTAGGAATATTAAGATAAATTCAAAATTCCAACTTCGCCATGTTATTATGGTGTTACGATAGTTACCATAATTTTTGTTTAGAAACAGAGTACTTAATCCTTGAATATAAAAATTAAAATAAAATCAAACAGGAACAGAACTACTAACATCAAATGCACCCACACTCTTCCTACCTTTATTGCCGCTTGACTTGTACCTCTTCAATTCAAGCCTTTAGGATGGTGAGCAACTTTTGCTACATACTTTCAATGATGACCGAATCCTCATACGAGGGCCGTCTTCCTCAATGACAGTCGTGTTACATTCATGATTCACCATATCCTCATGCAATTCTTCCAACTTTTTCTTCGCAAACTCATACATTTCATCGAATTTAATTGCCATCTCAGAAATTTTAATGGACAAAGAAAACAAGTTATCTTGACGAACCTACTTCTCAGGGCTATCAAAGTCTTCGTAACAATTCCGAACAAAATTGTGAGATCACTTAATGTCCTTCCTCCAACGATCAACTATATATTCAGATGTAACTTGAATAACATTTTTTGCAATCAACACTTTCAAAATATGCCTGCAAATGATTCATTTGAATTCAAACAAATGACATTGGCATAAAACCTTGAATTTGTGTTCGTTGGACAGGACATTATAGACTTTTGTTTTTAAAGTTCCATCTTTCCCCTTAGAAACATCATAAACCTGGTAAGTTGAAGTGTGCCTGTCCGACCCAATATAACTACCATTGCAATATAGCATACCCCTTATCTCTACTTGAAATTCCCTAAACATGTCATGTGTATATGCACTTTGGAACTGTTTCTCAAACTCAAAATCTGAAATCAATGGGATTGTAGATGTGAAGGAAGAAAAATCTGCAATGCTTTCGTTTTCGATCTTACTCTTCAATGCGACATCGCACTGCTTAATGAATTGCTTCAACATTGTCTTCGAATTCACATACTTGTCAAAGAAAGCATTCATGCTTTCACTACGTTAGGTAGTTGACATACTAGCCCAAAATGATTGTCAAACAAAAACGGGTGCCCACTTAATGCGATCCTTATACAACAAATGTAGCCATTCATTTTCGTGTAGCCCGAAATCATCAACCATCTCCCCCCATTTTCCCTCAAAATCATTCAATGTCAAGCATTCGTATACTATTTCATTGTTTTTTTTATGCTTTTATACTCCGTAAACCCACTCAACTTGTCTGGTATCTTCTTTATTATGTGCCATAAGCAAAGACGGTATCGGGTATTTGGAAAAACCTCTGCAACTCCTGTTTGAATTGATTTGCATTGATCAATAACAATAGCTTTTGGCGCACGCCATAACATGCATTCCAACCAACACCTGCAAAAAATAAGATAAAAAATACACTCCAATTTATTAGTTTATTCGAGTCTTTAAAATGTTATCTTATAAAATCAAGAAAAATAAAATGTCTAAAATTATCTTAAAAATAATAACATGACATAATCCTCATTTGTAACTTCTATATAATATGAAGCACATACCTGAACAACCAAATATACGAGTAAATGGTTTCACATGACCAAAGTGCGCAACCAATGAGAATGGACTGACCGTGGTGGTTTACTCCAACAAAAGGTGCAAATGGCATTTTGTAACCATTCGTTAGGTACGTTGTATCAAACGAAACAACATCCGAGAACAATTCATATGTAGCTCTAGACTCGCATCAGCCCAAAACAAATTCCTTAAATGACTATCCTCATTGAAATCAAGTACATGGTAAAAATTAGGATTCTATTTTTGCATCTTCTTGAAATAATTAGAAACAGCTTTAGCATCTCCTATTCCTAGCCTAGAATCCCGAGACTTTGCAATAAAATTCCTAGCATCCCTCTCATCGAAATTAACACGATCATAGCCCCCATTCCCAACTACAAGTGCTGTATAACTTTTTACTAATGGAATCTCAGCCCTATCGTTAAGCTCTAACATTCTTTTAGATGTTGGGTCTACAATCTTATGTGAAGGAAAATGTCAAGACTTACCACGACTTAGTCCATAATTATGTATGAGCGAAACTTTAGAAATTACATAATCGCACACACTTCTCACAATAATATTAATCTTGGCCTTACATCTTGATTTGACAGAAGGCTTAGGATTTAAAGTATTTTTCCCCTTTGATAAATGTTTGCCATTACACGAGCAAGCTAGACAAAAATACTTTACAATGCCGTCTTGATCACACTTCACACTGCATTTTTTAATTCCAAAACCTTCTTTCTTTGCAAATTTACTAAAAAATTGATGTACATCATATTCGCTCCTGAAAACCATGCCAACTTTTGGCTCTTCGCATTTTTCTCCATCCACAAATTTGACCCCATCCATATTCTATAATATAGACATATAAATAAGAATTAGAAGTTATTCCGTATTGAAGTGGAGATGTAAAGATGAATCCATGCAATTCCAAAAATATCACACACAAATGAAAACGATTGTTCAAATATATAATCAAGATAATGAAAATGAAATAAAGTTTTAAATAAATGAGTGTACTTGTGGTTCACTTGACAAACCCATGTCCATAGCAGGCTCTCCATAACCATCATACTAATCTGATCCTTGCGCATCACCCACAAATGCGCTAGTATCCATTACTTATAACACAACAAATGCTGTGTAATTAAAAACAAACATGTATCAACATGAAGCCAACACGAAAAAAATTAGTACAATACATAATCAAGATAATCAAACTGAAATAAAAGTTTAAAAAAAAAACGTACTTCTTGTTCACTTGACAAACCCATGTCCACACGAGCTCCCCATAACTATCGTACTCATTTAATCCTTCCACATTGTTGTCCAAAGTATACAACCCTAGAAGGGGGTGAATAGGGTTTATAGCCAATTAAAAAAGTGATTACAAACTAAAATTCAAATTATTGTAACTAAGAGATCTTTCAATAATAAGCAATAAAGAAAATGAGATATAGAGAATGTAAACACAAGATTTAACGAGGTTTGGCCTTCCCATCTACGTCCTCGCCTCAAGAGCTTACTTAAGGATTCCCCAATCCACTATCACTCTCCTTCAAGGTAGAGCAGCAAACCTTTACAACTTAAGTGTCTTCAATCAACACTTGCTCAACAACACTTCTTCAAGTGCTAAGAATAGGGTTATCACCAACCCTTGATTACAAGATTGTAGAGATGAGATTGTGTACAAGGAAAACTCTCTTCAAGAGTGAATAACACAGAAGTTAATAGCTCAGCTTTCTTCTAATTGATTGCTCAATGAATGCTCTTTTTTGAATTTAGGGCTAGAAGATTGATTACAATGAATGCTCTTGTACTGGTAGTTATAAATGCATTTGAATCATTGTTTATATAGGCAATATGAAAAATATCACCGTTTGGTGCAATAAATGCCCAGAAAGAGCCATTTGGTGGCATTAAATGCCCCAACAACCTTTCAAAAACTAGCCGTTTGAGATCTGATTTCGCAAAATCAGTCGACTGAATTAAGGATTCAGTTGACTGATTCAGGCAGAATCAGTCCAAGTCAAGCCCAATGCTCTTTGGTATATTCAGTTGATTGAAAGGAGTTATGAGTCGACTGAATATGCTTTTGAGTCGACTGAAAGTGCTTTTAAGTCGACTGAATGGGCAATGAACACCATAAAGTGATTTTCCAAAAAGTTTAGTTCAATTAAGTTTAATAAAATCAACTTGGACCTTACTTAATTGATGAAATAAGTTTAACCAAGGATCCTAAGGTCCATCTAGGTTAATGGAGCAATTATATGAGCAATCAAGTACATTAAAAACCTAGAACCTCACTTATAGCTATTTAAGTATCTTCATTAACAATGCTAGCTTGGTCTTGAGTGTTTTTAGGTCTTTTGCATACTTTCTATGCACATATGGTGCTATGCTTGATTGTCCTTGATGTGCCATTGTGAGCACCATGCCCTAAAAAATGTGTTTTAACCACTACGATGGTTCGAGAGTACGTAACTAGTCTCGAAAGACTAATCGCGGAGAGGAGTTGTCACCCAGTTACTATCTGGGAAGAATGAACCCTAGTAGGGTCCAACTCGTCATAACTAGAGATTCGGGTTTGGAGCTAGGGTACATCATCGGGAAGGTGTTAGGCACCCGACAATGCCTGGTCGAAACCGGTCCCACACATAACTATTGGCCATAATTAGTTTAATATTCAATTAAAATCAACCCTAAAACATGCAGCAATTATATCACGCAATAATGAATGGAAGATGCAGAATATAATCCAGGAAATCATGAAGTAAGACCAAATAGAATCCAAACAAGAGGATAGACTTACTGCCTGCAATTAACGAGGTGCGTACGCATCTATGCCAGTTGCGTATGTACCTCTGTTTAGGTACCTGTACTTCTGTTCATGTACCTGCACTTCTGTTAGTCCCACTGCAGTAACTCACATGCATCCCAGACAATAAAACTAAGAAGTAAACATCCCAAAATATTATCATAAAAAAAAAAACCTAAAGCAGAGAAGGTTGTTTGGCTCGATGGGTGTGCGTACGCAACTATGATTTGTGTGTACGCAACCTATAGGCATTTCCCAGATTCCAAAAGACAAAACAAAAAAGAAGCAACCTAAGCTAACCCTAGGTCTATATCATGAATACTGCAAGCAAATAAAGTCACTATGAAATCATGGGATGGAATATTTGCCTAATGTATCCAGGTTAACATCATTAATCGACATTAACTTTGATAATCAGGCAATTGGTTCTATTCAGATTTAACCTACTCCACTATCACATGATATTGAACAATAACCCAGCAATATAATCATTTATACATGCTCCACATTATCATATTAATTTCTAATCATGCAGAATTCATAGAAATTATTTCTAACATCCTACACATGCGATTATACTTGTAATATGCATAATCCTATTATATGCATTTGAATCAAGGATAAAAATGATTACCCTCAGGTTTGTTCATCTTCTATCTCAGTCAATCTTCCTTTGCAATCCTTGGAATCACAGCCTTCCCCCTTTGAACAATTCCTCTCTGAGTATACAAAGTAGCCTCTTCTCTCCTCTTTTTTCCTTAATTTTTCTGAACCCCTTTATAGGATTATAATGGTGTATTTATAGGGCTTGCTAGGGTCCCTGGGAGTCCTTCCCCGGATTGCTCTCACTTTTCTGTCACAAATGGACTCTAACTCTCTGGTTGGAAAGTCCTCACAGACAGGGAAACGCGGTTTCAAAAAAAAAAAAGGTAAGGTGCATACACAACCTAAGTAGTTGCGTACGCGTGGTGCATACTCATCCAGTGTGGATGCATATGCATGGGATTTTTGGGTGATTTTGCTGAAGTCGTGCTGTGATTCTGCAGGTTTGCTCGAGATTATTTCACGTACTTTCAAGTCAAACAATAAACATCATCATCGAGATAAAAAGGTTTAGAATCATTAGCGGGTACAAAATGGGGTGTCTACAACTATGTCATGGATATGTCTTGAGAGAGTCAATCTTGCTTATGCTTGATGTATTTTGTACTTGATTACCAGGCTTTGATCATTGTCTTGACATATGAAACCATTAGTATTAACATTGATTCTTTGTTATCATCAAAATTTCGAATATGCCCTTGGTCATATAACTTTAGAGTCAACAATCTCCCCTTTTTTTATGATGACAAACTATTGATGTATAAAGCAGATAAGAATATAAAATGATCAAATATATAGAGCAAAAGCTCTCCCTCACAATATGCATATAATGACAAATCAGCACAAGACATTTGTAAAGCATTGAAACTGTATATAGTCAAATGTGAATGTAGTTCTAATACATATCCAAAAGTGTCAAAAGTTTAACAGTTAGATAAACTGTGGTAAACATAAGGAAAAATGTGTCAAACTTTGTCCAAAATACATCAACCAAAACATCTCCCCCTTTTGTCATCAGACAAAAAGGCTAAGGGTCGAGGTCAATATGCTCGGGAAGGCCAGGAGCAGCCTGATCTTTAGGTGCCAGAGGCAGAGGAGGTGGGGGAAGAGGAAGTGCATTATGGCATGCATAGCACTCGATAGCTGTCAATAAGTTGCGCATAGTGCACATGCCAGTCTTTGTCCTGGTAAGACGTTGGTCCACCTAAGTCATAAAGATATCACCATAGCATTTTAAGGTGTCCATATCATTCTCGATCTGTGTCTGACGATTCTCAAGAGCCAATAGACGGGTGCCAATACCATCAATGTATACTTGTATGCCCTGAATAGCGGTCAAGATGGTCTGAATGCCAAAAGCAGGAATAGTGGGTGCTTCATACACTGGTGGCTGGTGCTATGGCTGTTGTGGAGGCTCAAAAGGAGGGAACTGTGGAGCCTTAACATCCATGCCCTCCATGCCATGCTCACCATACTCCTCAGGTTGCTGATCTTCTCCAATAGGAGGAATAGGATCAAAAGCCTCCTGTTCCTCAACAGTCTCCTCATTCGGATCATCCTTTAGAACCCAACCTCAAGAGGTAAATTTATAATGCATTTGTTTGAGAATTATATCAGAGTAAGTGTTTATGTGAGGTGACTACGGCTTCCTAATCAAAAGGGATATGAAAGTGCTCAAAGATGCGAGTTAAGGTGAAACTGTAGGGAAGACTAACCACTTTCTTCTTTTGACAATCCACAATATGATGGCAAATAATAAAAGGTAAATCAATGGAAATTGTGTTTATAATGCACCAAATGAGAAAAATATCAAAGTATGAAACATGATCACGTCCTTCACCCCTGGAAGGATGTTATAGGTAATCATGTGGTGAATTAGACGTGCATGGAGAGTGAGTTCTTTAGCTTTTGGCTTGAAACGCTCAGTAATGTCGTTTCTACCACAAATCTGGTTAAGGGCTTGGGCGGGATCATATTCCTCAAAGCGAGTCCACTCGTTGGTCACAAGAATTTGATGTTGACCACGAGGAAGAAGAAAGACTTGTGCAAGAAGATTTTAGTCCATAGAAATGGTTTTTCCATCGACTTGAGACCAAAGAATGTGATGGTTAAGAAAATCAAGATTAGTGTAGAAAATTCGAACAAGATAGGTGTACATAGGTTTCTTTATGAAAACGAAAGAATTCTAACCTAAGAGACGAAAATAATTTGTAATTAGAGGGAAATGTTCTTCAAAGAAATCCAAAGGGGTATATTTACCAAAAATGACCGTGCAACGACTGAAATCTTTGTCATGCTTTCGCTATGCTTCAAGAGAAACGAAATCCCCGCCTTCCTCTTCTTCAGGTTGTTGCTCTACGTGTGGTTGCACAAGAAGAGGCGGTGGTAGAGGGTTTTGAACCCTAGGCCGTAGGTATCTTGACAATCCCTCACCTGTGCTAGGGCATTTGGAAGGATTTTTGGTATTGGGAGCCATGGAATTAGGGTTTGGAGAGTTTAAGAGAGAGATAAGAAAAAACGTCACGGGAAGAGTTTGAAATGAAAGGCCGCGAGTTATATTTATAAAAATCGGAGATTCAGTTGATTGATTTGCCCTTTCAGTCGACTGAATTGACCAGTGAAAGAGGGCTTAAGCTACTGCTTAAATTAGTAGACTAAAAAGTCATTTCAGTTGACTGATTTTCTCTTTCAGTCGACTGAAATGCCTATTTAGTTGACTGAATTAACTAGTAGGTGTCTGTAGTGGCAAAGCTTGATTCAATGGACTGAAATGCCAATTCAGTCGACTGAATTGACTCCTCAGTTGACTAAATCACATAGTAATTCAGTTTTTAACAAAATTCTTTAAAGTGTGTGAATGAAATGCAATATACAAGGTGTAAAAGCATCAAGATATATATAAATCATTGATTGAAAAATAGATGTGCATTAATTCACTACATCATGCATCAAACACATCACAAGTTCTCTTTTTATGAAGTTAAACTGGTCTTCTTGAAGAGGTTTTGTAAAGATATCGGCCAATTAATGGTCGGTACCTATGAAATCGATTTCAACATCACCTCTTTGGACATGATCTCTTATGAAATGATGTCTTATCTCAATGTGCTTAGTCCGTGAGTGTTGTATGGGTTCTTGGTTAATTTAATAGCACTAATATTGTCACATTTAATGGGAATGTGATCAAAGTGAAGTCCATAGTCCTCAAGTTGATGTTTCATGTACAACACTTGTGCACAACAACTACTGGCCAGAATGTACTTGGCTTCGGTGGTTGAGAGTGCAACCGATGTTTGTTTCTTACTAAACCAAGATACTAGTGAATGTCCTAGGAAATGGCAAGTTCCACTAGTGTTCTTGCGGTAATCTTTGCCACTAGCAAAGTCCGCATCGGAATAACTAAACATATCAAAAAATGCATACTTAGGAAGCCATAAACCGAGGTTAATTGAGCCACTTTAATATTTAAAAATACGTTTAACGGCTAGCATGTGAGATTCTTTATCACATGATTAAAATCTAGCACACAAGCAAACACTAAACATGATATTGGGTCTACTTGCTGTTAAATAAAGCAAACTACCAATCATACTTCTATACTTCTTTTGATCAACATCTTTACCTTTTTTTATCCTTGTCAATTTTGATAGAAGTGTTCATGGGAGTTGAAAATTCTTTTCCATCTTCCAATCCATACTTTTTGAGAATGTCTTTGATATATTTGGATTGATTGATGAAGGTTCCTTCCTTTGTTTGTTTAATTTGAAGTCCAAGAAAGAATATCAATTCTCCAATCATGCTCATCTCAAGTTCCTCCCCGTATGATCTTAGAAAATTCTTTGCAAAGATTTTCATTAGTGGATCCAAAGATGATATCATCAACATAAATTAGAACTAGAAGCATATCATCATCAATGGTTTTAATGAAAATTGTGGTGTCAAGTTTTCCTATTTTAAAACCATTTCTAAGTAAAAATCCACTAAGTCTTTCATACCAAACTCTAGGAGTTTATTTGAAACCATATAAAGTTTTGCTTGGTTTAAAAACATGATTTGGAAATTCATGACTTTCAAAACTGAGAGGTTGTTCGACATAAACTTCATCTTCTATAAAACCATTTAAAAATGTACTATTGACATCCATTTGAAACAATTTGAAATCTTTATGACATGCTATGTAAGTAACATTCTTATGGCTTCAAGTCTAGCTATCGGAGCATAGGTTTCATCATAATCTATGTCTTCTTGTTGATTATAATCTTGGGCTACAAATCGAGCCTTATTTCCAGTAACAACTCCGGATTCATCCTTTTTGTTTCTAAACACCCATTTAGTTCCAATTACTCCATGGTCATGTGATCTAAGTACTAAGGTCCAAACCTTGTTCTTTTCAAATTGGTTGACTTCTTCTTACATAGCAAAGACCCATGATTCATCATTTTCGGCCTTATTAATGTTTTTAGGTTCAATTTGAGACAAAAATGCAAGATGATCACAAATATTTCTTATGGAAGAGCGAGTTCTTACCCCACGTGAGGGTTCACCTAAGATTTGATCTTTAGGATGATTCCTCACAAATTTCCAAGTCTTAGTGACATCCGGATGAAGAAGAGCATTTTCAACTTCAACTTCTTCTTCCGGTTTCTTGTCTTCAATAACCTCATCTTCTTCCTTTTCTTTGCCTTTGTCTTGTGGATCTTACTTGTCATTTAGATTTAAGTTTTCAACTTGCTCTTGCAAGCTTGTACCTGCATCATCATCATCATCTAAATGTCTTTTTGTGGCAAGATAATTAGTTTCATTAAATACAACATCAATTGATTCTTGAATGGTTAATGTTTTCTTGTTAAAGACTCTATATGCTTTACTTTTCATAGAATAACCAATAAATACAACTTCATCAGATTTAGAATCGAATTTAGAAAGTTTATTTCTATCACTTAATATAAAGCATTTACAACCAAAGACTTTAAAGTAGCCTATATTAGGTTTCTTATCATTCCATAATTTATAAGGGATTTTACCAAGTTTAGATCTTAATAGCACTCTATTCATTACAGAGCATGAAGTGTTAACAGCCTCGGCCCAAAAATATTGAGGTAAAGAATGTTCATTAAGAATGGTTCTAGATATTTCTTCAAGTGTTCTATTCTTTCTTTTAACCACACCATTTTGTTGAGGAGTTCTAAGAGTGGAGAAATTGTAACCAAATCCATTTTCATCATAATAATGTTCAATATCCTTATTGACAAATTCGCTCCTCCTATCACTCTTAACATATGTAATGGTATAGCCTTTCTCATTTTGGACTCTTCTACAATATGTTACAAATGTAACATAAGTCTCATCTTTATATGCAAGGAAGAACACCCATGTATATCTAGAGTAGTTATCAACAATTACAAATGCATCAACAATTACAAATGAATAGTGCTTCCCTCCAAGGCTTGCAATAGCAATAGGTCCAAATAAGTCCATATAAATAAGTTGAAAAGGTCTTGTAGTTGAAATATAAGTTTTTGTTTTGAAGAAAGACTTGGTTTGTTTTCCAAATTGGCATGCACTACAAACTCCATCTTTTGAAAATTTTGCTTTTGGTAAACCTTTTACAAGTTCATGCCTAAAAAGTTTTGAAATCAAATTCATACTAGCATGTCCAAGTCTTCTATGCCATAACCAATGATTTTCATTTAAAACGGAGAAGCAATGTATATTTTGAAATGAGATTTCTTTGAACTCTATAGCATAGATGTTACTAATCCTATATATGACAAATAGAGTCTTATTATCATCTTCAATTATGCACTTATTAGATTTAAAAGTAACTCTATAACCTTTATCACATAATTGATTAATGCTAAGGAGATTATACTTTAAACCATCAACCAATAATACATTTTCAATACAAATAGAGGAATTCTTACCAACCTTGCCAATGCCAATTATCTTACCCTTGGTATTGTCTCCAAAAGTCACAAATTCTCCATCCTTGGGCTTCAAAGAAACGAACTTTGATCTATCACCCGTCATGTGCCTTGGGCATCCACTATTAAGAAACCATTTCTCATTGCTTGATGACTTCAAGCATACTTACACAACAATTTCAAGTAATTTTCTTTGGTACCCATGCTTTCTTGGGTCCACAAGTGTTAGCCATAGGAGGTGAGGTTCTCTTAACTACCCACATCTTCTTGGGGAAACCTTTAGGTTTTCTTCTTATCGAACAAGTGTAGAGATTATGTTCTTCCTTATTACAATAAGTGCATGAGATTTTACGTATGCTAGAAGCTTTAAGCTTAGGAAAGAAATTAATGTAGGATTTTTGACATGTTCTTGATAACCAATTCCGGCCTTGTCAAAGCACCATCTTTGACTAGTTAATATTTTATCCAAGTTATCACTTCCATTGGTAAACTTTGGTCAAGGTATTAGTCAAGTCTTCAATCTTTTCTTTTAATGAAGTATTTTCTTTTTCAAAACTAGATTGAGAGATGGTAGGGGGTGAGTCTAATTTATTCCTCAATTCTAAATTCTCATTTTTTAAAGCATCTAATTCTTCTAGGAGAGATATAATATTTTTTTTCAAATCATTATTTTTGTATGGGAATTTCTTTAATTCAAAAAAAGTATCTTCAAGAACATCTTGCAATTCTTCATTAGTATGAGGTTCTTCTATAGGATAATCAATTGAGTCAGATTCGATTACCTCATCTTCCTTTACCATGAGACAAAAGTTTACAATTTCTTGATCAGAAGAAATCTCCTCTTCTTCTTCATCACTATTAGCTTCATCATCCCAAGTGACGGTGAAAGCTTTTTTCTTGAATTTCCTATTGTCCTTGAAATTGTTGTTGTTGTTGCTTGTCTTGTTGAGTTGAGGACAATACATCTTGATGTGTCTGGGCTTTTTGCATTCAAAGCATACTTGAGGTTCTCTATTAGAAGTCTCTCCTCTATTTGTAACTCTTTTGGAGGAGTCACCCTTGTTGAATCTCCTTCCTTGATTTCTTCTAGAGAAAAATTTCTTGAGCTTTTGAGATATGAAGGCCATGTCTTCATCATCATCATTTTCACATTCTTCATTTGATGGTTCTTCTTCATCATGTGAGGTTTTGAGGGCCAAGCTCTTGGAAGGCTTGCTTTCACTAACTTCATGTGCTTTGAATATGAATTCTTGAGTGACTAGATTTCCATCAAGGTCACTTAGAGTCATTGAGCCAAGTTCCTTTGATTGTAGCACGGCTGTTGTGAATGTATCCCATTCCTTAGGTAAGCTCCTAAGAATTTTTCTCACCAATTCGGAGTTAGTATAAATCTTACCAAGAGAATTCAAAGTATTTATAATAGCATTAAAACGAGTAAATATGTCTCTAGTAGATTCATCCTTTTTTATTTTAAACAATTCATATTCACAAACAAGCATATTGATTTTAGCTTCTTTCACTTGAGAAGTTCCTTCATTGGTGACCTCTAAAGTATCCCATATCTCTTTGGCGCTAGTGCACCTAGAGATTTTGCTAAATTCATCATTAGTTAAAGCACAATATAATAAGCCAATGGCTTTAGAATTAAGTTCAAGAGACTTGTGATCAACACTAGTGTATTCTTGTGGAACTTTAGGAAGTGTAACTCCATCTACCACTTTAGTAGGGATCAAAGGACCCTTAGAAGTGATATTCCATAGCTCATAGCTAGTGGGTTGAATAAAGATTTGTATTCTAATTTTTCAGAAATTATAAAGAGAAGCATCTCCATTGAAAAGAGGTGGTCTATTGGACGATTGTCCTTTGATGAATCCGTTATCACTATAGTTGGCCATATCGTTCATCGCAAGACAAATATATCAAATGTAAGAGGTTAGGCTCTGACACCAATTGTTGTCCCAAGTATACAACTCTAGAGGGGGGTGAATAGGTTTTATAGCCAATTAAAAAAGTGATTACAAACTAAAATTCAAATTATTGCAAATAAGATATATTTCAATAATAAGCAATAAAGAGAATGAGAGATAGAGAATGCAAACACAAGATTTAACGAGGTTCGGCCTTCTCGCCTACGTCCTAACCTCAAGAGCTCGCTTGAGGATTCCCCAATCCATTATCACTCTTTTTCAAGGTGGAGCAGCAAACCTTTACAACTCAAGTGTCTTCAACCAACACTTACTCAACAACACTTCTTCAAGTGCTAAGAATAAGGTTATCACCAACCCTTGATTACAAGATTGTAGAGATGAGATTGTGTACAAGGAAAACTCTCTTCAAGAGTGAATAACACAGAAGTTAATAGCTCAGTTCTCTTCTAATTGATTGCTCAATGAATGCTCGTTTTTGAATTTAGGGCTACAAGATTGATTACAATGAATGCTCTTGTATTGGTAGTCATAAATGCATTTGAATCGTTGTTTATATAGGCAATATGAAAAACATAACCATTTGGTGCAATAAATGTCAGGAAAGAGCTGTTTGGTGGCATTGAATGCCCCAACAACCTTTCAAAAACTAGCCGTTCGAGATCTGATTTTGCAGAATCAGTTGACTGAATAGTCAATTCAGTCAACTGATTTGCCAATTCAGTCGACTGAATTGAGGATTTAGTCGACTGATTCAGACATAATCAGTTCACGTCAAGCCCAATGCTCTCTGGTATATTCAGTTGATTGAAAGGAGTTATGAGTCGACTGAATATACTTTTGAGTCGACTGAAAGTGCTTTTAAGTCGACTGAATGGGCAGTGAAAACCATAAAGTGATTTTCCAAAAAGTTTGGTTCAATTAAGTTTAATAAAATCAACTTGGACCTTACTTAATTGATGAAATAAGTTTAACCAAGGATCCTAAGGTCCATCTAGGTTAATGGAGCAATTATATGAGCAATTAAGTACATCAAAAACCTAGAACCTTACTCATAGATATTTAAGTACCTTCATTGACGATGCTAGCTTGGTCTTGAGTGTTTGTAGGTCTTTTGCATACTTTCTATGCTCATATGGTGCTATGCTTGATTGTCTCTAATGTGCCATGTCATGGATATGTCTTGAGAGAGTCAATCTTGCTTATGCTTGATGTATTTTGTACTTGAGTACCTGGCTTTGATCATTGTCTTGACATATTAAACCATTAGTATTAACATCGATTCTTTGTTATCATCAAAATCTCGGATATGCCCTTGGTTATATAATCCTAGGGCCAACACACATCACCCACAAATGGCCTATTATCCATTATCTATAACACAAAAATATACAAAGTGATTAAAGACAAACATGTTCTAACTTCCGCAACTTATCTTAAAAATTTTACAAACGGTTTCCATGCCACTTCATCAAGTTTTAATCTTCTTATATTGTACGATCAAGATAATGTGGATAATTGTTTAAACTTCTACATTTATCTTGAAAATTTTACCAAAGGAACTGCATTTATTTGACATATCTATCCATGCCAACTCGTCAAGTATGTGCAATCAAGATGACATAAATACTTTGTTCCAACTTGTGTAATTTATCTTGAAAAAATTTGATAATTAAAGTGCACCTATTTTGCATATCTATCCATGCAATATTTTGTTCCAACTTCTGGAAATTATCTTGAAAATTTTACAAACGGAATCCATACCACATCATCAAGTTTTATCTTCTTAAGTTGTGCTATCAAGATAACATGAATAATTGTTTAAACTTCTGGTTATTATCTTGAAAATTTTACCAAGAGAGTTGCATTATTTGGCAAATCTTCCGGAATCACTTGTAAATCAACCTACGTAATATTGCTCAACCACTAGCATCAACTGCAGGCGAACAAAAAAAAAAAAAAAAAAAAAAATGAAAGAGTTTTTTAGTATAAACGAACCTTGATTATGGCGATCATTGCGATTCTAATATCGGAAGGCTTAAACCTTTTGAAGATGAAGCAAAACCCCAAACGCAAACTCTCACAATGCTAGACACAATCGACGTCAAACGATGATATCCCCATATCAGAAAAGGAAACCCAAAAGAAATCAGTTACTGATTTGGGGGAGATGTAAGTCCTAGAGAAAAAAGGGGGCCAAAAATCATTAAGATAGCATCCCACATTTCCTATGATTCCTTATATTTAGGGATTCCATGAATGGAATATCTTCAGCAAATTAAAAAAGCACTAACATCAGTTACATAATGTTAGTCGTCCCCCTAATGTCGTCCTCTAAGGTTGTCCCATCTAGCATTATTGATTAATTAATGAAAGTTAATTTTTTTTCTAATTACATTAAAAGTGATAAAAGTAGAAATTCAGTTAAATATGCAATGTTTTTATTAAACATATTAATGTCAAAGAAGGGTATTTTAGTCGGATCACTCTTTTCTTTTAACGTCAATAAGTAAAAAATTAACTAGTTGGAGTTAATAGATATGATTCTTTTTTATTTGGATTAAATGGATAGGAAAAATATTTAATGGAGTTTTTGGATATGAATTTATTTTTGAGGGAGTTTTTGGATATTTCCCCTATTATTAATTATGACAGAAAATACAAATTGAAAATAAAGAAAAAAAAAAATCAAAATCTCTAGTCTTGACGACTTATAAATGTCACATTCTGGCTCATAAAGAGATTTAAAGTCTAAGCCTATGTGAAGGTAAACTACACATATCCTATAAAGATTCACATTCAATTAAGTAGAAGCAATAGACTACCAATTGAATCCCAGATGTTGTAGACCAATGTTGGCACATTTGCCAGCAATTGAATTACCTTTTCGAAAAATATGGAAACACTAAAAACTCATATTATGCGAAAATTATCTACAATATATATTCAGGCAATTCAGCCGTCTAGTGTTAACATGCCAAGGCAGAACAAATGGACAATGAAGAAGGAATAATCAGTTTCCGACCAAATTTTCTGCCAACTCCAAATCCATGTTTGTTTAAAACCATTAATCGCCACTAAAAGCTCAGCATAAAGTGTAGATTCAAATCCAATATTAACATAAAACAAACCTTTAACAAAGCCTCTGCAGTTTCTAAAACACCACTTGCAATCGTTGGACCAAGGTTTCCTTTAGCTAAACCATCTGTGTTTAGCTTGATCAAGAAGGAGGTCGAGGAACCAACATACCAGAATGATTGATGGTGCCTTTCTTGGAATACCAGTTACACCAAAAGACTTGAGAGGAATGAGATCTGAAACTAAATTTAACATGTTACTATTGTAAATATATTTGATTTAAAATTAATTTTAATTTTATTTATTGGTTTTCATTTATGTTTTTAAGTTACTTTTCTATATTCTATTTGGTCACTTCTAACAATATTTCCAACAGTTACCACCATTGATCTTACCAATATCGAACAACCGAGACTTGATATGAAATCATATTCGAGGAAATGAAATTTTCTTGTCTTCAAATCTCAATGAAGAACTAGCAAACCATATTGAAGAAATAACTAACATACATGCTGTCAACCAAAGATGACAAGTTTGCGAGCTTGAAAAGTGAACAGAAGAGAGATACTTCCAAAATCAGTGAGCGATCCATTACAAAAAGAAATATGCAACTGAAAATTAGAAGCAATCCAAAGCAAAAGTCGCCTAGCAAAATCACAGTGAATAAACAAATGAACTGCTTTTTCATATAAGCACGGGGAAAAGCTCAAAATTTTGACTCAAAAAATGTATAATTCTATGAATTGGGGACTGGCCGGGGAAGTTGATCATTTGGCTAAAAGTGCAACTAATACGGATTTGCATTATAGAGGTCATTTTTATCCGCCCTATATAGATTAGATGGGTTTTGTTTTGGAGGAAGGTTGTATAGGGGTAGGTGCTTGTTGTTTAAGGGCTGTAAAAGGTTGATTGTATAGGGTGGTGATATGGTAGCTGCTTTTGTTTGTCTACCACTGGGGTTTTCGTTTTGTTTTTAAGTCCTCTGTTATTCCTTTTTCTCTATTATTCATTTAACAAAATCTGTTTCTTATAAAAAATAAATAAATAAATAACATAAGAAATAGGAATAAAAATAAGAGTTCATAAAAGGAAATAATAACTCATAAAGTGTATTACACCTTCCTCATCAACGGATAGCCAAAAGGAATCTCAGGGTTGATACTCATTACCTTCTTCTCTAGTATTGCCTAGGAATGTCATGATAAGATGTTGTTGAAGATCCCGTAATTGTTATCATCTTGTTGTTGGCTTGTTGCTCTGTATGGGGCACTGGTGGAAAATTGTGAGCATGGAAATAATTAAATTCTATAATTAGGAGCTTCAACCAATGGTGGATAGAGTGAGGCTGCTCGATGTATGATGATGAATAAGGTGGCGGTGGTGGTTGTGGGTAATAATCCTAGGGTGGAGTTGGGTAGTATGGCAGCTCAGAAGATGAGTCTCCAAGTCGGAAGTCACCACAATTACACACTATACTATGCGAGGTAGACTCTTTTATTGATTTATGTTGTGTGCGCCGGTTCCTCCTTGATCTATTTCCATCTCAACTTCACCGTATGTCTAGGCCTCAGAGGCAATCCTAATGATTGGTGTCTATATCAAACATAGGGATAAAAACGACTCAAAAACTGTTCACTGTGAACAGCGGCGAGTGGAGCAACACACTAACTACCAATAGCTTCTAGCTCCTCCCCCTTGAACAAAATAACTTTCCCCATCTACCCTAAGGTCCCATCACTCTCACCAAGTGGAGTCAAGTCAACTCTGCCACTCTCACTTACCACTAGACTTGAACTGCCAGACGGTGGTTGTTCTTCTTTAGATGTTGGGTTAGGCTCATCATCATCAGAAAAATTCTAACCATTGGCTATCGTCACAAACATCCAATAAAGGGGCTTCCTTCTATTGACAAGTTTTGATTTCAAATCCTTCAGATTTATGCTTTCATCTTGTATATCTATGGTGGAAGATGGAGAAAAAGAAGGAAAAAAAAAAAGTGAAAAGCAGGAAAATTAACTTAAAAGCCTATAATAGTTTCCATGGGTGGTCTTATGCTCCACTCCCTACGAGGTTTTATTTCTCATTGGTAGAGATGTTTCCTGTTTACCTCCCCTCAGGTTTCAACCTTGAATTTTTGTTTTTGTGAGCTAGATTGTGATGTCTATAAGTCACCAAACCTAGACTTTCTTTTTCCTTATCTTTTTTCTCTTGTATTCATCTTATTTCTTTCATTAATAATATCCGAGTTATGAGCAAATGATTGGGAGTGCTTAGGGTGCCAAGTGCCAACCTAGTTAGGACTCTAAGTTGCTCTTTAATGCTTATAACTCTTTATTAAAAGAAAAAAAGGTAAAAAAAAAACACACTCAAAAGCCTTTTTACATGTTTAACAGTTAGTAACAGACTGTAATGGCCGTCTTGTGATTCCCTGTACACTCCTTGTAATGGGCAGGACTTGTGTAACAGCCACTTCAAAACCCTTTATGTAATGGTCTTTTGTTTTGTAATAAGATTGACTTCTGAATATCTCTTAACTTTGAGCTCTCTTGACAAAGTCATTATTTTGACTTGATTTCAGCTTAAGGAAACAACTTACAGACACTGTTGGAATTTTGGAAGGATAGAAATCTTCAAATATTTTGGGTTCACTGCTTGACACAAATGTCTAAGGTTTTTAATTGGCATATTTGTAAACCTTCTTGAATTTAACTGATTCTAAGCTAATATGTTTGTATGGAAAGGACAAAGGATGCTCAAATTCCAACTACATACTTGATAAATGTACTTTCCACCACTTAAAGGAAATTCTATCTGGATTTTCAAAATAGAAACTAGCCATATTTCTTTATAAATTCGGATTGAAAAAAAGTGTACTCCTAGTATTAGAAATTTTCTGTTGGATATCTTCAATGTTCTCTGTTATTGATTACATGTACCCATGGATGGTATAGTAAATTGTTCCTGTATCAGTTTTAGCATCAGGGTTCTCATGCATTGTATGCAAATTTCCTGGTACATGCTCAATAAAAACAATCACAGCCACACAATGTAGATGATCACTAATATGAAGATTGTTTCTTTTCCGCTGCATATTGTCACATCTTTGTTTAATTCTAATTCAAAAGATTATTTGGTTGTGTAGGGGTTTTTGATGAGTACATGAATTTGGTATTGGATGATGCTGAAGAAGTCAATGTAAAGAAAAAGAGTATTAAGCCATTGGGTGAGTTTTCCATACTAGTTTTCTTCCTTTGTTCTATCTCCTACAGTTTTCTAGGTTATATCTGGCATCTGTGTAGGGAGGATACTGCTAAAGGGGAAAATATCACTCTGATGATGAACACGTATGTGAATTCTCTCTCTTTCTCTCTCCCATGCACACACACACACATACTTACACATACGCACAGAGGTGTATGTATGCATGCCAGACAGACGCACCAATTTCTTCTTCATTTTCCTTTTTCCTGATATCCAGAGGAAACTGATGACTGTGTCATAATTGTATGTGAAATGACATTGTCTTAATAGTCAAGGAAGCTAGGTGGAGCAGCAAACCTTTACAACTCCAAGTGTTCTTCACCAACACTTGTTCAAGACACACTCTTCAAGTGCTTACAAATGGGGTTCTTCTCAACCCTTGAATACAAGAAGATTTGGGTATATTTTTGTGCTCAAGAAACTCTCTCAAAAGAGTGGATACACAGAAATTAAAAGCTCACTCAACTATTGATTGTATCTCAATAAATGCTCACAAGTGAAATTAGGGCTTGTAAATGAATGATTTTGGTTGAAGTTCAATGAATGCCCATAAATGAGTTTAACTCATGTATATATAGCCCAAGGGGTCCAAGTGACCGTTCTGTAGTAATAAATGCCAGGAAAGATGGTTTGGTGGGCATTTAATGCTTAAAAGACCGTTTGAAAAACTAGCCGTTATTGGTCAGTCTCGAGGGATTCAGACGTCTGAAATCGATTTAAGACGTCTGATTCTGTTTAAGACGTCTTAATCAGGCGTCTTAAAAAACCAGAGGACTAATTTCTATAGAGGTTTTTCAAGGTCACTATTCACGAGGATTCAGACGTCTTAAACATGTTTCAGACATCTTAAACCTCTTTAAGACGTCTTATTCTCACGTCTTAAAAAAACTAGAGAGGATGTAATTTAAGGTCTGTCCATTTCAGACGTCTTAAACCATTTTTAGACGTCTTAAAGTGCATTTCAGACGTCTTAAAAAAATCAGAGAAGATGTATTTTAGGACTTTATACCTCAAACGTCTTAAGCCTATTTCAGACGTCTTAACCTGATTCAGACGTCTTAAACAAATTTTTCAGACGTCTTAATCAGTTTTCAGATGTCTCAAATATTTTTAAGACGTCTTAAAGCTCTACAGAAAATAAAGAATTTAAAGAGCTTGAGACCTGATTTTTTAGGGGTCATTCCAACGAGTCAAGAGACTCTAAACATGATCAAATAGGTTCTATTTAGTTATTACCAAGTTAATGCATGAACCTAAAGCCCTTAAATCACAAATGAACATTACTTGGGATCAATCTTACATTGAATCCTATTTGTATACACTTGATCTTCGTTTGGCTTTGATATGGTCAATTCTTTTTGATGTCCATCATGTGTCATGCCTTTGTTTGAGTTAGATGATTTACTGTAGCTCGGATTTTAACCTGTTTTAAGCTTAATTTAAAAACATTAGTACTTAAGACCTTCTTATGCATTGTTATCATCAAAATCAATGGTATTGAAACCATTTGGGCTAACAACCTCCCCTTTCTCCTTTGAGCTTCTCTCTCTCTCTCTCTCCCTCTTTTTCTCTTTCTCTCGACTGAAAAAAATGGATAAGAATGTGGAAAATTGTGGGTTAGGGTTATTTATAGAAAGAAAGGCAAAAGAGTCATTTTACCCTATAAAATATCTCATTCCAGGACATTTTCGAGTGGTTTAGTCGATTACATTAAGTGTGTGGTCGACTAAACATATTAGAATACAATTATGCTATGTGTAGTCGACTACATGCAACTTGTAGTCAACTACATCCACTTTTAGTTGACTAAATTTTCCAAAACTTGAGAAAATAGAGTTTCCTTCAATTCTAATAAGCTATTATAACTTCCAAAATACTCAGTACCAAGGCATAAAAGCTCATTAAATCATTCCTTAGCCACAATATAACTCCAACAATTTTATACATCAAGTGTTGGATCCTCACAACAACATTCTAGATCATCACACCTACTTCCCCCCAAACCCACACACATCCTCCCAAAATTGAATTCTCTGACCCTTATTGGTAGGAAGTTTAAGATGATTACAAAACCTATGAGTTCAATGAGAGAGAAACTTTTAAGGATAATGAAAATTCTCGTTGAACATTACCTTAAAATCCGCACTCATTAGATTTAATTATGCTCTCGCTTTTTAATAATGGAATGCCATAAAGGATTTTGCTCAATAGGAATCTTCATAATCATTTACTAAAGTTAGGAATAACATTAGCTAATGTAAGACTATCTTTTGTGCCTAAGACATGATCCAACATCCCAACTAACTACATGGTCCTTCTTCCTTTCATCTTCCATTCCTAAAGAAAATTCCCCTATATTTTTTCAATCCTTAATAAAGGAATTGGGTGGAGAAGGAGATCTTCATTTTTTTTTTTATAATTATTTTAAAAGGAGAAGGAGATCCTTAATTAGTAGTTAATGCTATATGTGGGACTTATTGACGTCACAAGCATCACCAACTTCATCAAGGAAATATGATAGTTATTAAATTAGCTTGATAAGATAGCTTTTTTGGCCTGTATAGAGGCAAACTTATCATGTAGTTGATTGTGCTGCTAATTTTGGTTCCAACTTAGTGAATATAGTAATTTGGAAAAATAATTTGTAGTAAATTGCACTTTAGGATTCAAAGTTTGAGTCAAGTTTCACTTTAGGCTCCAAGTTTAAATTACGTCAATTCAATACCCGAATTATTAGTTGAGTTGCAATTTGGAGTCTATCATCAGAATTTTTTGTGTTTTCCTTACTTTGCATTTTTTATAGGTTTGAAAACCTTATTTTACCCCTATCAACATCTAATAAACCTTTATGCTATGTTTGGATGAGGATTTTGTAGGTGGAATTTGCTTTTGAGATGGAATTTGTAAAATTTTTATAAGGATGAGATGAACAAAATCCTTATAAAAATTTTACAAATTCCATCTCAAAAGCAAATTTCACCTACAAATTCCTTATCCAAACATACCATTATATTTTGATTAGATCTAAATCACTTTTATCTTCTTTCTCTTTCGGTATTACCCCTATCAACATCTAATAAACTTTTATATTTTGATCAAATTTGAATCACTCTTATCTTATTTCTCTCTCTATATTATCTCTGTCAACATCGAATAAACCTTTATATTTTTCATTTACAAAACCATAAATCTAACAGTAGAGTGATTTAGATATGATTAAAATATAAAAGTTTATTAGATGAAATTTGGGGTAAAATGGGGATTTCAAACTCATAAAAAAGCTAAAGTAGGTATAATATAGAAAATCCGGATGACAATAGGCCCAAATTGCAATTCAACTAATAATTCAAGTATTGAATTATTGCAATTTAAAATTTGGACCTTAAAGTGAAAGTTAACATAAACTTTTGATCCTATAGTGCAATTTATCAAGATAATTTTTCTAAGCAACTGTGAGAAGTTATCTTAGAAGATTTTAGGGAATTGTAATGACTCAAGTATGAATTTTTAATTGTATTTTCTTTTAAAAAAAGAAAGAAAAAAACAAGACATATACCTATTACCTATTATAATTAAGAGTTGTGCTGATGTCACAGCTTTGTTGATGCGGGATCTTAAAATGCCTTCCCTCTAAAACCCTCTCTTCTCCTTAACTATGGGCCCACCAACGTCTATGACCCTCCCTTTTTGTTGATGTCTTTCATTTTAAAATTTAAAAAGCCACCTTCACCTAATTTGAAATAAAAAAAAAAATTTAAAAATAGGGGAGTAGACCATTGATTGATTGATTAAAGAGGTGGGAGATGGAAAGAGAAATAGGACGGGGATGGGGAAGGGAGTATCAGATTTCAAACCTCCCTCTTCCCTTTTCTCTCCCACATTTCATTCTCCTCTCACCTTCAATTTTTTTTTTTTCCTGATGATTGGTTGCTTCTTTGACCATATCTCTCTCCTTATAGTCCTTCTCCTTTCTTCTCTCTCACTGGGAAATACCTCGTCGGAGCTCTCTTTCTCATAACCGTTCAATCTTCCTGTTGGTAAGTCTTCCCAACTCTCTATCTCCCCCTATATTTTTCTCACTATTCTCTTCTTCTTTTCTTTTTGGGTGGGATTTCTCACTCTTCTCTTTACTCTCTTTCTCTCAAATTTTGCCTTCTATTTTTTGGATTTTAATTAATCGACTTCCATTCTATTCTAATCTGAGTTTCCGTTTTTGATTTCGTTTAGCAAGTTTTTATTCCGTTTTTAATTTTAGCCATTTTCTTTAACTATTTTAGTTTGCTTATTTTCACTCTCTTTTGTATAACAAGGTTTTCTTATTTTTAGCCCCTTCGAGTTGTTGTGTTGTAGAGCTTTCTGATATATTGATTTGGATTTTCTTCTTCTTATTATTATTGTTATTATTATTATTTTGGATAGTTTAATTTGTTGCAAATGCCAAGAAACATGGTGTAGGTTGAAGTGGGCATATATATATATGTTTCCCTTTTTTTTTTCTTTTTTTTTTTTGGGTGCTCTAAAGAAGTTGAGTATAGGTAATAACCTTTAACTATTTGAGGTAACTAATAAGAAGATGAACACACACTATTTTATAAGTAAGGACGCAGAGAGTTAAACCCTACATAAAAACACGTTATCCTAAATTCTGAATAACTAAACTACTGTTGTCTTAATATTATTTGCGATTCTCGCGCATTGCGCAGGTTTCTACTAGTTCCGTAATATTTGATTATTTTCTACACAAAAAAAGGGGGGAAAAAAAAACTCGTGACATGGCGTGGGAGTATCTGCAAATTATTAAAGTTAATGATTTGTATATCACTATATCTATCGTCGCTATGTGCAAAAATTCTTCATCGGTGTAAGGGGGGTCTTATTAGGGTTTTACCAATCTTCATTTCTATCAATCATCGTATACCCCCCCAATTCACATGGCCGGTGCTGGAACATACCCTTACCACCAGCAATGGCCACCAGCCCCTGCTCCTCCTCCTGCTCCTGCCGCCGCCGCCGCTCCTCCTCCGCCTCATCATCATCCTCACGCCCCTCCTATTCTCGTCGATAACCCTAACCGTCCTACCACCGACGAGGTACATTCTCTCTCTGTCTCCCTAAGATTTTCTCTCTTATTTTCTGTTTGGTTGCCGAGAAAACATGAGAAAATAAAAGAATTTATGAGTTTCAATCTCACATTTTTTTTTTGGCTCAGTTGAGTTTCTTATTTTCTGGAAGCTGAAACAGCATAGAACATAAAGTTTCAATAGTATTTTTTTTTTCTTTCCCCCCTTAGCTTTCTCAGCTACCAAACGCAGCGTCGATTTAATGACTTTTTTGTCCTAGAAAGCAGAAAATTAACATGATTGTTGGGTGTTCAGGTTCGGACTATATTCATTACGGGTCTTCCTGAGGACGTGAAAGAGAGAGAATTACAAAACTTGCTGAGATGGTTGCCAGGATACGAGGCGTCTCAAGTGAACTTCAAAGGAGAACACCCCATGGGATTTGCTCTCTTCTCGACGCCCCAATTCGCAATTGCAGCCAAAGATGCCCTTCAGGTCGTCCACTTAATGACCCTCTTTTTGTTTATTGATTTTCATTTTCTAAATAAAATTTTTGTATTATAATGAGATTTTATTTTATTTATTTTGTGTACGGGGTTTTAGGACATGGTCTTCGATTCAGAGTCAAAGTCAGTCTTGCACACAGAGATGGCAAAGAAAAATCTTTTTGTCAAGAGAGGTCAGTTTTCACTTAGTTCGCGCTTCTTTCCTTAAATTATTTAGGGAATTATAATATAGTTTGCCTGGGAAAGAAATTAAGTTAAAAATTTGAATCTCATCAGTATACACTGGTTATATGGAACCTTCGATTTTTTTGAAAAAATAAAAATGAATCCACTGAACTGGGCATCTGAGCCTGATAGCTTCTTTTGAAACTAATTCTAAATGAAGCCTAATAGCTACTTTTGAGACCAATGCTATATGAATGTAATTACCCCGAATAGGGGAAAACGAAATTTATTACTATCCGATTGTAGAGTTTCTATTGGGGAGTGCTTTCTCTATGCTTTGTCCAATTTTTAATTTTTTTAACTGTTTGATCTTATTTATGATGAGTGCATGAGTTGAGTTGTAGACAATTCATATGTACACACACACACACACACATGCACACAAAGAAACTTCATTCCCAAAGATATTGTTCTTCCTCATGGTTGCAACAAAGAATGAGGAGGTTTTATCCAAATGCATTGACATTTTGGTAATGAGAGAGGCAATTTGCTCTGGGACTCGAGTCAAAAGTGTGTTTAAAGTAATCCATGCTGGAAAAATCAGCCTTTGTTTTTGTGATGACGAAGGTGGTGTTAGGTTCTGTTGTGAGTTTTCCTATTGATAAAAACAGGAATTGAGCTAGTTGTTTATATTTTGTTTCCAGTTCTTTGTAAAAAGAAGACATACGGTAATGATAGTTGTGTGTATTGTAGAATAGAAAAACATGTCTAGTAACCAAAAAAAAAAAAATTTGCTTGGATTTAGGAAAAAAATATGAGTCACTTAATGTAGAAGGAATGTGTACCAATGTTGAATCATTAACCATATAAAATTTGAAAATGTGTGGAGAATATACAAACGTATATATATATAGGGTTAGGATCCGTGGACACAAGATTTGACACAAATTTTGACACAAGTTTTTATAACTCCATCTGTGAAACATATTTTGAGAAACCCACCGTTGGAGTAGATAGTCTCCCTATGTAGTCCATGCATGCCAAAAATAAAGTTAATCCGAGATTAAGAACCGCTTTTGGATAGGGTTCGCTTCCTCTCTAAAGAAAGGTGTGTGGCTGCTGCTATTGTATGGGTTGAATTTATATTGATCAAGTGGTAATCCACCACACCAATAGATAGTAAGTATATTCCTCTCTAAAGAAAGGTGTGTGGCTGCTGCTATTGTATGGTTTGAATTTATATTGATCAGGTGGTAATCCACCACACCAATAGATAGTAAGTATGAGTAAGGGAGAAATTAATCTGATATCGTTTGCCATCTGATCCAAAAACTTGTATTTCTTATCAACAAAAATCTCACATTTATGGAAGAAGCGGTTTTTTATTTCGAATTAACTTGATTTTTGGCATGCATGGTCTACATAGGGAGACTATCTAATCCAACGGTGGGTTTCTCAAAATATGCTTCACAGATGGAGTTATAAAAACTTGTGTCAAAATTTGTGTCAAATTTTATGTCTACGGAGCCTGACCCATATATATATATATACACATATATACAATACATATGTATATGTACATATACATATGTATATATGAATATGTATATGTACATATATATCTATATATGTATATATACATATACATATATGTATGGGGAGGGATCTATTTACACCCGGTGTAAAACTTTTTACTCTTACATCCCTTAATATCTTTTTGTGGGAATAATATTTCACCAATCCAACCGTTGGATTAGGTACTTTATTCATGTATGTCATGCATGCCAAATTTCAAATAAATTGGATATCGGGAAACATTTGATCTGTAAATTTACATTTCTTTTTATAAATAAAATTATAATTTGGGGCACTTTATGAATGACATACTTCTCGATATCCAATTTATTTGAAATTTGGCATGCATGACGTGCATGAATAGAGTATCTAATCTAACAGTTGGATTGGTGAAATATTAATCTCACAAAAAGATATTAAGGAGTGTAAGAGTAAAAAGTTTTACACCGGGTGTGAATGAACCCCTCCCCTATATGTATATATGTACATATTTATGTATATAGCTTTTATCATGTGTGGGATATCTCATACGATCACAGCCGTCCATGAGCGACACGCGTGTGCGCTTGTGAATGCGTGCGTGTTGTCTACGGATGGGCGTGATCGAACGGGATAGTCCGGGATATCCCGCACTTGAACAGCCCTCTATATGTATATCTATATGGTTATGTTCTCATCAGCACGTGTTGATAAAAGTTATATCAGCACCATGCATTGGGGGTTGTACCCCTTGCATTGGTCCAATGTACCTCATATCCCACTAATGCATAAGGTAAAACTCTCAATGCAGGTTTTGATGTAAGTTATATTAGCACGTGCTTACCTGGTCATCATCCTATATATATATATATATATATATATATATAGATATATATATATATATGGGATAGGATCCAGGGATACAATTTTTGACTCAAAAATTAAGCCCTTGGATTTAGAGAGATCCAAGGGTGGAGATTACTCCTGATGTGGCTGTTACTTAAGTGATAGATGATGTGTTGCTTACGTGGCACACTTATTTTAAAAAATAAAAAATGAAAACATGCAAAAATCAGAAATCAAGACTCTCTCATTTCAATTTGCCCTTTTCTCTTCTTCTCTAAAAAAGGCAAAACCCTAAGTCTCTAACTTGGGTTCACTAGACGGCAGTGGTTGGTCGGTGGTGACGTGACGACTTTGACGGCACTGTGAGGATCTACACTCTCTCAGTGATTTCCTCTCACCAAACCATAGCTTTGGGTTTAAATATACCCAAGAGGTGAGACAATGGCGAAGACAGTGTAACGACGCTCGGCAAATAGTGGCGACTGGACAACAATTATAGACCAGGTGGGATTTCGACGGGAATTATTGAAAGGCAGGCAGGAAAAGAGTCGGAGTAGAGCATCCACATGGTAAAAGCTATAGATATGCTCTAACTAGAGCCATATCTCACCATAGAGAAAATCAAAGTCAAGGTTTTCCAGCGACAATCAAAGGGATATCGTGCAATGAAAGGCGATTGTATTGCAATCATGTTCTATCTTCCTTAGTTTACCAAAAAAAAAAAAAAAAAATGTTCTATCTTCCTTTTTTTTTTCCCTTCTTTTTTTAAATCCCAATTCCAATTTGTAGGAATAGGAATTGTGTTGCTTTGGGAGCAAAAAAATTTAATCCTATTTTATTTTCCGTTAGTTCATGAAGATATGACTTTAAAGGTGCCTATGGTTTACCATGATAATGGTTTTGAAACATCAGGGAATTACCCATTTCGAGTGTATTTGAACTGAAAAATCGGTACCTATCCCTATGGCATAGTGTTGATGATATGTGACGTTTAGGAAGGATTTTATCCTGAATGAGTTCAAGGCAGGCATACTTCTGTAGGGTACTTGTTACATGTACTCTTTGAGGACTCACCTAAGTGTGAGCTGTAGTGAGGCTGCAACTGTGGGAATAGGGCTACTTTCTAGTAACTCGTGAAAATCAAGATTTAGCACATTATCATTGGTTGTGCTAACCTACGCCAAGTTATAGATCAATATCGTGTGAGTGACATGTTGAATTATGGTAAAAGCGGTCTAGTTCAAGTCCAAGTTCACTATGATTCCTTTAGAAGGAGACTGTTAACACTAAGTGTAGGTTTAAGTCCGGAAGACACCTATATCCATTGCATGGTATAAAATTGCCCAATTATATTTTTTATATTATATGCTTGTTTTTATTGATTTTAAGAAGTTTCGAAATTTGTGGGGGATTGTTGGAAATTTTAATTTTCAAAAATCTTATTTTTAAAAACCAGGAAGTGTATTCTTTTGTTTAAACCAATAAGCATCTTTTAGAGTTGTGTTTGTTCTGAAAGGGTTTTAAGAGCCGTATATATTAGGACCTTTATTCCACTTTCATCATGACATAACGTTAACTTTTTCTCTCACTTTCTCCTCCTCTTCTACAATTCTATGATTTTCCATATTATAAATATTGGGCAATTGATCTATGACTGGCACCCCATCTGCGAACGTGCATCGTGGATTAGGCATCCTATGAGGAATGTGGGTTGTATCTTGGAGTCGTGTGTGACTATTAGAACCTGCACATGGAGAGGCGTATACGACTTTAGGACAGTGAATGTTGTGACTCTCAGGCTATGTTTTCTCTCTACATATTTTATTTAATTACTTTACGTTAATTCCATTAATCTATTCATACGTTGCATAAATTTTGATAGATTAATAGAACTAACATAAAGTAATTAAATAAAATATGTAGAGAGAAAACATAGCCTGTGATAATCTGAGAAGCATGGCATCCGCTATCCTAAAGTTGTATACGCCTCCCAATGTGTGAGTTCTGGCTGTCACACATGAGTTCAAGATACAACCCAAATTCCTCATAGGATGCCTAATCCACAATGCATGTTTGCAGCAGACAGGGTGCCAAACATAGATCCAATTGACCAAAAATAATAATATGGAAAATAATGGAATGGTAGAAGAAGAGGAGAAAGTGGGAGAAAAACTTAACGTTCCATCATACTGAAAGTGGGATAGAAGTCTTGAATATATGAGGCTCTTAAAACCTTGTCAGAATAGACACAATTGTTAAAGATGTGTATTGGTTTAAATAAAAGAGTACACCTCACGGTTTTGTAAAAAATAGGAGTTTTGAAATTTAAAATTTTCAATAATCGCCCACAAATTCAAAACTTCCTAAAAACAAGTATAAAATATAAAAAATATAATCGGGTAATTTTATACCATGCAATGGAGTAAGTGTCTTCTAGACTTGAACCTTCACTTTGTGTTATCTATCTCCTTCTGAAGGAATCATAGTGAATTAGGTTTTGAACTAGACTCTTTTTACCCGAATTCAATATGTCACACACATAGTATTGATCTATTCTCCCAGACGCGGCATCACAAAAGCTCTCACGTAGGTGAGTCCTCCAAGAGAACATGACAAGTACCCTGCGGAAGTATATCCATCTTGAACTCATTTCGGATAAAATCCTTCCTAAACATCACATATTATCAGCACTTTGCCATAAGAATGGGTAGAAGAGTTTTTATGCATGTGTCTCCTCATTAAGAGTGCTGGAATTATGAGTCATCCAGTATGGATTGTTTCTACCACATTGAACCTCCTTAATGGATCTTCTTCAATCACAAAGGTTCGGTTACCTCCCTAGGTGACTCCCTGTGGGCTTAACCCCATCCCCCTTAAACAAATCTAGGACTGCATTTCCTAGATATATAATTTTTAGTTTACTGATCAGTAATAATCTCTTTAGATTTCACATAATTCAAATAACATTTTAATTTATTAAGCTTCTCATTGATTTATATCTCACTTGTACATGCTTAATCATTTTCTCATTAAAATGGCATATCAATCCTATCACACCTCTATTATTACAACATATAAAGTAAAACATGTTAAAATGAATAACTAAGGTTTAGTTTTAATATTAAAACATGTTAAATAAATAACTAAGGTTTTGTTTTAATAACATATAAAGTAAAACATGTTAAAATGAATAACTTGAGTCTAATACCATTAATAGTTTCCTTACTTTCATATATGCTCAAAACATATGACTTTAAAAACATCAACATGTAAAGTAGTTCATGAATTTAATTTTTACAAATATTATATACAATTTTAATATAAACATTGCAATGTAAGCCCCCATAATTAAAACATATTAATTAAATATTCCACATCCCCTAAGCATGCTGCTATAAATATACTCAAATTTTTTTCTTATTAAACTCTTTATATACTATTATATTGCCCAAGGATCTATTTCAGTGGGTTACATATGCCATATATTTATTATTATTATTATTATTTTTTGTGAAGATACATATGCCATATTTTTGGATTTCCTTTGGTTTTTGATATATAAGAAAATTTTGAACTAAAGTATTAATACTTCCAGGTCATCAAAGGAAAAAAATACCAATACTTCTGTAAGCATCCTATATCTTATATAATTTGCTTGCAAAGATTGGGAGCTGGGACCAATATTCAATGGCTCCAACTAAGTTGTGAATTTGCTGTTAACACTTGCTACTCTGTTATCTACTGAAACAAAGTGTGCTAACTTAGTTGATCCATAGGAATTGTAGCGGATTCAAGCACCTATGATCAAAGTAAACGCTTGCGAACTGGTGGTGACTATACACACACTGGTTATTCAAGTCCATCTCCTTTTCACCCACCTCCAGCGCCTGTTTGGGGACCACATGGGTAGGAATTTCTTTCTCATTTGAACTTTGAGTTTACGGGTATTTAATTTGATCTATTGAAGTTAGGGAGGGTATATTCAACCAAAAAAAAAAAAGTTAGGGAAGGTATATAATTTGGAAACAAAGTGTAGTTATTGTCTGCTTAGTAGGTCTTATTGTTTCAGCTACTTTTTTAGCATCTAAAGTAAGTTACTTGTTCCTTGTTAATGTTGCTTATTTCTCTTAGGTATATGGCTCCAGCTCCTCCTCCCTATGATCCATATGGAGGATATCCTGTTCCTCCGGTACCAATGCCTGCTCCTGCTCCTGTACCAGCACCTAGCAGTTATGTACCTGTTCAGGTGAATAGCTATGCCCCATGTTTTTGTTGGTTGGGTCTAGTTTTGGAAGGTCTTTGCTGTTATTAAGAACATTAATTCAGTAATGGAAAAAATTAATTCAGTAATGGTTGATGTTCATGAATTTGCTCCACATTCTTGTGCAGCCCGTCTCCATAGCTCTCTTCAAATGGTTTGCAATTCAATTATATATCACAATGCTGTGTATTCATAAATTGTGGGACGACCAAGTTTCTTGTTGTCTAATTGATGACTCGATGTGTTCTTTTGGAAACTTTAGCATAATTGATGACTTGATTGGTTCTTTTGGGAACTTTAGCATCCTTAGTTATTTTCCTTTACCTTCTGGTCATAGTTGTTCTTGAAAAAATATATTTGACATTCATTGGATTTCTTTTTTTTTTTTTTTTTTTGGATCAACAATGAAGAAAGAATCTATATTAAAAAAGAAAAAGGGGTACAAGAGAGAAACAACAGAGGATGAGAGATCCACCAAAAGAAAGAAAAAAATAAAAACAAAACAACTAGCTAACACAAATTGCCTTCCAATCACCCTTAATCATAAATAATGGAATCCCTTGAAAAGGCCTTGATTTTGAGGCCCAAAACGAAGCTAAGAAATAGACTCTATCCCATAATGCATCTACCCAATCTTCCTTCCCTTCAAAAATCCTAGCATTCAATTGGCGTTCTTTTTGGGTGGCATTTCCATAGTGATGCTATGAATTGAAATGTGCATTTCAATTATTTGACACTGCATTTGGAAAGTGGTTTGTCTAGCAATCATATAATTTATTTTATCAAGGCTGTTCCCTCGATAGAAATGGGCATGGTACTATTGCTAATTTGGTTAGTCTTTCTTCTCTTGATCATGCTTGGAATTTAAATTTCTATTGCAACCAAGGACTTAAATATCGATATCGATGGATATATCGAGGGTCCAAAAATACAGATATATCGGATATATCGATGGATATATCGAAAATATCGATATTGATTTAAAGATATGACGGATATTATAAGTTTAACATGGATATTTTCAATGAAACTTTGGGAAACAATGTTTTAGACCCTAATACACAATCTAAAATCAAAAGATTGCAATTTAAATGTGCATAAGACAAGTATGTGTTGTGTAGGGTGTAAAAAGTGTGACGCGCTGAGTAAATATCTATGTGAATTTAACATTTAAATGTCATATATATCATTAAATATCTAAAATACATATCATTTATACAATTCTTTTACATAAAAACAAACAAAGAAGGCCTACAGTAGTTGCCCGTCCCAAAAGAAAAGAAAATAAAGACATCACTTTATAGAAAGACAAAAAGAGTTGATGCCAAATAATATTAAACTAATAATGGGTTCTCTACTTCATTTAATAATTAAAAAAAAAAGAAAAAAAAAGCGCAAAGTTAAAAGAGCTAGGAGAAGGGAAAAAAAGAAAAGAATTTCTCTCTTTTTTTTTTTATTATAGAAAATTAGAAAGACTCATTTATATATAAAAAGAGTCTTTTATTAAATAAGGAATAATAAAAATAATTATGGTACATTATTTTTATTTATGAATTTGGTGAAGTGTAATACTATTATTTATAGAAGTGTAGAGAGAGTCTTTGACTTTTGACAAGTTATGACTCCCCAAAGAGGTAAGTCTAATATATATTTATATTATATTATATTATATATATATATATATATATATATATATTATATATGTATATACCCACAAAATACATTATGTACTGGGATCTGAATTCCCTGCCCTCAATCGAAGTTTGAAGGCTTTGACAACAACGACGTGACCTCGACACTCGACAGTGCGGCAACATCGATGGACGCTGGCAGCTTCGCTGCCGAAGCAACATCGATGGTGAAGAACCCTTCTCAACTGTCGATTGTTGGTCTGTGATCTAACTTTCTTCCATTAGGCATGATAATGGCGATGCAACAACGACGACAAGTAGATGGCGACAAGAGCACGGTGCACTCTCTACTTCTCTCTAAATTCCAGATCTGATTTCTTCCTCTCTCTTTCACACACAACGGTGCACTGCAAATTTGCAACCATCCAAGTGGGTTTCGTGCTGTTCTTGTCGATACTCCAAGATATTTCTTCGAAATATCATCAAAATATCGTCGAAATGTCGCAAAACAAAGCTAAAAAAGGGCTGTTTTCTCAAAATTCGTGGATTTTAGCGACATAATCCGATATATCGTCGGTATGCCGATATATCTCTCGATAAGTTACCAAAATAAAATCGGACGAGGATATCGTAACGACCATGCTCGATACGGCGATATATCAATATATCACCGGTATTGATGATTTTTAAGTCTCTGATCGCAACCTAAATGATTGAGAAGTTCTTGAGCTTTCTTCCCTTCCACCCCTCGTAAATGACATTTCTCTCTTAAATCTCTCTCTTATGAGAGAGATAAATGACAGATGTTGACTTCTTGAATTGAATAGTTTATTTTCTTCTAAATTTTTCTTCGACTTTTTATTTGATGATTCTATTCCCAACGCACCTTTAATCCTAAGTTAATTTGGGATTTCATAGTGCCTCTTAAAGTCAAAGCTTTGGTTTGGAGTTATGTTACATGGACTTGCCACTTAGACCCAAGGTACCCGTGTCGACACGACACGACATAGATATGGGTATGGGATCCGTGCCAGATATGTCACTTCACAATCAGACATGGTAGGGGAAGCTATAATAAACACCTTGCTGTTGCGGGAGGTGGATCACTGTTAGAGAAAGGTCGAAGGTTAAACTTGGATGCTAGATGAAGGTTGGCGGTATTGCTGGAGATGGGTGCCGATGGAGAAACTAGAAGAAGAAGGAGAAAGGTTAAAGGTCAAACTTGGATGCTGGATGAAGGTCGGGGATATTGCCGGAGATGGGTGTGGACGGAGAAACCAAATAGCACTACGTTGTTCTATTCGACTAAAGCCCTATTCTCAAGGGTTTCTATTGAATAGAAATAGGATCCTTTTATTTCTTTTTTCTTTTTCTTTTTTTCACTTTGGGCCTCATACTTCTATTATTTTCGAAAAGACTAAGTCTTGACTTTATATATTTAAGCCCCATAAATTAATCATTATGGTAGTTTCCCCATAATATCAAAATATTTACAAACTTGCCCCCTTCATCATTTTTAACATTTTATAATATAGATAATTTTAATTATATATACACATGTATCCTCGTACCCGTATCCAATTTTTGGATCTTTTCTGGCCGAGTCCTTATATCTTTTTTTGAAAATTTGACAAATCCGACATCTGGATAAACGCTTGCACCCGACACCCTCACCGGAGTCCATGTAACATAGGTTTGGAGCGTGGCCATGGTAAGGTTAATACCTTTGGCATGCTTCAGAGAAGAAGACTATATAAAGCCTTCTTCCCAATGTGCGTGTGATGTGTTGCATGGATGGAGAATCGATTAATTATTTGTTTTTGCATTGTCTTTTAGCTAAGCGCATGTGAGGTAGGTTGTTTGATTTGGTTGGGATCATGTGGTCTACTCTTCATTCCATAGTTTCTCTTATTGAATGTTATTTTCCAGGGTTTGTAGGGAAGGATTTTATGGAAGTGTGGGTTGATTGCCATTGTCTGGAGCATTTGTAAGAAAAAGAATGCTTGTATTGAAAAGACGAGAGGTACCACTGCATCAGGTGGCCTAGTGGCCTGTGCTTGGGCCAACATGCCCTTGGGCATTGGTTCAAGTCCTAGCTCCCCCCTAGTGAATGTAGTTGTGCTACTCTTTCCAAAGTTTCCCTAGTGGGTTAAGGTTCCATCCACTCCTCCTAACCCTTTTTCTTGTATCAAAAAATGAAAAAAAGACAAGGTAGTGTTTCTTCTTTGTGGGGGTAACGTGAGGAGTTTGTCCCTCTTTAAGGGCTTCCATTTTGAAGGAGATAAAGTAGCACCTTATCTCTCACTCCTTTCAATTGGGAGACAGTGTGCTTGTCTAGACCTTTGTGCTTTGGAAAGATGTGTGTGTGGACTCCCTCAACTTGGAAATATCAAGTTTAATTTCGATAGTTGCTCGTTTGGTAATCTGGAATCTATTGGTGTAGGTGGTATTTTTAGGAGTCACAATAGAGATATATCTTACAATTCTCTTTGCCTTTTGGTGAGAGTCCAGATCTTTTGGCCCTTCTCGGTGTCCCTTTTCTCTGGCCCCTCAATTATATTGTGCCACTTGGTCACTTAATTTCATTATCTAATGTTGTGAATCTCCCATTTGAGCTCATTAAAAAACTAATAAATGAACGGTGTCACGTTTAAACGACGATCATCATCTCATCTCAGGATAAACTGAAGCTAAAAGGATACTAAATGCGAAAGAAATAGAGGACTTTCCAATCATCTTTTCAAGTGATGCTTGATGCTGGCAGCTCATTTCAATTAAATCATCCGACCCATTTTTATATTCCTTATTATTAATCATCATTTTTTTCCTTCGAAGATGCATCTCCTCAAATTTTTTTTTTTCCCCTTTTCTTTTTGGTTGGGGTTAATGATTATCGACAATCATGGAACAAAGGTGGGCATGGTCGGTAGCTGAGGAAGCAAAAACCCCTTCCCAATTGGTGAAAGTCCTATCTATTAGGTTGAGAGAGGTGTTGTCTGAAACTATTTCAAGAAATCAATGTGTGTTTGTAGGGGGGGGGGGGGGGGGTCAGATATTGGATTTGGCTTTGATTGCTAATGAAGTGGTGGAGTATAGGGTTAAGAAGAAAGAAGGATTGTCGTTCAAAATTGATTTCGAGAAGGCTTATGATCATGTGGATTGGGATTCTTTGGATTTTGTTTTACTTAAAAAGGGTTTTAGTGAGAGATGGAGAAAATGGATTTATGGGTGTCAGTCTTCTGTTAATTTTTTGATGATTGTTAATGGGAAGCCAGGAAATAATTTTAAGGCGTCTAAGGGTTTGAGACAAGGAGATCCCTTATCTCCTTTTTTGTTCACCATGGTTGCAGATGTGTTGGGGAGACTTGTAGATAGGGCAAGAGAAATTGGTTTGATAGAAAGTTTTGTGGTTGGTAGAGATAGGGTAGAGATTTCTCACTTGCAATTTGCAGATGATACTTTGTTTTTTTCTTGAGGAGATAAGTGAAGTTTTTAAATTTTCAGGTTATTTTGCAAACTTGAGATGGTTTCGGGGCTTAAAGTTAATTTGGGTAAGTGTGCTTTAGTGGGGATCAATTGTGAGGGTGTTAAAGTTCAAAGTTTAGCTGAAAGGATTGGATGTTCTGTTGGAGAGTGGCCTTTAAATTATCTGGGCTTGCCATTGGGAGGGAATCCTTATTCTGAGTCTTTTTGGAGTCCGGTAGTGGATAGAGTTAGGAAAAGATTGGATGGGTGGAAAAAAGCCTTAATCTCTAAGGGAGGTAGGTTAGTTTTAATTCAGTCAGTCTTGTCTAGTATCCCTACCTATTTATTATCCCTTTTTAGGGTTCTTGTAAAGGTGGCGGTATGCTTAGAGAAGTTGATGAGGGATTTCTTGTGGTAAGGGAGTGGGGAGGTAAAGAGAGATCATTTGGTTAAGTGGGATGTGGTGTCTAGATCCAAGCATCATGGAGGTTTGGCTTTGGGAAACATTGTGAAAAGGAATATTGCTTTAACTATTAAATGGCTTTGGAGGTTTCACCTTGAGAGTGATTCTTTATGGCATGTTGTTCTCAAGAGCAAGTATGGAGTTCTAGCTAACGGATGGGATGCTCAACCAAGTTCTCGAATTTCGGCCAGATGCCCTTGGAAATTTATTTCACAGGGATTGGAAGGTTTTTTGGGTTTTGTTTCTTTGTTGGTGAGGAAAGGAGATAGGGTGCGTTTTTGGGAAGACCATTGGAGGGGTGATTCACCATTTTGTACTTTGTTCCCTCGTTTGTATTGTCTCTCTTTATCTCATAATGCTTCCATATCTTCCATTGCTTCTTCAGATGTTCATTCTTTTGGGTGGGATTTCAATTTTATTCGGAATCTCAATGATAGGGAGAGTACAGAGCTTGCATCTTTGTTGGTTTTATTGGAAGGGTTTACTTTGAGTTCGTTTATTCCAGATAGAAGGGTTTGGACAGGTGATTCTTTCGGAGTTTTTTCGTGCAAATCTTACTTTGATATTCTGATTGAGAGTCATCTTATCCCTTCTTTTTTTCCCTATTGATGTGGTTTGGAAGGCAAGTGTGCCCCTCAAAGTTAAGTTTTTTGCTTGGACAGTTGTTTTAAAGAGAATTAATACCAATGAATTGTTTCAAAAGAGGAGGCCTTCCCTTTATTTGTGGCCTTAGTGGTGTGTTATGTGCAAAAAAGCTAAGGAGAGCACAGACCATCTTTTTGTGCATTGTTCTGTGGCTAGTTGTTGTGGAATAAATTGTTTTGTTGTGGGGAAGAGCTTTGGGTGGAGCCGTTTGGTGTTAGGGAGGTTTTGAGACTGATTTTTGGGGTTTTGGGAAGAGTAGGAAGGCTGAAATTCTGTGGAGGTGTGCTTTTGAGGCTTTGTTTTGGGTTATTTGGATTGAAAGAAATTCGAGGATTTTTGAAGATAAGGAGTCTTCTTTGTCATTTTTATGGGATAGAGTGCATTTTTTGGGTTCATTTTGGGCTCATTCCTCTAAGGAATTTCGGGATATTCCTTTTTTCCTTTTGAAGGCTGATTGGAGGGCGGTTTGCTCTTAAGTGCTGGTTTTGTTTAGCTTCTGTTTTTCGCTGGATGTATAGCCATCGGTGGACATCTTGTCCTCCTTATGTACTCTTTTTGTGCTGCTTTATTAACATAATTCATTGCTGTTGTTGATCCCAAAAAAAAAAAAAAAAAAAAAAAAAAAAAAAAAAAAGGGCGTACACCCCATTAAGGAACCAAAAAAGAAAAAACAGATCTGGGCGCATACCCATTTTTAAAAAAAGAAGCAGCATACCCATTTTTCAAAGAAGAAGAAGAAGACGACCACCCATATGACAACGGAGGAAGGACAGTACATGAAGTTGGAGGGTTATGGGTTCTGTTGACTATAATTTGAGTTTCAATGGAGGTGATGGCTATGGACTGTAGTAATGGTGGGATATGGGTTTTAGAGGTGATTGGAGTAGATAGAACAGATCGTCACTGACCATGGTTTCTTGCAAGGTTGTGGTGAGGAGGTGGTTGTATCAGGGAAAGAGAGAGGGAGAAGAACTGACTAAGAGAACTATAGTGAACTAAAGTTGCCGGAGTTTATGGTGTTTTTGCTTGATAATTGCCGATGATTGTCAGAGTTTTTCACCAGTAACTCCTCAGGGATGGTACAGAATTTGACGATAAAAGAGCTTGCTTTTCCGTTTGAGAAAAAAAGGAAGATGACGGTTGTTAAATCTCAGTTTATCTCTAACATGTGGCACCATTTAACTGAGGGGCCAGAGAAAGGAGACACGGAGAGGGGCCAGAAGATCTGGACTCTTTTGATGATGGGTTTGCTATGAAGGTTGAGATTCTTGCTTTTCTAGTTGGCCTTAGGTATGTTGAGAGTGGTGACGGAGGAAAGGGGGGGGGGGGGTTGATTACCTTTCGAGTATTCCTTTTTATAGCCATATCGCTTATGTAATATAAGGTGATGGAGCAGAGTTTTTTTTTTTTTTTTTTAATTTTATTTTGGGGGTGGGTGGGTGGGTTAACTTTTTGAGTATTCCTTTCTATAGCCATATCGCTTATATAATTTTATATTATGATCACAGTACTATTTGCAAATTTTTTGATATGTCTGTCCCTCAAAATTTTTTCTTCCCCCTATCTACCCCAAGTCCCCAACAAATTGGACCAATGACAAATATGTTCAATCTTGTGTGCTGCATCCACTCACATTATATACTATTCGAAATATTCTCGCAAATCCTACCCTATTTGCCATGTTGCCAAAGTATTTATTTTGAGATTAGTGCCTACTTAAGCACTTATTTAGATTATTTCAATACTTGTGAGAAATTTGAATAGGCCTAACGAATAAAGTCTAGTGGCTTATTTATTTATTTATAGATGTTAGCCAAATTTCATAAAGACTTTTTTTTTCTTTCAAAAAAAAAAAAAAAAAAAAATCACAGAGACTTCATAAATTGTTTCATTCTAAACTTGAATCTCAATTTTTTTAAAAAAATAAATTTTAAAAAACCTGAATTTAATCTCAATTTGATGTGGGAATTCTTTTTTAAATTCAAATTTGGCCAATTTTGTACATATATACAACAAATTATGAAATTGTTTGAACTTATCATAGTTGTTAAAAGCATGCCTCAGGCGCAAGGCACAGCCTTGGGCTCTTTTTATCCTTAGGCGAGGCCCCTTTAGTTAGGTGCACCTAGGGGTTAGTTAGGTGCACCTAGGGGGGCTTTTTTTTTAAAGTCGACAGCCTAAAAAAGGCGCTTCGTCGAAGCCCACTTATAGTTTCATATATTTTTTTAAAGATAACTTTATCACTGTTAGATTAAATAAGAATGAAATAAAGGACTCTTCTCAGCAACGTTTCTGGGAATCCCTAAGGTATATTTCTTGTCTCTTCTACTTCTTACTTCTTTCTTCTTTCCTCGTTCTTGTTTCTTGTTATTTCTTTCTTCTTCTTTGGCGATAAACCTTCTTCTTCTTCTTCCCCTAAGCCTAAGTGATATGTTTTTTTTTTGTTTTTTTATTTTTATTTTTTGCAATTTTTTCGCTGCTGCAAATTTCTTCTGCAGTTTTTTTTTTCTCTGCTCCAAATTTCCTCTTTCTTCTTCCTTTTTATTTCTTCCCTCTTCCCTCCTCTTTCTTCTATCATTTTTTTTTTCTTTTTGGTTGCAAACGTATTATTTTCCTAAAATTTTTCTGCAATTTTCTATCTCTTGCTGCAAATTTCTTCTTTTTCTACAAAAATTCTTCTACAATTTTTTAAATGCTGCAAATTTCTTCTTCGGAAAATTTTGAGCTATGGTTTTCGGTGTAGGCCAAAGTATGAAAGTATTCAATTTTATATGTTTTATATTAATTTTTTTGTTCTTTTTGTTTAATAATTATTTTTAGTTTCTTTTTCTTTAAATCGTGTGTCCCACGTTGCTCAGGCCTGAGCTTTTTTTTTTTTTTTTTTTCCGTCTTGCACCTAGGGCCCAGAAGTCCTTTGCACCTAGGGTGCACCTTGTGCCTTTAATAACTGTGATTGAACAGTTGAGTGTTTAATTTATATGTAAAAGCTGTAAGTGTAGACTAAAAGATTTAGAATGCTCAATTTTCCCACCACCATTTGTAAACATATACATAAATACATCCATATAAACAAATATTGAAAAAAAAAAAAAAATCTAATGTGAATGTTGAGAATAAATTTTAGATTACATCAAGATGATTTGTTTTCCTTATTTATTTAAAACAAAAGAAAAATGTTCAAGTAATTAATTCACTTTATCTTTCTAGCCCCACCCCAAAAATAAAAAATAGAAAGAAGTCTTGGCTCCACCCTTGGCTAAGAGTCAAGACTTCAAGGATTGTTTCGTGGAGGGTGATTCCTCAACTAGTCTTTCACGGGACAAGAAAAAGATGGAAGGTAGCTGGAAATATTTTCATTTCTTGAGAGAAATTTTTGATTTAGCTTGGAGCATTGGTTTTGTTCTCTTGGGTGCATAGATCGACAGGACAAATGGGGAAACGAATTTTTTAGCTGATAGGGGTGCTACCACTTTTGTTGCTGGATTGATGATTCTTTAAATTTATTTTAGGTTCTGATTCCAACTCTGTGGTTTATTCTATCAAACCTTTTCCATTTGACCCTTTGTTTTTTTCCTCTCCTCTCCTCTCCTCTTTCTTGCGAGTTGCTTGTAATTTCTTTTGATTTATGTGTGAGAGGTCTTCAATTTTGAGAGGATTAAGAGAGTGGTGGTGCTTTAGAGATGTGCTATCCTTATTGTTTTTTGGTGTTGTGGTTCAAGAGAAATGTGAGAATATTTGAACCTAAAGCGGAGGCAGCTGGGTGCTTGTGGGATAGGGTTGTTTTCTTAGCTTCTTTTTGGGCTTTGGTGACCAGGGAGTTTAGTAGTATTCCATTATTTGTAATCAAGTCTAATTGGAGGGTTGTTTCTGGTATATAGTGTTTTCTTATTTCTTATTTCTTTTTTCCTTTTATTGGTAGGATTTCTTTTTTTTGATGAAGTATTGTATTAAAAACAAAGGCTAAGCCCAAGTACATGAGACATATACAAGCACAAAAGCGCCAAAAATCCCATTAAAATCCCTTTATTGGTAGGATTTCTTGTCCTGTATTGTACTTTTTTCTTTCATTAATAGGGTTTCTTTTTTTTTTTTTTGGCGATCACCAAAAAATAAAAATTGCCCTGCTAACAAAAAAAAAAAAAGAAAGGAAAAACGTACTTTGTGGAGGGTTTTCTTCTTGTCTTTGAACCCTTTTATTAATGCCTAAAACGGGCCTAAAATGGGAACCAAAAATTCCCGTGTCTTATTTCTCAAGCATGAAAGCTAAAGTAATATTCGATGCACATAGGATAGTATATTGATAGATATGGAAAGCTAAGTTGTTTAGCTTATGAGTGAAATGAGTAGATTGGAAGTGTAGAATTTAATGATATACTATAATTGATTTGGTTTATATATATATATAGGATGGCGGTCATGTAGGGATAGGCTGATATATATCAACACCCGTATTGGGGGTTGTACCCTGTGCATTAGTGGGTTATGGGGTACATTGGGTTAATGTACAGGGTTATGGGGTACTGTATGTATATATATATATATATATACACGGTTATGTTCCCATCAGGACATGTTGATATAAGTTATATGAGCACCATGCATTGGGGGTTGTACCCTTTGCATTGGTCCAATGTACCTCATATCCCACTAATGCACAAGGTACAACTCCCAATGCGGGTGTTGATATAAGTTATGTCACGTGCTTACCTGATCATCCTCCTATACACACACACACACACACACACACACACACACACACACACACACATATATATGTGTGTGTGTGTGTGTGTGTGTGTGTATTTTCTTTTTCTTTCCATTTTATAAGGCGTATTGTATTGAACTACAAATGGGCAAGCTATACGTCAGAGGGGAATAAAAAAAGGGCCTATAATTCTTACATAGAGAGCAGGTGAATCATGTTAATGTCCCTACTTACAAACTACAAAAATTGAACTACAAATGTGCAAGCTATACATCAGAAGGGAATAAAAAAAGGGCCTATAATTCTTACATAAAGAGCAGGTGAATCATGTTAACGTCCCTACTTACAAACTACAAAAATTGTAGATAATTGTCATTTGATGTGTTATATTTACACAGATTTGTAATGCCCAAAACAATATGTTAAGTGATTATCATTGAATTGTGATCATGCAGAATATATCAAAAGCAAGTAAACCTAAATTAAAGAATTGAAATAGCACTCTTCCACTCCCCGCTTCCCCGGGCAACATAAAAAAAAGAAGAAGAATTGAAATAACCCCTGAATGCATTAAAAGAATAAGTAGTTTACCAAGTTGAAATGTGCAGTAGTGTGATTGTTTGGAAGTGAATAGGAAATTTTCTTGGAACGTCACATTATTTGTCATATGATGTTTGACAATTATGTGCAGACCGTTGGTTTTGGCAAAAGGCTTTATGTTTTATGATAGCCTATTAATTTTAGTGACTTCACAGAAAGCCTAGATTTTGATTATTCATTTCTTTTTATCTTTTTATTTCTCACCAGAATATGAAAGACAACCCTCCTTGCAATACCCTATTTATTGGCAATCTTGGGGAGAACATAAATGAGGAAGAATTGAGGGGCCTCTTCAGCGTGTATGAATGTTTCACCCCTGGCCAGTTCGTTAGCTGTTTAATTTTCAATTTTATTACCTTTAATGATGCCCATTAGTGACTGGAATCTCCTGTTTCATTTTTTCCTGCTCATGCAGCCAGCCTGGTTTTAAGCAAATGAAGATCTTGAGACAGGAAAGGCATACTGTTTGCTTCATTGAGTTTGAAGTAAGTTTATCTTTTATGCATCTGTATAGATGCTTTTGGTTGTCAGTTTCGCTTATTGAATCATATTCAGGCACACATTTCTGAGTTTCTCACTGTTTCACTAATGCAGGAGGTGAACAGTGCAACCAATGTGCACCGTAGTTTGCAGGGTGCTGTGATCCCCAGTTCGGGTTCTGTGGGCATGCGAATACAATATCCTTTGAGCATTCTGTTATGTCATTTTGATGTTTATTTTTGTTTTCATGTTTCTTATGTTTTTGTTCTGGCCATATATCAAAAGTTATTAAACCACCTAAACTGTCATCGTGCTAAAAGTCAAACATTTCGATGGCTACGCACATACACGTCTAAAAATGCCATCGCTGTGTCTAGCACGTATTGGGCAATGTTAAAAACAGACACATCCTGGACATGCATACTGCATGTGTCCGGAATTTCAAAATTATTGTTTTTTATTCAGACACATCCTAGATTCCTAGACACATTGGGCTTGGATTTTGATTGATATATACATATATATATATACACATCTCTGGAGAGAGAGAGAGAGAGAGAGAAAGTAGGGTTTCCATTAGTAGTAGTGGAAGAAGAAGAAGAGAATGATAATTATTGTTGCCATCATTGTTGCCATCGGCCATCATTGCCCATGTTAGTGTTGGCTCGGACGAAGAATGAAGGATTCATTTTTTTTTCTTTTTCTCTTTTGATTGAAATCCTCTTTTGAGCAAGGACTAACTTCGATATGATCAATATAGCTGTCGATATATCCCTCGTTGGAGGCCTCTGATACAAATCTTGGCAACAATATTTGTCAAACATAACTAAAATAATTTCACCAAATAATAAAGCCCAATCTTTTAATAATAGATCATATATGTAGTGTACAGATGTAGTGTTATATATCATAAATATAATGTATCACTTAATTTAAATTTGTTGGTATTTTTTATTTGATTAGCACGGCACACTTTTTGTACCCTACACAACAATGTACTTGTCTTATGCACTTAGGAATATTTTGATTTTAAATTGTTCATTAAAGTCTAATTCATTTTTTTCCCAATATTTCACTGAAAGTTTCCACGTTTAACTAATAATATTTGTTATATCTTTAAATCAATATTTATCTTTTTGATACCATTGTTATATTTGTGTTTTTGGACCTTGATATATCTATAAATATCAATATTTAAGTCCTTGCTTGTGAGAGACATTCTTTGTGTGCGTGCTCACACACCCACACACACAAAAGAGACCTTGTTTGTTTGATCATCTTTATTCGGGCACTATTTACTAAACTTTGCTTAATTGTCATGCCCTTTTTTTTAAGAGATAGAAATACATATTTTATAGAAGTACCCCAAATAAACTAGTATTTTTAGAACTCATTCCCTAATCCTCTTATTAACATTTGGGCCCTTTTGAAGAAGGGGAAAAGAGAGTGGGGGAAGGAGAGAGGGGGGGGGGGGGGTGAAGAGAGTCGTGTTATTTCCTGTTATATCTAGGATGGTATCCATCTAATGTTGTGTCCCAATCTTTTATTGACGAGTCACATACACAAGAAGTGGGGTGCTTGCAGTACTCAGATTCATACTTGTGTGAATCAGTTTGAAATGAAGGTTACCTTGTTTTTGCCTGGTCAGGTTCCTAATTGGTGTTCTTTTGGTTTTCAATGATAAATTTTAAATAATTAGCCATGTGGCTTTTATTTTATTTTATTTTATTTTTTATTTGGGGGTTCAGGACTGGGGTTGCAAGACAAGAAGAATGTAAGGGTTCAATAAGTCCCATTCTTGGTGTGTGTTTGCTACTTTGCACATGCATGTGCTTGATATTCAAATGCAATGGTTTGAAAGGTCAAGTGTCGAATGTTTACCCTTGTAAGACGCTTCTTTTTTTCTTTTTCTTTTTCCCCCACAAAATTGATTGGAAATGAAGGTGATATTCTTCCCAATCCTTTCTTTTTCTTTAAATATAAAAATTCATTTAAATGACACCTTTTTGTGATATATCCGAGTACGGGTTTTATCCTTTCAAGGGGTGCAGTGATCTGGTACAGATTACATATTTCGCTCTTAATTTGTCTTTTGCTTTGCTGATCAATAACATTTATGTTGTTTCTTGACCTTTGGAAACGTATTCAAAGAACCCATTCGGGAGGAGAAAGGATGCCAGCCACCCTCTCGCTGCCCCTGGCACCAATGGAGCTCCACCAGCTATGACCTACCATATATGACCTACCAGTAGCAGGAAGGGGATGTACTCTGTTCTTTATGCTCCTACAAATACAACTACTACATGATAGGATGCATCATGCAGCTGTTGCATGCATCCATTTCATCATCAAGCCATCAGCATTAGCATCGCTTGTCATTTGAATACATAGTGGTGTCATGAACATACTGTTGAGCCAAATTATAGTGGTGCATGTGTTGTAGTTTTGTCGGATTTGTGTGCTTTTCCAACTCATTTTGATCATGCTATTCATCAACATTAGGATGCTTCTCTAAAAAGACATTTTGGTATACTACCTATTTTATATTTTCTTTTAGGTTCAAATACATAACATACCATAACATGTCATCCAAAATGATCCTGAGATTCATTTCATGGCATGAGTTTATTAGTATATGGGAAGTCTAGGAATTGACCATCAATCATGATTGCCATTACACCATTACCATCACCACAATTTTACTTAGTCTTATTCATAATCTGAATCCATCATCACCATCATTGGTTAAGCAAAGAACTGATAATTATGCTTTAACATTCAGGCTCTTGAAAGCTTAATAATCTGAAGAAAGTTGGAAAATTTTTGCTGCTGTGATTTATATGCAGAATTTTCCGTACAAAACGACCAAGCTTCTATTCGTTTGAGGAGTTCAAAGGGTCGTAGCTGCTTTTTCGTTCAGGTAATTCTAACTCTTAGTAGGCAAGACTACTAATGGAAACATTCCCCAATGGATGTTTAATTGACAGCACTTAGGATAAACTGCTATTGACTTTCAACTGAAGCTGGCTTTAGAACAATAGGGAGCTTGAGACGTACAATTCATTGTTGAGGAAGCTTGTTCTGCCTGTCTTCTCTTACTTTTTGCTAGTATTTTATCGTCAATGAATTTCTGCTCTTTATGGTGCTTTGAGGAACTCTTGGGTTCATTTCCATGGTCCTTTTACTATGGTCCTTGGAGCAATTAGCACTCATTTTTTAAAGAAAAGAATTCTAGGGAGAAGAAAACGAAAAGTGTATCCGCTTGATTGAAGTGTTGTGCCTTTCTGAAAGATGATGTTTTTTTTGCACTTGGTTCTTTTTTACCTTCAATGATGCTCTGTTGGCTGTTCCACTATACACACTAATCATATTTTATCTGTTTGTTAAGTCTTGCTTCTAGCAAAGCTGAAATAAAAGCACTTGACAAAGTTCCCTTGTTTCTCAAATATATGCATTTGTTATTGCCTGTGTTTGAGAGAGAGAGAGAGTTTTTTACTTGTGGCTGTTGTGCGACTGTGTGGTGTGGTGTGGTGTGGTGTGAAAATGAGATGTTATACATAGACCCGCTTTTTGACTTGTGCTACAGTTGGTGGTTGAAGGATTTATTTATTCTGTCAATGAGCAAATGTTGTTTGACCCATGCTCTAAAAGAGCGTGAGACCCATGCCCATGTGGTCCCTACATTATTAGTTTATGGGTCATTAATATTGGTCAAAATGCATTTTCCTTTTGCCAATTTATAATAGTCTTGTGCGATTGTGGAAGACTGGAAGCTGGTAACAAAACTTGACTGAGCTAGACGGTTGATTCAATGTTTCCAGGCAAACTATTCTCTTTGTCAATAGGTCATGTAATTTTTATTTATTTATTAGGGAAGCCAGGCGTCTTTGGATTTTAAATAGCATTTGAATTTAGAAACACGTGTGAGTGAATGGACCATTATAGAAATTGCCAGCCCTTGCAAATTACGTTAGAAAATTTATAGTGTGAAAAGTTTAACAATCCCGTGTTATAATTTGCTTTGGAGATGGCTTTCAATTTCTTGAAAATGCACCCTTATGGATGATGTATTTTCAAATGCAACATGAAAACATCATGGCTTTCCTTGAATGAAAATAATAAATTTTAAGGGTTTTTCTCCCTATAAGAACAAGGAAATGGTAAGCTGAAAATGTCTTTGGAAATAAATTATTTTTAAAGCATTTTTGCTCTTTTTAATTTCCTTTTATTTGGTTTTTCTGAGTTCCAAACAAAGGTTAAGTGAATCTCTTATTTGTTCGGGAATTTTTTTTTTCCCTTCAATAAAGAAGTAGATTTGAAAATGTGGTAAAGAAAGTAGAACCTGCTTAAAATACCATGAAGAGAAAAGACATGCGTGCTAGGAATTTAACAACAAATACTACCCTTGATAGACCTTAATCAAGTAAAAGGATTCATATAGTTGACTCCCTTGTATTTGGGTATAAGGCTTTGGTTAAGTTAATTTAACAACAAATACTACCCTTGATAGACCTTAATGGAGCAAAAAGATTCATATAGTTGACTCTATGTATTTGGAAATAAGGTTTGGTTAAGTGTATCTAATAACTCTCAATGTATACTTTCATCAAAATGGAAAATTTAACATGATCTCAAAGTTGTACATATATAACTTTGTTGACCTAAAATGGTCAATGTTGCATAGAAAAATGCTTTAACCAAACACCCCCCCAAGTCCCACCCCCCGCGGCGGGGGCAAAAAAGAAAAAAAGGACATGATTGCACATTTGGTACCTGTCCATGGCAAACATGTGTGTGCGTGAAAGCCACTCATGCACATGTGTGCCACGCATGGCTACCAACCGTGTGATTAGTTCCAAATGATTTGTACTCGATAATCTCTCTCTCTCTCTCTCTCTCTATATATATATATATATATATATATATATTTATAGTCCTATTATCAGGTGCACATAATGTAATTTTGCATCAAGTGTATTTCAAAACTTTTACGTGTGATTCATATTTGGCTAAACCAACCGTTAAATTAAATTTGATTCATATGTTGATCATGCATGCTAAAAATCAAGTTAATCTCAGATTAAGAGCTGTCATTCAAAATGTCTATAAATGAGTTATTGTTATTGATTAAAAAAAATGTACGTTTTGGATCGAATAACAATCAATCTCAGATCAACTTGATTTTTGGCATGGAACGGTTACATGAAAAGGTTATCTAATTCAATGGTTAGATTTACAAAATACAAATCACTAGGTAGAGTTTTGGAATACACTTGATATTAACTAAAATTAGGTGCACCTGATAATAAAATGAATATATGTATAATTTTTTAAAAGATAAATACAGTTTTGAGGTATGCAGTTTTAAACATGTTTTGTACTCTGTTTTCCGTTCCTTGGAAGATACAATAACAGGGAATTGTCTTCATAAAAAGGCCAGTGGTTTCTGCAGGCTTCTTCTTTGGTCAAATGTGCATCAATTCCGTGGTGGGAATGTTCTTTCTATAGGAAGGTTTGTTAATTTTGCAGTTGAACTGCTCTGAAGCATTTTAGAGACTTAATTATTAGGTGGAGCATGCAGTATTTGACTACTAATCCAATACTTAAATTAATCCGTACATGAGACTCACATATGAATTATTATGGTTTAAACCTTATAATAAAGCAATTAATTAATTATGGGATGATGTTAATCACCTTTCCACAAGTCCCAATTATCATTTTTAAAATATTAAAGAGACGAGGAAAAATGGGATTACTCATTTACCTTTCTACATTCCCACTTATGACTCCGTTGAGTCATTCAATTATATATATTGTAATAGAGAGACTAGTCTAGAAGGTTTCACACTTCTTTTTTTTGTTTTGATAAACAATCTAGAGATATTATAGAAATGAATCAGTGATACAAGTCAGCACGAGAAGAGGCCGAATAAACTCAAGGACTTCCTTAATCCAAACGCACAAATCATCGATGTTTTGTGCATGCTTAGCAAGGCCATGAGCCACTGCATTGCCTTCATGGAAAATGTGATTGAAAGTCACCACATCGCTAAAAAAATCTGTTGCACTATGGATGTTTTCGACAATAAGCCCCAAAGGGGTAAGCAGGACGTTGTCAGAATTAAGAGCTTGAATAACCTCTGCACTATCCCCCTCGACCTCCACAATGCAAAGTCCCAAATCTTGAGCAAAACCCAAGGCATAGCGCACCGCCAAAGCTTCAATAATAACCACTGGGAAACAGCCAGTGAGTCTCTTCGAGCCAGCAGCAGTAACTTGGCCCTCATGATCTCGGACTATCATTCCAAAGCCAACACAACTTTGAGCTGTAAAGAAGGCACCATCTACATTAATCTTGAAAACCCCAGAACATGGAGGGCACCATCTAACCCGAGGCCTAGCAGCTGAAGGTCTTACACTTTTGAGAAAGGGAAAACTGTCGACTGGTTAGGTTTCATGATTTCAGCCATAAATAAATATAAAATAAAATTGGTTGAATGGCTTTGAAACCCATAACGGTTTTAAGACTTCACCTTCTTTTTTTTTCTTTTTTTTTTTAATTTTATTTATTTATTATAATACAATTGTAGAATTTATTCTTATCCCTAACAGTTGATATAGGTTATCAAGCCATCGACTAAGAAAACGAAAATATAATAAATAATAAATAAATAAAATAGTAGGTATAGCACGTTCAAAATTTATGAATGGCGTTAAAAAGATTGTTGAATCGAAAGTTCTTTGCTTGGTGCCACCCGTGCACAAAAGAAAAAAAGAAAAAGGATTTTTTTTAATTTAAAAAAAAAAAAAATTAAACAATTGAAAGATCTTTTAATACTATTCAACTTGCAGTATTGTTTTAAGTTCTCATGGATGCCAATTAGCTTATAGAACATTGAAGATCAATTTGAAGATTTTCGAATATTTATTTTCAATCAATGACTTTATAATGAAATTCTGATCCATGCTATTATAAAAATAAAAAATTAAATTAAAAAAAAAAAATGGTGTTGCACATGCATCGCATGTGTCCAATGGCTTAAAACTTGGTAAAACAATTACCAAATTTTTTAAATTTCTTATCCACAAACATCATCTCTCTCTTTAACCACTAGCCATGTCTCTCTTTCTCATCATAGCCACCATGGACACCATAGTTAGAGTAACCAAGGAAATCAATGTAGGCGATGGTGGGGGTTGGTGAGTTTCTGGCACGATCAATACTGCCATGTATAACCAATAAGCTAATAGTATGTTTGGTTGTGCAATTTGAAGTTTAACAATTCAAGAAATTTTACATAGGGTTGAAGGTATAGATCTGTTACCTTGAATTAGAATATTTTAAAATATTGTAGTTATCACTATATTTGATGCTGTAAAACCAATTTTAGGAATTCATGAAATACCACTATTTTGAATTACCACTCTTATTTGTGATGATAACTATCGTTTTTTAAAATTTGTTAATTTAAGATGATGGAATATATTTTCATGTATAAAATTTTAAATTATTTAATTTCGAATTGAACAATCAAACAGGTCCTAAAGGAATGTACTTTCACTTTTGTTTTGTTTTTTGGGTTTTTTTAATTATATTTTTTTTATGATTTACCTAAACTTATCTACGAGAACTATATGTATATGTTGTTTTAGTAAGCTATGGATTTTTGGTAATTTTAAATGTATTGATGCTGGAAAATGATTGTGAGTTTTTATTTTGATAAAGTCTAGCATCACATTTTAATTTAGTCACACATGTATTGCGTGTGCCCAATTACTAGTACCAAAATCTTGTTATGAGTAAGAATAAAAGATTAAAAAACAAAAACAAGGAATAGACAAATATGAAAAAACAAAAAATAAAAAAAATTGCCATTGTATTAACTTACTTTTATTGCAACCAGAAAATGAAAAGAAAAAAAAGAATCAGAATTGACCACCATACTAACATTCTTCTTATTTTTTATTTTTACAAAGTTTCTATTATATATATATATATATATATCCTGAATCTTATTCTCGTTGAGGTTTCAGTACAATCTAATCTCCTAACAATCTATATGAGACGTTTTGTACTCACATAAACAACGACAATTATGAAAAATTAAAACAATAACTTTCGGGGTGTTCACATAGACTTGACCATTTAACTAACCCCACATAAACTATTTTTACAAACTTTCTCAATTTGCAGAATTTCATTTTATTTTTTTAATAAATGGCTTAGATTCGCTAACCACGCCTTTTTATTGTGTATAACAAATTTAGTAAATGCCATGCATGAGGCATCCATGTTGGTTTGGAAGTTTTTAAGGACCCAATTGGGTGTCCAAAATACAGAGTAATTAATTTTAGTATATTTTATTAATATTATAAATACAAATTCATCGTTTCAAATGAGAATATTTTTTTTAAAAATGAAGTAATCACTATAATTGATGTTGGAAGATCAACTTTTAGAAATCTATAAAATGTCGTTACTTTAAATTTTCATTGATATAATGAGTGTACTCTGGGACGGACAGATTCAAACCTTCAGATGATAATATCACAACCTTGTTGCCTAATCACTTGGCACGTTTCATTTAGATTTTAATACTTTAAATTTTTTACATTTATGCTTTTAATACTTTACAAAACACACTAAAAATTTTCATTTAGACAACCAAACAAGCCATTAAATGTGTTTTTTATTTTCTATTATTATACTTAAAATGATATGTTAGGCCGAATTTTAGGTCCCACTGCGAGTTTTGGACACTAAAGAGTAGTCTTTAACCTCACCAAACAATTATGGAGATTCAAATCTAAGCATTAAGTGAATAAATCCGAATACTAACTACCTTTGCCAACCGCACAACGTAACAAGACAATAAATGTACAATCAAACTTCCTAGACCTATACGGGAGGGGCTAAATTCATTCCAATGCATTTCCTTTAAAATTGTATACTTTCCACTTCATTTAAATTAGTGAGATCTTTAAACCATAAAAGTATTTGGATAAATTATAAAAAACCTTTCTAATGTTTAGTCATTTATCACGTAATTTCTGAAGAAAAAATTATTACAATGTATCCTTAAACAACTTGCACATCTAGTAATTAATACAACCATTAATTTCTCTTCATAAAATTAGATGGAAAAAAGTCACATGAACACTATTAATTCCATGAATAATAGTTAACCATGACGATAATTGATAAATTTATGAATTGTATAAGAATACATTACAACTATTTTTCTTCTGAGAGATTATGGAAAAAAATAAAAATAAAAAAATAAAAAAAAAATAAAGAAAGAAAGAAAGAAAGAAAGAGAGAGAGAGAAAACATTGGATGGATTTATTGTAATTTATCCAAAATATTTTTTTTGATGTAAGACGTGATAATAAATAACCTCGCATTCAAATTGAGCTGCTGCCGTGGCGACCCACTCGAGACATCTTAAATTAAAGACCCAAGTCCAAAAATAGGACTCCACTCCATCTTAAATTAAAGACCTAATATCAATAAAACGTGGGCGTGGCACCTAGCAGAAGCCGCGTCCAAATTTTGGGACGTGGCTTTTTTTTTTTTGTTTTGATCCTTTTTTTTCTTCCCCTCTCTCTCTCTCTCTCTGTCTTTGTCTAGTTAGTTGTTTCTCGGCCGGTTGTTCCCACCCCCACCCCCGCCCGCCACTTTTTTTTGTTTTTTTTTTTTTTTGGGTCAAATGGAGTCCCACAGGCCACAGGCGCCTTTCCCGATTTCACACCACTCAACCTCCACCTTCTTTCCGTGCATAGTTGTTCTTATCTGACTTCTCCACTTCCCTCTTTCACACTACGTAGTCTCCAATCTCTCTCTCTCTAGAATATAGATATATATGGACATAAGGTTCTTTAAACGCTATTTCAGCTCAGCTCATTTCATTTCATTTCTGTTTGACAAACACTCAAAAAGGGCAAGAGCGTTTTTTTCTTGCAAATTTCCGACAGGTAAGTGGCATCACTTTCTAATTCTCTGTTACCGCTTTCCCTCTCCTCGGCTTACATCCTCTCTCTCTGCCTCTCTTCAAGTTAGAACTTAGAATAATGATGGAAGTTGTTTTGTGCCATTTCTTGCTTTTGCTCTGCTTCTCTGTTTCAGTCTATACTGTGTCTGGTTTGAACTCCGATGGGTTGGCTCTGTTGTCCCTTGTCAGTAACTGGACAATACCCTCCTCCATGAAATCAAGCTGGAATGCTTCTGATTCCACTCCCTGTTCATGGGTAGGACTAGAATGTGACAATACCCTCAATGTCGTCTCTCTAAACCTCTCCACTCACGGCATTTCCGGTCAGTTGGGACCGGAAATTGCCCGTTTGAGGCACTTGAACACCATTGATCTTAGCTACAACAGTTTCTCCGGTTCCATTCCGCCGGAGTTAGGCAATTGTAGTCTTCTTCAAAATCTAGACCTGTCCTTGAATGGCTTCACCGGAGAAATACCCGAAAACCTCCAAAACTTGCGCAATCTAGAGTTCCTGAACCTCTACTCCAATTCACTGACTGGTGATATACCCGAATCCTTGTTTCGGATTCCCCAATTGAAATATGTTTACCTCAACACCAACAAATTCGTTGGTTCGATACCTTCGAATGTGGGAAACATGAGCAAGGTCTTATCTCTATGGTTATACGGTAATCAGTTATCGGGTACCATTCCTTCATCCATAGGGAATTGTACTGAATTGCAAGAACTTTATTTGAATCAGAATCAATTGGTTGGAGCTTTGCCCAAAAGTCTCAATAATCTTGAAAACTTGGTTTATTTAGATGTCAGCGAGAATAGTCTTGAGGGTAGCATTCCTTTGGGTTTGGGCGGCAGTTGCAAGAATTTGGACACTCTGGTCTTATCGATGAACGGTTTTACTGGAGATATCCCCATGGGATTGGGAAATTGTAGTAGCTTAACTCAATTTGCTGCCTTGGAGAATAACTTGACGGGTCATATCCCGTCTTCCTTTGGCCTACTGAATAAGCTTTCGCTGCTGTATTTATCGACGAACTATTTGTCTGGTAAAATACCGGCTGAGCTTGGGAACTGCAAGTCCTTAAAAAGCTTGCGGTTGAATGAAAACCAACTCGAGGGGGAACTTCCGGGAGAATTGGGGATGCTGAGTGAATTGCAGTACCTTCAATTGTTTAACAACCGTTTGACCGGGGAGATTCCAATTGGCATTTGGAAGATTCCAAGCCTCCAATTTCTTCATGTGTATAACAACAATCTTTCTGGGGAACTACCTCTGGAGATGACAGAGCTTAAGCAACTAAGAAACATTTCTTTGTTCAACAACCGGTTTTCTGGAGCCATACCTCAAGGTTTGGGAATTAATAGTAGTTTAGTGCAGTTGGATTTTACTAACAATACGTTCATCGGTGAAATCCCACCAAATCTTTGCTTTGGAAAACAATTGAATGTGCTGAATATGGGTCTAAATTTACTTGAAGGCAGGATACCCTCTGATGTAGGAAGATGTTCGACTCTGAGAAGACTAATTCTTATGAAGAATAATCTCACAGGGGTTCTTCCTGTGTTTGCCAAAAATCCAAACCTTCTATATGTTGACATCAGCGAAAATCGCATCAATGGAACAATTCCATCAAGCTTGGGGAATTGTACCAATCTCACCTCCATTAACTTGTCCATGAATAAGCTTACAGGGCTTATACCCCAGGAGCTAGGAAACCTCGTTGAACTTCAGAGATTGGATCTTTCTCACAACGAGTTGGATGGTCCTTTGCCATCTCAGCTATCCAAGTCTGATAAATTATTTCTGTTTGACGTGGGGTTCAATTTGTTGAATGGTTCAGTTCCATCGAGTTTGAGGAGCTGGACAGGTTTATCGACTTTGATTTTAAGCGAGAATCGTTTTACCGGGGGTATTCCAACTTTCTTATCTGAATTTGGAAAACTCGATGAGCTACAACTTGGTGGAAATTTGTTTGGAGGAGAAATCCCTCCATCCATTGGAGCATTGCAGAATCTGATTTATGCATTGAACCTCAGCAATAACGGATTGACCGGTCAAGTTCCTTTGGAGCTACGGAAGTTGGTCAAGCTACAACGGTTGGATATATCTCGCAACAATTTGACCGGAACTTTAGCAGCTCTTGATGATATCCATTCATTACTTGGGGTGAATGTTTCGTACAACCTCTTCACTGGTCCAGTTCCGGAAACACTGATGAAGTTTCTGAACTCATCTCCATCGTCGTTCTTGGGAAATTCCAGCCTTTGTGTCAATTGTCTCCCAACAGGTGGCTTAACTTGCACTGAAAACAGGAATCTCAGGCCTTGTGATCTTCAATCGAGCAATACAAAAGGCCTTGGTAAAATAGAAATTGCAATGATAGCTCTCGGATTGTCACTATTCGTTGTTTTTATGCTTCTCGGACTGAGTTATATGTTTCTCCGACGCAGAAGACCAAAGCAGGAAGTTCAGATCTCTGCTCAAGAAGGCTTATCTTCTCTACTCAACGAAATGATAGAGGCTACGGAGAACTTAAATGATAAGTATGTTATTGGGAGAGGAGCCCACGGAACTGTTTATAAGGCTTCTTTGGGTCCAGACAAAGTGTATGCTGTAAAGAAGCTTGTATTTGCTGGGCAGAAAGGAGGAAGTGTAAGCATGGTTAGAGAAATTCAAACTGCTGGGACGATCAGGCACCGGAATCTGGTCAAATTGGAAGACTTCTGGTTAAGAAAGGACTATGGTTTGATCTCGTACAAGTACATGCAAAATGGAAGCCTTCATGATGTTTTACATGAGATGAATCCACCGCCAGCTTTAAACTGGAGTGTCCGCTACAATATAGCGGTTGGAACTGCCCAAGGATTAGCATATCTGCATTACGACTGTGATCCAGCTATACTTCACAGGGACATCAAACCAAAGAACATACTTTTAGACTCCGAGATGGAGCCTCATATCTCTGACTTTGGTATCGCCAAGCTTCTGGATCAGTCTTCTGCTTCAACACAGTCCATCTCAGTTGTGGGTACAATTGGATATATTGCACCAGGTAGGTAGTTTTTGCACATTTATCATTGACTCGCACTTCTTCCATATTCAACTTTTCTAACATTAAATTTTGTAATGGCTTGCAACAGAAAATGCTTTTATGAGTGTGAAGAGCAAGGAGTCAGATGTGTACGGTTATGGGGTTGTTTTGCTTGAGCTGATAACCAGAAAGAAGGCGTTGGATCCTTCATTTATGGAGGAAATGGACATTGTGGGGTGGGTTAGGTCTGTCTGGAGCAACACAAAAGACCTTGACAGGATCGTTGATCCTAGCCTTTTGGAGGAATTTATGCAGACTACTGTCATGGAACAAGTAATTGATGTGCTTTTAATGGCTTTGAGATGTACAGATAAGGAGGCAAGCAGGAGACCCACAATGAGAGATGTTGTTAGGCAGTTAATAGATGCAAAGGTCCCAGCTGTTAGAAGCAAATACAGCTAGGATTTTTTTGTTTTTGTTTTTGTTTTTTTTTTTTTTTTTCCAAGTCTTTGAACTTGGTTGCTCCCCCTAGTAACCCTTTTTGTTGGGTTTTACTATACTTCATCTGGGTTTACTCCCTCTGGATACGGTTGTATTCGTAGTCATGTGATTCTCAATGCAAATATAAAGAAGATGACATAAAACCTTCTCTCTCTCTCTCTCTCTCTCTCTCTCTCTCTCTCATAACTAATGAGAGACCTAATGGGTTCAGTTCAAGTTTGGTTTCTGTTGGTTTATCTAGATTCTAGGGTGGCAATATCTTGTATGGATTGGATTCTGGTTTCAACTCTCCCTATCAATGACCTCACACATGGATGGGGCTAGGAATTGGGTTAGCGGATGGGTGGTTCTATATGGGCAACTATTTTCGCACTAATCGGGAAAATGTATGTTAAAGAAGCCTGATGGTCAGTCTAATTATAGGCAGTAGCCTTCAAGTGGCCAAAAAAAACAAAGAAAAAGAAATTACTGTTTTCCAAGTATGCCAATACGCGTGTGGGTATCTAGCTGGAAAAGACCACTGTTTTCCAAGCAATATCAATCCAGGTTTTGCAAATTAAAAATGATGGCCATTTTACTTTACGTCCGTTTCTTCTTCTTCTTCTGTTCTTTTCTTTTTTATTTTTTTAATTATTTTTAATTTAACGTGAAGTGTCCATTTCTTATAATGGTGAGTCAAACACAAAAAGAGGAGTGCTTGTAGAGGCCGATCTGAGTAGTCAGATTCATGCTTTTCGCATGTTATTGTGTTGGTTTGACCTATAAGTTGTCTTGTTTTCCTATACCAATTTTGGTCCGAGTATCATTTTCCAAATGCAGAGGAAATTCCAAAAATGGAATCAAGGCATTTCCAAATCCAATATATTTCACATGCATTATTGTTGAATGGACAAAGGACTCTTATCCGCTGCAGTCAAAGAATAGTACAAATTCTGATTCATAATCAAATAATGCAATCAACATTTACAAACTCAAAGGCTCTCAACCAGAGAATGAAAAGAATTCCTAACCTTACGACCAAGCAAACTTTGACCCACAAATGTAGGGTCAGCCCCTAAACAAAATAATGAAGGGAAGATTAAGCCGCCAGGAAGAATAGGGGGAAAAAAAAAAGTTATTATGAAAAGAGGGACCAGCTTGCAAATCTATAATAAAATCTGTTCAAATTCTAATTTACAACGATGAAACAATTGTGCATCAGGAACTCCCATGAGATCTGACAGATGAAATTGAATGTGCAGAGACAGAAGCCGTAGGGCTGTTAAGGTCTCGATCTCCATTAATTGCTTTGGGTTTTCCGCTCAGTCTTTCCATTGCATCTTGACAAATGTCAACAAACCAATCATCTTCCGGTAGTGCACTGCCAGAAAAATTCAATCTCAGCCTCAACAAAGCCAAAAATTTCAATTTCTGAATGGCAAAACATATTATATTCAACGTAATGACTGCTGAAAAAGAAAGAGGGAGTTGGGGGGAGTGCAAGCAGATGACACAGCCACATGCAAATCGGTACATCTCTCTCTCTCTCTCTCTCTCTCTCTCTTTCCCCACCCCCCGCCCCCTCTCTCTCTCCTTCCTCTGCCTCCTCCTCCTCCTCCTCCTTCAAATAAGATCATGAGTCCTAACATCCTTATCCTTGGAATTCCATCCCTTACCTGCATACTCCCCCAAACTTCTCACATTTGTTGCCATAATCCTCCACAAATACACTATCAAGATCATGTAAATAATTCCACAATCACTTCTAGAAAGTGCCTATGTTTTATTATCAAGAAGTCAACAAACTGCACATCGGGCCCTCACTCTTATAACTTTACAAAATATCCTCCATGGTCATTGAGTGGGCTTTACAAATGAGCTCTATAACCAGAGTGGGTAATCTATGACTCAAATATATGTTAAAACCACATAACCGAGGCTTGGTGACAAACTCATATTCCTGAATAACCTCACCAATAAAGATATTATTGGCAACTTCATATCAATTAACTCTTTCTACAAATAGTTGCATGTCATCACACACGCACTAAATTTCACAACCCCATCTTGCATCTGTACTTTATGTGCAAGAAGAAAACCCACCAAATATTAAGATGATATTAATGTACTTTGGGTTCTGCGAGAAATAAGATAAACCACTTAATTTATCACAAAAAAAACATAGGGGGGAAAAAAGGGGAATAGGAATACACATTTTCAGCATCTTCTAAGGAGATACTTGTCACACCTTTACAGACAATTTATGTACAAAGCCCAGAGCAAAGACCTAGTTCTGTACAACCCCAAGTTCAAGAAGAAAGAAGTATTTTTGTCCTTATTAAAGCTGACAGTTGACCAATGATAGCTCACACATTCGAGTGCATCAATCAAATCTAAATTATCAACTCAAACTTAAGTCCATTTTTGTACTTTATAATCATTTCTAGGTTAATATTAATAGACGTACATGCTGTATCAACACATTCATCTTAAATTCAATTAATTATATTTCGATATGTTAAGAAACATTGGCAATTCCAATTTATTTTGTTTCCTGTGAACTATAAGTACCAATGTTTCTTAACATATCGAAATATAATTAATTGAATTTAAGATGAATGTGTTGATACAGCACGTATGTCTATTAATGTTAACCTAGAAATGATTATAAATTACAAAAATGGACTATATGCTTGAACTCTTACACCAGTAGGGCTTATAAAGCAGAAAAGATATTCACAAAAAAAAAAAAAAACACCAGTTAATCAATGAACCAAAAGAAACAACAATAGCATTACCTATTTGGATCCATCCCTGTTGCAGAAAATGCATTTATGGCTTTAGTTATTATATCACTGACAGCTCGATTCAAATTCCGAGATAAGTAGCGACCTTGTGAAGCAAAGCAGATCACAAACTTCATATCCAAATAGAACTGCACATGTTTAATTGAGAATAGGTCAGTTTTTACAACCCAACAAATAAAGAGCAAAAATAAAGGATAAAACTTCAAATTCATATACCTGTTGAAGACCAAGAGGACCTAAAGGCCTTGGTCCTTCCTCAATGTCATCCCAAAAGCTTTGGTCTTCTGAAAGCCATAAGATGACAGTTTCTGTAAGTCTCATCAATAGCAATGTAGCAAATCTTTCTCTACCTACAAACATATCGGCTGCTATACTAGCCATCCTGTTCAGTTTTGCAAAGAGTTCCTGAATAGCAATGGAGACAACCAAACATAAGAACTTTCACACTCAAAAAGTTCCAAAGGCAAAGTGAACACCAGAAAAATCTTCAAGCCACTTAAACGAAGCAAAAACATATTGTCAGACACTCAGACCAAAAAAAAAAAAAGTGAAATAAGCAAGTCCTGATTAAATCTTAGCTAGTTATTATATTCACAAGCCTTTTCTCTAACTACTCAGACTCAACAGCGGAGGTCCTGTTCTAACAGTCCAGTCTACCCAAATCCATCTCAACCAATGAACTTCATTAGTATACATAATTTACACCTATCATCCAATCCAGACAAAATTTACCCAAAAATAGATGATATTTTTATGACAATTAAAAAAAAAAAAAAAAAAAGTTAGCATAGATAGTGGAGGTAGTCTAGTAACAGACATTATATAAAGAAAACAAGTTCAAATGTCTTCACACCAATCAAATTCCTTGGTGTTTGGCCATCGGTTTGAAACAGTAATATATAACTACACATGCGTTTGAAACAGTAATATATAACTACACATGTGTGTGCACGCACACACATTTTAAAAAGGTTAGCATAGAAAGTGAAGGTAGTCTAGTAACAGACACTATATAAAGCAAACAATTTCAAATGTCTTCACGCCAATCAGATTCCTTGGTGTTTGGACATCGGGTAAGAACAGTAGTATATAAATACATGTTCGCGCGCATGCATGCGCACACACACACACACACACACACACAGACACACACACATATATATAATCGGTTATGTTCTCATCAGCACGTGCTGATACAAGTTATATTAGCACCATGCATTGGGGATTGTACCCTTTGCATTGGTCCAATGTACCTCATATCCCACTAATGCACAAGGTACAACTCCCAATGCGGGTGTTGATATAACTTATATAAGCACGTGCTTACCTAATCATCATCCTATATCTATATATATATAGATAGATAGATAGAGAGAGAGAGAGAGAGAGAGAGAGAGAAATTAAATATAGATAAAATATATTCCTTGCAGCAAGCAACATATATGTATTTTATAAGTTTTACATCAGTAAATAATAGCTAAAAAACAACACGCTAACATATATTCCTTGAAAGCAACATAGATGTATTTCTTCCCCTTCTTTCTCTTAACTTCTTTGCAATTAAACACCATCACGAAGTTTTTGAGCCAAAGCTGCACATAAACCATCAAAACACCCATAAAACCCTAGTTCTACTTCTAAGACCCTCCTCCGTCAATTCCTGTTCACCCTTAAATCAAGTTGTAGTAAACCCTAACCCTTGCTTTAATCAACAATCCTCCATTGACCAAGGTAAAATAGGACTTAACAAACAGCTAAAAAAACAACACGCTAATTTTGGGGTGCGCTCACTCATCAAGAAGTGGCCCCAAACTATTCCTGTTTTGTGGGTTCCAATGCATGGTCTTGCATAAGACATCAATGGCATCACCCACATGGAATTCTACTCTTCCTATCACCAATTATATATCACCTAGGAAGAGCACAACTTTAAAAGGGTTTTATACTTTGTACTCTCATCCAGAAATCCAGAAAATATATATGCGTACATTCAAAAGAAAGCATTAAAAATAATGGTGAGAATTCAATGGGTGATAAAGTCGCAATTAATGACTATGTAGGTGATAAGATATTACAAGAATGTTACTCTCAATCAAACTAGTGTAAGATACAATTGTAATTAACATTACTAGTGTCTACACTCATATCAAAAGATGGTGCCTTTCTAATCAAGAATTAATAAAAATTTATGAAACAAAACCAACAAATGGATTGTCTCAAATAAATAAAAAACTACTTACTTAAAGAAAATAAAACGAACAAAAGAATAGAAGTGTTAGGTTTCCAACCTAAAATCTTGAGCTATTAGGTGGAGAGCCGAAACAAGTATATGTGAAGCCATATCAAACCTAATATTTGGGTAAAGTGGGACTTCCCAACACTCCCCCTCATGTGCAGACCTGACAAGACATAAGTGGGTCTACCATGTAAAGAACAAAGATGGGCTCATGAATGAAACGGCCCAAGGACAACATGCTCTACCATGTTAAATTTCTAACCTAAAAGCCTAAGCTATTAGGTGGATGAACCACACAGATATATTAAGCCATATCAAACCCGATATTTGGGGGATGTGGAATGTGGGACTTTCCAACAAGAAGGAAACTAGTTGTGTATGGGGAAAAAAGAGAAGACGAAAAAAAAAAATTATAGAAATAAAGGTAGTATGAACGAGAAGGTAGTTTTTAAGATTTGAAATTTTTTATTATTTTACAATAGCGAGCATGCACTTGAAGGAATGCTAGATGCAATATTTTCTCTTTGAGGAAAGAGATATATGAAAATTCAAAGATTTTGAAGATTTGATCCTATGAGATATTGTTGGCAAACAACCAAATAGACGTGAATCAATTACTACTTAGGCAGATTCTCTGATCTCGAGTTGTTAAATGATGAAAACTATAAATAAATAGAGGTAGGATCAAATTACACCTGGGAAACAGTATAACAATATTAAGAGGACCCGAAAATTAAAAAAGCAATCATCACTGAAAAATACCTGGAATATCGGAGATGGAAACCATTCGACTTCATCCACATTTCCATCCATGTTTATGTACATGTCTGCACTAAGATGGCTATCACCCTCCTCAGTAAAAATGAGATCTAGAGCATGTTGTCGACAAAAACTATCTTTTAATTTGTCAACTGAGCTTACAAGCCGCCTTTTCCATTCTCTTTGCTCAGGATGACGGCTTTGCCTATCTGAAGGTCTCTTACGAGGATCATCCTTGTAATTAGCCTGATTCAGTGGGGAAAGTTTCATGGCTGCACGTGGGAGTAGTTCATCCGCTAATAATGATGCATTTGCTAGCAATGCTATCTGCTGTGCTTCAGTCTCAGCCATCCGAACAATTTTATTTCCAGAACCTTCAAAGTTTGCTTCTTCTTCCATGGGCAATGCTTTTATTAGCATGCTCACATACGAATTAAAAACCTGGAACAAACCTTCCAGAGTTTGACCTCCCAACTGCATACTTAAAAGTGGTCCTACATCCTCGAAGAAATCCTTCAAGAACAATCGGATTATGAAGCAAAATTAATTAGAAGAATAAAGCAGTATTACACTGTTTTAATATATATATAAATAATAAAAAAAAAACAAACAAGCAAGAAAACAAATTGAAGGCAGATGGTGCTGAAAATCAATCAATAATCCCAAACCATCAAGAACACCATACTTTAGACGCTCAAATAAATCAGATAACACATTAACAACTAAAAGCACTTAAGACACTCAATTGGTGGCAACACATTAACACAAGAGAAAGTCATACTCAAATCAAAAAAAAGTTGCGAGATTTTTAGCATGCTAAGGTGGGGAGCACAAAATAATATAAAATCAAGGTAAAATGAAGATGTACGCCAAGTACAACATATAGTTAGACCAAAACACTGGAAAGTGAAGGGGGAAGCAGAAAACTGGTAGGCCATCTAAAAAGGAACCAACTAACAAAATCAATTTATAAATTACGTATTGCAACAAGAAGTACCTTGAACCAAAAAACAGGCTGTAGTAAAAAGGAACTTGTGGATGCCAATTTAAAATAGTAATTTATTAAACAAACCATCATTCAGGCAAGAGAGAATGAAATTACAACTTGCTTTTCTAACAAAAAATATTAATTCTACCAACAATTTTTATGACCAACAGGCCAGGGAGAAACACAATCATACAGATAGCACATTGCATAACACATTCAGCATATTTTCAGCAATATAATCTACCACAGTCATTTTACATATGTCAAAGATGGAGCACGTATATATAACATGTATAGAGAGAGAGAGACATTCAATGTCCCAAAGGATTAGAATTTAAGAGGGAAACAAAATGTTCACCTGGACCATCAAATTGAACCTATGAGCACTACTTGAAAGTTTATGGGGAAATGCTGCTGTGCTACCAAGGGATGTACTTGAAAACCTGCCCGATTGACGTGTAGCAGCTGGAGGATTTGTGAGTACCCAATCATCAGCAGCAGCTAGAGCAGCAGTACTCTCTTCAATTCGTTTCAAATTAGCCTCCAGCGCCTGTTCAACACTAGGCCTAAAGAGTTTCAAGAGCACAGGACAAAGTGCCAAGCCACGAGCTTCGAGCAATGAACAATGACCTAAAGCTATTTGAACACACTCTGCAGCAGCCCTTAAACCTCCAGCAGCTGCTGATGAAGCTAATGCATGTCTTTTAACAATAAGCGCAAAAGACTCCGTTTGCTTTGTAGCCCACATCACAAGTTCAGATGTGTATGCTGGTTCCTTACCAAATATAGCCATAGAATCACTAGCTGCTTGAGCAATGGCAGAGAAAACCAGCTGTGAGAGGGCAGCAGTATATGCTCCTCCATATGAGGTGCTTGATGGACGAAGGCTTTGCATATTATATTGATATCTTTGATAATGCGCATTAAGTAGCAAACTATGAGCACGAGGGCCATCCCCAAGCTTCTTAAGAGCTGAAATAGCTGCACGAAGTTCACCACCTCGGGTAGAAGGTTGACACGCAGCTTCAGAAAGCTGATCAGCTAATTTCTGTCTGCGTTCAGTGATAGCAGTCTGCAGTGACATGAGTACTGCTGGGTTCAATGTTTTCTTTTCTTTTGCTTCAGAAGCTACACGTTCTCCTTCATCAAGGGCTGCCAAAGCTTCATTTACTCTCCTCTCAGCTAACAAAACATCAAGGAGATCGGGGAACTCCACTAACCATTTCTCTAAATCTGAAGGTTCTCTATCTTCAGAATTAGATAAGCCATTTGCAGTAGAACCTTCAGAAACTGTAATATTTAAGGAATCAATGTGAACACCCTCAGCTAAGCCATGAATCAAAGCCGCCTGCGTAGATAGCAAGTTTCTGATGGAAAACAGCTCCCCTTCTAAATCTGATATCTCTTTAGATGTGCTGCAAAGGAATATAAGGCGCTTAAAAATACTAGATGCTTTTCAATACTCATATCAATTACGATCATCAAAATAAATGATATTGTCCCTAAAATGGAAAACGCAGAAGTAGATTGACAATCCAGTGCGAGAAAATAGGTTAAAGGAACCCGAAAAAATTCAGACATGCAAGAATGTAGATATAAATGGTATCATCAACATTAAAAATAAAGAAAAAAGGGAAAATAATTTTCAGAGGTTTGCAAGTGCTGTGACTGTGATCATACCATCAGTAATTGAGCTAGGATTCATTTTGATCAATAATAGAACTCGAACCAACTCAAAGAAATTAATGTTAGAAGAATTAAACAATAAAAATGAAAAATAGTAAAGAATGCTTCAACTCCTAAATGAAAAATACCATTGGGTCCTGATATACATATGTATACAAAATTGAACCTTAATTGAATTCATAAATTCGTAACAAGACAAAATTCAGGTAAATGGATGAACAGATAAGATATGCCACAAACAAAGAAGTGAAAAATGAAATACGGAAAATCAAGACAAAAAGTGTCATTACCAAAGCAAAACTTAGAACTTTAACATATTATATATTTCCAATTGTACTGGACCTTACGATGACCATAACTATGATGAATAGAATTATTACGTTTAAAAAATTAAAATAAAAATAGCTAATCCAATAAATGAAGCACCTAATAAACAAAGATAATTTTGTAATCATTAAGCAGCTCAACATAGAATAATAGAAAATGGCATATGAAAAATAATTAAAAATCCTTTTGTTAAGGCCAGTTTATGTTGGGTTAGTCTGGAGCATATTTTGGGCATGTTCAAGGTGGATTTTAGGGGTCTTGGTATGATCAAGAGGGCTAAATCTTTGTGGCGCTGTGCTTTGATAGCAGTTTTGTGGGCTATTGCCTCAAGCAGAATATTAGGATCTTCAGTGATATAACTGAAGAGAGGGGGCTGTGGGATAGGGTTACCTTTTTTGCTTCCTTATGGACTTCAGTGGACAATTCTTTTGGAGTTCCTCTCTTTTTGATCGTTAGGAACTAGATTGAGATTTGTTCTTCAAAGAGCACTATGAGAAGATGAGTGGGAGGCCATTTTTCCTCCTTAAGTGATGCTGATGCGGATGAAATTTAGAAGATTTGCGAAGGTTATGTGGGCCCCACCAATGCAACAATCACCCCACCATAAGTGGCACATGAAGAGGAGTATCACTTGAAGGTGTAAGGTTGAACCATGTTGGTTCAAGCCTCCTCGAATTTGAAGAGTTGTGATAAGTCCATATTTTAGGGGTATTTTAGCAATTTTACAGTTTTAGGGGTATTTTGGTAATTTTACAGATTTGGGTTTGTTTTGTAGTCAAGTTAGTAGGCGTTTGGTCATAAGTTTAGTCAATTCTTATCCTTGTTAGGAATTACTTAAGTCCTTTCTAGAATTTAGAAAGTCTTCTTTTACAAAAAAAAAATTTCCTATTCCAAGAAGTTTTTATTTTCTTGGACTTTCTATTTTCTAGAGTTTCAACTTATGACACTCTTTTCTTCCACTGTCTTTGAGGAATCTAGAGTCTCCGGTAAAGAGGCTGCTACGTCATCTGTTCCCATTTTAATACAATCAGTTTCCCATCCCAATATATATATATATATATATATATATATATTTTGATAATGGTAAAGATATGTATTAAAAAAGGGAAAAACCCTCGTACATAAGACATATACAAGAGAAAAAGAAAAAAGAACCTAAGCTCCATGAAAAAAGAGGAGCATCCAAAAAATCTCAACCCCCATCTATCTTACAAACAAAGGGAGTCGACAAAAATAAGGAAAGAAACTTTACAACCACCCATGTAACTAGAATACCACCAATAAAGGAGTTTGACCAAAAGAAGGCCGCATAGTTAGCATAGTTTGACCAAATTCCTATCCCAATAGATGTATATTTATATATATATATATATAAATTGAAAATCATCTCGACAACTGTTGAACTCACCGTATGAAGGCCGCATAGTTAGCATAGACACTTCTACGCATTTCCTCAGCAGAAGCTTTCTTCAAATCCAGAAGATATGCGCATAGTTGCCTTATTTCCTGTGCACACAAGCAGAAAAGTATATTTAAAGATTTCAAATACAATGCATTAAGAGGAGTTTCTCGTTTCCTGAAATGTGGCATAAGCACATCAGAGCAACAAAATGAATCTTGGCAGCACTAAGCCAACTTTTCACAGGAAATGCTTTAAAGAATTAAAATGCTCAGTAACAACCATTCATTTTTAACTTAACTATCAGGACAAAAAAATATCTTGACCATTAACTCACATATAATTATATATTTACAGGGAAATATGACAACAATAGATAATTCTACTACAAGCAGGGGTTTGGGTTAGCTATATGTATATATACAACAAGACTAGAAGCATTACATTCACCATAATAAATTAAATAAGAAAAATACTGAAGATAGATTTTTTTCAGCATAGCTAAAAGTACTATGTAGAATTAATTTTACATACAAATATTACCAGAATAATTTGTAACAAGCTCAAATCTGCTGGAAAGCATTCAGCATATAGTGTAGATAAAATCATTATATGGAATGGATAAATTTAAAGACAATTGCACTTTTGAGTACATACCACATAGAGATAAAATCAATAGAATAAAGGAAGAGGGTGTTATGGTCATGTGCAATGAACACCAATTACTACATCAGTAAGGAGCAACAGGAGCAAATTAGCTATTCAACTTCATCTCAACAATGCCGTAGCAGTGAAAGTTACTCACGTAATCACATTTATTCATCAGTGATATATATATTTAAGTATGAGCATCAACTATAAGTATAATCATGAATTGAGGAAACAAAGCCAAACTCAAACAAAACCTAAACTTAAGCCAGATTTAGAATTCCATACCCAAACCCACACCTTAGTGGTACTAAAATAGATCATGGAATCCCTACTTGACAAGGCAATTTCATTTGGGAAACATCAGCTATTACACCAGTAGTTTGGCATTTTTAATTTAATGACTAGCAATCTGTTCGTATAATGTAAATTATAGAAAGGATTACAAAAATGGAAGACAACACAAAAATCTTTTATAGAAGGAAATGATGTACAAAATGGCTCTAGAGCCCTAGTTATAACTTTGAAGTTAGAGCTATCAGTAACGTACTATTTTGGCATCAGTATCACAAAATATTTGATAAAGTATCATTAGAAGGTTTGGTTTTCCATTCTTTCTTCTTATCATACCTTCATAAATTTTAATTAAACTCAGAAAAAAATTGACAGAAAAGACCCCATTCCACAGAGAGGCTTTATGTGAGCTGAAGACAGGGATAAATAATCTTCTGATTAGGAATTCACACTTTTATTCTTATCACATTTTTATACTCTCCACCCTATCTGCCATTTAGTTTCCAAATGTAAAACAATAATGTAGTTAAGTCTATTAGGTTAGTTAATACATGGTGTTCTCTCACCAACAGCCAGAAGCAACTATGTGGATCCTGGGTCCAAGGCCATATTCAAGGGCACAATGCTTTGACAAAGTACATCCTATTAGTCGCATATACAAGTAGAAGCCACCAATGAAATATGAATATAAATATATCTACATATATATATACATATATACATATATATACATATACACATATATAAATCTATATATACATATACACATACACACACACACACACACACACACACACACACACACACATATATATATATATACTCCATGATTGACAGAACTTGTGGAGAAAGGTTCTTATATATATGGATATCTCCGCAGAAAATTGGTTTGGAAAAAAAGACTACCCAACCTATCACTTAATCAAGTGTGTTTACCCGTGCTGTCTTCAAATGGTTTTTTCTCTTTAAAACATAAGAAAATAACCATGTTCACTAGCATTCCATTGCTCATGTATACGTATAGCACCTACAAAATGAGAAGATGCTAATGAAAAAAAAAAAAACCGCACTGGTAGAATTACCAGAAAACAAGTCATTTCAAAAATGATGGTTTGAACTCCAACAACTTTAAAATGGGAATGGCAAATATTTTCGAATATATGTCCAGAAATGATAAATCAAAATGAAAATGAATATGCAGAAACTTCTTTATGATGTTTTGAAGAAAAGAGCCTTTGTTATAGAAAAATTGGAAAAACAGTTTCCAAAACAAACGTGCAAACACCCTTTCTGACTCATTTTCATTTCCCGCATTACCAGAAACAAAAGAAACTTTTTCTGACAACAGAACCAATCACGTTTTTTTAGATTTCTTTGTAAACAAACCCATTCAAAAAATTCCTCATAATTTGATTAATAAAAAGAAAATTACTCCGTATTAGACAGAAAAACAATTCCCAGGGTAACTCATGAATTCATCACAATAATGTCATTTCGAACGCAAAGAGTTTTGATTTTTAAAAGCATTATGAATTGCATCTCTGATTTGTAGCACTAAAAAAAATAAAAAATAAAAAAATCACAACACATAAAAACATAATTAACTAATAAAATCAAATATCAATCCATCCACCCAAAAAAGCAATTCATGCTCTTCTGAATAGACTTAACAAAAACTGCGTTTGGTAGCAGAGAAACTTGGAGAAAAGCAAGGAAAATAAAGCTTTAAACGAAACATCAACCCAACCAAACCAAAATAGTTACAAAAGTGAATAGTAAACGATTCAAGATTCAAAAATTTTAATTTTACTTCCTTACCCTACGTTTTCTCATCAACCAAATAATCAAATTAAAAAGGGGAATCAGAATATCCAAACCTTCTCATTGAGTGAACATTTGGACTGAACATAAGCATCAGCATCAAAGCCATCAGTCTTGAAAACGCTGAGGCCTTCCTCGAGCTTGGGGCCGTTCTCCTTCACTGGCGTGCCTCTAGAGCGCGACGACTTCACTGAAGCCATTACCTGAATTATAAAGACTCTCACTTCAATCTAAGGGTCAGATCCGATTACGATGAGCTCAGAGTTAGGGTTTTGATTATTGCCCTGAGAAGCGTCCGAGGATTGGATCTAACGGGGGAGATTGAATGGCCATGGAAGAGTTGATGAGAAGCTTTGAACAGAGCAGAAGAAGAAGAAGAAGGAGGAGGAGAGGAGTACACGATCCCTACGCAAGCGCGTTGGTGGAAGACAGGCAGAAATAGAGGGGGAGAGAGAGAGAGAGAGAGAGAGAGTTGGGCTCGTTCGCTCGCTCGCTCGCCAAACACGAGTCCGACTCTCTCTCTTCTTACTATCGTATTGCTTTGACGGTCATTTACAAGCATTTGACTGCGGTAAAAGGGTTCAGTTTTGGGTGAATGTCAGTTATGAATGTCGGCTCTTCTACATTGACAATTCTCTGCAGTACTTTGGTTTAACTGCTCTGATTGTGCCACGTCTTCATTCAAGAAGACAGAATCATTTAACCGGTGGGTCTCCCCATTGCTGATTTAGAACAACTGTACAGAAAATTAAGCATGGATTCTTTCTGGGATACAACACGATTAAGTGCCTGTTTGGGATAGTTTCATAATAGAATCAGAAGTAAAATTAGAAACTGAATCAGAATCAGAGAGGAGGTAACTTGAGCAAATTGACCTCAAAATTTCTTTTGGATTTATAATCACTTTTCTCATTTTTTATCCAAACACTCTTAAAAGTGATTATGAACCATCAGAAAAGATTTTGGGCCTCCCAAAATCTCATCCAAGCAGGCACTAAATCTCCTAGCTTTCTCTAGTCATGTTTTTTTTTAAATGCAACACGACCTAGTTTGTTGACTTAGAACAACTATACAGAAAATTAAACTTGCTTTTTAAAAGTAAAATTATAAATTTTCTCACCCGATTTAATCTTTTGATCTCATAATTTTTTTCAATCATGTATCACGGCAAGCAAGAGGGACGACATCATCTTATTTTGACTTCTTTCACCATATTTGCCTTTGCTTTTATAATGAAAATAAAAATAAAAAACAATTTTACTAAACATGCTTTTGATATTTTTTTGCTTTTACTCAAATAGCAAAAAGCAACAAAATAAAAAAAGGATTTTTCCTATTTATAAAAAAATCTTTTAAAAATGGTAATCAAACGGTGCCATAATCAATCATTTTCTTACTCTCTTTTTTTTTTTGGTAAAATCATTTTCTGACTGTTAGAAACCTGACAAGCGTGATATGGTTATAAATTATAATACAATGACAAACTGAGGGCTTGGTTTATCGGAGAGGTTTCCAAGCCGAAGAATCTACCTGATTACATAATAGTCAAGCATTGACTTTACCTCTTTTTTTTTTTTTTTTTTTGAGTAGTGTTATATTTACCTGGTTCTTAGGATTTATGTTTCTTGAACTGAAAAGCATCTAATTCAATTTTCTACTCCCCCTTCTAAGGTCAATTATCAATCGAATTTTATTTTGATTGTTAATTAATGAGAACTAGATGCTGATCAAATTGGAGAATCACCAAAGAGTTTACTACTTTTTTTTTTTTTTTTTTGGTAAACAAAAGTTTAGGTGTAAAGATGCTACCCCAGTCCAGAGTCAAGGCAAGATGCAAACCAGAACTTACATTGGACTTAAACATCGCTCGCCAAGGAGGATTACTGACAACGGGAATTGAACTTAAACCTTACAAGCAAAGAATTCGATTATTATTAACTCAACTAACCCCCGTAAGCCACTTTCACCTACCTTACCTCAGAGAGAATAGGATGAGTCGTGGTGGTCCTAGTTTTACTAGTAGTTTGAATTGACTCTACAGGATAGTAGGGTGAATGAATCACATTAGTTTGGTTTGGCTAGCTGAACAAATCACCTCCTTGCTGTTTGTCTGCTATCGCTGCCTCTAGTCCTACCTCTTATCTCTCTTCAGCAATTCCAGTACAGTTCTTTAATTCATTTCTTGTCCTTGTTAATAGTAATCGCTATAAACTCTCAATTATAGCAAAGCAAATTGGCTTTAGCATAATCTTCTTTCTCCTATCAAAAGCTTGTGTTTCAAGTGATTAATCAAACTGAAAGTTTAGATAGTTTTGTTGACAAATCTATATTATATAAAAGAGAGTGCATTACGTGGCATGTGTCTCATACCTTTTCTTTGATATACGAGACTATGACAGCCTACGACGTGATACATCTCTCAAAAATATGTTAAAATGTGGATTATTTTACCTTAATTATATAAGGTAAATAAATTAAATTAAGGTAAATAAATTGACGGAATAAATAAATGAATAAAGTAAGAGAATATAAAGTCAAATAGGATAATGTCTTGGCTGTCTTAATTAGCTCTTTGTGATCACCATGTTGCTTGGCCTTAATTAAATACGGTAAAAAAATTAAATAAATAAAGAGAATACAAAATCAAATAGGGTAAAAAGATCAAAGGCATGGTGATCACAACGTCTTAGTTGTTTATGATTACCATGTTTTAATTAAACAAGGCAAGAAAAGCAAAAGAAAGATAATTAAATAAGGTAAGAGAATAATTTCGTGGTAGTCAAAAGCATCATGCCTTAATTTGTTTCACTTTAAAAACTTCAAACGGAAAAAAATAAAAAATAAGTTAAAAAAATCACTAATAACGTGATTGAAAAGAGAAGTGGACCATGTTATTTCACCCACATTCTCCCACCCATCTATGTGAGTCAACTTTTTTTTTATTTTATATTGGGTCTCACATGATTGCTTTTACCGATGCACTTTTGACACATAAGATGGCTGGTAAAGGTAAGTGGCAAAAGATGGGTAAAGTAGCATTTTCTAAGAGAATATTAACTCAACACATTCGTGTTTTTTTTTCCCGACACAAGTTAGTGGACTAATAGTTGGTGCAATTGATTAAGTCGATTTTCACTTTTTGTATGTAAAATGGACCAGTTAATTCATGGAATATTCTAAGATCAGATTAAAATGAGTTTATCTATATCACTCGGTGAAACTAAATCTATTCCATGCATCGTATTGTCTATTGCTAGCATAAATGTATTGCCTTCTTCTGAGACTAACTTGACAGAAAAAAAAAAAAAAAAAATATATATATATATATATATATATATATATAGAAGATGATGGTTAGGTGAGCACATGTTGATATAACTTATATCAACCCCTCATTGGTGGTTGTACCTCATGTATTAATCTGTAATCCATTAATGCACGAGGTATAACCCCCAATGCATGGTATGTGTTAATATAACTTAAATCAATAAGTGTTGACCCGATTGGAATTGTATATATAGTTTTATTCTTATGAGATCGATTAATTTAACCTAACTTTACATTAAGTCACCCTTCAAAACTTTACCTGTGACCCGTATTTTGTAAAACTAACCATTGGATTAGAAACCCTTATCATGTATCAAGTTAGTCCGAGACTAATTGTCATTTGATACAAAACTTTCTTTTTTTAATCAATGACAATTACTCATTTTGGACATTTGTGGATAAAGCAGTTTTTAATCTCAGATTAATTTGATTTTTGGCATATATGACCTTCATATAAAGGCTATCTAATCCAATGATTGGTTTTTCAAAATACGAGTAACAAATAAAGTTTTGGAGGGTAACCTTACACAAAGTTACATTAATTTAACCTTATAAAAAGAAGACTATATATATATATATATATATATATATATAATAACGATAAGGTGAGCATGTGTTAATATAAGTTATATGTAAGTTATATTCAAAACCGTATATATATAATGCCCCTCTCATTAAATTAACCTAACTTAATTTTACGTTAAGTCACGCTTCAAAACTCTACATGTGACCCGCATTTTGAGAAATTAACCATTAGATTAGATAACCTTATCATATAAGTTGATGCATACATAAAATCAAATTGATTCGAAATTGATTGTTATTTAATTCAAAACTAACATTTTTTAATTAATAACAATTGCTCATTTTAGACATTTATGGATAAAGCAGTTCTTAATTTCATATCAACTTGATTTTAGCATGTATGAACTTTATATATAATGCAGATCTAATATAATGGATATAACGGTTAGCTTTGCAAAATTCAAATCACAGGTAGAGTTTTGGAAGATGACTTAATGCAAAATTATGTTAAATTAACCTCATAAGAATGGTACTATATATATATAGTTTCGATCGGGCGAGTACATGTTCATCTAACTTACATCAACACCATGCATGAGGAGTTATAGCTAGTGCATTTACTCAATGTATACTTAACCCCTAATGAAGAGGCTGGTATTAATTATATCAATACATGCTCACTTGATCATCGTCCTCTCTCTCTCTCTCTCTCTCTCTATATATATATATATATATATAAACACCTGTATTGGGGATTGTATCTCGTGCATCAGTAGGTTACGGTACACATGTTACTAATACATGAGATATAACCCTTGATACAGATATTGATATAAGTTATATCAATACGTGCTCACTTAATCATCATCCTATCTCACTCTCTATGTACTACATTTATTTTTTAACCTCCTCAACTGTTGTTGCCTGTAGGTGAAACTACTACGCCCACACACACACACGCCTCCACCCATAAAAAATTTTGAATAAATTTAGGCATTAAGTAGGATCCACGCAAAAATGGTTGTAACCAGAAGTGAAGGGTGGAAGGACTAAAAAAATCGTTGACCGCATGTGCATGCAATGCGTTTATGTGTGAATTGGCATTTCATCATTGGACAACATACAGCTGTCTGGCGGGCCCAATGGATTCTCCAGTCTGCAAAGAAAAATACAAAAAGTGGGATATGGTCTTGAGTTGGCTTGCTTTGTGATCCAATTGGATTAAACGCCAAAGCAACCTGGTGATGCAACAGGTGATTTCGAGTGTTGGGGTTTGGTAAGGCTGCCAGAGGAGTGGTTGGAACTTAGAAGCCCGTTTGCGGTTTTGCACCAGAAAGACGCTTTCAGATGAGAAAGAGGTGAAGTTATGGAAGTGGATTGGATTTGGTGCAATTAGCTACTCTTACTGCATGCAGTGAATGTAAGATCGATGACATGTGGACAAGGAAGAGAAAAAAAGAGTTATTCGGCATTGAACGTTAAATGCATTTCTCGAATTTCACCCCTCTATTTATTTTTCTTGTCACGTATCATCGATCTTATGTTTACTGTACCATGCAGTAATTGCATCAAATTCAAATCCGAAGTTATAATCAATTTTTCATATCTTGAAGATTTGGTTGACAAATAATTTATTGGGAACGGCTACTGCAACCCCCCATTTTTATCATTCCACCCCCCATCCTTTAGGTTTTTAAGGTTTCATGCAAAATATAAAAGGTTTTTATGAAAACCGGCCGTGGTGTCCACTAGAAAATATAATTTTGAACAACTTTATAGGAGAAGGTTTTTCCTAAATCTATCGTTTAAATATACTTTTTAGCCATTTATAACATTTATTTCATTTTTTGCCAAAAAGTCTACCTAAACGATAGATTTTGGAAAAACTTTCTTCTGCAAAGTTATTCAAAATGATGTTTTCTAGTGGACCAAGCGACTGATTTTTGTAAAAACCTTTTATATTTTTCATAAAATCTTAAAAACTAAAAAGAAAGGGGTGGGGAGATAAAAATGGGGGGTTGCAATAGTCGTTCCCTAATTTATTTGGGCTTCACAATGAGCAGCCACTCTAATATTGCAAACCCAAATTTGGACCAATTGCCTATATGGAACTAATCCGTTCAAACTTTGATCACCGACACCGTAATGCTTGTGTATCAATTTTAGAGTCTGACAAATATGATGGTTTTATATATATATATATATATTACTCCGTCCTACAAAAATAGACAATGTTTGACAAAACACGTAGGTTTAAAAAAATCCATGATTTTATTGACTTGTCATTTATTAAACCCTATTTTTCCAAAGATATCCTCCTTTTATTGGGTTTTATGTTGAAAGTAATTATTGAAATAATGAGAGGTAGTATAAGAAGTTCAAAATAATTATTATTTGACTTTTCAAAATAGACAAACATTTTGGGACAAAAAAAGTTGTAAAATTGGTCTATCTTTGTAGAATGGGGGGGAGTATTAATAGGAAAAAGAAAGTTACAATGAAAAGAATATAAGAAACTAGTGAAAACCCCCAGACGATGCTCGGGAAGATAAAGGCAATGGGGAACAAAATAAAATAAAAGAGAAAAGGAGAAAAAAAAATAAAAAGAATGAGAAAAATGCCAAAACTTGACACCTCAGCAAGATCCTGTTACCTACAATAACCACACCCCAGGCATATAATATAGGTAAAGATAGGAAAAAAACCTGTTTGGATTTGGCAGCTTACATGATGGTCTATAATTATTCCCAACAATGATAGACATGTAGATTCATGAATGCATGCTACGACATCATAAGCCAATCCAAAATTGCTTATTAATGGTTGTACATAAGAACTATTGAGTATTGACAAATTAAACTTTAATTTTATATAATCTACAAAACGGTCGCACCCATAGTGCACTTTAGTAAATTTATCCAAAATTAAGCATTTTTTTCTTAATGGGGCTTGGGGCACTTTAGTAAATTTAATCAAAATTTTTTATCCAATTATATATATAATGGCGGTTAAGTGGAGACATGATGTTGTCTCGGCACTTGCATTGACATTTATACCCAAAACATTGGAGTTTTGGCTTGAAAAATGCTCATAGCCCTTCGATTCTTTTTTTTATTATTTATTTAATACATGTCATCCTAAATTGGTGTCCCAACTATTTTCAAGCTCGTTATTTTCTATACATTTCAACTCACTCAATAATCAATATTCAGAAGGCCAACACAAGCACATGTGTTGAGGACTCCAACCTGAATTAAATTTCGTGTCAGACGTTTTACAATCCAAACTCAACCCAATAATTAAACCTTTCCGACCAAACCCACTCGAAATTCGAGTCGGGCTCAAATTGCACTATTCGAGGAGAGCTTGGGTTGGCATCATGGCACATTGGCACCTTGGCTTTCGTTCTCAGCTCGGGCGACGGGTCACCCAGGTCCAATTGACAGGCTTAGCTCTTGAAAGCAAGAAAGAATTTTCAAAATTCTAACCAAAACAGTACTTATTAATTTGATCGGTACATTTTATGTGTGACCAAACTTGTTCCGTGCATTTTATGTGTGACCAAACGGAGAATTGTGTCGTTAGTTTTTGCTCCACAGGTAGGGAATTGTACGGACAGATGTTTATATGCGGTAATTGTGTAGTGATACGATGGAGGCCAAAGAGTGAATGCATCACCTTAGGATGAGAAACCTTATGAAATTCTTCCTAGTGGACAGAAATCTTACTTGAATGAGCAACACGTAGTCACATTTCTTGATCCTTCAATGGAGCAGATTCCTATGGACCCAGCTTCTTACAATCCACTGCATATTTTTGGTGAGTTTTATGTAAAGAATATTTATTAAAAAAAAAAAAAGTTTTCTTGTGTTTGGTTATCCAAGGAAAATTAAGACGAAAGAAAAATAAATTCTAAAATAGGGTACCCACCCTAGGGAAAGTATCTACCAATATAGTGATCCGAGTACAAGCGAAAAGAGGCGAAAAATGGATTCCCAAAGCACAAAAAGAACTGAATCGAGGAGTATGCATCAATGATGTCAAATCTGACACAGCCACACAGGCATGGAGATGAAAGCCAAAGTTCAAAAGAAAAAAAAAAATGAGATAAGGAATTCTTGAGAAGCTCTTCCATCTCTCTATCAGCCATATGAGATACACAGCTTTTGCATCAAAAGCTCATGGAATGAGATAGGGAAGAAGAAAATGTTGTGTAGAAACGTGATAAACAAATAAATTCTATGATGGTGGAAGTAATTAATTAGACAAAATAAGTGAATCGATCTAAGCACAAAAAAAAAAAAAAAAAAAAAAAAAAAAAAATGAAAGAAGGGAGACACAAGGTTTATGTTGTTCGGCAAAATGCCTACGTTTACGGGTGGCGATGATCAATCCCATTTGTACTTAAGAGATTACAAAAGTAAGAATACTCGCAAAATCCCTAGATGTCCTTTACACCCAATGATGGCTCCTGAGTTGACTCTCCTTGCAGAAAGATGAAACCCTAAAACTAACTCTTATATAAAATGGGTTATAACATAAGTGAGTGGGTTGGATAAAAAAGACCCAACTTAAAAAAATGGGTTCAAAGGTGGAATTAAAGACAAATATCCAATAGAATATCCCAATGAACGTTGATCTCAGCGATGAAACCCACCTCCAAAATCAGATGTTGGGAAAGACAAATTTGTTTTCATCAAGGAAAGACAAATTCTTGATGCAATGTTAGTGGCAAATGAATGTGTGGATTCAAGGAATTGAAGTGGGGATGCGGGCATTATGTGAAAAATTGATTTAGCAAAAGCTTCTGATCATGTAGATCAGAGTGTCACGAAACATTGGTTTGTTTTTATTCTATGTGTCACAATGTACAAGGGTTTAAGGGCATCAATGGTTCCAGATAAACCTAACAATAGGTCATTAGGCTTAAGTAATGAACATGGCAGGAAGTTTAAGAGGGTTGATATATCATGTTTTTAGTCCAAATCCGATTGAAGATCGAAGGATTTAAAAAATAAAATAAAATAATTTGATTGATGAAAAACTTGAGGGTGCATGTAAGAGTTGTGATTTTTGTAAAAACAAGAGGGAATTGAAAGTTGTGAAAAAAAAGAAGCGGGTAGGAGGAAATACATAACAAACCTATAAAGGTTAGTTACTTATTTTATTAAACAGGCATGAAGATGCAATTTTATGGAAATTGACGGTTTGTTAAGATCTTAATCAAAATGTTTTTGATAGAGGTATTGGTATTGGGATGTTCTGTTTGCTCGCTAATGCTCATTATGATAATATGTTTACTAATGCTTTTTTTTTTTTTTTTTTTTTTTCCTGGTTCTTTTTTTAAACTTAATTTATTACATGTTTTTATGATAACTGCGATTTGTCTGGAAACAGATTTTGAAGTCGTGGGTTGTCTCTACTACAATACAATTTGTCTAGACAACAATTTTGAAGTTGCAAGTTGTATGTACTGCAACCTAGTTTTCTAGGTTAATACTTCTCTATATATTACTTTTTATGTCACATCACTTGGATTGTTACCTGTGCTGCTTGAAGAATCACCACTGAGAGGCGTGGTGGCGTAGCTTGCAATACCTTGTCGATTTTATTTTTTCATCATGCACAATAGAAATTTCATTTTTAAGTTGCTTCATTTCATGAGTTACCAGTGTTTTTATTACTTGGATGCTTTGTGCCAATGTAAGCTTGTTTTAGCTAGTCATAGATTGATGTGCATTTGGAATGAGTTGAGGTAGTGTTCAATGGTTTAGCTAATCAAATTGGGAAATCCCCTTTTATTCACAATTATTAATTTATAGAAATGCTTAAATTTTTCAGTCTCTGGCAAATGATCAATCATAGTTGTGCTATTAGTTATGTTTTTGACTTTTGTGGATGAATTGGTTTTAACATCAATGAATTAAAATGGGTAATTCCTAAACCTCTTGTTGGAACTGGTGAAGTGGTCAGAATTATAGATATATTATAAGGGGATTTGGGCACAAGTCTTAATAACTAGACTTATGAGAGCTTAAGTCTAGTTAAAAAACAATTATAGCCATAAGTCCACTTAAATACAACAAGACAAAGATGCCTATCAGATATTATTAAACAAAACACTAGTGGATTTTCCATAATTGGTGGAGATAATATCCCCCAAATCTTGGCAAATATTGTTCTCCCAAAATCAACAAATTTTCCAAAATCGGTGGACATAATCTTCTCCGAACCTTAGCATATCTTGTATCTCCACTTAATGAAACTATTAATTCTTTTATTATTTCCATAGAATGAAACTATTATGTGTTTTATTTCAAAAAACTTGTGTAAATTGCATCATCATTTTCATGTAACTATTGCACATATAATTGCTTCTTTAGCATACATGTATTTGTTGATTATATTTTGTGATATTCGAGGTTCCATTTATGTGTAATATGTGTTAAATGTAATTGTTATTTCTTAATTTTTTTATTTATTTTATTACATTTTTAATATGTAATTTTTTTTTTGTTTTTAATTTATAAATATGTAACTATTGTGTTGTAATTTTATGGAGATTGCAATGATCAAAACATATTGGAAAAAGCCAACCATTATTAAAGTGTAGAGTCATCGGGGAAAATGTTTTAGTGGCCGCATGATGAAAATGTGATGGATATGCACGATGGAGAATTCCCTTATCTAATGTGTAAATATTGTTAACATTCATTAAAAGGGATTTTCCTTATCTAGTGCCGTAGTGCGTAAATCATGGAATAATACATTCAAATTTAAGACCAAGTTGATTATAAAACTAGATTGCTTTCCATAAGAGAAAAATGATAAATTTGCCATTAAAAAAAATAATCAACTTGGTTTATAATGAAACGTTAACGTTTTATACTTTTCTTGTACTTGTGGTTGAAGAAGAAATTAGGGTAGACTTATGCCTCTATAAGTCACTGCATATGGACTTATCACTAATTCCCCTGGTATTAAAGTGTAATTGTTTCATCTGCTTAAGAATGGTTTTTATTGATACTCTGATGTATTGACATGCATTTTTTTTTTTTTTACATTCTATGAATGGAATATCTATGTATTGATTGACAAATTACATATATGTATTGTTACATCTTATGGAAAATTTTATTTTTCTAATTATGTGAACAATAAGTAATTTGTTATTGACAGGCACATCTAGATATAGTCAAGTGCTTGTGATTGGCTTGTTCAATAATTAATGTTTTAATGCTTTAACTATTTTTTGGGTTCTAGAACCCTCTAGTAAATGCTTTAATTATTTTTTGGGTTCTAGAACCCTTTAGCAAAAACTAAGTTTCTCAATTTTTTATTGGAAAGAATGAATTTGCTATCTCCTCTTTCCAACTATAAATTTGAAGGGAGAAAATGATTTTAAAGTTTTTTTTTTTGGCTTCCCAAGGTGTCCCCAAGCTTCGCCTACGACTATTCCTCCGAGGTACTGTCGGGCGCCAAAGTGGGGACCTCTTCCAAGAAAGTTTGCTGCGTCGACAAGGGCTCGAATGATTTTAAAGTTGCTACCCTATTCTTGCCATCTTTGTTGGACATAGCAGAAGTGGTTCGAGCATATTTGTTACTCTCTCTATAAATTAACAAATAACATTAGAAGACTCTTTAATAGCCTCGCATCATTACTTTTGTGTGCTTTTGATTAATCTTGGAAGTTCCACCAAACCATTAAGAGAGAGAGAGAGAGAGAGAGAGAAAGAGAGAGAGAGAAACGAGAAAATTATTGCTGCTTGACCTAATAGTAAAAGAGTGAAAAATAGTAAATATTGCATTTGAATAAGTCGTTCTATTTGCAAATTTGTTGACGATCATGAGAACACGAGGAACTTGATAATTGAAATTGACACTATATAAGCAACAAAGGCTCTTAGTACTATTAGCAAATTAGTCCCTTAAATCAAAGGTAGGTCTAAATCCACACCTTTTTTGCTAAATCTACACCTCCATGAATAAAAATGATGAAAAAGCTGTGAAAATAAAGTATAAGAGATGTAGATTTAAGCGAAAAAGGGTGTGGATGTAGACCCACCCTTAAACCAATTAACATTGCCATTGCTAGTTTTGCTATGGTAATCAATGGAGGCTACAAGACATGAAGACACATTGAGAAAAGGGTACTTCTGGGGATTTGGATTTGGTGCAGTCTATCCCTTTAACTGCACGGTGCAGTAGCCGCGCGATGAGCGACACGTGGCAAATGTTAGTATGAATGGTTGAGATGGCTTACAATGGTTTGGCATCAAATAGCTTAACATCGTTTGCTGCTAATGGGTGTAAATCACAAAACACTGCATTTTGTGAAAGAGGAATGGAGCCAAACAAACACCAAGATTTGGTTTTTGAAATTCATTCTCGACTCTTTATCCTTTCTCTTCTCTCTCTCCTCTCCACCTTTGTTCTTCTCTATTCTCTTCGCCCTCCCGTTGGAGAAAACCTCATCTCTCTGCTCCTTTTTGCCATTGGTGAAACCTCCCAAGAGAAAATTGCAACTCCCGTCAGCGACGAGCAACTCCCCCATCCACGGTATGGTGCTGTAACTGCTGGATCCTCCTTCATTATCAGCGGCTTCCACCACCCGTCAATGGTTATCACTTCTATCGCGATTTTGAGGAGAAGAGAGTACGGTCGGATCCCCTTCAACTCCCATTGGCGTTGAGCAACTCCCCCATCCATGGCATGGTGATGTAACCATTGGATCCTCTCTCATTGTTGGTGGCTTCCACCACCCATTGACGTTAAGCACTTCCACTGTTGGTGCCTTCCTTCTTCCATATCACCTAAATATCCACTGGTGAGTTTTTTTTTTCTCTTGTGTAGCCCTAACCTCAAATTTTTTTTATTTTCTTATATCATTTATTTGTGATTGGATTGCTATTTGGTTAAAATGCAATAGATGACAATTTTATTTTATTTTTTGCTATTATACGACTGCTACTGCTATCCTTAGGGGTGTATTACAAGTTTTATGTTAGGGATTTTTTTTTAAAAAAAAATATTAGGAATCATTGAGCTTCATTGTTTCTTGGAGGAAAATTTTCCATAACTTGATGCACTTCAATTTTCAAGCATGAGGAAAATTTTGTTTTAAGAAAAGTGATTACATGCCTTGAAGCATTATTACTATTTGTTTTCTTTTACAGATTTTGCACTAATACCAATTGAGTTGCTCTATCATAATGTGAATCTCCCAAAATCCACTCAATTTGATAAGTTTTAATGAATTGATAACTTTTGGAGTCTACTATGGAATTTCACATACCCAAAATTGAGAGTATGATAACTAGCCTGCGATTGTGGTTTTAGTTGTTGTTATGCTGCTGCGGTATTCCTCCTTCTGAACTTGCTTAACAGGACACAAAGCTTAGTTCATTGGCTTTGGCTAAAAAAAAAAAAAAAATTTAGAATATCCATGAACAAAGTAAATTAAACATAACTAGTTGAATAATAATTGATTGAGTAAGGGAGAGAAGTCCTCAATTTTATAACTAACATATTTCTCATAGCAGAGGTGCCCCAAAATTGAATGGCTTAGCCCAATAATGATACCAATTTATGAATCTGTGAATTGAATTTTCTTTGTATACTGCCTGTGTATAGTGCTTGGCTAGTTTAGGGCATATTATAACAAAAATTGAAATATGCAATACATGTTCAAAATAGCAAAAAAAAATAAAAATAAAAATAAAAAATTGAGGTTAGTTTAAGGCATATTATAACAAAATTAAAGAAAGAATGGAGTTGATCATGCCAAATCAATTTTAGTAACTAAATAAATTGATGATTTAGTGATTTGTGTTGTGATTAGCAATGGTATCCCAAGGTTCTATAAGCAGTGGTACGCATATTCCAGTAAGAAAATGCAAATGTCCTTGTGCAAGACCATATGAATTAGCCATATCTCATTCTGAACTAAATCCCGATAGAATGTACTATAAATCTCTTTGCAAAGTAAGTTTTCATGGTTATGTTTTATATTTGATATTAACTTAGCTTATTTAAAACATAATTTTTCACTAACGCAATGTAACTCTTGTGTAGGTTCGTAATTTCAACGGTTTGTTGAGTGGGTCGATGAATATCTGGTGCAATTGCATGAGGAAAGCATACTAGCAGAACAAATGGATTGGTACAAAAACTCATGCACTCTATCTCAAGTACATGAGCAATTGCAACAACCAACATGCGAGAACGTTAGAAGGAGCCCAACAAGAGATGTATCCACATTTGGGTGCACTAGTTTGGATCACGTTTCATACTGTGAATTTTCAAGATTGAGTGATCAACTTGTTGAGTTAAGAGTAATATTGAAGTGTGTTGTAATTGGTTTGGTTGTTTTAGGTTTACTAGTTGTGCTTTTGTTAGCGTGAAACTAACATTTCATTCACCGCAAAATGTTGATTAGATAAACTGAGTACCTAATTTATGTAATATGTGATTGTTTTATGTAAAGAAAAGGAAGAGACTATAGATCATGTACTTATTCGTTGAGTGTACCTTTAGCTGGTAATAATTTGGCATTTGGTTCCTTGACAGTAGATGACTGTTCCTAGTTTTAATTAGTTAAAGAGAGAAATTTATATGTAACTGTGAATGAACTAACGAGCCAATAAGAGTGCACCAAATTGGGATTGTCAAAGTACTTTTCTGTCCCATAATCCACTTTGCTACTCTCCTATTGGCTTGTGATACAATGTGGCCGTATGAATTATTGCCTCTATTGAATCCTCTTATTTGATTCAAAAAAAAATTTCATCCTTTCACCTTACAACATATAAAATGGCTGTGGTTTTTAGGAGCTTTTTTAAAGTAATCTTAAAAGTACAATTTTATGGCCAAAATAATGAACTAAGGGTGGCTTAAAACAAAAATATTAATTCCCTTGCCAAAATAATGATAATGTCAACTCAAACTTAATGTAGTTGATCATGGGACTTACGCTAATCGTGCAATTTGTTATATAATTAAACATATCCTATGGGTGTAACAAGCTTCTAAAATATCATTATAGTTCAAATTGGGTGGATATTGGCTGAATGCGCAGTTTACAACCCCAAAAAATCAACAATTGAATCCTGACTTAGCTGCCTAACATATATAAAGGGTAAAGCTACTAAGAGAGTAAGAGGTGCCCTCATCGGCTCATCCTTCCTTTTTATGAGTTCTTCCATTTTTTTTAAAAGATGTTTTGGGCCTGCATTTCAACAATTGTGCCATATTGTTATATGCATCACATTTAATCCGCCATCAGTTAAAAATGCATTCCTACGAAGAGAATTTTAGTCAAACATTGAATAAAAGAAACATTGGATTAACTCAATGCTCCAAAATAGTAATTCATGAGAATTCTTAACCACTGTTTGATTGAACCTCATGGAAATGAAATGATTCAATAAGAATTTTATTAGAAAATTTGGCTTGACCTTGTCTATAATAAGGACATCCTAAGTTATAGACTAATCAAACCTGTACAAAATCAAACAACTATTAATTATTCAGAAGTCAACAAAATATAAAGAGCACCAATTTTTTTTTAGAAAATCTAGCATGACATTATTTATAACAACAATTAGTCTCCCATAAAAATAACCAAAAAGAACTAAAGTTTACATCCATAATCAATGTACACATTAAAACAAAACGCATCAGTGTATACATTAAACAATTAGTCCCCCATAAAAACAACCAAAGAAAACTAAAGTTTAAAGTTTACACATTAAACCAAAATGCATTAGTGTACACATTAAACAAGTAGTCCCCCATTATGCTTTTCAATTCGTTCCATGATTGTTCATTAACCTTGAATAGAAAAAGTTTAAAAGGAAAAAAAATTAGCATTTGAGCCTCGACAAGGAAAAAAACAATTAGTCCCCTACTATGAATACCTCAATATCAACAACTCAATCATGATGTCGGTCCGTCCAAATTATCATGAGCATTCATGTTAACCTATAAGTATCAAGTGGTGATTATAAGTTTCTACATTTAAAATAAAAAATGTATTTATGCCCTTCAATTAAAAAATATCACAAGGATAATATAAAAAATAAATTAATAAATTGTATATTTAATTTTTACTTGACTAGAAGAAAGGTTATTTGGGTCTTGACAAGGCTCAAATGCCCAAGTAGAACCATCAAATTTGTTGTCAACAATTCTTGGATGTTGTTTGGTGGTGAACCATCTCTCTGTATAAACAAATAAAAAGATTAGTGCATATGTAAAAAAAAAAAAAAAAAATATATATATATATATATATATATATATATATATATATATATAAGAGTGAAAACCTTACAAATAGTCTACAACTACAAGAGAGATTATCAGTAGACTTACACCGCTTGCACAAACACTTTATAATACTCTTTCAGTTTTGGTTGCTTCTGAGACAATGCAAATTTGGCTTCCAATTCTTTGTGGTGCGTGTTAGGGAGCAATCTCTCAAAATGCATTAAAAATTGCATCAAATCATGATATGATTGCAAATAATTTTTCAAAGAGGCATTAAAACTCTCACTTAGTTGAGTGCTTTTCACCTGCACACCAATTTTTTTTTTTTTTTTTTTTTTTTGATCAGCAATAAAATATATATATTATTAGAAGAATGAGAAGAGAAGAAGTACAAAAGGAGGACAATTCATACCTGTACACCAATGCAACCTAACAAATGCATGTGCCCATTTTTTCTTGACATTGTATAAGGTGTCCAACCAATGATTATCATACACATCAAAATCATCAAGCATTTGTTCTCAAGCGGCTAAAAAATTGGCATCCTTAATAATATGGTCCATGAAATATGCCAACTTATCTTTAATAGACTTAGTCAACATATTAGAATCAGTCTCAGTCATTGTAACAATTTTACTCACATGCTTCATGACATTTTGCATTATATGCCATTGCATAGCTTGTGGAAAGTCGTAGGCATCACATTAGGGATAGCTTTTGTCATTGCAGCATCCTGATCGGTTATCATGGTTTGTGGAATCCTATTGGACATAACCTCCAAGAATATTTGAAGTAACCATTTAAATGATTCGACGGTCGCATCGTGTATTAGTGCAGCGCCAAAAATCACAATCTCTTGGTGATGATTAAATCCCACAAAAATAGCAAATGGGCAATATTCTTTGTTAATCTTGTAAGTTGTATCGAAATTTACAACATCACCAAACTGACTGTAATAAATAATCATGCGATCATCCGCCTAAAAAATTTTGGTAATTTGTTCCTCATTGTCAAATTGAATAGCATGGTAAAATGATGGATTTTTCATTGTTTGATATTTCAAATACCGCATCAAAGTACCCGCTTCCTCATATGCCAATTTACTCATTCTCCTACCTCGAAGGTAATTCTTCTGATCAAGTTTAGTAAATCCAAGGGATTCCCTTATTCTAGCTTTTGTACTCATTAAGGAATAGGAATCTCGAATGGAAAGCCTAGATTCTTCGATCATAACCAATTTATTGTCCTACAATTCAGAAATGCACCATTGAGATTACAACATATATGAGTTTCCCCTAGGTGCAAACTCATGATTATGTTCTTTAACAAAAATGTTAATTCCATCAATGTTATTAAACTCGAACCGGACTAGCCCACCGGTTTTTTATGCGAACCGGATGCAAACCGATCTGGTTGGACTGGAACTAATACTCAAGGAGTAATGCTTGTGTTTAAAAATTCTAACATTTTGCGTGTATGGGGAGTAGAAACATGGATGTACACACCCAAAGGAGTTCTTAACTACTAAACTACCTAGTGCTTATGTGAAAAACTTCACAACACATATTATTTAAAGTCTAAACGTATACATTTTATTTTTTAGTATTATTTTAATCATTTATTATTATTTAAATTATATGATCGGTCCAATCGGTGACCCGACGGTTGAACTAGTGATCCGGTGACCCGACCTCCAGAGCGGGTCAATTAATGACCGGTCCGGGTTTAATAACTATGAATTTCATACTTCCGAGTTTCTTCATTGAATGTATTCCCATTTTAGCCAAATACCCTGCCCTTGTCTAGCCCTTAGGATTCTTAGGGGATGTCTTTCCAATCTTTTTCTCTCGAAACCCTTTGCTTGAACAAATATAAGATCTTGTAATAATACAACCAAGTCTCTTACGCTTATTGATATAATGTCGTTAGATGCTAAAGCCCAATCTCTTACTATATTCTTTATAATATTCATAGGCCATTAGTTCACTATCAAACTCCATACCTACCCTAGGCTTCCATTCCAATTACTCAACACTGTCATCTAATGCTAACTCTATTCCTACACCCACAATATTTAAAATCAATACTCACAATAAGAACATGTTTTAGGAAAAAAAAAACCACATTGTAGATACGTATATAAAAAATAAAGCCTAGAATGGGCTTAAAATCAGTATTTATTTTCTTTCCTTCCCCTATACTTTTCCCACTTCCAAAGAGTGCTTTAATTGTAAAAAAATTCATGACTCATGACTTAGTGTTGGTCCCCCTAAGCAGGGTTTTGAGAGGGGTGAGTTGGATATAGTCTTAAATTTCGTTTTTCAATACACACACTACTTTCAAAGTTCAAATATGCAGATTCGCATTTAGTAACCCGAGACATTTTATCATTGCACTAGACAATGACCTCTAAAAACAAAACTTAGATTCTTGGAATAGCCATTTCTACCTTAACCTATTAGAAAACCCAAGTCTGAGAATTTCAAAAAGTGATCTCTGATCGAATCAATATTAATAACTCATTTGATAAAAGCTCTTAGCATTGAAATATATAACTCAAATTAGTTCGGTAGTGGGTCTCAAAATCTTGGTAATCTTCTCAATCAAATGAATAGAGAGTCCATTTTGAACTTAGCTGCCACCCCCACTCTACCAAGTAAGAAAAAAAAAACCACCCCATCCCACCCCACCCTTAAAAGAAGTACATGCTTCCACAAGAATCACACTTAAGCATCATTGATTAATGATCAGTAAAACCACTATGATTAATATTGAATTAGGAATTAAATCTGGCTTAGTAGTAAGATATGTTCCAAAACCATGGTTTTGCCAACGGTTTCGAGGTTGTGGATGAAATTTGATTAATAAAACCACTATGATTAATATAGTGCACAAACATACTCAATATAGTTTTCCTTAATATACATAGTCATTTACCAAAATATGAAATTTGAAGTTGAAATATCTAGGATTAGCAATTTGCTGTAACCAAAGAGATGTAAACCCTCTTAAAAATTATAAGTATTTTGTTACAATGAGCCAAGTGAAGGAGTTTGTTAGATCAGTAATTTCCTATTCAGTTGCAAAATCACTCAAATCAATGGATTTATAATTTTGAAATGTAAGCATAAGCATGGAAAGGAGGTAAGCCACTTTCTATTGGGTAAGGGGTGGCATGGAGCTATGTTCAAGGTAGCACGTACTGAAGGAAAATGATCTTCCAAAGCTACTTTTGATTTAGAAAAATATTTCTTAGGTATGTGTTCAAGCTTATAAGGCTTTACCTCTTATGATTAGTGGCTCCATGATCCTTCATCAAGAGGTGGTACAGAATATATGATCAAAATTGCTCAAGAAAAAATGTGATACTTCAATCAACATTCCCTAACATTCCATTGGCTTTGCTGCCCTAAAGTATATTTTGACAAAATGTGATACTTCAATCAACATTTCCTAACATTCCATTGACTTTGCTGCCCTAAAGTATATTTTGACAAAATGTGATACTTCAATCAACATTCTGCAAAAATTTAGCCTTTGCATAACATTTTGAAAATTGTGATACTTATTTTTTTTTTGCTATTTTGAACATGTATTGCATACATTGTATTTGGAACATGTGTTGCATACATTGCATACCCAGCACTATCAACCAAAAAAAAAAAAAAAAATCAGTGTCGCTTACAACTTGGTTATAGCAACCTAAACCACAATCGTAGGAAAAATAAATAAATAAATTAGGGGTTTCAAATCTAAATCCCATAGCAGCATAACAGCAACCAAAAAACCAAAGAGAAAAAAATCATCTGTTGCATTTTAACCAAAAAAAAAAAAACAAACAAACAAATTGTAAACCCTAAACTCACCTATTTGGAAGCCCTGGGGAGTGCGAAGAGGAGGAGATAGAGGGAACCACTGTGATGTCATTGGAGATGGCGGTTAAGGAGACCACCATACCATCGACTAAGGGGAAGGAGGAATGCACCACCAGTTGGAAGAATGCAGTAACATAATAGGAAAAAAAAAATTGTTATCTATTGCATTTCAACCAAATAGCAATCCAATCACAAAGAAATCACAGAAGAAAAAAAAATTGAGGTTAGGGGTTACACAAGAAAATAAAAAAATAAATAAATAAATAAAACCCTAAAATCACCATTGGATATTCGGTGGAAGAAAGAAGGTGTCGACGGTGGAAGTGCTTGATGTTAACAGTTGGTGGAAGCTGCTGTTGACAATGAGAGAAGATCTAACGATTACAGCACCATGCCGTAGATGGGGGAGTTACGATTTGCTCTTGGGAGGTTTCACTGACAGAAGAAAGGAGCAGAGAGATAAGGGTTTCTTCGATAAGAGGGCGAAGGGGATATAGGGGAACAAAGGTGGAAAGGAGAGAGCGTGGAAGAGGGGAGAGGAGAGAGAGTCGAGAATGAATTTCGAAAACCAGATCTAGGTGTTTGTTTGGCTCCATTACTCCTTCACAAAACGCAGCGTTTTGTGATTTACAACCATTAGCAACAAACAACGTTAAGCCATTTGATGCCAAACCATTGTGAGCCATCTCAGCTGTTTATGCTAACATTTGCCACGTGTCGCTCATCGCGCGGCTACTATACCTTGTAGTTAGAGGGATAAACTTGTAATAACCGTGTCATTAAATTAGTTTAATTGCATGGTAAATTGATGATTTTTTGAGTATTGTCTTGTATGTACTTAGTTTTATATGCATTTTGAGTTTTCTGTCTCATTCAGTCGACTGAATTAATGCGTTCAATCAACTGAATTAACTAGAAGCCAAAATCTTAATGCTGGAGTTTTGAGTAAACTAAATTGGCAATTGAGTCGACTGAATTGTCAATTCACTCAACTGAATTGTCAATTGACTCGACTGAATTGGCAGTTCAGTCTACTAAATTGGACAGCACCTTATATTTCAACTTTAAGTAGGAGAAAATGACGCATGTGCCCTTTTCTCGTTTTAAAACCTTCAAACATGAACCAGATACCTCCATTTTCAGCCATTACTCATCCTAACTTCTAGAAAGAAAGAGGAGAGAGAACGGAGTGTTTGGAGAGAGAAAAATGGGTTTTTGACTTGCATGTTGGGGTTTTTGAGCTTCTTACTTCTTCTTGATGCTTGGGGAAGCATTCTAAGGACTAGATCCGTCTTCTTCAACGTGCTTCCTGTTGATTGAAGTTTGGTTCTTGGAGTTGAGAGCTTGTTTTTGCATCTTAAGATTGGATCCATCCTCCCAACACATTTTTCTTACGTATTGCACATCATACTTGAGATAGGTGTAATTTTCATGGGTTTTAACCTCAAGAATGATAATGGGTTAGAATGTAAGCCCATATATGTTGTATAAAACGAGTATTTGTGTTATTTATGAATTTACATGATTTTTGGGAGTATTATCATATATATTTTGTATTGCATGTACTGAAGGGTCTAGTTTACATAACTCTATATGAGAAATAATCCATTTGGGAGTGTGTGGATTGTTATACATGCTGTATTTTGGATAATCTTGAATATACATGCTCAATACGTAAACTATTGTTGGTCTATATTTACATGTTTTATATAGCCCAACATATTATTGATCTATATTTTACATTGTTATAAATGCATGAAATGAACCTAATTAAATACTTGGTAGAAGTATTGAAAGGGGTCATTGGGTATGGTTTACTTGCGGTAAAGGGACTAAGCTGTGTTCTCCATTCCTTTGGTCCTGGGTTGCTTGCGGTTCTAGAAAAGGATGTGTCGCTGTGCTCCCAAATTGAGACGACTTACGATCCCAGGTAGGGATGGCAATTGTGTTGTTCTCTTGGAAGTTGGGTCTAAATCCTCATTTTTCACGTGAAAACTCCTGTGGGAGTGGTTGGTAATTATGGAATTGATTAAATGGACATGAGTTGCATATCATTCATAGCATACATGAAATCTATTGTATTTAAACATGATGTATTTTGGTTATATTATCATGCTTTGGTTATTTTCATTTGAAAATTATATCTATTGAGTTTTATACTCACCCCTATTTTCATAAAACCTTTTCAGATGATTATATAGTTGGGGAGACCTCGCCATGAGGCGTTATGCTAATTATTGGTTTTAGCTCATGAAGGAGCATTTTGGAACAATCTAGATATGTTTAACTTTAATATTATGGTTTTGCATGAAGTCAAATACTTTGTATTGGGACAATGGGCATCAAACATATAATAACTTATGGTTTGTGTAGACATCCCATTTTGTACCGGTTGTCATCTTAAGTCTCGTGATCCTAATGATGAGGTTTATTATTCGTCTTGACAAATGCGAAGTGATCCCAAACGAATCAATGAAGTCATAGCAAAAATCCTATGTTTGTAGCCATTTTTCATTCAGCCCTACTGCGTATGCACCTATAATGGGTGCGGACGCGTTCATGCGTACGCAACCACTTGGGATGTGTACACACCCTCCATTTTTATGAAAACTCTGGAATTAATATTCCTTTCTCCCCAAGACTTCTAATTGAAAAGAAGAATCCTATTTGGAATGCGATTGCAGTTAGCAACCCGAGAAGGACTCCTAAAACCCTAAGGATCCCTATATACATCATTATAATTTTGAAAGGGGGACCAGAACCCTAATCCAAGGAGCTACCATACACTTCACCTACAAACCCTAAACTGAGGATCCATGCTGTGATTTTGGAGGCTGGCAAGGAGGAACTAAGCGGATTTGAAGGGCCTTAAACTGAGGGTAACTTTCCTAATAATTTCTATTCAGTTTCATAGGTTATGGTCATGCATGATTGAAGTAATATTGGTATAATCACATGCATGCTGGTTGATGTGTCTTATTTATTTATTATGCATGATTTAGAAGATTAGGGTTGTTAAAGAGTGAAATTCGTCATAATTCAGCAGTAGTTTTTTAAAATCAGCGATCGTATTTTAATAATAACTTTTGAGTTCAAAGTCAGAATTTGATAAAATTGTTCTTTTTAGAAAGATAATTCAATTCTCTACAACTTTGTATTTCACAAGTTTTGTCCAATTCCAACGTTTTCATACTAAAAAACGTGATTAAAGTTTCTGCTGTTGCAAAGTGACGAAAATCACTTTTCTTTTCTCTTTTTCTCTTTTGTTTATTTTATCTCATTATGCATGATCATAGGTGAAATATGATGTTAAAATGCATGCTTAGGATAAATAAGTTGTATAATCATTGTATATCATGCTGTCACACCCCATTTTTGTCACCTTAGCTAGGACATATCATTTCATGTAGGATTTTGAGTCCTTTTTGAGTCTAGTCTTTTGCATTGAGTTTCTATGGCATTGAATATCATGTGTATGAATTTTGAAGTGATTTGGAGTTCATCTCGATGGTCAACAAGAACTTTTGCGACTTTAAGGGCATAATCGTCTTTTAAGCCGTATATTTTCCATTTGACCTTGGAATGAATCCCGAGTCATCCCATCAAGTTCATATGGTTATATAGAGTCCATATATAGGTTCAATTTCATGAATTAATGGTTTAAGATCAATTCGGCTCGTAATGGTTCGGGTTGGCTAAAAGACCCTTTCTTGGTTTGCTCAAATTGACTCATAAGACCCAATCAATTTTCTCTTATTTAACCTCAATTGGGCTTTATTTATGTCTTAAACATGTTTACAAAGATCAATTTTCGATTGGGAAAGCATTCGGTTTGACCTTGTGTACAAACCCAGCTTAGCGACGGTGAAGCACCATGGTTAGCCACCTTTGTAAAACCCAACCATGCACCCATGGTTGAGAATTTTTGTCCTAAAATGCCTAAAAATGTGTTCCCCTTCGAAACACGGTCGTTTTGGCTTTTATTTCGTCAAAATCGGACTTAATTTGAAGATTTTAGGACTTCTGAAGCAAGTAGAAGTCAAAACCGAAGCGGAAATAAAGGACCCTCGGGTAACCGTCCGGGGCTGGACGGTCAGCCGTCTAAGCCCAGACGGCTAACCATCTAGGCCTAGTTGGTCACCCGAGGAGTCCTTTTTTAAGTCGAACTTTGACTCTATCTTCCCTCTTTTGACGGTTTCCTCCGCCAAAACAACTTGTCTGAGCTTAGAAGTGTGTAGGTTTGAGTTGTTTGAGCACCAAGAGAGTCTCTAATAGCCCTAGGATCATTATTTAATGAATTAATCCTAGCCATTGGTTTAGGGGGTCAGTTCTCTATATAAAGGACATGATATTCAGCACATAGGGGAGGTTAATTGCACTTTACACTTAGAGAGAGAGGGAGCTACGAGTTTGGAGAGCTAGAAGGACTTCAAGAGGAGGCTCTTAAACCCCAAGCAAGCAAGGAAACAAGAGGTTTGAAGACAAGGAAGAGTCTACAAGAGGTAAGCCTATCCCTTTAGTGCTGAACATGAATTCTCTGCTTCTCTTGCTTCTCTTTCTTCTTCTTCTTCTATGGTAGTTCTAGTGCATGATATAGCTCCACATGTTAGGTTAGTTCCATGTTTTTAGGATAGTATATGAATGATTTTAGGATAGTTTATGGCTTTATATGCTTGATAATCCCTGGTTTACCAAGGATTTGATAGCCTGATTCGCTCTATCTTCTTAAATCATGCATAGTTCACATGTTTAGGTTGCTGTGATAGTTATCATGTGTTGATGTTCCTGTTAGTTAATATATGCTATATGAATGATATTCATGATAATTTGAGCATGTCTTAGAGTCATTTCATAGGTTTTAATGCATAGTTGTGAGATTAGGGTTTCGATAACCCTAATTCGCATAGGTCTTATACAGCATGCTTAGCTTAGCTTTTTGAGTTGTTGCTCATCATAGTCATTCTATATATGCTGCATATAGTTGAATCATGCTAGGTTTGCATTCATATAGTATGTTTCATAGGTTTTTATGCATGTTAGTCGAGTCATTGCATGTAGGATTGAGTTAGAGTCCTTAGTTATTCGTTATTCTTGTTGTTTGCATGATTAATGGATGATTTTAGGCCTAGTCAAGGTTCTGTCCAGATTAGTATTTTGCTTTCTTTGCATGATTGTGTGCACTTGTAAGGGTGCAAATAGGTACAATGCTTGTCCTATTGCGAATAGGGCTGCAATGGTCTGAAATGGCTAATGCTAGGAGCTTGTGCGCTCAGGTAAGTAGGGTTTGAAGGTGCCCCAATTCACCTTTCTTTTTCTTTCTTTTCTCTTCCCCCTCCTAGGGTTACTTCTTAATACAAGCTTATGGTAATTACCAAAGGTTTCCTTCAATAATAAATTCTGGTTTTTATCAATGTTTTCCTCTTGTGGAAGTTTTCCGTTTTGGATTAAATCAATATGTTTTCAAATAAGGAAGCCTAGGGTTTTTACCATAGGTTTGTATTAGGTTGTAACCCTATTCTTTTCGAACTACGTGGACTTTGATCCATGTATTTCGCTGCATGGTACGTAGGCGCTCTTCGTGAGGCTCAAGTCCGTTCTAGGATCCAAGTATCCTAGGTTTTTCTTTTCTTTTCTTTTTTCTGTTTTGTTTTATTTGATTGATTATGCATGGATGATTGGATGGAATATATGATATGCATGCTGCCTTGTGATGATATATGATGATATTTGAGTGGAAAAGATATTAAGTTAGCCCAATTAAATTAAGAGACCAACTCGGGCGATGTGGGTGCCTATGGGCTTTTGTCCAGAACCTTCCCACGTCGTAACTTAGCCCCCGAATCCAATTTTCTGGTTTCAAAGACTTTGCTTTTCCTTTAATGGAGTCATGTGGTTTTGAAAATAAAACATTTTTGTGGTTTTCCTCTTTTCCCTAAAAAATGAGGTGGCGACTCCCTTTTTGTTTGTTGTCTTTAAACCCCTTATATTTTTGCCAAACCCTTGTGGGCTCCGCGCTTCTTTTTCGTGGGTTCACAGTTTGGCGACTCCACTGGGGATGTCGAGGGCTAGACTCATTTAATTTGATTGGGCTAAATTAATTTCTTATTGTTAATTAAAATCAATCACATTGCATCCGCTTGATTGTGTGCTTTCATTTATTGCATTATGTGCGCTACTGTTGCATGATCACTCGATTGTCCCTCGATGTATCCTTGCCAACTGATAGCCTAGTTCGACCTTGGTTTTCCTGATTCCATGTGTTGGACGAAGCTATCAAACCTCTCTTGCCAAGTACCCTTGGGCTTGCCCTTGGGTATATCAAATGGATCAATCACGTACTGCTGGACCCACGCGACATTCCTGATGTCATATGTGGTTAGGTATAAAGATTGGTACAAGCAAAGTTGAGGACCCTAGCCTACCCTCTTAAAAGAAAGAATTGCATGTAATGGACCTTCTAGGACACCAGTTGGATCACCTATATGCACACACATTGTTGTGATGATATGCTGCCGTGTTTGTGATGTGTTGCCATGCTTTGTTGATTGAGTGGGTAATTAAAGGAAATTTTACATCCTACATCCTTAATACGTACCCTTCCCCATGACCCCCGCAAGGGTAATTGGTTAAGAGAACTAATTAAGGGTGTACGTTGTAAAGATTTTAAGATAATTATGGAAGCTTAGGATGGACCCTTAGGCTGAAAAATTGAGTATTTTCCCTATGTTAGAGGGAGAGACGTGCTGGCTTGGATCCGTGATCAACAAGGGCGCCTAGTCAGTGCTGATTCCATCACTGAGTCGGATATGGCTGAGGAAAGAACTAGCAACCGAGGTTTCAACCTTGAGGCCGCTTTGAAAGCTATTATGGAAAAGCTTGATCACACTACCCAGGTATCCGAGACCGCACTCAAGTTAGCTCAAGACCTTCAACAGAAGAACTCCGAACCTGAATCTAGGGCCCGTGCCACTGATAACAATCAAGGATCCAATGAGTCTGAATCCGCTGAGGAACCATTAGGAGAAGGGGGAGAACTACCCAAGACCAAAGAAGGGGAAACCAAAGCCACATCAAGGGAGAGCTCAACCGTCCTGGCAAACAAGGTCGAGGCCTTAGAACGAACTCTGAAGGGAATCCGCAGGTCTGATGATATGGCAGACATCCGCACTTTGTCCTTGTTCCCAAAGGCTCGCATCCCGCTACAATTCAAGATGCCGGAGTTGGAAAAATTCGATGGGATTGGCTGTCCTAAAACCCACCTCAAAATGTATGTGAGAGCTATGCACCCTCGAGGGGCGAACGATGAGTTATTGGCTCAAATGTTCCATGAGTCATTAGCTAGTTCCGCCTTGAAATGGTTTTTGTCATTAGAGGAGAACAGAACCAAGACCTGGGAAGATGTGTGCAATGCATTCACGGACCATTACAAGTATAACACTGAAGTGGATGTCACACGAAGGGACTTGGAAACCACTAAGCAAGGGGTTAATGAGACTTTCTCCGCCTTCATCACTAGGTGGAGACAAAAGGCTTCCAAAATGACAGACATACCGAATGAGGAAGAACAGATTCAGTTGGTGGTGAAGAACTTGCTGCCCGTATATCACAAGTATCTCTTTGCTCACTACTTTCCGAACTTCAAGGCTCTTGTTGGGGCTGGCACACAAGTTGAAGATGCAATCGCCGATGGAACAATCAAGACGGAGGAGGTCCTAAGGAGTCGAAGGACAAACTTTGGAGGAAAACCCAATGCTGAGGTCAATACCATTACCCAACCCACTCGCCCTTTCTCCCTAAATGACTCTGCCTCACCTCGCCAATTCACCGAGCTATATATGCCACTTGAAAGAGTCTTTGAAAAGCTGAGAAGCCGTGATCTCCTAAAACCCCTCGACCCAAGGCCTCCACCAAACCCATTGCCCAAGAACTACAATGAGAATGAATATTGCAAGTTCCACCAAGCCAAAGGCCATCTAACCAACCGTTGTTACCGCCTCCGCCATGAAATCCAAGATTTGCTCGACAAGCAGATCATTTCACCACCCACCGCACCAAATCGCCCAAATGTCACTCGAAATCCCCTCCCCACTCACAGTATGCCTCCTCCCAACAACATAAATGCCATCGAGCTTGGCTCGTCCCAATCCCATCAACCCATAAGGCAATACACGCTGCTTCCCATGACCTTGACTCAAGTTTTCCACCAATGTTGTGATAAAGGGCTCATATTGCCATGCCATTCAAAGCCGAGGCCTTCGACTCCTCACCAATTCCGTTTGTACCATCAGGCGCCCGGACATGATACGGAGGACTGTGTTATACTGAAAAAGGTAGTTCAAGACCTTATTGATCAAAAGGTTTTGGTATTGCCAAAGAAGTCCATACAGCGACAATTGAAAGAAAGGTTCGAGGCAGGAGATCCTAAAGTGGGTTTGTTGGAAGAGTCGTCCGGAAAGTTTGATTACTATGTACTCTACCCCGACCCCATCCCTGATGAGCCTATAATCCCCACAGGTTGGGATGAGTTACCAGAGGAAGTCCAAATGGAAGAGATCGACACAATCACATGGGATGACCTCATGGGTGATGTAGGTGAGATTGATGATATGTGGATGAGCGATGACGAAGTGGAGCACATAACTAGAGGGGGTCGCCATTTCAAGCCTCCGCATTTAGAATCTGACAACCCATTGGGGGACTTGGAAGGTAATCGCCACCTCGACCTGCAAGAAGAGGAGGACGAAGTGCTTAGGCAATTGAGAAAGACTAATGCCAACATCACTATATGGGGTTTGCTCATGGCCTCTTACAAGCACCGTCAGACTATCTTGAAGTTGCTTAACCAGATACAGGTTCCTGTTGACACATCTCCAGAAAATTTGGTGAGTTTGGTGAATCCAACCTCGAAGAACTCAACCATTGTGTTCTCAGAGGCAGACCTACCTAAAAGTGGACCTAGCCATTCGCAAGCCATGTACATCACTGTTGACACCATGGGAAAGAGAGTTCCAACAGTCCTGATTGATAATGGTTCCGCTCTTAATGTGTGCCCTCTCAGAACTGCCACCATCTTGGGGTTGGATCCAACAGACTTCATGCCATCCGGGCAAACAGTGAGAGCCTATGATAACACCCGCAGAGAAGTGATTGGAATGGTCACTTTGCCACTGATTATGGGGCCTACAGAATTCAGAGTGGAGTTCCAAGTGCTAGATGTCCCGTCATGCTTCAATTTCTTGTTGGGAAGACCTTGGATTCATCGTGCAGGGGCTGTCCCTTCTTCATTGCACCAAAAAGTCAAGTTCCCTTATGAAGGGGCCATCGTCACACTTCAAAGTGATTATGACTTAAAGTCGTCGGGGGTACCCATTTGCAAGATCAAGCCCGAGCCCGTTGGAGCACCATTGTCTGGGTTCGAGTATGTTCAATGCATAGAGAAAGAGCCGGAACAGAGAGAGTTGATACCTCTCGACTTTTGCCCTCATAGCAACCTACATGTGGGGAACATAATGAAGAAAATGAGTTTCTTCCCAGGCATGGGACTAGGACGCCGTCAGCAAGGCATACCGGTATCCGTTCAGAGCCGCATTGTCACCTATACCTTCGGATTGGGGTATGAGCCTTCCAAAAAGGACCGTATGGAGATGTTGCAGAGAAGCAGAGAAATGGTCAAAGCAAAAGCAGAAGGGAGGGTGCTAGATATTCGAATCTCGCCATACCGACCTACTTTGAATGGTTACTTTGTTAAGGAAGGGGAGGACTTTCTATTCTGTGGATTTCCCGAACCATCCATTGACAAAGCAACCAAGGCGAGAGTTCTGGGGTTTGAAATATTCTTTACTGAGTGGTATCCCATTACTGCTACAATGGTTGACGATGAAGCGATCAAGGATGACTATTGGGAAAAGAAGAGCGAGGACTGGGCAGAACAGATGGATTCGGAAGCCATGGTTACAATGTTTCAAGATATGGTTCTTGTTGTAGAGGAATCAGATCTCGAGTGTTCTTCAATTCACCATGCAGCCATGTCGTTCCTTAATTGGTATCTTGAAGAGGGTATCATTGCAGAAGTTCTTGAGGGCAAGGATCTCGACTTACCTGATAGTAGTTTGTAGGTTCCTTAGTATCTTGTTTTAGCTTTCTTTTCAAATAAAGTGTGTCCGCCTAGCCCACCTTGTGGAGTTAGGAGTCGTTCCCTAGTTGTGGCACATGTGTTTTCTTTTTTGTTTTGTTTTGTTAGTTCAGTCAATAAAGTGTGTTTCTTTTCATTATTTGCAGTGTTTCCTCTCTCTCTTCTATGGATATCTATGGCATGGATATAGATCCTAGGAATGACGTCCCCCCAGAGCTCGTCGAGCAAAGGAAAAGGGGCGTTACCGAACCTAACATGGATGAATTGGAATCAATCAATCTAGGGACAGATGAATTGCCAAGGATAATTAAAATTGGGATAACTCTTTCACCTGCTGAAAAAGAAAAATTGGTAATACTTCTAAAAGCCAATGTAGAGGCCTTCGCATGGTCTTATGAGGATATGCCTGGCATCGATCCGGATATTGTGCAACATTACATCCCCACTAATCCCACTAAAAAGCCTATAAAGCAAAAATTAAGAAGATTAAAACCAGAATGGGCTTTGAAAGTAAAAGAAGAGGTAACTAAACAATTAGATGCCGGGTTTCTCCAAGTTGTGGAGTACCCTGAGTGGCTTGTCTAACATAGTGCCTTGTGCCTAAGAAAGATGGGAAAGTGCGAATGTGTGTTGACTTCCGCGACCTTAATGCTGCGAGCCCAAAGGATGATTTCCCTTTACCGCATATCGATGTATTGGTGGACAGCACGGCAGGCCATGCTCTTCTCTCCTTCATGGATGGGTTCTCCGGTTACAACCAGATAAAGATGGCGCCTCGAGACATGGAAAAGACGGCTTTTATCACGCAGTGGGGCACGTATTGCTACAAGGTAATGCCTTTTGGCTTGAGAAATGCTGGGGCTACTTACCAAAGAGCTGCTACGACCCTATTGCATGATATGATCCATAAAGAAGTAGAGGTGTATGTGGACGACATGATAGTCAAATCTGTAGACCGGGAAGGACATTTCGCGGCATTGGAGAAGTTCCTAGAACGGGCAAAGAAGTATAACCTCCGACTGAATCCTCAGAAGTGTGCCTTCGGAGTCACCGCAGGGAAGCTGTTGGGTTTCATGATCACTCAGAGGGGAATTGAAGTTGATCCAGGGAAGATAAAAGCTATCACAGAGATGGAGCCACCAAGAACGGAAAAGCAGATCCGGGGCTTTCTGGGGAGAGTTCAATACATAAGTCGTTTTATCGCCAATCTGACCATGGTATGCGAGCCAATTTTCAAGCTACTTAAAAAGGGCGTTTCCAAGGAATGGAATGAGGATTGTCAAGAAGCCTTTGAGACCATTAAAAGGTATCTGAGTAACCCCCCAATCTTGGTTCCCCCGCGGCAAGGTGAACCATTACTGTTATACTTAACGGTTACCGAAACCGCGACGGGAGCCATGTTAGCTCAATACCTTGAAGGGTCGAAAAAGGAAAATGCCATCTACTACTTGAGCAAGAAAATGACAGATTATGAAGTAAAATACAATGCGCTAGAAAAGGCTTGCGTAGCATTGGTATGGGCTACCCAGAAACTCCGTCATTACATGATGTCTTTCGAAGTCCTGTTGATAAGTCGATTGGATCCTTTGAAGTATTTGCTAGAAAAACCAGTCCTATCATACAGGACCGCTCAGTTGGTCGCTTCTTCTCAATGAATTCGACATAAAGCACCTGGCGCAGAAGTCTGTTAAAGGAAGTGTCATTGTAGACCATTTGGCAAGCTGCCCTGTGTCGTCATCAACCCAATTCAATGATGAGTTCCCCGACGAAGATATCCTGGAAATCAAGAAGAAGGTTTGGAAAGTCTACTTCGACGGAGCTGCAAACAGAAGAGGTTACGGCATAGGAGTGCTACTGGTCTCGCCCGAGGAAGCCTTCACGCCTTTAGCAGTCAAATTGGGGTTCGAAGCCACCAACAACATAGCAGAGTATGAGGCCTGCATCCTAGCATTGGAAGCTGCGTTAGAATTGGGGATAAAAGAACTAGAGGTGTTCGGAGATTCAGCATTGATCATCTGTCAGATAAAAGGGGAGTGGAAAACTCGCGATGAGAAGCTGTTGCCCTATCATGCCTATTTGGAAGCACTGACTAAAGAGTTCGCGGAGATCGAGTTCAATTACTTGTCGAGAAACAAGAATCAGTTCGCTGATGCCTTAGCGACTCTAGCTTCAATGGTGGAGATACCCGAAGGAGGAAGCGTGAAACCGCTCGTGATCGAATGCAGAGAGAAACCTGTTTATTGCTGTTCCATTCGAGAAGGAGAGGTAACAGATAGCCACCCTTGGTTTTATGACATAAGAAGGCTCATCGAGGAAAGAGAATATCCGGAGGAAGCATCTCGCGTGGATAGGCGAACACTGAGAAGATTGGCAAGCCATTATGTGGTATGCGGAGGAAAACTATATCGGAGGTCCTACGACGGAATCCACTTGCTGTGTGTCACGGAGGAAGAAGCCAGGAAACTCATCGAAGAAATCCATGAAGGAGTGGGAGCTCCGCATATGAATGGATACATGTTGGCTAAGAAGATCATGAGACTAGGATATTACTAGTCTACAATGGAAAGGGATTGTTATGCCCACGTCAAGAAGTGCCACAAGTGTCAGCTCTTCGCCAACGGACAACACTTGCCCTCCATGCCCTTAACAAGCATGTCAACTCCATGGCCGTTCGCAGTATGGGGAATAGATATCATCGGACAGATTAAGCCGAAGGCATCCAATGGTCATGAATACATTTTGGTAGCCATCGATTACTTTACCAAGTGGGTGGAAGCAGCTTCCTTCAAAGTTTTGAATGCTAAAAAGGTGGCGCAGTTCATACAGCTCAACATTATCTACCGATATGGGGTACCGCATGAGGTCATTTCAGATAACGGTCAGCATTTCCAGAAGGAAACTAAAGAACTTTTGCAGAAGTACAAGATCGTACACCACTTGTCGTCCCCGTATCGCCCGCAGACAAACGGCGCAGTGGAAGCCGCCAACAAAAACATCAAGAAGATATTACAGAAAACGACTGACACGTACACTGATTGGCATGAGAAACTACCATTGGCATTATGGGGGTACAGAACGTCAGTTAGATCGTCAACAGGGGCTACGCCGTATGCGCTAGTGTATGGGATGGAGGCTGTTTTGCCAGTGGAATTGGAAGTTCCTTCGTTAAGGGTTGCTGTGGAAAGTCAGCTGGCAGAGGTGGACTGGATCAAAAGTCGTTATGATGAGTTGGCATTGCTAGATGAAAGGCGATTGAGAGCTCTCTACCATGTGCAAGGGTACCAGAGAAGAGTCGCAAGGGCATTCAACAAACATGTCAAAGACAGAGGCTTGAAGAAAGGGGATTTAGTGTTGAAAGAGATCCGAGCTCCAATTTTCGATCCACGAGGAAAGTTCAAACCAAGTTGGGGAGGACCGTACGTCATCAAGGAGATATTGCCAGCAGGGCTGTTCGACTTATGGATTTGGATGGGATTGAGTTCGCTCGTCCCACCAATTTGGATCAATTAAAGAAGTATTATGTATAAGGCCTGCTAGGTTGAAAACCTGTAAAGGCGGCCTAGGCAAAAGTTAAGGCATGAGAACTACGTAGGACCTGATTCCCCAAAAAGAAAAAAAAAAAAAAAAAAAAGAAAGAAAAAAAGAAAAAAGAAAAAAGAAAAAAAAAGGAAAAAAAGAAAAAAACGGGGATACGTAGGCAGCCCATAAAGTTACATTGGGTGCGGTCCAATCAACACAATCAAATCAAATCTCGAAAGTAGATTATTATTGGCAATTCATTTGAAAATAATTGTTTGACATAACAATTTATTGATGTTAAGTAAAAGAACTATCGATATGCCATAGATATTCTATTCTTCGAGTCTTTAAGTCCTCTTGAGTTTCTTCAGAGTCATTTTGCTTGTCTTCTGTCTCTCTCTATCAAGTCTTCTTTTCTTTCGCAAGTTGTGGTCGTGGGATGCTTCCACTGCTTCAAGAATGTCTTCTCTGCAAAGTCCAAGTCTTGTGTCCTTGATAAGGTCATAAATTCTTTCTCGGCGAGAGGCTTCTCTTTCGCCCAAGTCATCCTTCAACCAGTGCTTGTATTCTCTACTCATCTCGAAAGGTCCTTCAGTGTTGGCAATCCGAGTCAATTTCAGGTCTGTAGGCCAGCGAGTTCTCGCCCACTTGATTATAGTAGGACCGACAGGTTCCACAGAGCAACAAGGTCCTGTTAAGGACGGTATGGTTTGCATGGCGCCCATCTGGCGAAGAATTCTCGAAGCCCAATAGAAGGAAGTTGACCTCAGTCTTATGAGTTTGACAAAAGCACACCCCGAGGTTCGAAAAAGTACCTGCTCTTTACACCCCCATGTAAAGACGTACCATTTGATGTTCCGCCATGACAGCGTGTGGAAATAAACCAACCAATCTCTTAAAGAGAACGGCCCAGGGAGTTCAACTCGGCACAGACAGAAGTGCTGGGGCTTGTATGGAGTGATAGTGGTGGGAGATAGAAAGTTCAAGCGCTCGAGCAGCCACATTTGCAGTAAAAAGGGGCTACCTTCTAAAGGCGCTTTGGGGTTGCCATGAATTTATCTAAACCATTCAAGGTTTCAGCTAATACCAAGGGAATAATGTTATGTCGCTTGAGAAGAGGGGTAACAACTCACATATTTGAACAGGGGCTTGAAGAGTGCCGGTGGATATGAGAAAGCGACCAATTAAACAAAAGCGAGTGCACGCTGAATTTGAGGGGTGAAAGTCAGAGTACCTTCGCTATCATGAGCCAAGAATGAGGTTGCTAACTTCATTAAGTCCACCATATGGTCCTTGACAAGATCGTTGCGTCCCTTTGAGGAATGCCAAGAAAATCCGAGAAGGAAGCAAGGTAATCCGAGCGAGGTGTAGGAAGAATGAATGGCCCTGCGGGCGAAACTCCAAATAAAGCACAGAATTCCTCCATGGTTGGGCATAATTCTTCATAATTAAATCGAAAGACATGGATTTGAGGATCCCAGAAGTATGTAGCAGCAGTGAGAAGGGTCGTCTCGAGCTTCATGTGCCTTATGAGAGCAATGGTTCCAAGCCGAAGCGCTTAAACTCAGTTTTGTCTTTGGCAGCCATGACTGCCAAAAACCCTCTTAAGAACCCATCCAAGGCTTCCATAATTATTGTCAATGAAAATAGGTGAGTTAGAAGACTCCCCTCATGTGTTTTTATAGGAAAGGGTCACAAATTCGAGTCCTAAAGGAGTAGAACCGTCAAAATCGCAAAATTCCTGAAAAATCGCGAAAAAGCGCGTCGACCTCGGAACCGTCCGGGGCTGGACGGTCAGCCGTCTAGGCCCAGACGGCTAACCGTCCGGGGCCAGATGGTCACCCGAGGCCTCCGCCTTGTTTTGCCTTGTTTCGCCCGGTTTTGCCTATTTTCGCGTTCGGATGGCCTTTTTAGGCCATTTTCACTCCTATGAACTCACATTGACTCAAATTTTCATGAGAAAGGCACCATAACATCATCATGATAGATTCAAACAAGCACAACAAGTATCCATAATAAGGGATAAAAGTTTGGTTTTAGGTGGCAAGTACAAAACACAAGCATGAAATGCAAAAAGATAGCCATTGTCTCATTGTTTCTACAAGCCCAACAAGAAAGTAAATGAACTCAGCGGTTCCCAGAGCTTCT